>OY735209.1:14053313-14118313 GCA_963457665.1 Thysanoteuthis rhombus
GTTGCATAATTACTCTTCACTACGCAAACAATGTTTTCGTTGGACAAATTATTGAATAATCAACGACTGATGAACTGTGGTATTCGATGAATTATTGGTAAGGTTGGTTGAAAGAACTGTGTACATATAGGAAGTTGTCATTTTGTTTCCTGAATTGTTGGTATATTTTTGTAAGTTGAATGTTACGTCTACGAGATATACATTTACGTTTGTTTCGATGTTGATTTCAAATTCTGTTGGTTTTTTTTTCAATTTCTCTAATTTCTTTTCTATTTTTATCTGTTTTTGGTCTGTTGAAGTTCATAAGGATTAAAGATCCATTGTCACTGAACAGACTTCAGCCTTTCTTGCTTCTTGTCTTGGCTGATTGTAATTACATTCCTTAGAGTTTACAAGCCTCTATTCCGTGGTTACATCAGAGGTTCCTTGTTCATCTTTCTTTATCCATTGAACAGCTGGGCTTGATAATTATTGTTTAGTTGTTTGCATTGTATTTTCAAAATATCAGAAAAAACTCAGATTTTAGTTGCATTTGGAAAAAAAAATTGGAGAGACTACTTAAGAACTTGAATTCAATAGTTAGGTCTCCTGATAAATGTTACAGACAACAAATATAGACATAAAAGTGGTGCATTAAATAGATACATAGATTAACACAAAGATGTAAATTTTATTTAGGAGTTAACTTAATTTGGAAAAAAGTAATGGAGACGGAGATGTAAGTTTTTTCCATCAGAAATCAAAATATATACATTTTGGTAACTATTGTTTTAAAACATACGTTTTTTTATACAGGGTGTTGTGAAAAAACTACATCACTTGATAGTAAAATGACTTTTTAAAAGAAACTTTGGAGTTAAATTTGCAGTTAGGAGATTGTTTGGTACACTTAATTGTGAGTACAGCTGAACATACCAGCCAAATAGCTGATTATAAATTTGAAGGAGACAACTCCAAAGTTTCTTTTAAAAGGTAATTTCTTTTTTAAATGTTACATTTTTTTATATACATCCTGTTTTATCAGCCAGGTCACTCAGTGAGAATCGAAATCATAGCCATTAAAAAATTGTGAGACCAACCTGCCAACCTACCTACTACCTCTGGAACCCCTGTATTCATAGGATTTAGCACGGTCTTGCATAGGGCTTCAATTTTAGAGTCTTAAGTGGGAATTGAAAGAAAAAAATAGCGACCAGTCTGTGGGACTAGCTTGCTTACTATTTCTCTGTGACTGGCTTTTTAAAAAAATCTGTCGGCCATCCAGTGAAGACCAAACTCATGTCATAGCCAGATGCGTGTCGTGCTAAATCGAGAAGTGAGGAACCACAGGGCTACATGTTCTTTTTAAGAATTCTCACATCTAAAGACTTTCTCTCAAGCTTGGAAACATTTTTAAAGTTAACTGATTTCGTAGACGTTTAGAGGCCATATTCGATGATTACTTGGATATATTCTTGACTGAATTTACAACAACTTTGTGTTTATCATTATGTATGGTATGGTCGGACTCTTTTCCTATCTGCACTTTGTTAGACGGAAAGTATTAAGCATTATGTATGAAATGGTCGGACTATTACCTCCTAATGTAAGGGAGACAACTCGGGAGTACCCCAATAACACAAGCTGGATATACAAAACATTGATATGACGTGTCAAGTCCAATCGAGCATGCACATTCATTTCACATTCTGAAACCAACAACACCAAACGCAAGCCGAAAGGCACACGACCGAAACGTTGTGAACAAATGAACTCAGAGACAAAGAAAATCGTCGAGCAATATGAAATATAATGGGTAATTTTTCTCATCGGTGAATAGTTCAACTATGGAATCTTAGTAGTGAACAGATAGTGAGGGTACGCCGTTCTAGACTACCCCCCCCCCAAAAAAAAAGAGAGGGGACATCACTGGCCATAGTGTGACTCACGTACTAACTACCCGTCTATGACAGAGGCCTTCTGGGTAACATTTTATATTTTCGAATCCTCTTCTTGCTGGCTGAATTAGGTACGCGTCGCGGCCGGGCAGTGGTCAGTTTCTGAACCGAGGTTGAAAACCATAGCAAGGATTTAGAATGCCAATATTCAAAGCACATGGAAGTCTAAATCAATCTCCACTTGTTATTAGGTCCTGACGAAGCTAAACTTCGTAAGTAAGCCTTTAAATTAACAGACCCATTATGACGGATAACCTTTTTCTTTTTTCTATTTTCTATTTGTGTATTAATCCTTGATAAAATAATTTGAATCAACTTCCATTTTCATTTTATGATAATCAATATTTCGAATCATGCCTTAAATGAATCTTATTTATGAGAAAATGGGTATACAGGATTTTAGATAGAATTTCGGGTCACTGTCAAAAAAAGGTTTGAGATCATCATCATCATCATCATCATCATCATCATCATCATCATCATCATCATCATCATCATCATCATCATCATCATCATCATTCTTTTAACGTCCGTCGTTAGATTCGCCACAATTGGCGTTCCAGAGCCAGTATTTCCTGAATTTGTCTAGTTCATCTCTCCATCTCGTATTCTGTCGGCCTCAGTTGCGCATGTGATCTCTGGGGATCCATGTTATGAGACGTGATGTCCATCAGTTGTCTTTCATTCTTGCAACATGGACTGCCCATTGCCATTTGAGATTTTTAATAGATTCTATGATGTCTCTGACTCCTGTTTTCTTCCTTATATACTGTGCTGTCTTGTGATCTCTCCATGTAAGGTTGAGCATGATTCTCTCATGCGCACGTTGCATGCTTCTCAGTTTGCAGGTCTGTCTCTTAGTTAGGCTCCATGTTTCAGCTCTATAAGTGACTATCGGGAGATTGCATTGGTTGTATACTCTTCTTTTTAGGATTATTGGGATCATCTGGTTCTTGAAAGTTAAACTTGCTCTGCCAAAGGCTTGCCATCCTAAAGTGATTCTTTGCTTGATTTCCTCCACTTTTGAGGGTTTCATGGAGATTCGTTGTCCTAGGTAGGTAGACGTAGTGGTCTACCTTGCCAAGTTTTGCATTTTCTATCTTGACAGTTACGTTCTTATTCTCAACGTGATTATTGCACACGATTTTTTTCTCCAAGCTATTAAATATTAAACATCAGTTCAAAGTATTAAAAAAACCCTGCGACCAACGAGAATTTCGACTTGCTTGGCTGATTCTCTTTTCCAAGTCGTTATCAGCTGAAGCCATTCTCGCCTCCCAAACAGCTCTGTATGGAGGCTCTTCAAAGGGATGAACTATCACGCAATTTGTTTTACAAATGGTGAACTACACACCTTCTATGTCCTGTAACGCTGAAATAAAGGGACGATGTTAACTGACGCGATAGAGGAAAGTGTTGTGAAGCAAATACGGAGGTAAAATACCCACTAATGTGTTTTTCTTTTTCATTCAAAGTTACATACACAAATCTGTTTGATGTTTTCATTGCGAGTCTATTGAAAGTACGAAAACCACGCAGTTATCAAATATCGTCTTGTAATATCGTGTCGCTTTAATGAAACGAAAAGAAATCAAAGACACAAAACTTGTCAGGAATGACAGGCGGATAAGCAGGTTGGAGAGTGTAAAATTTGGTTGTTTGTTTCTGCCTTTTTTTTAAAACGAAGTTTGAAGTGAATAAATCGAGCACAAATGAATTCGCTACATATTTGTTTCTCAGTAACTTCGAAAGTGTTTTTAAATCTTAACAGTCAAAAAAAAAAAAAATCTGCCCCAAAGCAATAAAACAAAAAAACAAACAAAAAAAACCCCAAAAAACAACAAAAAAAAAAACAAGATAAATACTATCATTTTTTCTCATGAATGCGAATAATATAAATTTCTAATTCACTGACACCAAATACTTGGAGGGGAAGACCAGTAGTTATAGAAAGGTTTTGTGCCTTATGAGGTCGGATATTCCACAGGATTGGTGAGAATTAACTCTCTATCAAGAATTAAATGTAACTTTTTGTGAATAATACTCTATTTGGTCCTTATAGTGATGGAATATAATATATTGTAAGGTTCATAGTAACGCTAGTTTCACTCCTATCACTCAAAAAGTAATAAGGTTATTACCAATTTCCGATAGGGAGTTCCTTTTTACCAACTCTTTATATGATGTCGGTGTCAATAAATACTAAAGACTACATTCACCATAGGTATTTATTGTCTATCTTTAACATTCAAGCACTGAAGCTTCTAATCGCCCACGTAAAAATACGTGATATATCACTTGCTACCCAAATATCCAGTGAAAAACATTTGCGAACCAAACATGGTTCAGAACTTTGCTGCGACCGTTTTTTTTTCAGATAGTTGTATACATCACTATAGGAACCACATGACAGAGCAGCCAGAAGAAAGTCACTTCTTGAATTTGTCAACTTCAGGCGAGTGGTGAACGATTGAGCGACCGGATTGTCCCTTGGAGTTTTGTCGATCTGTTATATTTTCCATTCAGTTTTTATTTACCTATTTTTTTCAACTGCAAATCACCAAGTTGAAAATTATGTTGGAGCTGCCTGCAGCCCACTGTCAAACATGGTGGAGTTTTCATTATGATGTGGGAAGCAATTTCGACCACTGGTCAATGAAATCTGGGGGGGGGGCGTAAGATATAGCGATTCATAAGAATATTTGTCATACAAGAGGGAATTCTTGCAATATTCGATGATGGTTATTTGGACAAAGAAAATTATTTCGTAGAGAATGGAGTTCCATACATTTATGCAAAAAAACAACAACAACAAAAAAAAATGCGAATGGTTGGTCCGAGAAGTTATTAAGCGACTCTGATTGCCGTATCAGTTTTCCGACATGAATTCAATAAAACATACTTGAGACATTTTGGATCGTTAAATAAGGAAAATGCCCAGAAAACCTTGTAGAAAAGAAGATTTGATTCATGTTTTGAAAGCAACAAGATCAGTATTCCACTGGGGAAGATAGAAAACCCTCTCGTCTCTCCTCTTTCTCTCTCTCCATCCCACTCTTTCACTTTATACACACACACATATGTATTTATATATATATATATCTTGTATATATATATATATATATATATACATATATATATATATATGTATGTATATATATATATATATATGTGACAACACAACTCACCCACAATGCATAGCTCCTGGCAGTGGACACTGGTTCCACATGGTACATTTTAATACACACTCACACAGCACACACCACTGATGATGGGAAGAATCCCGAAACATGTATGGACTATTTACTTATAAGGATTAATAAACCTTACCACCAAACACTTCACTCCCGAATCTGTCTCACTCTCTACAGTACACATTATATATATATATATATATATATATATATATATATATATATATACTCGAGGGTAGATAAATGAATATCACAGCTGAATTTTAATTCAATTTTTCACTGTATAATGTACGACCCATGTAATTAATGGAGGAGCGTTGAGTTGAAGACATTGACAAAGATAGACATTATGTTGGAAAATAAAGATTTGTTGCATAAAAAATTATCCATTCATGTACCTATGTGTACGTTGCATGGTTGCCCAGCGTTGCCCTGGTAAAAATAACTTAAAATCTGACTATACGGTGAAAAATATGTTCTTTAATATATTTATTATGATTTAAAGATTATTCATACCGACAGACTTTTCTTCACTTCTGAACAGTGCTGCTTTCACAATGTCGTAGATTTATGACCGTAATTAAGATGGCGAGTTGCAATCCTATGTTGATAAAGGGGCTCTCGTTACTTCATCCACTATAAAATAAATAATGCAACAATTACTTTCAATTTTATCTTTTAAGAAATTAGGTGGTTGTTGTAACACGTGGACCATAAAGAATTTAGTTGTTTAGTTAAGCCTATCCGTGATATTACTGCTTATATAACACAACTAGTTCGACATAATAGTTAAACAAGAATGGCCCCAGATGTTATGTAAACACGAATGCACACTTTCGCAGAATAGATTTTAAAAAAAGTAGTCCCAGCAAGACATGAACTGGGCCACGCCGAGAAGGGATATAGGTATCCTCCACCCTCTGAAAGTTTCGTTTACGCTATTTTTTCGCTTTTACGAAGAAAAAAAAAAGAAGAAAAGCCGAAGATAAGATTTAACGTTTGTTTTTTTTTTAGCCGTTATAGAAGCACCTTACACTATCTTCTTATCTTTTCTTCACGCTGGTCTTCTGTAGTTCCCACCATACCAACCACTGACGACTCAGCCTAATATAAGAAATCTGTACTTCCCATCGAATTGGATGAGTAACTCATCTCAGATTCTTCAAGTAAATCGCTTCGTTTCAGTGAGAGAACCGGTAAGGCGTGTCAAATCTCAGCAAATAAAAATTCAACAGAACAATGCGGCTCAAGGCCAATGTTTCCGGGCGATAAACTTTTAGTGATCTTTATCATACAGCTCTGAATCGACAGAAATCAACATGGGAAATAAACACGATATCTCTCGCTACGGCAGACACTGTTGAATAAATACTCTTAATAGTGCTGCCCAAACAGATGTTAAAATATCCATTAATGTACACAAAGGATCAAATATTCTATTTAAGATCTTACAGGGCTACCAGCTGCTGCCCGGGTTAAACAAATTTACAAAACTATCGTTAAAAAAAAAATTCGTTACTTTCTGCTCGACAAAAGGGGAAAGGTGTGAAGAATCTGCCTTGATGAGCATCACAAAGGACAGGTCTGGGTTGTCACTCAATAGAAACCAGCGAATGAACTATGTCTCTTGGTAGCATGTCTTGTTGAAGGTGATACATTGAAAAACTGGAAAAAAGGGGTGATCAGTGAATCAGTTACTTTTATCGCTTTTTGTGTGGGCAGTGATCACAAAAAATTCTGAATTTTGAAAAAAAACAAGCAGGCGCAATTGGGAGTCGATTTTGGCATAAACTTGCGTTGTAAATAGGACCCCAAACTATAAACCTATTTGGGGGGGGGGGTTAAAAAAAAGTCAACACAATCAAACGTTTTTGTTGACATGACCGGGTGTGGACCTTTGTATTTTCAGCCTTCTAGCTTCATTGGCGTGGCCTATATGCGTGATACATACATACATGGCCAGTCAGTCGAACCAACTTGAAAACTGAAGAAACTTATGCTGCCAGTTTGGTGACAGTTTCTATAAGTTCGAACTCCGATTGAGATCTGCGCACTGAAGGCATGAATCCATCCTTCATCTCCTAGCTATGACGAAAACAGCACGTGAATAAGTGACGCCATTTTGGATGCTTGTCGCCTTTCAGTTTATTTCATGTATCACAAACCTCGAAGATAGCCTTGACGAGCAGGAGTCTGGAATCCAGGTGGGTACAACTGGGACTGTAGCCAGCGTAAAGGGGCTACTTTCACTTTAAGGAAATTTAATGTTTTTCTTATGTTTTCTTCCATTTTCTGTCTTTTTCTTCATAATGAGAAGCAAATGAGTTGCTGCTGACAGTACTTTTTGGCCTCACCCACGAGAGCAAAATTTTACTCAATAATTTTTTTCTCAAATATGGGGACAATTTTGCTTAATAGTGTAGGCTGGAATGTAGCTCTGCTGACACCACGAGGGAACTTTTCATCAGAAGCATGAGATGAGGTTTTTATGAATCCGGAATATAAATACTTTGAAAAAATAAGTCACCATTTTTTCTATAGCCCCGAATGTACAATTTTTTTTCACTATTTCAGTATTTTCAAGATGATGTCGAAATACTTATAAAGTCATTTTTTCACTCCAGACTATCTTATTCAATAGTTTTTTGCAGTGCCAAGTTTGCTTGATAACATATCAAAATCCATCACAGTCTGACTAATGGAAATGTGAAATTTTTATGATGGCGTCCAAATTGACCTCCAAATTAATTTGATTTATAGGGGTAAAACACCCTACCCACCAAAAAGATCATGACAACTTCAAAGGTACAATGTTCGAGATGGAGTAGAGGGGCCTTATTACAGACATGCTTCAAGATTTACAGGTGTTTTCATACAGCAGTGCACGCTATATTGATAAATTCCCAGATCCTTCCCAAAGTTTAATTACTTCTCCATCTTCAAGCAGCCCACCTTTCCATAAAATTTCATAGGAAACTCATGGAGAACTTTCAGGGATATCGTATGGGCAGATATGACTGAATACAGAAATGTATTAAGAAAAAAAACGGACTATGTTTTTAGTGAATACATGTCTGTATTTGCTCTCGTCTGTGCATACGATATCTATGAAAGTCTTCTACGAATTTCAATGAAATTTCAGGGAAGTGTTAGGCATGGGGTAATAAAGAAGAAACTAAATTTTGAGGTGGATCCAGGAATTCGTATTTGATTGAGAGATATTTTTTTAGTTTTTTTAAAATACATTTCTGTATTTTTCTCCTGCCTTTTCAAACGATGTCTAATAAGTTTCTCTGCAAGTGTCAATGACATTTTGTGGAAAGTTAAGGAATATTGTAAAGAGGAAGTGATTGAATTTTGGAGCAGATCCAGGTATATTTCCTGATTAAAAGATATCTATGGACCAGATAATAAAAAAGATGATGACACCTTTTTTTTAATTTAAATTTAAAAAAAAACCCTCATATATAGGATACATAAAAACTTCACTTAATGCTTCTAATAAAAAGTTCCCACAGGTTTACAAATCAACCCTAAATATGGTGGGGTGTGTCAAAAAATTACCCAGCTCTCTTGGTTCATGTTGCAGGCTTTAGGGGTGTTTTTAACCTTACCCTTTTTAGTGCAGAGAATGTGTAGCCTAAGAGAAGATTCCCAGGTTCCAAGCTTGAACATCAAAAGCCGTCAAACAAAATTGTCCCCAAAGTATCAACACAGGATTCTTCAGTTTTCAAGTTGGTCTGACTGACTGATAGGCTAACTAAGTAATGTATATATCATATGTACAGGCCGTACCAATGGAGCTAGAGGGCAGAAATTTACATAACATGCTACTAGAAGACGTTAGCCATGTGACGGTTTCTATGCACTGACTAAGTAAACCTGTTTATTATGGATTTATACCAATTGCTTGTAGTAGTTAAAAACAAATAGAGGGGACAGGTTTAGTTAGCCTTAGGCCAGACTAACCAAAGTTTAGCAAATAAAAATAACTATACTGGAATTTAATGGTATCGAGGTTAGGATGATATACAAGAAGCAATGAGAATCGCTGGGGAACAAGTAAGGGCAACAAGAAGTAAAAGATATAATTTATCCCCAGTTGACATTGCTCAAATAAATGAATAACCCTAACCCTGACCGTGAATTATTTAATTAATCATTTCAAAACTCCATCCAAAAGCTTTCAAGAGCCAAATTCCCTTCACTTTTTTCCTGGTCCACGCTGTTTATCAACTGTCGTAGATTGAAGGCTGCTGCTGAGCCAAACTCCAATCTGACTGAAGTTGATTCCTGCAACTTTTGAATTGTATACATAGCAGATGAAAAATTATGAAAAAGTATTCTTTTGTATAAAAACATCTATTTACCTAAATGAAATAAGCTCGTGTGTCTCAGTATGATAAATTTGTGTTGCTATCTAAAACATATCAATCTAACACAAGTAGGAAGACAGCCAAATCTGCGGACCAGGTGGTCAGGAGTTAAAATAACGGTAGGATGATGTAAGTTTTACAAATCTGTTTACACCCCTAAATTAGGTGTGGGTTGTTTTTGCAACCAAAAGAACGAGGAAGTCAACTCCAGACTTCTATTGGAGTTTAACAAAAAAAAAAAAAAAAAAGAAAAAAAAAGAAAAAGAAAGATATAAAATCAAAGTATATTGATCATTTTCATCAGCCTTTTAACGTCCGTCGTTGGACATAGATCTTCCCCAGGATTCGCCACAATTCTCTATCGTGGGCATCGCAGAGCCAGTATTTCCTGAATCTGTCTAGTTAATCTCTCCATCTTGTGTTCTGTCGGCCTCGGTTTCTCATTGATCTCTGGGGATCCATGTTGAGAGTCATGATGTCCATCGGTTGTGTTTCATTCTTGCAACATGGCCTGTCCATTGCCATTTAAGATTTTTTAATAGTTTCTATGATATCACGGATTCCCGTTTTCTTCCTTATATACTGTGCTGTCTTGTGATCTCTTCATGTAAGTAGTTAGCAATTGTTATAAAATTAGTCTCGTAGACCCTTTTAAGAAATCCAAGTTCTGTTCTCATCGGATGCTAAGTTATTTTATCTTGCAACTATCCTGAGCAATGCCGTGGAGCGCTCGTTAGCGTGCTATTTTTGTTCATGTAAATCCTCAATGGATGCCCCACACTTGTGGCTTGGGTCAAGATAAAGCTGACAAGTAAATATCTGATCTTCCCATCGAAAAGCTATGTTTCTCAAGCTCCTTCAAGTGAACCATCCGTCTCCGACTGGGTAATTGTAAAGGACCTTGACTGTATTACGTATTGGTATCAACGCGTAGGTCAAAGCATCACAAATCAACACGTAAAATCATTAGCAAAGTGCAGGTGTCTAATTTCACGGTTAGGGACCCAAGAGATACAGTTGAATAGAATTTCACTCATGATCTGATGACGTTGTAAGATTGCTGAATTCAAAGAATAATATAAAAACATAAAAAGTAATAGAAATAAAAACGAAAACAAAAAATAATGAAAATCCAATAATGGTCAACATAACGCTAATCTCTAAGCTCACTCTAATGCATTATATATGATAATATTATATAACTCAAATATAAAATAAATGTGTATATCCATATATTTCATTTTTGTCGGTACGGGTAAACTAGTGAGCCAAGAATGGTGGACACTCAGGTCAAGACGACGTGCATAGGAGTTATGGTCTGATCGGAATTAAAAAGATTGAGACGAGAATAAAGGCCTATCCGTCTGGATGTAGACTAGCAAAGAGATCTATCGGCTTAAATAACTCGTAAGAAACCACTGTTGGGTTTGAATTCCATTTTATAATCTTCTATAGGATCCCAGAACAAGCTCTTAGTATCAAAAACCGATTGATTGGAAAGTGATTTCTTCTTTTCTTTCTTTGCCGTGTTCTGATTGGTTAAAGCGATGGTGTTGGGTAGATACTCATTCTTGACTTATGTAGTGAAATGTTCTAATACATCTTTGATAGGCTCCAGTCACTTAAGCTTCTTTCTCGTTCTTCCAACGTTGTTTTATTTTTGCACATTCACCATTGGTTCCTTTCTCTACACTTTTTATCGCCCCTCTTTTGTCTCTCGTTTGTTTGCCCCTTAACTGATACTTCAATCTGCTTCTCACTGACTACGTCTCAACTTCAGTTCTCTCTTTCCCTCTCTACATATATATATATATATACATGTTTATTTGCATTTTTCTTTTTCGTTACCTCTTTATCATTCTTTCCTTTTTCACTCTTTTGCCCGTTCTCTTGTTCGCACTTTCAATCCACTCACGTTCGACCCCCGACCCCCATCTAGTCGCCGTAACCCGACACTGTTTTCAATTTTCGTTGATAGCGTTTCGTCCATCGACTGCACCGACTGAATTATGTGTTCTGCCCAGAAAAACGTGCCTGGGTCGTCTCCGATTCCAAATGATGAATTGCAAAGTACTAAATCGTCCTCACAGGAGATGAAGGGGTCGCCGTCTTCCCTGCCTACTTAAGCCCTGAATGGATCACAGCGGACGGGGGTTACTCGACTGGCGACGAATACGTCTGTATATTGGTGCTACGTCCCACCGCTCCCGTCCCCACCCCCCGTCCATAGCTCCCGACGGTGACACATTGAAAACATTTTTATGGGGAGATCTTCGGTGAACATCGGTTAGTATGCATAGCACTAATTTTCTGAATCTTCATGCAAAGATTCTTCTTATTTGAAAGGCTGTTCTTTCCTAACTTGGCTAAAATACACAACTGGCGTAAGGGTTTATGTATAGCTGTTGTTTTTTTTCCAACCAATTGGTATTTTTTTTTTTGAAGCAATCGCCCCCGTGTCTTATTAGAACTAAAATGACATTTTACTCGTGTTATATTTCTTCAATATGAACCTTGTACTTGATATTTTGCAGCTAGATTCTCAATACAGTATTTGGATTGATATTTGTGAGTTTTGGTCTTATGCCACTTTACACACACACACATATATATATACACACACACACACACATATATATATATATATATATATATATATATATATATATATATATATATATATATATATATAAATATATTTATACTCACACACACATATATATAGAGAGAGAGTAATTGATAGATATTTACAATTTTGTACGCACTGATCAGTTTCACGTAACGAGTGCAATAATCAACTGACAACCTATCTTTTCTTAATATACAACTGAGTTATTATTTTATACGGTATTTTTCTCTTATTTCTAGGGTTATTATATCTGTTTATTATTATTCTCTGTTCCTGTGTGTAGATGGTCAGAGGGGTTGTGTTAGGTCCAGGCGGTGCTGAATGGGTTCCGGCTGGAGGAAATGATGGACGAAGAATTTGGTTGGGTGGGATAACAGCGCCGGATTTGGGTGGGGTAATTGTTTATGTGGTTGCATTATCTGTGGGGAAAATGGGTTGAATGATGGGTGTGGTTTTTAAGATGGTATCCTTGTATGACTGTATGATTTGGTAAAATGGTATTGCTTTATATAGTTTTATTTGGTATGAATGGGAATGTAAGTGAATTTGAAACAGATAACATTAACGATGTTAAATGAGATTTTGATCTTCTTTTTCTTCTTTTTTTTCTTCTTCTTCTTCTTATTATTATCATTGTTATTATCATTATTGGACAACCATAACCATCAAAGATATCATTTTCTTTATATGGGCGTGTCTTCTTTTTTTGTCTACGTATTTGTTTGTGTGAGCCAGCGCTCCTGGCCAGACAGACTTGAAGATTGACATCAGTAGACCCCTTCCTGGAATCTTCCTATTCTCTATTTTAGGAAAAAAGTGCCTTTGGCCACAATTTGACGAGTTCATCATCATCATCATCATCGTCGTCGTCGTCGTCGTCGTCTTCGTCGTCGTTGTTGTTGTTGATGTTGATGCTGTTATTGTTGTTATAGTTGTTGTTACTGCCGTTGTTGTTTTCGTTATCAAATAAAAATGCCTCCATCCCCATGTACAATTTACACTGAAAGTAATTTTTTTTGTTCAACGTGATACTCTACATTAACTCAAGTGACGGAAAATGTGTATGAAGACTCCAGGAAAGAAATTGCAAGCTCATCAGTACAGAGGGGCGTCTACCAGGTATTTCTTAGTCTATTCTATTCTTGTCCTAAATTCTTCTATATATTTTCCAAAAGATAACTCCCGGAATTATTTGTCCAAAATTATCTTAATTTGTAATTTTCCAACATTGAGTAGCCCTACTTCATTTATTGACCTTACTGTCAAGATGCAAACAATTACTTATCATTATAAAAAAAACAACATTTGTACGTGACAAACCATCATCCTGCACCCCGCACAACTTTCACCCTCTTGGGGATGATATCACTTCTGTTCAGAAAGACTGTTGTATAGTGTTATGTTATTAATCTACACACGTTTTGTATTCAAGAACAATAGATATATAAGAATATATGTAGGCACCATACCACACTGATTGGTACTGAATATAAAGGATTAAATTTAAATTTAAATGGTCTTGTCGTCGATTATAAGGATTTCCGTTATTAATTGTTTTTCTTCATCGCCACAAGAAATTATCTAACTGAAAAGATTGATTTCATACCAGGGAGTTCTCTTATTTTGACTGTTTTTATATCATTCAATTTATTCATGTTCCCATTTGTAGTTGGAAAGTCCTATCGTGACAGGCACCCCCTAGCATTCGACGCCCCAGGCCACTGCCTATATTGTAGTTAGTTTGGACCGGCGTTGTTCAAACCCAGCACTAAACCACTCAGAATCCTCATTTTCTTTATTAATCTGTATACAGAAAAAATGTAACTGGATGATAAGAACGACTTATTATTTCAAGAAAAAAAAAGGCAATTCCCTTACGCTGGCTAAGGCTTCAGCCGTCTCTGTCCAGACTCAGATTAAAGCTCTACTATTATTCGGCCCATTTGCGATTTGAGTAATACGCTTGGAAGTGACAAGTAACCGCAGTGGCATCACTCACTTCACCATGCGCTATCTCACCTATAGTTTGTGGTGGTGGGAGTGGATTTATGCCTTTCCCAGAGGCCTTAGCACGAAGTGAATGCAAACTGTCTTTGCCTGAGTTTGAACTCGTATCGCCAATTCCTCACCGTTGACTGCCAGGCAACCCTGCACTACGACCGTTTGTGAAGAATCTGAAAACCAATCAAGAGCCTTGGAAAAGGACATTGGTAGGGTTAATCCTATTTTTGTCCTAAATTCATGTATATTTTTCCTCCGAGAGATTGAAAAAAATCAACCTGAATCAGAAAGAGAGGACTAGAATACACAATATCTCAAAAAATAATTAAACGACAAAAATGGAGATAGGCTGGACAGTTAGCAAGAAGAGATGGAGAAAAAGACTAAACGATCGGTTCCGATGGATCAGTAAACTCAGACTGACAACGAGATAGAGGGATGAGATTGAAAGGTCTTGCAGGAAAGCTTGGCAGAGATCAGTGCAGTCGCAGTCGTCTTCATTGTCCTGGAAATGGCTGCAGTTACTGTCGATTATCATCAAAAGAAGACTAACAAATGCAAAAGGCCTGTGATACATTTTAAATGTAGCTCAACAAGTACCCAATCTAAGTATCCAGATCGTTAACTGAGTCTGTTCAAATCTCTCTCTCTCTATATATATACAGAGATACAATGTTTTTTTTTTCTTTTAATAAGAAACTGTCAACCAAACCTGTCACCAAAACTGTCTAAATACTTTTTTCTTCAGTTTTCGAACTCGTCTGTCTGTTTCTGCTGGATGACTGGCTGGATATTTATGTACACATCACATCTAAAGACCAATGGAAATCGACGAACACATTTAAACATTGCATTGGCCCTTTTTGCATTCGACGTGTTGTTTACTGAACCTCGTCTTCATTGGACCTTTCATGAATTGTACGTTTTATGAATTAGACGACTTGTAAATTGGACATCTTTGCATTTGGTTGTTTTGACTTGTAACTAATGGATGATGTTTTTTTCTGCCATAAGGATCACCGTTCAATATTTGATATGTTAATTCTCATGTAATGAATTCTATCCAATGTAACACTGGACTTAAAGCCAAGCTCAGTTATCCTTATTCTAAATCCAGGGTATCAAATTCATATTTCAATTGCAGATCCCCGACCATTATCCGTCGGATCCCCAGGGGTCCTTAGATCACAGTTTCAAAACCACTGCTTTAGCTGACCGTGTTGATGTCTTCATATCTTTTTAGGTGAACGCACAATAGGAATTTGACTATACCTTTCCACGAGGCCAGAATATGAAACAGGGTTTGTTGTCACGTTGGGACCCATCCGCGTAGGTGTGGCTAGCATATGCTTTCAGCGTCTTTTGCTCAACAGCAGTCCACCTTCTGTGAAGTGATCAGGCCCGACGCTGCTTAACTTCGGTGATCGAAGGACAACCTGCGTTTTCAGCATGGAAATACCATAAAGCAAGTGTCTTTAAAATAAGGGCCCTTACGCTGGCCAGGGTGACAGCAGTCCTTGGCCGAACTTCACATATCACTCCTTTTCTACTCGTCTCGGAAATGTGAAAATCGACTTAGAAGTGACAAACACCACAGGTGGCATAACTCACTTCACAATATTCTATTTTATCCATAGCTGGTGGATGGAGTCGGATTCATGTCTTTCCCAAGGGCATTAGAGCAAGTCTCGGTCCTAGTCGGGGTTCGACCACGGCTCGCCCAGTCCATTTTCTGCACAGCAAACCTATCGGCAATCGACTCATCCCAACGTCTCAGGACCCAATAAAAATTGTAGCCTCTGCACATATCGGGCCCGTGCTGTAACCACTGATCCACACCACGTATACAATGCAAGTCAAGGGAAGGGAATTCGCAAAAGCCACAATGTTATGAATGGTTAATCAAGGTTAAATAGAAGAAGCAAGTGGGTGTTGGAGAGACCAAGAATAGAATCCAGCCGTTCAATTGCAGACCAATGATTCTATAAAAGCCATGACATTGTCAAGTCAATTAATACAGACCACTACACAAAGGTGCGCCGAGGTGGACATGTATATTTGATGCCTGAAAGGAACCATCGCCCGGCTCTGACGTGTTGGGTGTCGAGCGGTCTGAATTATTCATTCTATTTTATTATTGATGGCTTCACTCCAGCGCGAGGCAGAAAGCGCCCACAGTCAAACGGACAGGGCTTAGAAGGCACTAGAATAGTTCTTCCATCTCACTTCGATCTTTACTGGTGTACCGGTTATTGGAATCTATGTTCTCCGTCACTGCTCAGACATATTCTCTAATGTTCACAAGATGTTTGTGGGTTTTCGGCATTATTTTGGCCCATTAGGAAAGTACAAAACGTACAAGATCAGTATAAGTAAGCGGTGACATTACGACGAGCTCTCGAAGTGGTTTCACTCACGCCTCCCCCGTGTTATTTTACCCTTAGCTGGAGGAGATTTGGATCCATGCCTTTCCCAAGGGGATTAGTGCGAAGTGAACACAAATTGTCCCAGCTGGAGTTCATTTTCTGTGTTGCTATACGCTCAGTCACCCCAACCCGAAACTTCATTAAAAGATTATATCACCAGCTAAAATACATTTGCCTCTGATTAATTATACATTTATACACAAGATATTGACGCCGAACGTGTGAACATGTAACTCAGTATCTGGCAAAAATGACACAGTAAAAATGGCACAAGTGAAAAACTAGGAAAAAGGCTCTTTCAATTAAAACAGCAGTTCGGTGTAGTTTGCATGATATTTTAAGCAGTCCTCACAAAGAGAAATTTCGTGAGTTTGTTTATTTCAACTGACCCTCACAAACAAGCAACTCTGAAAATTGGCATTAAAACAAGTTTTCTAAGTTTGTTTCTTAATTTCAAGCAAATCCAACGCACAAACGACCTCGAAAAACAGCATCGAATGAACAATTTGGTGTAGTTGGTTGGTTTATTTCAATCTACCCTCACAAACAGCATCAAAACAAGTTTTGTGTTGTGTGTTTATTTAAACCGACTCTCACAATTAAACGAACCCCACAAACAACCTCAAAATAATGATTCGGAGTTGTTGGGTTTTTTTGTTTGTTGCTTTTCTCAAACTAAATAATCATAAGTAATTATTTGACCAGATTTTGAATAAATATTACCTGCCACATACATTTTACTAGTTTTTATCCAAAAATATATATTTAAAGCCACCCTCGTCCTTCTACAAGGGGCTCTGTCAGTCCGTCGATAGGTCTATCTTAATATTGTTTCTAAATGTTGTTTTAAGTAAGATTTATTTGAAACTTGTTAAAAAGGATTTCTTTGATAGGATGCTTACTGACGAAAAAAACAATGCTCACTCAGGGTCACATGATCTGTCAATGATGGCGTTTAAACTTTGCTTTTTAAAATCGAATTTTCCCAGCTGTTTTAAGTCGGATTTACTTGAGATTTGACAGAAAGGCATTCCTCAATAGGTTGCTTATTACCTAAAATTATCTTCTACCCAGTCGCATGATCTTGCAATAATTGCGTTCAAACTTTACAGTGGACGCCTCATTGTACCGTCACTTCTTGTTTTAAGATTATCGTTGTTTTAATCAAAAGCACCTTTATCCCAAGTTTTTCGCTTGTGAAACTTTCAGTAGTTTTTCACTAGTGCTACTTTACTGTGCCATTTTCATCGGTGCCATTTTTACGAAGATCTGTTTATTTATAAAATATTGTCAAAAACTTTGGGACGAGACATCAATATTTCAAGCAATTCGGATAATTAGCCACCCGTCGTAAGTACAACGTTCCAGCCGATCAATTTTGTGGCCTTCTGCTGGTATAAAATCCGACTCTGAATCAGACCATAACGATTAACAGTGTATTCGGAAAATTGAACGAGAATCGAACTCACGCCCTCCACTATCCATGCTTGTTGAGACCAAGCAGTCTTCTAATACAACGTTATCGTTATTTTTTCAAATTTTATTCTTGGGTGAAATCTTGCACCATTATCATTGATTTTGACCTTAGTTCTACCTCCATCCTAATTTTCAGTCGTTTTTTCATCACAACTCGGAACCGGGTCGCAATGCTATGGCAATGATTAAACAGCTTTATCAAGTCCACGGTGAGAATTGAACTCTTACCCTCTAGCCAGAGAGAGACCAGCATATGCCTGGCCACTTTTAGTTAGTCAAGCACGGAGACTTCATATTTGAAGCAACTGAAAATTTGGATGAACGTAAAAACTATCAAAGTTTATAATTATGTACCAAACTCTGCTTGGAAATTTGAACTCTTTGTGTTGCTGATATCGTTGCCAAAATGTCTCGGCCGATTCAATCTACGATCTTCTTCAGGGAAAACATCTGTACAGAAAGAAACGTATCTATTTCAATAAGCTATTAGAAGAGTTGTGAACATTCCTAGAGTTGTTCAGACAACCAAATTACATTGCCTTGCTGCTGCTGTTACCATAACGTTTTGGACGATCCCTTCCACAGCATATTTCAGACGTCAAGTCCGTAAGTAAAGAAAGGATTTTAAAAAAACTCGAAGAAGAGTCTTTAACGTTCCAATATTTTGTTTGGACTTAATCTGTGTTACTCGGGTGTCAGTGGATATGAACGTTCGAGTCACTCGCATGGCTGGGATTAATAGATCAGTTTGGTATATGAGCAACCATTTTCTGTCACCATCTTATTCTAGATCAGTTCTCTAGTTTAGTAAATCCGATCTTCGGATAAACTGGATTGAGGTTAGTAAATATCTATTTAGGAGGAAGTTAGTCTGGAAGATTATTACTGCTATAACGAAAGCGATACTTACTGCGCGCCAAACACAAAAGATGAGACTAAGCTAAGCTTTTTGAAGCTACACTTAGCAACACTTTTTGATCTTGTACCAGATCGTTAGATTATCTATCTATCTATCTATCTATCTCAGTATGTTTTTTTATCTATCTATCTATCTATCTATCTATCTCACCATATGATCTATCAATCAATCCATATGATGCATCTCTCTCTCTCTTTCTCTCTCTCTCTCTCTCTCTATATATATATATATATATATATAACCCGTTCATTGTAAGCTTATGCAATGCTCTTCCATAGGAATAGAGCACTCTGGTGGATGTAGAATTTATGCTAAATAAATATATCGCTTGAATTCAGCCTATATAAATATATATAAGCTATCATAAGACAACCCCTGAATGAACTCAAATATGACTTTTTGCTTGATGTTCTGATACTTCTTTTAAATGTATTTGTCCCAGATTTACGCCCCTAAAGTAGCAAACGTTCAGATATTAGCCATGTTCAGCTTACTATAGAACAATAGTAAATTCGTATGTAGAATAGGAGGGTAGGAAGATTATGTTGCAGCTAATTTCTTTTTTTGGTTTGGAAGAGCTATATATTCTTTAAAGTTCATAGATGAACACTGTGCACTTCGATATGATTCATTGTAACAACAGAACCTTTGTCCCCGTTCAACGTCTCATCTAGTCGATGAGCCTAAGCAAGAAACTAGCTGATCATTTATGCAAGTTATCTTTATGGTAAATACCAGAGAGTTAAAAAATAATGACGTTAACAAAAGGTGTAGTCGACATTCTGTAGCCATATAAAACGACTTCAAAGAGAATCGTTAAGAGGCCAACAGGTGGGAAAATACACAAAAAGTCGTCGGAATTACGAAGAAAAAGAGAGAGCGGATAATAGCGATTTCTACTCTTTCAAAAGCCCAGCAGGTGATAATTTTAAATAATTTTCTTTTTAATTCATTTTACTTTTTATCACATCTACAACTGTTGAAGTAGAACAACTCCTGAACGTGGCTATTTATCCCACCAGGTCTAGGACCACAGGCATACCAAACGTTGATAGATTTTTTTCCCTCTTTGTAATACTCCCTTTGTTGGCATATACCTGTCTTCATTCTGTCTGCACACTCATTTCGTCGGCAAATTAGAGGATTGCATGTCTACTTATTCGGCAAATTAGAGGCCGGCATCTCCCAGAGGAAAATAAGTCGGAACATTTCTGTCGAGGAAGATGTTGTACGTTACGTAAGACCGAGGAAGAAACTACGTGCATTCATCAGTAATGTTGATGTACTCCAAGAAGCACACCATACTTTACAAATCAACCAACTGATTCCAATGACAAGGAAACCAAAACGATTGGAACTGATGGTTCTTCTTTTCTTTTTTCCCTTTTCACTCGGGTTTAATGTATTTTCATACCATTTTCTTTGTCCGAGGAAGCTTGCACCGTTAAGTGAAACACATCAAAAAATAAGAATAAAAGTTATTTCAAATTAAACTTGGCTTCAATATTGTCTGTATTATAAAAATGTTGGGTGTGTGTGTGTGTGTATATCTATACCTATATCTATATATATATATATATATATATATATATATATATATATATATATATATATATATATATATATTATAAAGGCGTTATATTACTTTGAAATACTGTTTATCTTCCGTTATTATACCTATCATGTCATTACATCATATTTATCTAGATAGCATGAATAGAATGAACAGTATGAAACGGGAAAGCAACAGGAATCGAATCTGCGACTGATTAGGGCAGCTGCTTCAACGTAGCGTTGCTCTTACCATTGAGCTAGAAAGTCATCGGTAATTGAAAGACCAAAGAATTGCTATCAACCCAAATTCTTAGTCTATTCGTTTCTTTCAACGCGACAGTAATGTATTTACCAAATAGACATATTTGGCCCGACAGAATAAGTTTTCATACAATTTAACGCAATCTATAATTATACACACACACACACACACACACACACACACATAAATATATATGTATGTATATGTAATTAAAATAAAACTGTTGTTTTCTCAAGAGTTTCTAAGAATAAATAACATGAAATTGGAGTAGTAATAGAGAAGTTGGCGAGACTTGAACGAAGATCTCATATTCCAGCAGCTGACCCTGCAGATACATCAACAAATTCAGTGACGATAGCCGAGCCATCGCCTTGGCTTGGCATAGTTCAAATTCTGAGATGAAGTGTGTTCATGATTATGACGTATTCGAATCGGGTATCTCCCAACTACGGATTGTTCACGTCCTGTGGTTGAACCATAGACCAGCCATACTGTCGGAATATGACTGCAAAAGGTTGACACATCCCAACCCCATAGCTAACTCAGGCTTTTGCCATGAGGAAAGACACTCCTGTCAAACTTACGACCTAAAAACCTTGCTTCTATTAACGCAACTCCAGTGGACCACAGGATGCAAACCCTAGGTTTAAAGGATGGAGTCAGCCCTAGGCCGGGAGGTTATTCGGCGCATGGGTCCTGTCGTGTATGGTCCTCTTACCTTGGAAAACTCTTCCGAAAAATCTTTGTTTACGGTGCTAAGACATGGAATACTTCTCTCGCTACAATATCCCTTGTCGAACTGGCGATGAGAAGCCATTATTTTCAACGCCCACTCGATTTTCACAACAAGACATATATATATATATATATATATATATATATATATATATATATATATATATATATATATATATATATATATATATATATATCCACCGTTTTCTTTCTTATTCTTTCAACTCACTCTGATGATGGCATTTTGCCGGAACATGTTTATTAAACTCAACATAACAATATGAAAGAATGGAAATTATAATTTCTTTCACTTATCAATACTCCTGCTTTGTTTTTATTACAGTGGTACACACACACACACACACATATATATATATATATATAGATATATATATATGGGGTCATATAAAAATCGATTTATTCAAAAAAGTGTGTTCTCCAGATAACCTGTGCACCAATATAACGAATGTCATTCAGGGCATTACTGAAAATCAACTGTAAAACATATCTGGAGAATTTCGAGAGGGCATCTCAGTTTGAATATATCATAACGTTGGATTCGTCAAAAATACTTAATCACAAGAGTAAATTCATCTAAACGTGTGATAGATCCTTTAAATTGCACATAATAATTTATCCATGTTTAGAACAGAAGTTATGAAGATTTAACTGCGTACGGAGGAAATATTCAGCACAAAATTTTGCAAACCTTTTTTGATACTTTTGATTTTTCACAGTACCTTCTCCATAAACTTTTTATTGTTCGAGTAGCGTTTTATCTTCCAATGAACAAAAGAAAGCATGATATGCCGAAAATGTTTCGATTCTTTTTCCATCTTAAATTTCAAAATCAGTCAACAAAATATGAAATTTTGACACTTAAGAAAATATATGCGTTGAAACTGTACAATGAAATCAATATTTTTGAATCATTTGTTAAAACTAAACGCTAATAATGCAATCTAACAACTAAATCTGAACTCACTTTTTACTGACACACACACACACACACACACACACATATATATATATATATATACATATATATATATATCATTGATCTCATTAATTTTCAGGTGTTGTCATTTATAACCAGTTTGAAGGAGTGTTTTATTTATCGTTTTTTGTTTTCCGAGTTTTTCCGACCACGTCTGACCGACACGAAATGTCTATATTGTTTAATGAAACCTGTATCAAAGAAGAGCTGCTGCTTAAACACAGAATACACACCCCATATATATATATATATATATATATATATATATATATATATATATATATAGCGAGCTGCGAAACCAACGTTTGATGGTTGAAATAGTGCCAGCTACGCGGACGTAAAGCTTCAGTTTAACTGACAAGTCTCTCCTCGTGTTAAGTAATTTTCTAACCATTTCCGTTGTCTAAGTAAGTAATTAAATTAACAAAGTAATCAGAGTAAGCAGAGAGAGAGAGAGAGAGAGAGAGAGAGAGAGAGAGAGAGAGAAAGAAAAAAAAGTTGGAGGAAAAAGAAGCCACTCAACTAATTGACTCTCGTTGGCACCGGCTTAGATAAAACGTGAAACTTGAAGCTTGAAGCATCTGTCAGAGACAGGATTACGAAAAGCAAACCTAAATAACTCAGAATTATTGCGTGCAAGAAAGAATTCATTCGTTTTCTCCTTGTCTAAATCTATTAGATGATTTTTGAGAGGGAGACCTGTATTACATATTTATTTTGAGCTCAATTTTTTCTTCTTCAAACTTCCATTTGATGTAGAACTGGAAAGTAGAAGGCCGTACAGAGAGCAACAAGCACAAATAGTACAGGTGGTAATCATGACCGACCCTGGGTACAGACAACGCGGTCAGTAGCCTAGGGCGACAAATGCTAGGGGCGCCTGTCAAATGTCTGAGACGGTAAAACTTCCCATATACAAATGGAAAAATAGCATTTGAAATGAATTAAACAGAACAAGATCAGTGAAAACTAGAAATAACACCTAAAGAGAGCACCCTCTGCCAACACCATTATCTGGAGGAAGTAATTCAGCATGGATCCGCCCTAAAATTTCACCAATTCTTTCATGGTTCATAGCCCAACCTGCCACAAAATGTCATTGGAATTCATTGGGAACTTTCTGAGATATCGTTTGAAGAGACATGAATCTTTGGCGTTGTCATATAACCACGATGTTGAGAAGATAATTGAACATGGACCCGCCTAAAAATTAAATACTTCTCTTTGTTGTGGCATATTAAACATCTAGCTCACCACAAAAGTTCATTGAAATTCATCGAAAACCTTTGGAGATATCGTGTGGAAAGATATGAAACTTTGGTTCTATTGTGTGGTGTGGACGTATAACTATTACGTAAGGGAGGTAATTGTGCATGGACCCACCTTGAAGAATGTTTCCGCAGTCCATTGTCTATCTTTCTACAAAGTATATTTGAAACCTGTTGAGACTCCTTGCAGACGATCATCGACTTATACACGAATATACAGAAACAAGAAAATGAATAGAATCTGTTAAAAAACTGCGACGTTGTGCACATAGTTTTTGGCAGCATTTGTCTACATTTCTATCCCTTATGAAACTATTTTTTTCCTATGGAGTTCTCCAGCTCATCCTCAATGTAACATCCATAACAAAATAATAATCGCATCGACGATAAAAAGAAAATATCGTCTTAAATACAATAGTTCTCTCTCTCTCTCTCTCTCTCTCACTCTATACACACACACACACACACACACACATATATATATATATATTATACTAAGAGATGGATACATGACTCGAGAGAATGGTTATAAATTACGTTATATTATATTGAAACTCTTATTTGAAATCATATCCCGCAATTACACAGTTAATGTATAATTTGGCCGAGACAACGTAAATGGAACAAACAATTAAAGAAAATGGAGCTGCTGAATGAATTGAATCGGCAAACGATAGAGTTGCCATTCCAACGTAGCGTTGCTCTTACCATTGAGCTAAACCACCGCCGGTAATGGAAAAGCCCAAATAACTGTTTCAAGTCGAAAATTCTTATCTTGTTTATTCACGGTCTATATTCGCTCGATTTGTTTCTTCCAATGCGACATGTATATGAGGACAGTATACTGTGATTCCTTACTGCCTTTTTCGCTCCTCTTTCTTTTTTCTTTTTTATACTTTCTATTCTTTTATCACGAGAATTGATCTAAAACTAAGGAATAATAATACGTAGTGTGACATATGAAAAAATTTCTCTTTCTTTGTCTATTCTCTACATCGTATCTTTCTATCTTTACCAACGCTTTGTACCGATTTTTAAAACAGTATGCTGTCTATATTTCTTTAAACGCTCTCTGTTTGAGTCATTCATTTCCTTACAAACACTGTTAACCGATTTGAAAAATTGGTCTTGACTTGAAATTCTCCACGTTCTGAAAACTTTCGTCGTTCATAGCAATTGAAAAAAAGAAAGAAAAAAACAGAAAAAATATCTCTGTATCAAAAATGAAATCCTGGATTCGCACCAAGATTAAACCATCTCTCATCCCACTACTCATCAAGGAAGTTCATTGAGTACTGATGGAAAGATGGGTGCAACTTCGTTGGCATAGTTGATAAGACATTTCTCTGGTATGAAGTCAGATTCTTCAGACATATGTGACATTGAATACCTTTTGCTGTGGTAAAACCAAAGGAAACAATTAATAAAATAAATTCTCATGGTAGATAATAAGCTCAGTCAAGCTTAGCTAGTTTGGTGAGATAGATTGCTCACAATAGCTGGCGTCTGGAAAGAGGTTGCAAATAGATGAATAAATAAATTACTCACCATCAGGGTCAATGATAAAATAACCGTAGTATCAAAATTTGCAGTCATGTAAAAAAAAATCCATCAAAGATAAGTATGGCCATAATAAATGCTATTCAAGATAACACTGGCGTTTTCCACTGGGAAACATCTAAAATTAAGTAAAAAAACATCTAGAAACATATAGGTTCTGGAGAATTCAGTTGTTATTAATAATCCCCCATAATGAAGCCCCCCCCCCCAAGTTTGAAAGAAGCTTCAAATTATTTTTTTTTATAGGGCCTAGTAGAGTACGGATGCCAATTTTCAAGCAAGTAGATAAAACAGCATGGCCAGGTGAGCTGGAAAAAACGAAAAATACTCTGAAAAACAAACACGTAAACGAACTAACGAACAGAAGCACATATTGAAAAAAGTTTAGTACCAGTCGCTATCATTGATGGCTACGATGATTCAATACTCTAATTTGAAGGACAACGACGTTCAGCACCCAGGATGAAAAAAACCCTGGTGATTGAATATATGGCGTAACCGAAAACGTGTTTTATTTTTCGTTTCATGAAGTAAAATAAGAGACGATTCTGTTGGTTTATTAAACAACGTATCCACCTTTGTTCAACTATCTTTTGCCATCTTTCAGGCAACTTCATAATTTCATCCTCACAAAAATTGTTATTCTTCTCAGCGAAGAACTGCTCCAGATACATTTTACAGTTTTCTGGGGAATTAAAAAATGTTTCCATCAGGATAATTCTATAAAGACCGGGATAGATACTAATGTAACCTTTTGAAAATATTTGGCTTTACCGAAACTATGGTCTACTCGTTGTCTGGAATAGCAACTGGCAAAAATGCGAAAGAATTGTAAAAAAATCGTTATTAAGGATTGAGAAAAAAAAAATGAATTTTGAAGTTAAAATTATGGCCAACATGAAAGATAAAATTTTAGACATTACTTCCAACTTATGCAGTGACAGCCAGAAAGAAAAAAATGGAAGAAAATTCTGTACATGTATATGTTGACATAAAATCCAACCATATAAATACAGTCATAAAAAAATCCCCCCATCTGTAGAAACAAGAATATTATACTATTCTTCAAACAAAGCAATGTTTAACAATGCTAGCGCTTTCACTGAGGTTAGTTTTTGAATATGATGAAAAGGTGAAAACCAATGGAATAAAACACAGTAAAAACAAAAGGAGTAAAGGTAGAAAGATTATCTAGTATACCACACCATTTAATCTCCAAGTCAAATTTGAATGGGAAAAAATCTTCCTCAAATTAACAGAAAAACACTTCCCATCAAGTAATTCATTATGTAATATTTTTAACAAAGACAAACTAGATTTAAGGTATAGCTGTATGGACAGCTTTCAAAATATCATAAAAAAGCATAGCAACAAAGTAATGAGGAATTATAGCAGTGGAGGAAATAAAAAAAAAAGACTGTAATTGTATAAATAGTAACAGGTCTCCTTTCCAAAACAAATGTCCAAGATCTAACACTGTATATCGAGCTGGAATATCCCACAGAAATATGCAGGAATAAAATGTTACGTGGGGATGTCAAAAACACACTTTAAATTTACGTCGTTATTCAATCGAAAAAAACAATAAGAATACATCATTATCCATATATTACTAGGAGCTCAAAGACAGCAATCTCACCCCCACAGTTAAATGGAAACTATTAAAACAAACACACACGTGCCAGAATATTCAAGCTCTATGCCAACGATGTCTAATTGAGAAATTCGAATCTATCAACTTCATTTAAATGGCAGACTTACTAAATAAGAAAAAATGAAGTAGCTGTCAAGTCTTGGCATCGTTCAAAATTTCTATTAAAATACATAATTCAACATTCCACGTATATTTCAGCAAAAATCAATCAACATAGTTTCCTAATCATTATTATCATACCCCCAGCAAATATACGCACAATTTAATCATCTGAGAATCACAATATCTTTCCATAATTATCATGGATACAAAGACGCTAACCCACGAAGTATGTTAAGGGAATTAAGCATAAACAGCTAACGCTGCGTAAAGGCGAATGCTAAAAGTAGTAGACAGATAAAATCATATGATATATCCCCTGCAACTAAACCCATCCCACTTAACAGATGGATCACCAACACGACTGATAAAAAGTGTCTGAAACACCCCAAATACAAAAGAAAAAACAAGATAATTTATAACAACTAGCCACAAGCATAGAGATTAAAACTTCAATTTCCCTACGGTAGATTAATGGAATAAAGAAACAAACATAAGACTTTATAGCGAAAGACTGCGAAAATTGCCAACAGATAGATTAACTGGTATAATATCTTGAACAATTTTAAAGCCTACAAAACAAATAGCATAACGGCGAGAAGATCGTGTAGATTAGAATTAGAAAATCATTTTTGAAAAAAATCTAATGGAACTAACAAAACCAAAAACATAGGATATTACGAATCAAAAAACTTAGGATACTAACAATTGAACGATAAGGAACAAGAAAAAATTAGAAAAAGGGGGAATGAATATATGATAAGGGAGGGGTCAAAACAGGGTAGAAACATAAACGTCAATGTGTAGCGAATCCATTAGTTCACTATGTTCAAAGCTCTACTTCAATTCAATGTTTTTGTATCGAGCATCTTATTAAATGAAGCCATCACGCATCTTAAATTTAATTAATGATTTGTACTTTGGTAAGTATATATATATATATATATATATATATATATATGTGTGTGTGTGTGTGTGTGTGTGAGGTGACATAGTTTGTGTTTTTGTCTGTCACGTTATAGCAATAACCTAAACATGGATACACTTCAACCAAATTTATCATGCATACTCGATAAACATTGGGAAAGGTTTGTAGTTGGTTGATTTTTTTAACAAACCATCAATATGTTTTCAGGGGGAGGTATAATTTAATTTTATGCTAAAATGGACTAATATCCTTAGAACGTTCTTTAATGATGCAATATGACGTTAAAAAGAAGGATTTTTAAATCAATTCTCAAAATAAAAATTGAGTGTTTGTGTTTTTTAGAGACGTTTCAAATTTCCTAATTGTATTAAATCATTCATTTTCTACAAATCAACAGGGAAATTACCAGTATGCTCTCCTTACAACCAAAACAACGATATTTTGAAATTACGATCATATTCATTTTCTTTAAAATTACTCATGAAACTAAATAAACAGCACTGATCCATTTCAACATATATATATATATATATATATATATATATATATGTGTGTGTGTGTGTGTGTGTGTGTGTGTGTGTGTGTGTGTGTGTGTGTGTGTGTGTGTGCTATAAAATGGAGGAAATTGTTTGAGAAACTCTCACGCACTTATCAAGACCTACCCTGCTACCATTTATTCCCCTTTGGCCCCTGTATAAAAAATATTTTGGCATACCCACTCCTCCTAAGTAAACTGGAGAATAATGTCGAAACAGAGACTCAGAAATAATAACTATAGATAAATAATTTGGATTTAAACTTAAATAATGAGTATTTTAAAGTATCAGGAGAGAGACAGACAGACAGCTCCACGTATGCCAATGATAGATATGAATAGACTGAGATAGACAGACAGACAGACAGACAGACAGACAGATGTCAGGAGGATAATGTTTCCATCGAATAACCTGTTTTCGACTGTTTGGCTTTTAACTGAAGTTACATGATCGCGGGGAGTGACAATATGAAAAATAATTCGAAAAAGAAACTGAATCAGAAGATGACTTTTTGGAGAATCGTAAGATTTTCTGCAAGTTTCTTTGAAAAAAAAAGATCTCTTTTATCTTTTGTGTGCTTTGATATCTATTGACTGGAAAGCAGAAAGATTTAATAACACGATCAAATATCAAAAACTCCAAATTAAGATTAAAAAATGAAGGGGAAATTATTTTAAAAAATCTGTATGCTCAAACTGGCCTTCACGTATGTCATAGATAGATGTGAGCAGACCTAGATAGATAGATAGATAGATAGATTGACTGAGATAGATAGACTGAGGTAGATAGATAGACTGAGGTAGATAGATATCAGGTGTGTAAGGAAGTTTCAAGTTAAAACCGGTTCTTAACTCTTTCTTCCGCTTTTAACTTAATTTAACGCGTTAAATCATAGCGAGAATTCACGACGTGGAGTAATATTCGGAAAACAAACAAACAAACAAAAAATATGAATAGGTAGCTGACTTTTAAGCATCATTGACAAATTATTCACATTACGAACTTACCTATTTCAATTTACGCTCACAATTAGTCAAACTTGCTTTCTTTGCATCTATTTGCCATCATCATCATCATCATCATCATCATCATCATCATCATCATCATCAGTCTTTTAACGTCCGTCGTTGGACATAGACCATCCCCAGGATTTGACACACTCCTCTATCATGGGCGTCGGGGAGCCAGGACTTCCTGAATTTGTCTAGCTCGTCTCTCCATCTAATATTCTGCCCGCCTCGGTTGCGCATGTGATCACAGGGGCTCCATGTTGTGAGTCGTGATGTCCATCGGTTGTCTGCCATTCGTGCAACATGGCCAGCCCACTGCCATTCAAGATTTTTAATGGATTCTATTATGTCTCTAACTCTTATCTTTTCCTGGATGTACTGTGATCTGTCTTGTTGTCTCTCCATGTGAAGCCAAACATAATTCTTTTATGTGCACTTTGCATGAGTCTCAATTTGCAGATCTGTCTCTTGGTTAGGTTCCATGTTTCAGCTCCATACGTGACTATCTACATGCCATAAAACATTACAAACTTGTTAGTTTGAATCTGCACGTTGGAGTACTTTTTTCATTCGAATATGTTATGAAACATATGAAACGAATATTTATGTTAGAAAATTTCATTTGTGAAGAAAGATCCCCCAGTTATCGGTGGATTGATGGGACAGACAGGGCTTTTTAGCTTGGTAAGGCCATTATGATACTGCAAGTAAAGTAAAGTGATATTAGGTAGTATTTCTTTTTACTTTTTATGTTTTCAACCCGGCATAGACAGGAACTTCAGCTAACTTATCTATCTGTTGGGATGTATCTAATCTGTGCTTCAAGTTGGACTGACAGCCGCACTATCCCAATCTCCTTCAAAGGGTCGGCAGGACCCGATGTCCAGCTCAGGCATCTACCAACTACGAAGTGTTCACGTTCTGTAGGTCAGATATACAGTCGGAAAAAATCCACAAATGGGCGTTCAACCCCCATAGCTAGCTCAGCCATCTGCCAGATGAGTGAAACTCCTGTCAAACCAACGGCACAAGGGACCTTGCTACAATTTGTGCAACCTCGGTGGACCATACGATGCAAACTTTTGGTTTAAAGGGTGGAGTCAGCCCTCTGTAAATCTCACTCCACTTCAAAACTTTATTGTGCAGACTGGAGGTTTATTCCACACTGGGGATACGCCGTCTAAGGTCCTATTGAGGAAAGCCCAATCAAAAATTTTCGCTCGTTAAGCTAAGCCATATTTATAGTTGTCCGTCGATCGTAAAGGCAGCATGAAACTGATAAGCAACCACAAAATTGATATATGTATATATATACTGATCTATCTATCTCTCCCTCTCTCTTTCTCTCTCTCTCTCTCTCTCTCTATACACACACATATATATATATATACTGATCAGTAGCATCAAAATTATAATTCTTACTCTCTCTATATACATATATATGAACGATGGGGATAGAGAGAGGTACTGTGGCCAAGTTGTAGAAATTTCCCTTCTTTTCTGATTCTTCTCTGTATATTTTGAAACATGCATTGTCAAAAATAGACAAATCTATCTTCTTGATCCCTTTGTTATTTTTTTTTAGTTTGCGTAACAACCTTTTCATGGAGTTTTTTTTAACTAAAAAAACGTTCCAAAGTTGATGGTTCTTTGACCATCATTGGTCATTATCACAAAATGTGACAATGGTATTCAAAGAGTACTTAGTATTTTTGTTTATTATACTATCATATTTATAATTCAAGTATTGTCTTTTCTTCAACTAAGTGTAATCGTAAATAAATCTGTTAATATGTATAACTCTATCTAACGCAACGCACTGGCGAAATAACAGCAAATAACGAAATCATAGCTTCTCTAGATGTGGTCTTGGGTAGGACGCTTTTCCCAGCTCACTAGATGTGGACAGCCTCTTCACTTTCGTCCCCGGCATATAAACCATTGACATGATAATACAGAATATTTATAATCACCCCTCTCAACTCCCTCTGAAAATCAAGCCAGATATACTTCAAAAGCAACTGATTTCATGCACTGCACAAGTTTTCTTTTGCACTCAAACCAATGGAGTAGCAATGGGATCTCCTCTTGGGGCTTCTTTTTTAGATTTACTGTGTAACAAACCTCCCGAACAAAAAAAATCGACGACATTGATAAACCCTGCATTTATGTAAGATGCATGGTAGATTTATCAATATCGATGAGGCTTTCATGATGCACCCTAACTATTGACCGGACGAAAAAGCAATACAGACCATTATCTGAAGATAAACCTTATCTATTGACCTAGATAAACAATTAAGACTTTTCTTTAATTGTTTGTTCTATTTACATTGTCTAAGCCAAGTGTTATATTAAACGTGTAATGACAGGAGATTATTTCAAATGAAAGTTTCAATATTACGATAAACTGTAAAAAAATCAAAACTTACAACCACGTTACCGAAAAAAACCTCATCCCTAGGAGGAAACTACCAACGTAAAACCAATGTTGTATATGGATTTATGTACCCATTGGGAAACTGCACCTCTCACTGCAGAAAAAATTTAAAAAAAACGTGTTGCATTGGATATACTGCTACAACCCTCTTTTGGAGATTGGCACGTCACTTCAACGACCAGAGCATTTCCTACCTGCACATTTTGAAGTATCATAACCCCAGAGCTAATATTTGTCAGCTCCTTGTTGACAACGCACTTTATACAATACCAACTCAAAGAAGAGATTCGGAATAATAGAAGTCCTTCTGATTAAAGCAAAACAACATATCATCAATAAGATATCTCTGACATCGGCACGGATGTTCTCAGATGCATGTAGCGCTCACGCATGTATATGACCAAGCCGGCGCGTTGCATTCGTTTCATTTAAACATTTAAACAGCTTTATTTTTTTTTTGATAATTCTACTTAAAAGAGACAATACTCAAAATACAAGGATGAAATTATGATGAGGAATAATGATAGTCACCCCCTTGAATACTGCTATTACACTTTCTCGATAATGAACGATGCTGGTTGGAAAATCTAGAACTACCAACTTTCAAAGAAAAATTCGATGACATTCGCGAAAAGATTATACGCGAATAGAAAAATACTAACAGAAAGATTACATAAAGATTGTCTATTATTTTTTAACCTTGTATGTTTGAACAAAGGATTGCTGCTTCGTTATACTCTTTTTAAATATATATATGTGCACGAAATGTTAACATTTACCGGGTATATATCTTTGTATATATATATATATATCTTTGTATATATATATCTTTGTATATATATATATATATATATATATATATATATATATATTTATGTATGCTAATGACTCTATTCATTGCGTGAAATATTGAGCAGTGTGATTAGATATCAACAGCAAATAAAATCTATTTGTGATTTCTTAATTTTCATATTCATACAAATTGAAAATATATCATGAACTATATGTAAATATAAATACATTTATATGTTCTCGGACAGACAGAGAGACACACACACACACATATATATATATATATATACACATATGCATATATACATATGTATAGTGATCAGTAACAGCAAAATTATAAACATATATATATATATATATATTGAGGTAGAGAAAAGAACTGCGGCCAAGTTGGAGAAGTTTCCTTTGTTTCCTGATCTTATCCCGTTGATTCTCTCTCTCTTCCTGGAGACTAAATGAAACACTTAAGGTAAAAGCGTTTTCATAATCCGCCGTTCCGGTTTTATCTCGTTTTTCTATTTTCTTCCAAACTCTTCAATTTCTCCGATCCAATCCGATCCGTTCCAATCCGGTCTGCCAGAAACGAACACTTTAATGCTGAGTGCTTTTACCCTGCGACATTTTTTTTCTGTTCCATTCTTTCTTTCTTTCTTTCTTTCTATCCGTCATTCTATATCTCTTTCTTTTTTCCTTCTTTCTTTTTCTCTCTTTCTCTCTTACTTTCTTTCTTTTTTCCTATCTCTCTTTCTGTCTCTTTCTTTTTATTCTTTTCTTTCTCTTTCTTTTTTCTTTTTAATTTCTCTATCTTTATTTCTTACTCTCTTCCTTTCTTTCTCTCATCCTTTCTTTTTCTCTTTTTTTTCTTTCTTATCTCTCAATCTTTTTTCTCTTTTTCTTTTTTCTTTTTATCTCTCTTTCTTTTTTCTTTTTATCCCTCTTTCTTTCTTTCTTTCTTTCTTTCTTTCTTTCTTTCTTTCTTTTCATTTCTATTTTCCGAGGCGAAAACCTCTTACGAGAACCTGGAAGTTGTTTTTGGCTGCCTTTTTCCCCGCCACTATTTTTCTGAATCTATGCTTTTGCCCTGAGCTGAGAATCCGTTACCGATGTGACATTTTTGAATACGCCTCATAGTAACCCCCTCTCTTTCTCTCCCTTTCTCTCTTCGTCTTTCTCCCCATCTCTCTCTCCGTATCTCTCTGTCTCTCTTGCTCATACACACATACACACACACACGTACACACACACATGCCCTTTCTTTTTCTGTCTTCCTCTCTCTTTTGCTCGGATCAGCCATAGCTGTACGTTATTCAACTTAGAAATCACTCAAAGAGCGCATACCTCTGCAGACATCATAGAATGGCTAAAAAGAGTGAAAATCAGTTCATATATAGCTACAATTAGAGAGGAGATAAGTGGGTCCAGATATCCCATATTTTGGACTTTTTATTGTGTATCTATTTTTGATATATGAAAAATCTCTTATATGAAACTTTGACCTGTCCAAACATTTTGATCATTCAAATCCTTGACTTATGACCCACAAAATGTCAATGGATCCTTCTCTCATCAAGACATTATGTGGACAAACATAAGTGAATACCTGAATGCATGAAAAAATTCAAAAAATGTATATATATATCCGTACCTCGCATTAATGAATCACGGTAGCTCACAGGTGTACCAAAACTAATCACATTTAAAAATAAACAGGTTTCTTTTAATCTAAAACTATCCAGATAAGTAAATTTTTCACTCAACTGAACCTTTTGAGTTATTGAGACCTCCAACTAATGCTAGATTAACTAAATGAAGAAAACAAAAAAGTTGGCCTACACATGAATTTCAGTAAGACAAAAATCATGTGCAACGATCACATTGAGAATAACGACATATCAGTCAAAATCGAAGATCACTACATCTACCTAGGACAACGAATCTCCATGAGACCCACAATGGAGGAAGAGATCAAACGAAGAATCACACTAGGATGATAAGCCTTCGACAGAACAAGCTCAACTTTCAAAAACAAGACGATCCCAATAATCCTAAAAAGAAGAGTACATAACCAATGCATCATCCCGATAGTCACTTATGGAGCTGAAACATGGAACCTAACCAAGAAACAGACTCACTAACTGAGAAGCATGCAACGCGTGCATGGGAGAATCATGCTCAACCTTACATGGAGAGATCACAAGATAACGGAGTATATCAAGAAGAAAACAGGAGTCAGAGACATCATAAAATCTATTTAAAAAAACTCAGATGGCAATGGGCTGGTCATGTTGCGAGAATGACAGACAACCAATGGACATCACGACTTGCAACATGGATCTGTAGGGATCACTTACGAAGTTGCGGCCGACCGAATACAAGATGGAGTGATGAACTGGATGAATATAGAGAATACCAGCTCTGCGACGCCCACGATAGAGAAGTTTGGCGAATCCCGAGGAAGGTCCATGTTCAACGACGGTTGTTGAAAGACTGATGATGATAATGATGATTCTGACACGCAGATGAATAGAAATGAGTGACTACGTACCTCCACTTACTTTTCTGGCAGAGGTAAAAAAGAGACGGTGTACGTTGAAGAGCGATGAGAACAGGGGATAAGAAAGAGAGCGAATAAAGTTGTGCAAGAAGGAAAAAGAACACCCCAGAAAAAGTCACAGCGTAGAATTTACTGGCTCTGCGACGCCCATAATAGAGAAATGTGGTAGATCCTGGGGAAGGTCCATGTTCATCGACGGACTTTAAAGGCTGATAATGATAATGAACGAAGCTGAGCAAGAAGGGAAAAGAACACCCCAGAAAAATCTGGGCGTAGAAAGAACTGGCTCTGCAACGCCCATGATAGGGAAATGTAGCGGATCGTAGGGAAAGTCCATGTCCAACGATGGACGCTAAAAGACTGATGATGATGATGATGATGATGATGATGATGATGATGATGATGATGATGATGATAAAACTGAGCTAGAAGGAAAAAAACACTCGAGAAAACCTAGAGGAGAAAGAGACAGACACGCCTGTTTGCTGCAGAGTCCAATCCATCTTCTATCCCGACTGAAGATCGTTACCGAAACTTTTATTGTACATGTAATGAATAAAATAAATCATCAAAATGTACATTCTTCTGGTAAAAATGTATTTATCAATCAAAACGTGGTAAGGCCGTGCTTATCTGTAAGATGGATTTTCGTTGATACCCAAGACTTGTCAATATACTTAATTTAGTAAGACAGCCTCTTGACGATCAGTTGTGATTGGAACAATAATGGTGGGGGAATGCAGACTTTACGTATCAGTTTACACCCCTCACTATAGCTAAGATGGTTGTTGTTACAGTGGGAAACACAGACTTTGTCCAGGGGTTTGTCAAAAAAAACTTTTTTTAAATAGTGCTGACGAGAAAGAGAAAATGGATATTTCTTATTAGTTGAGGTAGGTCTCGATTCTCCACTGCCGTTCATGGTCAATGTTCGAGTTTAATTGGTTGCCAGAATTTAGAATGCTGATTTTTGTAACATAATCTTCCGTTCTCACAATATTGGCTCGTTAAAGATGAAGTTCAGTAAGTATTGATTCATCTATATTTTCATAGATTCATGTACATACATATCTTTTCACTTATATTCATGGATGCTCACAGAGATACCTCTGTGTGGTACTGAATGAGGACTGAACTCACGACTCGAGTTACTTATTCTTCAAGACGAGCTTGTTAACTAGCGATACGGTAGGTACCCTTTCATATCAATTACTAAGTCCGACACAAGGACGTTATTTTCGTATGTGTTACAGGAACAAACTCACCATCACGTTACTTACCTTTTGGTACTCAAATTGGATTATAATCGTCTTTAGGCTTCTGAAAATTTAATTGGGTTATGTTGAGTGGTTTTTGCAGTAGGCTGTCCGAGACAGACAGGCAGAAATACGTTTGGCGAATTATAATTGATGGAGGCCCAAGAACTATATGTAACCAACTTAGAAACTAGGCCTGTCAAGGTTATAAGTTGTTAACTTTTATATTTCCCAGGCTTCTTCTTCTTCTTCTTCTTCTTCTTCTTCTTCTTCTTCTTCTTCTTCTTCTTATTATTATTATTATTATTATTATTATTATTATTATTATACACCAAAAGCACGCCCGTTTGTCTGTCTGTCTGTGACAGTCTGTCACAACAAACACTTGACATAACAACGATGGAATTTTCCGTGTGAACCAACATGGATTCTAGGAGGGTTTTTAGCAAGTTAGTTTTTGAAAGTCACGTCCAAACAACATATTTTGGGCATTTGATTTAGTGTGAAGAACATGGTGAAAATATAGCTCTTTTATATCACTTGAACAAAACGAATAAAACAAATTTCTCCCCATCTATTTGTCTATGTTTTTTTTTTTTTTTTTTTTTTTTTTTACTGCAATTTGCTCCACCCGTTATTTAGTCTAGTTGATCTAATTCGTCAAGGCCTTTCGTTGGGTTTGAACGCTGATTTTCATTCTGGGTTCGATTTCACACGGAAACGCGCGCATTTATTCAGACAAGATTTTTTTTTTCAAATAACACTTCTTTCACAAAAGTATTTTGGAAAGAACTCACTCACTTGTGTATTTCTTGATGGGAAGCGTTTCATCTAAGTGCCACGACAGTAATTCTACCCCAAAGGTCAGAAAAAACGTTTTTATTTTTCTATTTTCTTATTTAAAAAAAAATCTTTTAGAGGCAATTGCGCATCAGGACAGGAAGATACCAAGGCGCTAATGTCGACACAAAAGTCCACAGTCACAGAGTGCAATGAAATCTACGCGAATACCACGGTGCACATTACACTAATATTTAAAAGATTCCTTTTTGAACTCACGATATAAAATATGTAGACATCATTTTACAAATATCACCCCCTGCAGTGATCGGCGATGATGTTAAGTAGCATATGTAATAGCGTCAAACCATGTTTTAACATTTTTACCCAGAGACTGACATCTCTGAAGCTTCAGACCTTTTTAAAAATCATTTTTTTTTCGGGGCGGGAGATTATTTAGTTACATGAATCTAGACATTTTTCGAAGTTTGACTTTTAAAAAAGTGTTCTCTCTTCAGTCATGCAAAAGAACGATAAATCGAACGGACAGGTCGATATTGATCACAATATATCTTTATCTCTCTCTCTCTCCCTCTCTTTCTCTCTCTCTCTCTCTCTCTCTCTCTCTCACACTCTCTCCCTGTTTATCTGCAACGTAAGTCGGCAGTTCTAAGAAAGGAGGAAATTTCATATTCTGAACAAATTTGAATAGGTTGGCGGTGTTTTTAAGGAATTAAGTGACCTGAAGAGAGAGAGAGAGAGAGAGAGAGAGAGAGAGAGAGAGAGAGAGAGAGAGAGAGTGAGTTGTGTCATTCTGTTTTTTTTTCAATCAATTCCCGAGAAAAAATAAAATATACAAAAGAAAGAAAGAGGAAAGGGAAAAAATAAAGGAAGCAGACTGAACAGTGTTTATAACTAATGTATACACGTCACACACACACATACCGATGATAACTTGAAAAATCAAATATATTCTTTTTAGATTGTTGATATTTTTATTACGGAAACAAATGTTGACAAATGCTATCAAAAATTGTTTATATAACGTCGTAGGTTTTGAAGAGACTCTGTTCCTCTCTCTCTCTCAATTATTTTGTTTCTGTTTCCCTCGTTCTCTTTTCTTTGATTTCTCAAGCTTGTCTCACGACCCTTTATGTTTCCCTCTTTTTCTCTCTTCTGGCATTTGCATCTTTTTTCCTTTCTGTCTTCTTTGGTAATTTTCACTTCTTTATAGCTACACCCCTTTCTCTATCTATCTTTCTATCTGAATATATTGAATGTTATCTATCTATCTATCTATTATTTTGTCCTTGACTTTTAGAAAATATATATCAATACAGACATACATACATTTATAAACACATGTATGCATGTATCTGTATACATATACTGAGAACCATCTAGCTTTCTTACTTCCCTCTTACTATATACATATATATAAAGAGAGAGAGAGAGAGAGAGAGAGAGAGAGAGAGAGAAAGAGAGAGAGAGAGAGGGACTGCCATTTATTGATTGCGTTAGGAAGGAAATGTTTATATTCGTCGGCTATGTATTCCTGTAAATCTCATTTTCTATGTATTGATAGTTCTATGTACTGTGCAAAGCATTGATCACTGATGTTAAACATTTACAACGGATAAAATCTGTTTTCTCTTCCTTCCATCTTGTATTCTTACAAAGTGAAAATATATTATGAGTTATATACATATTAAATGAGAGTGCAGTAGATGAAAGATTGAGGAGACGTGTCACATCTGGAAATTTATCATTAGGATAAGACCCTATGCATGTCGCCTTATAATAAAGCGTCATCAGAAGCTGCATTACAGAAAGATAATATATCTAATCGATAATTCTGTTGCTTAATGATGAAGCATACATCTTTTTCACACCATAGATATTTACGGAAAAATGGTGAGCAATCACGTCACGTATGCTGTTGTCCGCACAGTGAGTTCGATCTACGCTGGCAGTCCCAGACTAGTGTCCTTGGATCATAATAAGCTGAACTTTGTAACTATCAATATATACGCACATATTAGTAAATATCTTTGTTTCTCTTTCTGTCTTCTTCCTCCTCCACCTCTCTCTCTCTCTCTCTCTCTCTCTCTCTCTATATATATATATATATATATATATATATATATATATTTATATATCAATGTATCTCTTTATCTCTCCGTATTTAGCTCTGTCCATTTTTTCTTTCTTTCACTCTCAAATCCCCCTCATTTCACCGCAGTTTTTTTTATCAGTATTTTCTTCTCTCTAATGTTCACCTATTTCTCTCCCAGTATCCCTCTCTCGGCCACACACACACACACACACACACACACTTGCACACACACACACACACACACACACACACACACACACACACACACACACACACACACACACACACACACATACACACACACAATCAATCTATCTCTGGTTCCTCCTCGTTGTGGATTTTACGCACCTCTCTTCTGTTTCTTCATGTTTTCTTTATTCCCTGAAATGACGTTAAGCGGAGGAGCAATTAGACCCAAAAAACAATCATCTTCTATGTCAGCCAGTTTTCTGCGAAGCATACCACCCATACAGGTTATCTCAGGGTTTTTTTCTGATACTTGAGGAAACATCAGTCCGACAAATGTACAAAATCACTCGAGACAACGCATAGATGCTCACAGACACAGATCAAAGCTATAGCAACTTGTTTTTTTTTGTTTTTTTTTTTTTAGTAAAAGCCAAGTGGCCTGAAGTTAACTTTTGCAAAATGGGTAATACCTGCATATAGCTTTATTGGTCGATTTCTTGAAGTGTATATTCAAATGAATGACTTTTGATGTATATTTGTAATATGGGGTGATAGGGCTGGTTGGGGCAATTTGGGTTTTCATTAAATTTTTCACTCTTTTTATGTGGGCTATAACGAGATATAGAATGCTCACTTGCGTCCCAAGATGTCTCCGTGTGTGAGAGAAGTTTTTTTTTTTTTATGCATTGCATATCTGCTGTTATATTCTTTCCGTCTCTTTTCCCTCCTTTTTTCAAGCGGTGTGGGGGGAATGTGGGGGGATTTCTTGTGCAGAGCAAAAATATGAAAAAAAAAAAGAAAAGAAATATATGAAAAGAATCATTTAAAAATGTGAAAAAAAAACTGGGAAAAAAATTGAAGAAAAAAAAAAACTGAAAAAAGAAAACAACAAAGAAAAACTAGGAAAAAAAAAAATAAATGAATGCAGAAATGGAAGCCATCAACCCGTCATTTCAAATTTGCGAAAACGACTTCGTTTTGATGGATGTTTTGGAGAGGTTAGAATCATCTCGACAAATGGCTTCAGAATTTGTTAACATGTCTGCACAAATATTTGCCAAGACGTGCACCGTAACACGCCATCCGTAAAAAAAGAAAAAAACGAAAAAAAAGAAAAGAAAAACGGGAGAAAGAAAAACGTGATCGATCCTCAATTACTCTTACTCCCCCTTTGCGAACGATTCGATCCATCATTATTATTATTATTATTATTATTATTATTATTAATCTCACACCAGTTGCCTGGTGGTAACCGCTGGAGTTTGAGTGACAGCAAGTCTCCTCAAGTCTCCAGCCCTCCTCTCCTCGTACTCATAGATCGCAGTAATTTTGCGATTTACAGTTTCACACCGGTTGCCCAGTGGTTATCGCTGAAGGCTGAGTGACAATAAGTCTCCTCAGGTCTTCAGCTAACGTCTCCTCTCTCTTTCGCATATCATGACAGAGCTACAATTCGTTGCAGTCCTTATATCTCTAGCACCTTCCTCAGTATCCGTCCAGTGCCCAGCAGTGCTGTGGTCTGTACGGTCTCTATCCTCCCCCTAATCCCGATCTCCTCCAGTCTCTCCCTCAGCGTTTTGGGGACAGTTCCTAGTGCTCCCACTATGACCGGTACTACCCTGGTTTTCATGTTCCACATTTTCTTTAACTCCCTTGCTAGGTCCTGGTATTTTTCCCTTTTCTCACCCTCCTTCTTCTTTACTCTATGGTCTGCAGGTACAGCAACGTCTACTATTTGGCAGGCCCTCCTTTTTTTGTCTACTATTACTAAGTCCGGCCTTCTTGCCTGGATGAGGTGGTCAGTTTGGATGTCAAAGTCCCACAGTAGTTTGTGGTTGTCATTCTCCAAAACTGCCTCTGGCTTGTGCTGATACCACTTTTCCCCATGGTTGAATCCCATTTGTTTACTTAGTTCCCAGTGTATCATCGTTGCTACTCTATCGTGTCTATGCTTATACTCCTTCTGGGCGAGCTGACTACATTCACTAGTTATGTGGTTTACTGTCTCATCTCTTTCACCGCACATGCGGCATTTGCTGTTTGTCTGTGTTCTATCGATTTTTGCTTTTATGTAGTTTGTCCTTATGCTTTTGTTTTGGGCTGCCATGATGAGCGATTCTGTTTCTCTCTTAAGGTTTCCCTTTCGTAACCACGTCCATGATTTCTCGTCTGCTATATCTTTTATCTGTCTTTTAAACTCGCCGTACAATTTTTTCCCTTCCCACTTTTCTTTTCTAGTTTGCTGTACTGTTCCATTGTTTTCTACTTTATTGTTTGTCGCACTATCCCTCGCGCTCTTTATGATTTCTTCACTATTTGTTTGCACATATTTATCTAGGACTACTTTAGCTCTCTGGACACAATCTTCTATGCTGATGAGCCCCCTACCACCTTCTTTTCTCTTAACGTATAGCCTATCTGTATCATCCCTAGGATGTAATGCTTTATGCATCGTCATAAGTTTCCTTGTTCGCCTATCCATTGATTGGAGCTCTTCCTTTGTCCATCCTAGGAATGGTCCTGTATACCTAACTACTGACACAGCCCAGGTGTTCATTCCTTTTATTAGATTTCTGCTATTTAATTTGGTTTCTAATATTTTCCTTATCCTTCTGAGGTATTCTCTCTTAATTTTCTCCTTCATCTCTTCCCGTTTTATCGTGTCACATTCAAGGACACCTAGGTACTTGTATCGGTCTTGTGCAGTTAATGCCCTAATCTTGTTGTTGTCCGGAAGTTCAATTCCCTCAGTCATTGAAAGCCTTCCTTTATGCATCACCATGATTGCGCATTTTTCTATCCCAAACTCCATTCCTATGTCCTCACTATATTCCCTTACTTCGTTGAACAGAGTCTCAAGCTCTCCCCTGTTTTTTGCAAACAATTTAATATCGTCCATGTACATTAAGTGGTTGACCTTTCCTTTTGTTTTAGAGAAGTGGTATCCTTTGCTGTTTCTCAGGATTCTGTTAAGCGGTATCATTGTTAGAACAAATAATAGTGGGGACAACGAGTCTCCTTGGAAGATTCCCCTTTTTATCCCTACCTCGGCTAGTTTGTCCCCTGCGGCTGTCAAATCTACTTTCCAGTCTTTCATTGAATTACCAATAAATTTAACCACCGGTTCGCTAATTTTGAACATTCTAAGGCATTCGAGTATCCAGCTATGTGGAATCATATCGTATGCCTTTTTGTAATCTATCCATCCCATTGCGATATTCTTTCTCCTTTTCCTTACTTCTTTTAAGATCATCTGGTCTATGTAGAGTAAATCGTTTGCCCCTTTGGTTCCTATCCTACACCCTTTCTGTTCTTCTGGTAGTAGCCCCCTTCTATCCATTGACATGTATATTCTCTCTGCTATTTGCCCGGTCAGGATTTTCCACATAAGTGGTAGGCAAGTGATTGGTCTATAGTTGCTTGCTATGTTCCCCTTCCCCAGGTCTTTTTGGATGAGGGTGGTTCTGCCTTTAGTCATCCATTCTGGTGCTTTGCCTTCATTTAGACATTTTTGGAGTAGGTGGGTGAGTCTGCCGTGTAACGTGGTGAACTTTTTGAACCAATACCCATGGATCCCGTCGGGACCCGGTGCTTTCCAGTTGGCTACTTTCCTAAGAGTATGTTTCAATGTGGTTTCATTCAGTACTATTGGTTCTCCCTTGTCTATATTTTCTAGTTCTTTTCTCATGTTTCCTAACCATTGCGGTGTTACGTTATGTCTTTTTGGGTGCCCCCATATGCTATTCCAATAGTTCTTGGCCTCTGTGGCATCTGGTTTTATGTCCTGCCTTCTTTCCCCATTTAAATCTTGGTAAAACTTTTTCTCATTGTTTTGGAATGTGCGGTTTTGTGTGTATTGGGCCGATCTTAGTCTGTATCTTTTTAGTCTTGCCTCTTTAGCTAGTCTTTTCTGGTGTAACTCTTCGACTACAGTTGCGATGCCTTTTTGCGCTACCTTATATTTGTTATAAAGTCTTACTCGTGGTCTGTCTGTGTGTGGTGTATTTCTAAGCAGTACTTCGTCTCTCTGTAGTTGGGAGATCTGCCTTTGTAACCTTCTCTCCCAGTTGGGTTTCCCTTCCCTATTAGTACCCAGGTTCCTATCTTGTGTTGTGAAGCTTTGTGCTACCATTTTCGCCCCTGCATAAATTAGGTTGTTGAGTTCTAGGAGGGTGTCTGTTTCTATGTGCTGTAAGAGGCAGTTGACCTGTTCGGTCACTTCTCCGACTTTCTTTCTGTCTTTGTCTCTTAGGGAGGGGAGTGTTGTTTTCTCTCCTCGCATGATCTCTTTCAAAGCTTGTATTTTGCTTTTCTCTTCTTCCGTTGGTGCCTCGTCATCACCCTCTGGTGCGTAGCTTACTGTGGGGGTCTCATGGGGGATTATTCTAGTTTTGTTATTGGTACTAGTTGTGCTGGGGGGGCATTTTTCAGATGTGTCACCTGAATCTCTCTCTACATTAATGCAAATCTCTAGTAGTTCAGTCTCAGACAACCATTTCTTCTTTTGAATTTGCTTTACTTGGTCAGCAAGGCGTTGGTTCGATACTTCCACAGCAGATTTTTCCCTCCATATTTGGAGCATACGCTCCCAATAAGATCGCACTGAAGGCTTGCTTTTATAGTAACAGTACATAACTAGTCTATTCTCTTCCCTTGTCCATCTCTTTCTCTTGTTCTTTATAGCAGTCGCCCCATGAGGACTGCGCTTCCCCTGGATATCGCTAGTGGTATACGAGTTTTGGCCAACAGTAGCTGTGTGACGACTGTGTCCCTCCTGAAGGCCATTAAGGGTACACGAGCCGAGATTTTGGCCAGCAGTCACAGGATGACGACCGGGTCCCTCCTGGTGGCTAACAAGGGAACACCTGCCGGTTACGACACACAGGTCTTGGATCTGTGCCCCGTTTTTTGCGGTAAAATGGTTTGGTTGTACTGTCATGATTGGGGTTTTTGGTTCTTTGGAGGTAGTACCAGACCTTGGTGGGTTGGTTAAGACCGATGTGAGTCGGAAATAGCCCAAGAGCCCCACCGGCCCTTTTGGTTCTTTTAAGGTAGCACCATACCTTGGTGGGTTCATTGAGACCTATGTGCACAGTGGTAATCAAAGAGCCCCACCAGCTCCTACCACCCAGGGTATGGCCTCACAAGGGCAAGCCATTCAGGCTTGCAGAGATATCTATCTAGTGATATGACATTTGCCTGATTGTTGAACTAAAGAAATAACACTAAGCCTTTTTCTTGGGGAGGGGGGGGGTTGCATACATAAAAGGTCATATGTCTCCCTTAAATGTTATAAGTCTTGACTTAGTTTCGATATTCGTTGTTTTTTTTTTTCTTCTTCTTCTAATGCCCGCTGGGTAGATAGATGGCCAAGCGACCACCGCCAATTTATACTATACTAATCTCGGGGGCGGGGGGGGAGGAGGTTGCAAGTGGAAAAGTTCATTCACACACACACATATATATATATACTCGCCCCTCGCTTTTCTATACTTCTATGGGACAACTCATTTTGAATTATAAATTATAAATATAATAATTTTAAATTTAATTTTAATTCCACTTATCCACGTGCAGGTCTAAGAAAAAACAACTTTTTTCGACTTGGCAGTGGTCTTCTCATTGCAAGAGAAAATTCCTCAGACTCACAAAGAAAACCATCTCAGAGGTACAAAGATACCATCAAAATATCAAGAATAATCAACCAAAGTAGAATATCATTAGAATGTTCGAAGATAATCAGAGTTCATCTCAAAGCCAAACGTTAAGTATCATTAGAATCTAAAGAAAACTTCTTTAACTAAGCCCAGAACAAAATCATCAAGGGCAGCCTGTAGTCAAAATAGCATTATTATTAATAAGACATTCAATAAGAACCATCAAAATATCAGGAATAATCAACCAAAGTAAAATATCATTAAAATGTTCGAAAATAATCAGAGTTCATCTCAAGGCCAAACGTTAAGTATCATTAGAATCTAAAGAAAACTTCTTTAACTAAGCCCAGAACAAAATCATCCAGGGCAGCCTGTAGTCAAAATAGCATTGTTATTATTAATATCATTATTATTATTATTATTGTTAATGATAAGACATTCAATCACAGAGTAAATTTTAAAATCTAGCCTGAGTTAGTTAGGTCTTCAAAGTAAGTCACCGGAATTCGTCCTGAAAAAGGAGGCCTTTGTCAAAATGTGGCAGACTGTCTTCGATATTCGTTGTTTTTTTTTCTTCTTCTTCTAATGCCCGCTGGGTAGATAGATGGCCAAGCGACCACCGCCAATTTATACTATACTAATCTCGGGGGCGGGGGGGAGGAGGTTGCAAGTGGAAAAGTTCATTCACACACACACATATATATATATACTCGCCCCTCGCTTTTCTATACTTCTATGGGACAACTCATTTTGAATTATAAATTATAAATATAATTATTATTATTATTGTTATTATTATTATTTGCAATCTCACACCAGTTGCCTGGTGGTCACCTACTAGAGACTGAGTGACAGCAAGTCTCCCTGAGTCTCCGGCCCTCCTCTTCACACGCTCTTACAGTCCACAGTAGTGCTGCAGGAGTACGGTTTCAGCCCAGTTACCTGGTGGTTATCGCTGGAGGCTGAGTGACAATAAGTCTCCACTGGTCACTAGTCCAACTCCCACATCATCCTCACTTATCATAGCAGCGTTGTGATTTATACCGTCCCCACAATTCTTTTTTTCTTGGCTGTTACCAGTTGGAGGCCGTAGGTCTCATATATCCAGAACTGTCCACAGTATTCGTGCGACACACAGTAGTACGATGGTCTGTGTAGTCTCAATCCATCTCCTTAATCCAATTTCTTCCAATTTCGTTTTCAGTGTCTTCGGTACGGTTCCGAGTGCGCCTACTATTATTGATACTACCTTGACTTTCATTTTCGAAAACTCTTCCAGTTCCCTTGTAAGACCTTGGTATTTCAGTAGTTTTTCAATCTCTTTTGTATTTACTCCATGATCCGCAGGCACGACCACGTCCATTATCTGGTACGCATCAGCATGCTCACGTCAGATGTCTGAGGTCATCGATGGAAACTGAGTGACAGATAGTGTTTTTTCAGTCTTTAGCCTCCCTTCCAGCGTCCTTGCAGTCAATAGCTACGCTGTGATCTGCGTAGTCCCGATGATATCATCCATAACTGAAGAGAGAATGACAGTGAGTCTCCCCGGGTCCAAGTTCTCGTCACAGCATCCTTGCAGATCATAGCAAAAACAGTGTTTTTTACTGTCCCAATTACTCCTCACCTCAGTTACCTAATGCTTCTTCCATATTTACACCCTTGTCAGTATTCTCGCAGATAACCAGAACATCGTGGTCTGAGCAGTGTCAATTCTATTTCGTATTTGCCGATTACATTTTCCCTTAAGTTCTTTATTAATTTTTCCCTTTGTTATCTTTTTATTGCTTGTTGCACTGTTCCGATCGTTTTCCATCATATTTTCAACTGTTTATGGGTTTAGGGCCTTGTGCGTCGTCATAATTTTCCCAGTTCGCTGGTCCATTGATTGGAGTTCATCTTTTCTCCATCAAAGAAATGATACTGTGCATCTTACTACCGATACTGCGCACGTGATTATCCTCTTCATCAGATTGACTGATATTCAATTTAGTTTCTATTTGGTTGGTGCAAAAATAATCGCGGTTTTTCACAATCGCCTGGTCTGTGCACATACCATAGGTTTGTATGGTGAAAACACAGTCACTTGCAAACTTCCCAGTTCATCACTCGCCCCACCCAGTCATGTCTATCCATTGGGCTGATTTGTTGAACTTGCGTACCGTATGCTTGATTACTGATCTTGTTTTCAGATAGTCTTCATCTGCTATTCTCTAATGTCTTATCTCTATATATTTGTTTCTTATGGCGTTGAAATTAGGCTGAAATTAGGAGCAAATCAATTTCCCTCTTCAGATGTCCTCTGCGTAGCCCTGTCTATGTCGGTTCATGTACATTTGAGTTTGTCTTCTGGAATGCACGTGCAATTGTTCTCCTTCCAACTTTGGGATCATCGTCTTCGTTTTTCCTGGTTTTCCTGTTAGTTCTATTACAGCCGTTTGGTGCAGGTGATATTCCCCTCTTATTCATGCGTAATCTTGAAGTCCCTTGATTACCGAGTCGAAGCGATCCTCGAAAAAAAAGTATCATATTTCTCCCTCTTCCTTTTATTTTCGCATATTGTCAATGAACATCATCTCTCAGGCGCAGGAGTTTATGCATAGTCGTTAGTTTTCTCTTGTTTTGCGATCAAGGTTTTATCAATTCCTCTTGTCGAGTTTGAAAAGGATCCAGAGTATTCTTCCTTATTAGAATCGACCAGGTATTTATCATTTTGAGCGAGTTTCTGTTGTAGAATTTGGTTTCTAAAGTTTTTCTTGTTCCTCCCTGAGGGGCTCTTCGTCTACTTTTTTCTTCGTCTCACTCAGCTTGATCTAGTGTGAATATTTGTAGTGTTAACATGCAAATACATGAAACAAAAATGACGATCATGATGATGATATCAGACACATGACCGACATGTTTTGGCAAACATGCTGTGTTGGAGGTGATCAATTAAGAGATAGGAGCGAGGCTGATCAATTAATAAATAGTACTGAAATCTAAATTTTCGAAAAAACAAAGGTGAATGAATGCTGCTGGAAACAAACCAAGTGATTAATTTGGTATCAAATTACATTGCAAACTGGACCCCCTTTAAAAAGCCATTTTTCGGGGTAATCTTCGAAAAAAAATACTGCCCTTCTACCCCCACTGGCGCAACCCGTACACACGATACATACATACATAGCCAGCCAGCCAGCCAGCCAGCCAGCCGGTCATCTGGACCAGCTTGAAAACAGAAGAAACCTATTTTGATTGTTTAGGTGACAGTTTTAACTAAAGGGAGAGTGTTCCAGTATTCCGAGTGTGTGTTGAGGAAAGTTCTGGAGACTTGTTATCAGTTGATCCAAAAGAAAAAGAAAAAAAAAAAGTAAAAAAAAGAGACCCCAGATGGGACTGGTGTTCAGGTCCATAATACACAGCTCTCAGAAATCTTTCAGGTATTCAAGGTGTTATTGAAGTCAGTATTTAAATATCCTAACATGAAAGAAGCACCTAACGACAAATTCTGTTCTCAGACCGAACAGAACTTCTGGAATTGTCCTGATCCACCTTTTCCGACCCAAATCCCTCGTGTACCTTCAGATGTCCAGATTAATTTATGTTGCCGAGACTGTACTAAATTTAGTGAACGACGCAAATCAGCTTTTATTTTGATGGGTTATATTCGTCATTGGTTGTACACAGTTTAAAGTAATCATATAAGATTAAAGAGTATTTCTTCTCTTATTCATGTTTATTTATTGCTATTCTTTCACTAGACTCTGCATCGCGTGCGTCAATATCTTAAACATTTTTTCCCCCATTGAATTTGAACTGTCTATTTCTTTTATAAACATGTATAAGTAGAAGATAACATGAATTTAAAGGGATAAACAATTTTGTCAGACTGTGCTAGAAACTTTAACACCAGCGTATTATAAATTTCCTTCGATAACCGTATATATTTCAAAAAAATTGCAAATACTAGTCATGGCATTGCAATAAAACCCCGTGAGAAATTTAGAGTGGACAAATGGAACCATTCTACTGGGACCCAGTAAGTGAGGATATCTTGGGTAGATATTCCAGATCAATTGTAAAAAGAGTTCAGCGCCATTTTCCAAAATGGCGAATTTTCGCATTGGTGCCCAAGTGGAAAAAATCTCAAAAATTCTAAATCAGTCTGAATGAAAGATTGAAAGGATGTACGTTACATGAGAAACGAAGTGATTGAATTTTAGCGCGATTCTATGCTCAATCATCCCCTCTATATTGTAGCTATATGTCCATACAACAATACGTCTCTGCTTGTCCACACGATATCTCTTAAAGTTTTCAAAGAATTTCAATGAAATTTTCTTGGAGGTTGGACGATAGATAAAGAAATAAGTGATCAAGTTTGGGAGCATCTATGCTACCTTGTAGCTATCTGATCACACCACACAATCATATTCAAGATTTCTCAGTTTGTACGGAAGTTCTCAACTGATTTTGCTGGGGGATACTTAATGAACTACAGGCGAAGTTTGGGAGTGGATCCATACACAATTACCTATCTGTTAACTGTCTATGCCACACATTACCTCAGAAGGTTGTGTGTCTGTCAGTACGATATCTCCAAAATTTCTCAACGAATTTCAATTAATTTTTTTTTTGGATGTGTGGAGAATAAGCTTTGGAAGAATTGATTATACACTGTAGATGACCCAGTGACAATAACATACCTTATATTATAGCTATCATTCCACACATGAGTTTCGCTCTAAAATAAGGGTTATGACATTTGGTTGTAAACAGCTCAAAATGACTTACCCTGAGGCAAATGCTTCGATTGTAAACTTTCTTCAGCATGACGTTTCTTTATGAACAATATACAACATACCCTTATTTTTTTTCTAAATGGGGCACCGAACTGAAATCCCGCCATTATGAAAAATAGTGCCTACATATTTTGCAACTGATCTTAGATATCTATCCAATATATTCTTACTCACTGACAGGCCCTCTAGCACGCCCAATTGATTTGAATAGTCAACTCAAAAATTCCAACCGTGCACTCTTACAAAATGGGGAATATATATGTATCAACTGGTCGAGTAGTTGAGCAGAAAAAAAAATTAATTGAGAGGGTTACGTATGATTTAAATCATGCAAAATCGGAAATGTATAAGTTTAAAACTGACCCCCGGCTCAGGTATTTATGTGTCTCATAAATATTGTGGAAGGCCCTAAATTAGATAAATGAATTAAGAAATTAAATGCCAAGTCATAGCGAGGGCTCAATGGTCTGTGAAGAAATGAAAAGTTCAAAGTGATCATAAAACTCAAATGAGCGTTGAGTTTAACGGCTCTGTTTTCAACAACAACAACAACAACAACAACAACAACAACAACAACCTAAATAAGTTCATCGTAAATGGAATACGAAGGAGAGTATCCGAGAAGGAGAAACTCGAGAAAGAGAGGATGAAAGAAAATCGGTAGTTAGAGGGGGGGGGGAGAAAGATAAGCAGCAGTAACAGCAGTAGTATCTTTATCAGCCTTTTAGCGTCCGTTGTTGAACATAGACTTCAACCCCAAGGTTCGCCAGATCTTTCTATCATGAGCGTTGCGGAGCCAATACTTTTTTATAAGTTAGTTCGTCAAGCCATCCTATTTTTTTGGCCATTCACAGTTTAGCACCGTGAGTCGTGATGTCCAGACATTGTTTGACATCCTTGCAATATGTCCAGCTCATTGCCATTTGAGTTTTTTCTAACAGTTTCAATTTATCTTACTCCTGATTTTGTTTCTCTAGTATACTGTGCTGTCGTTTGACGTTTCCATGTGATGTTGAGCATGATTCATTCTTGTGCACGTTTGAGTGTCAATCTTTTGCTTAGGTTCCATGTTTCAGCCTCATAGGTGACCATTAGGAGGATGCATTGGTTGTAAACCCTCCACATTTTTTTTCAGAACTAAAGGAATTTTATTGTTTATTTAATAAGCTTAGCGTAGTTTAAATCAGGACAGCAGCTATTGGACATCCAGCAAGATTCGAACTCACAATGCTAACGAATCAATCGAAAAGACAAATGTACTAATCATCCAATTTCGAGAAACGCCTATTTATTCACTAATCTAAGCTTAGTGTGGCACAGTAACGCAGTGGTGGGTCATCTAATCAAAGTTGTATTCACTACTGAAGTAAATTGGATTGCAAGATAATTCCACTAACCAAGAACGTAAGATGTGATCGGTCTTTCGACTTGTGCGCCGATAATCTCAAGCTAGTTGATCTTTTCGCTTTTTTTTTTTTTTTACCTATAGCCGGATTCCACTCCTAGTTTTGAATCTAAAGTTGCCATTCTCCTATACTGGTTGGCAATTGAGGCCAGAGAGCACAGTCTACCCTGTTATCATACTCATAGCTGGGAAGAGATTCGAAGGTAAAATGCTTTCCCAATTGTGAGAAGTGATCGCCAAAAGTCTCTGCTGGGATTTGAACGCTGCTCAAAGATTTCATTTTCCCTGTCGGTAAACGTTACGCTACTCTGACATTCGCCTGCTAACCATTACACTATGATAAGTGTCCTCTATTATTAGAACACTCAAGTATTGGATTCAGCTGAATCGGACACAAGGCCTTCCAGTGAGTTCCGAGCATCCCACACGAGCGATGTTTCCTGTGAGACGAGCTTGTAAACTATTAGATGATCAAAATATACATCGCCTACTTTGGCCTAGCACTAAGTTACTGTTATAGGACACCCATTGAGGATTAAACCGATCGCGCTTTGCAGATTGTCTTCAAGATGAACGTGTTAATTATCAGTATTAGAACCGTCAATCAAAACTGTCAACACAGGTTTCTTCAGTTCTCAGGACGGTTCTGTTGGTTGGCTATGTATGTATGTATGTATCAGGCGTATAAGCTGCACCAATAGAGCAAAAGGGTTGAAATTTCAAACATTTATCCCATATTATGTCTAAAGAATACGTTTTTTATAATACTCCAAATAAATTGATTTTTAGTGAAGTTTGAATTTGCAATGTACTTTTTTGCTAAATTGGCCCCTTGGTTTGTGTCCAGCAACATTCACGTTTGCATTTTCGGAAATTCAATTTTTTGTGATAACCCCCTTCAAAAGGTGGAAAAGTACTTTCTTCAAGGATTACCCATTTTTTTCTTCCAATTTTCCAGATTGATCACCCCCAGCACATCACACAGCCGAAAGACATCGGTCATGTGACGGTTTCTATCGAGTGACTAACCGGACCTGATAATATTTTTTTTCTCCTTTCAGCTTCCTCTAAACCACGGCGTCTTTCCTTCTGTATCAAAATCTTTACGTCGGGACAACATCTCTTTAAACATGGCGGACGTCACTTTCCCAACCTATTTAAAATGTTCAAACATGACTCCCCTGCATATCTAACCAAAGTAAAGAATCTTGAATATAAATGAAAACACATGGATGTCAATGATTCGGCGAGAAAGGGAGAAAAATAAATAAAAAAAAGAAGAAAAAGAATGAAGTAAAATTCCGGGCAATGAATTGAAGAAATAATTCTTAAGAAAAATAATATAAAGAAAGACGACCAAAAGTATTGAGGTCGATAAGTGGGGGGGGGGGAGTGGGAATCAGCTAAAGGTTACTGTGCTGTGCTGGCGCAGGTGGAGAAAGATTTTTACATCGGCAAACATCGGACTGTTCCGATAATCCCCGGGATTGTCAGCGGCTCTACATAAAAATCACATTATTACCCCGAGACAGATGCGTCATAAGGCCGGCTGAAAGCGTACGGGAAGTATTAAGGACAGAGTGAAGAACACGGAAGCTCACAAACCTGTCAGTCGGTGACTATCTTTTATGGAGACTGCTTAGTCCAGATTAATCCGCTGATGACAAAAGACCCGATAAATATGGCGAAGTGCGACATCGCCAACGCGTTGCAATCGTTGAGTGTATTTCAAACCTCTGTATGTGAACATGCATGTAGGACTGCGTATGTATTTGATTCACTGAGTGTATGTTGATAGGGCTGCTGCGCATGCGTGTTTAAATATGATAAAATGAACAGTGTGATTTTCTTGGTTGGCTGTCCGTAGCACTGGACTCTTGCTGAAAGAAAAAAAATGAATAAAAATACCCCATACCCACTATTCAAAACCATGGATCCATCAAGGTGAACGGATTCAGAATTGAATTTTCTAAAAGAAATATCTCATAGAAATCCACGAACAGACGTGATTTCCAATGGGATTAACGAGTAAATCATATTTAAGGATCGGATCAGGCCAGGCACACGTTATATAGCAATGATCTAGTAAGTTGGTCTTGCAAGCCATCGTTAGTGGTTTTGGTCCTGATTGGATCTTCCGATATTGATTCTCTGATCCCAAACTATGCTAAGTTAATAATTCTTTTGAAGGAAAGGATCAGGATGTACCTAGTATTGCAATGATCAGAACGCTAATCGTGCTACCTGCTGCTTGGTTCAGTTTACATTGGATCTCTAACTATTGATGCTCTGACACTATACTATCCTAATAAATCATATAAAGATTAGGATGAGCTGATCTTGCTGGCCATTTTTAATGTATTCTACCCGCATTGGTCTTCCCAGTGTTGATCTGATACATAACTGCTTTGTAGATAAATATGCTAGAAAACAAAGAGATAAAACGGATCAGGATGCATATCGGGCCGCAATGGTCATCAATCTAATCTTGCTGTCTGCTGTTTGCGGTTTCGATCCCCACCGGAGCTCCCAACATTGATGCTCTGATACAAATCTCTAACAGGTTAATAAATCGTGAAGAATCGACCTGGGCGCACGTATTGTTGAAATGATCAGCCAGCAATTAATGCTGACTGTTGTTTGTAGGTTCGATTCTCATTGAATCTCCAAGTATCGATGGTCTCACACCAACTTATGTGATATTTCATTTTAAAGACAGAAATTTTGTTGATGAAAAAATTGCACTCATCTTAGCATTTGAAACTACAGACTCTTGCACCGAAAAGAATTCGGTATTTCCTCTCTTAAAACATAATCTCATAGAAATTCAAAAATATCTATGAATTTATTTTCTCATGTATTTACTTATAAAAGTATAAACATATCCTCTTTCTCTCTCTTTATCTCCCTCACTCTCTCTATCTCCCTCACTCTCTCTCTCTCTCTTTCCCTCACTCCCTCTGTACAAGACATTATATCCTAGAAAATATTTCTGTATATCTTTATGGTTGCGCTGACGCATTTTTTCTCGACATAAATGTGTGTGCAATCGTGTCAGTCGTGATGAGGTGATGTTATCCGTTTTTGATATTCTGCGTGAGCGTGGGTGCAAATTCCTGTGGGGGATCAAGACAGCTTAGTTCGCTGAAAACGAGGCAAAGGGCCAATCAAACACAGAAGTCTCTTGATTGATTGTTCCCTGATGATCGGAAGGTCATTATGGATTAGCGCGTGTCGCTATCAAGCCAACGGAAGGATTAAGTCGTAAATTAACTCTCCCAGGCCCGTCCCTCCACTCTCACCCGATCACATTCCAACCACACAACACTTCAAGTGAATCCCTCGCCCATTATTGATGTACTCCTGTTCTAGGAGCGACGTTGACATAATCTAAGGGATTAAGGAATCTCCTGGAACATATGTCATCGTTTACCGAATGTGGTACGGAACTTTTTTTTTTCGCTACCTTTGTGAGCAGTACACTTCTTGAGAACACTGTCGTTATAACCAAACAGACGACTTCAAAAGAGATTATGGGAAAGCGTGTCTATTGCAAATAATTCTATTTATTGATCCAATCCCCCAACCTTTGGGTATTTTTATATATATATATATATATATGTGTGTGTGTGTGTGTGTTTAAGAACTGGACATTTTGGTCCGATCAAATCTATTATAAATTGCGTTATATTTGATAGAAACATATCTGAAATGATTTCCCAGCGTTACACGGTTAATGTATCATTCAGTTTAGACTACATAAAAAAAAATAAGCAATTAAAGAAAATGGGGCTGCTACAGGTTTCGAACCTGCGACCGATAGGGTAACCGCTCCAATGTAGAGTTGCTCTTACCATTGAACTAAACAGCTGCCGGCAATGCAAAGGCCCAAATAACTGTTTTAAATCCAAATTCTCATTTTTTTTCATTCTAATTTAAAAACAGATGTATTAAGTGTACCAAACAGAAGTGTTGTTTTTCTTCAAATTTTATTCTAGCAATAGAAATACGTCATTTATCGGAAAACATTTCTATGGCTTGCTGACTGGCCAGCTATGTAAGTATCTATGTAAGTATAACAAGTTCTTACAGAGGGCTGGGAATACTTGCATTTAATCATTCTTGTATTTTGAGTGACACATTCTGGGTTTTGAGTGACGATTTTTTTTGTTTGCTAGGTAAGTTAATGCTAAATTGCAACATACTTTGTATCCGTGATTTTTCACTTTTTTTTTTTGTTGATATTCTGACTCTCTTGGTGATCACTGTTCACCCGAAGAGCAGGAGTAGTAAGTTGTTCATTGACAAAACCCTTTTTCAATTTTTTTGAAAATCTCACAGCCCCAATGCAGAATGCCGCCAAAAGACATTGGTCACTTGACGGCTTCTATTGAGCTACTAACCAGACCTGCTTTTTTTTTTGTAGATAGAGATTCCGGAGAAGGGGTGGGGGAGAATGAAGAATCGAACATCTAGCTTTATCCGTACACGGACATGCACAGATTTTGATGAAGCGGAAAAAGCTAGCACTGAGCCGAAATGTATACCTGGAAATCCCGTTATGTATTTACTCCGGGGTGCACGGTTCACTCGGTACGAAATTGCTGAGCTAGTCAGATTACTGATCGGATAAAGGTCAACGTAACCTTTTTCAATCTTTGCAAGGATAGCCTAGTTGAGGATGACACAGGTGAACGGACACCTTCGATAATCGTAAAAGATCACAGTCCAATGGCGTACCTGAAGTATGACAGGTATGGCAGTGCCCTGAGCTCCCCTTAAAATGGGCCCCAATGATCAGTATGTATTGAAGTCAACAAAGACATATTATCATGATCATCATGATCATGATCATGATCATCATCATCATCATCAGCAGCAGCAGCAGCAGCAGTAATAGCAGCAGCCTTTTAGCGTCTGTCGTTGGATATAAACCTTCCCCAAAATTCGTCAGATATATCTACGGTGGGCATCGCAGAGCCAGTATTTTCTGAATTTATCTACCTTATCACGCCGTCTTACATTCTGTTGGCCACAATTTCGCATATGATCTCTGGGGATGTACGCTGTGAGTCATGATGTTCAGCGGTTGTCTGATATGTCCATATCCAGCCCATTGCCATTTGAGTTTTCCAACTGTTTGTATATCACAGACTTTTCACTTGTCTTTTCCCTGGTATATTGTGCTGTCCTATGTGTTGTTGAGTACTATTCTTTCCTATGTACGTAGCATGATTTTCAGCTGGAGAGTCAGTTTTTTTTGTTATGTTCTATGTTTCAGCTACATGATACGGTAGGATGCACTGGTTGTATACCCTTCTTGATAGAACTATTAGGATTTTGTGTCTTTGAAAGTCGAGCTTTATTCATCGAAAGCTTGCCTACCTGGTGTGATTCTTTGCTTAATTTCACCTTTTAAAGATTTCATGGATATTCGTTGTCCAAGGTCTCCAACTCTGCGTTTTCGATTTTGATCGTTGAATCTTTGTCCCCAACATGTTTTTTGTATGTTTCATTTGTTTTACCAAAGTTAATTTTTATTTACTTGTAGAGTGATCTGTCTAATAATGAGGTTTTTTTGTGTCTAAATATCACCGCGACCTTGTATTAACCGATTTTCACCTTTTATTTAGCTCTACGGTGTTTCTTTGATGTTGTATACTGTTGTATCAAGTCAACTGAAGCCCAAAAATGAAACATCTGTAAAAAGACCCTCAGTCTTCGTTGTGACTAGGAGCGGCTTGGTTACTTTCTTTTCAAAAGAGCCATTTCTTTATTTCACAGCATTGTATAAAAACCTATGGAACGTTTATTCACGAAGACGAAAGAAAGTGAGTGAGAGAAAGGAATATATATATATATATATATATATATATATATATATACATACATATATATATATATATATATATATATATATACATACACATATATATGTATATATATATATATACATAAAGAGAGAGAGAGAGAGAGAGAGAGAGAGAGAGAGAGAGAGAGAATTGTGAGAAAACGTTCAGCAAATTAAAACAGTTTCTTTCATGTTTGAAAGCTTCCATAGGTCGGGGCAGACTCTATGATCTAGCTTTGCTTAGTGTAAGAAGAGAAGAAACTGAAAGGAAAAAACAAACAAACAAAAAAAAACTGGCGTTGAGCACATCATAGACTGATTTTTTATTTGTAAGAGCAGAGGAGGTAAATAAGAGATTAACAAGCTTGACTTTCATTTTTGAAAAGACATCATAGTAAAGGTAAGAAAAAGTTAAGTAACACCACGTCAGATTTTGGGACAGAGTTCCATTCCAGACCTTGTCATAACTGCTATTTCCCGTAGATACGCCCCTGGATCACACGTTGGTGGCTACATAGGTAAATAGATATGAAGTGACTCGGGGATGTACGGATAGGAAGAGATTGGGATATATATGTGTATATATATTTTTTTTCTTGTGTCATCCACAGAGTGGCTATAGACTTTCCATTATCAAATCTAGTACGAGGCAGAATTGAAACCTTCACTTCAGACCTGTAGGCCGATATCTCAACTCTGGACAATGGAACTGGACAGTCAGTAAGGCTGAATTTAAGCGATATATCTATTTACACAGAAATCCCTCATCCAGAGTGCTCTATTTCTATGGAAGAGCATTACATAAGCTTACGATGGATGAGTCACGTCATTTAAAGAGTGCTCAACCCTGAATAGAGAAGCATTAATATATATATATATATATATATATATATATATATATATATATATATATATATATATATATATATATATATATATATATATATATATATATATATATATATATATATATATATATATATGAATTACGTTATATTCTATAGAAACTCTTATTTGGAATGATTATCCATGATAGATATGGAGAATGTATCACTTGACAGAGATGATAAAAACAGAATAAACAATTAAAGAAAATGGGACTGCTGCAGGAATTGAACCTGCGACTGATAAGTGTAGCGTTGCTTTTACCATTGAACTATACAGCCACCGGTAATGCAGAGGTGCAAATAACTGTTTTCATTCCAAACTCGTTTATTATCGGTCTATATCAGCTCTTTTTATTTCTTCACTTCACTGCACTTATGTTATTTAGAAATGGATAGATGACCCGATAGAATGATTATAAATTGTTGAAAAAATCTCCCGTTGTTACATGGATAATGTATCATTTGGACAAGATAACGTTGATAGAAGAAACAATTAAATAAAATGGGACTGCTGCAGGGATAGAACAATGATGGGGAATCTATTAAGTACTGGACTGTCGTTTGTATGTGAAGGAATATATGGTAGTTTGGTCGGATCTTTTGATGGTAGTAGTGGCAGCAGTTATGGGTATTTTATGGGTTGTTTTGGTCATGGGGATGGGTATTCTTGCGATTTGATTGTCATGGTTATTGGGAATATAGGTCATGGTCCAGTGCTGAACTACTTGGGTACTCAGTAGGGAAGGTAATATAGAGTCCTTGCATATATATGTTCATGTGCTAAATGGGCCATAGGTATATACATGCATTCATGCATAACCTTGCATGTATAGACATATACACATACATATACACAAACTATCATCACATCACGTATATATATATATATATATATATATATATCTACGGACACAACATCAAGTAGCATGCAATGTTACATCATGTGGGAAAAGTGCAAAACATGTGAATTCATATTCCGTTGACTTATGTCTTGGTAAGTATTGTATACCTGTAGGAAGTACGTTGGCTTGTGCGTGGGTAAATATAAAATATTCAGGGTAATTATGTGGTTTGGGATGAGAGTTTTTACATACGTAGCGTAATATCATCACTAAGAATGGAAAATGTGCTGAAAGTCAGTATTGGTATACGGATATTAATGGTTGGATGGAACTAGGTGTATTAATAATACATCCGTGTATAAGGGGGGTTCAGTAATAATCAGGGGTATTAGAAATTATTCTGGAGTATTCCTGTGTTCGGTTATGGGGTCGAGTGATATCCCTAGCAATAATAAAAGTGATGTGGATTATAAGATAGAGGGATCCTTGTTATGCATGATTGAGTATTAGTCGGAAAATGAATGGTCTGTAACCTTGATTGTCATTGTAAATGTTCTGAAAAGTCAGCTAGCTTTGAATAGCAGAAGTAAAATGGATCATACATAGGTATCAATTGGTAGGGGTCTACGTGACTATGTGGGACGTTCAAATTGTTTGATGTACAAAAAAAAAGAGTTAGGCATGAATAGGGTGAGATAGGTTTGTAACATTGGTGATATATATGCTGGGTCCTGATTGTATAGTTAGGGCTATGGTGAAGAATAAGAGAATATGCATATTGTGCTTTTGATGTAGAGTTGTTATGGTGCAAATTTATGAGCTGGGGTAAAAGGTCATGGTCCTTGTGCTGAACTATTGGGTGCAAATATAAAGATAGTGAGTTGGTAAGCAAAGAGTAATTAGGAGTGGGAGGATTATGGGGTTAGAGCTCGATGTGGTTTGGGTTGTTTAGTTTAGTGGTGAGTCCGTTGAGAGAGAGAGGGGGGGAGTTTTACATTCATTAATTCATATATGCCAGAATTTCGGTCGTGTTGGGAGGTGTATCTATTTTTTTTATTTTAGTTGATTGTGAACATAGTGTCTGTACAGAAATTATTGCCTGGAGCACGGAAGTGTTATTCTACTGGAAGTAGATTGGGATGATTGGGTGATTTAATTATGTGCCTTTGTTGAAATGCCACTCGGACTTATATATTGCAATTTGCATTTAGTACATTCTAGGAAGTAGTCCTTTGAAAACATTCTTTTCAAATCGTTTTTAAGTGTAAGTATATTCCGTCTTTTATTAATAATATGTTACAGAGGTTGGATTGTGTTGCCGAGGTGGTTATGACTGGTATACTATGGTATTTGTTTTTGTGAGAGGGTATGAGGTTTTCTTCTCTGGGTATTGTGGTGGTCTTTTTTTATTTGGTTAATTATATCTTCTCGTGAATATCCTCGCTTAGTGAAGTGTTGTAACAAGTAATAGTCAAGTTTGTTAAGTTCACAACCTGCAGAGCAAATTCTCCTAATTCTAAGTGCTTATGAATTTTTTTCCCAAGTGTTTGTGGTGGATCCATTGACTGAGATTAATAAGAACAGTCTGTGAAAGATAAATTGATAGATGGGAACATACTTAAATGGTTAAAGTACAAGATGGATTTGTAAATATTCAAACTGACATACATAGATAGATACATAGATCACCCGCCTTCATCAGCCAGTACTAAAAATGGATATAGCAGCTGCTTTAATGAAACTGCTTTCATGGCATGCCAGTGATGAAACCACTATCAGGATATCTGGCCTGACTGCCATTGTTGCATCTATTCGACTGAATATATCTTTTCATCTCATGGTACTAGTGCAACCACTTGAGATTAAACTCTCCACACTGTTCATTTGATTTGCTATACGAACTTGTTAACAATCAAGCCAAGGCTAGTAACACCATCAGTCTTTCAACATCCCTTGTTGGACATAGACCTTCCCCAGGATTCGCCACACTTCTCTATCATAGAGCCAGTACTTTCTGAATTTGTCTAGCTCGTCTCCCCGTCTAATATTCTGCCGGCCTTAGTTCCGCATGTGATCTCGGGGGATCCATGTTGTGAGTCGCGATGTTCATCAGTTGTCCGCCATTCGTGCAACATGGCCAGCCCACAGCCATTTGAGCTTTCTAATGGATTCTATGATGTCCCTAACTCCTGTCTTTTCCTAGATGTACTGTGTTGTCTTGTGGTCTCTCAATGTGAGGCCTAGCATAATTTTCTCACGTGCACGTTGCATAGTTCTCAATTTGCGGATCTATCTCTTGGTTAGGTTCCATGTTTCAGCTCCATAAGTGAAGGCTGGTATATTCCTACATATCTAATAATCCTCTCTTAGTCAGGCACAAGGCCAAATAATTCGGACACCAAGTGAGTATCGATTCTAATACAACAGTAATCTTCAGCAATTTTTTCTGAACATTGCTGTACGGTGGACGTGCAATTGATATTCACTGTGTTTAGCTTTGTCTGGCACAAGGCTCTATCTGTAGAGCACTATAATAGTAATTGTCAGCAAGACTAACCTGAGACTTATTGTCCCACACCAAGGTTGTTACCGTATTCAAGCTCAAATAATAAGTCAGAATTCTGAATGTTGATTTTTCAGGCGAGGATACTCACTCCATCTGAAAGATTGGCGTAATATAATCTTTTTATCTTTGTTCAAGTACCAGATTAAGCTATGCTCAACTTTTGGACATGCCTTGTTGCTAAGGCAGTAGTTTATTTCACATCGGTACCAGTAGTCAGAGTTCGATCCCTGGTAAAAGTCAAGAATTTTAAATGTTGATATTAAAGGTCCACTGATCATCTCCACTTCAAAGATTGGTGCTACACAATCTACCAAATCCGCTTTCTTTTTTACCTTTCTTGGTAAATATTAATTCTCCAACCCGATTGTTTTGATACTTACGCATTCTCTGACAGCACCTCGCAGACGGAATTCGAAAAAAACAAACAAACAAAAACAAACAAAAAAACGAAACAAAAAAACAAAGCTGAACTTTGAAAGTTGATTTTTGAGTAAAGAAAACCCACTTCAAACATTGGTGCAAAGCAATTAACGTATCTTAAAGCATTCCTTGTTCATTTATCTTAGACAGATCTAATCTTTGGTAATTTACTGGTTAATTTCGGGAAGGAATAGCACGTTTGCCTGTCATTTATTAGAAACAGTCAACTAAAACTGTCACCAAAACAGTCAACATAGGTTTCTTCAGTTTTCAAGTTGGTCTTGCTGTATATGTGTGTATGTATATATGTATGTATCATCACGTCTAAAGGCTGCACCAGTGAAGCCAGGGTGCAGAAAATTCTCAACAGTTACACCTTATTATGACTGTGAAAAACGTCTTTGAAATTCTAAACAGGAAGATTTTTTTAAAAATTCATTCTTTTTATTGACCAAACTAAAGGCGAAAATAATATATTTATTGTTCACTCCTTTTTTTCAGGTTTTTGAACTGATTACCCCTAACACTGCATATGGTTAACAGTTTCTAGTCAGTGAATAATCGGACTTGTTTCAAGTATGCTCTATGAGTACTCTTTTCACAAAAGACATTGGATTGTCATTCTTCTTCTCTCACAAAAAATTGTGCACTGCGAATATGGGTAGACATCGCTGGGTTGGTGAGACTCTGGTTAATGATAGGCATGTATATGATCTTTTCATTTTTTGAAGGGGTCTCAGTGTCAGGAGCCACGTGACCGGAGGTACATGATTTATAATTACGACAGATAGCACAGAGAGACAGAGAGAGAGACAGACAGAGACAGAGACAGAGAGATATAGAGAGATACACAGAGAGACAGAGAGACGGAGACGAGCACAGAGCTAGACAGGTAGATCTCAATTCGTCAACATTGACTAGATAAAAGTCATTTTACAACACTAAATAATGAGAGAATAAATCACCGATGTAAATTATTATTTTTTTTACAACGATTGTCTTGAATTTACTTAACCCATCATAAATACAACCCATTAAAGGAGAAGAAATCAAGCGAAGAATCACCTGAGAATGGCAAACCTTCGGCAGAGCAAGCTCAACCTTAAAAAAAACAAGACGATCCCAATAATCCTGAAAAGATGAGTATGCAACCAATGCATCCTCCCGATAGTCACAAACCCGATATCTGAGAAGCATGCAACGTGCACATGAGAGAATTATGTTCAACTTGTGGAGAGATCACAAGACAGCATAGTATGTTAGAAAGGAAACGGGGGTCAGAGAAATCTTAGAATCCGTCAGAAAACTCAAATGGCAATGGGCTGGTCATGTTGCATGAATGGAAGACAACCGATGGGCATCATGACTCACAACATGGATCCCCAGAGACCACATGCGAAACCAGGCCAGCAAAAAACAAGATGGAGAGATAAACTAGACAATTCAGAAAATACTGGCTCCGCGACGCCCATGATAGAGAAATGTGGTGGATTCTGGGAAAGTATGTCCAACGACGGACGTTAAAAGACTGATGATCAAAAATCTAAATAACCCTATTCCGATTCTCTGTAACACTTGCATTGCTTCCTGACTACTGACAATCCATTTATTTCAGACTTTTAATAGAGACTGATAGCAGGAACTTGCAAAAACAACTTATAGGTCAAAATTTGCCAAGTTCGCTGATAAAAAAGTAAAATGCATCTTTTAGCTGGTAATGTTACTATAGTGACTTTTATTCATTCATAGCCTTGTCTGCGACTTATACTTTCTTGCAACAAGCCTAATATCAACCAAAAATGATGGACTATAATAAATTCTTCTGTGAGAGAAGGTGTAAAATGTGCTCTGAAGTTAACATTGATACTAGGTTTTCTAACCGAACAGAGATAATCGTTTAATGATCCAAGTTCTTAATTCATATTATATTCACTCTGCCCATAAGAAAAATCTATACAATACTAAAAGTCTGATTCTATTTGTTTATCTGTTTCTCTCAGTCGTAGAGAGAATGCAATTTAGCATAATTGTTTACATTCATTCATAGCCCTGTCAACGATTTTTACTTTTTTGCTACAAACCTATTATTCACTAGGGATGAGCAGTAACAAATTCTTCTATGAGAATGTGTAAAATATACTCTTGATGGTCAAATTAGCGATAGTTGAATGCACGAATTTGAAGGATTTGAAAGAATTCCGGTCGATTTGCATCTCACTAATAACTACGACTGAACCCGTTCCAATTGTGTATAGATCAGCCTTGCATATTTGTCGCGGAAAATGATTTTCCGACCGTTGTACGAAAATACGGCTTCGAAGTATTTTGGTTACTTCTCCTCAATGTTGCTAATTTAAACATTTTATATCTAAATTTACATAATTCTAAAGAGCGGAAGAAAGGGATATAAATTATAAAAGCTAGGAAGAAAGATCTGTAATGATTAATTTTTCAAATTTCTTTTGGATTTCTCGAGATATACTGATCCAAGCATCTTTAAACGCGAAACTGCACTGTCTTGGTGTTGACTAATATATCTTGCAAAATACTGATTCGTACAATGGCCAGTTGTCGAGTAATTGCAGTGCACGAATACTCACATTGATGTACACACACATATTTCTTCGGGAGAAGTTAAACAGTGTGGAGTCTGCTTTCGCGCTCACCCCCCAAAGAACACCCCCCAAAAGAACAACCTCCCCCAAAAGAACAACCTCCCCCAAAAGTACAACCCCCCCCCCAAAAAAAAACAAAACACAACGACTTATGAAAGAAGGTAATTATTGAATGTTAATCAAGCAGTAGCCTCTCTTATCTAATGCTATTCATTGCAAACGAATTTCAAAAAATCGGGTTGAAATCGGATCTTTTAATTTAAATGTCACATCATATCGCACTGC
>OY735209.1:14123313-14138313 GCA_963457665.1 Thysanoteuthis rhombus
TTCTTTAATAAGAAATGAATTATTAAACAATGGTTGTAAGTCATTTAGGAATCCATTTCATTGTAACATCCTCAATTGTTTTTGATAAATTGATAGAATTACAGATTATATTTCGGATTTACAGTAATTGCAGTGTGGAAATACTAAAAAAAGAACTGCTAGGAGTTTTGCTGTCATGTATTTACATGTATGAATATATTTGCTTCAGATATATAACCCTTTTAATCTTCCTACGTGCGCGGAATATTTCAGTTCCGATCACATGCAATAAACAGATTTTGGTGTGTAAATTTTATGATACGCCATGTATTTTGATTTCTGTGTATGAGGTACCCACCAACACTTAAGTGCTCCCAGGGTCTAAATCTAGCCCTGCACAAGGCCACATTCGTCAGGCACTCAGTAAGGGATAAGCTCCATTAGCAATAGCCTATGAGACTGGCTTGTTAACCATGATACTACAACAAGCGGTCTATAGTTATTATCTGAATCTAAATTAGTCTGAACCCAGGTTACAGTAGAAGAGCACCCAGTGAGGGATGAACTCATTCTAAAAGTAATAGCTTGCAAGTGGGGTCGGGGAGAGCTGGTAGTAGACTCGGGCCAGATGGGAAAAATGGGTCCCATTTCTAACTGTACATCAAGTATCTTTGTAATCACTGTTAATGGTAACCGTAACGTGAGACGCCATATCGTATCTTGCTATGCTTCTAGGGTAGGTCCCCTCAAAACTGTAGGCCCAGATCATATAACCCCACTGATACCCGAACCTTGCCGAGGCCTGTTTGTAAGTCGCACGTATTGGCCATCATATTCAGTGTCGCAAATTTCATTTGCAACGGATCGACCTCCAAAAAACGCCAAACACGCTGAAAAAAAGGGTTCAAAATTGGGTAAAAATAGCGCTAAATGGTAAATTTCTGCGCTAACAAAACAAGAAATGTGCTAAATCTAGCACAAAAAGCGCTAAATTGACAGCAGTGATCACATTATAGCGGGCGCCCTATGGCCATTAACTCAGCTTGGCTTAGTTTTGACACAGGGCTGCAGTTACAATTTCATGTTTACTTTAATCTATACCTCTCCTCTCTCTCCTTCTATCCCCCCTCTCTCTCTCTCTCTGTATTATGAGTTTACTATCTGAATGCCAGTGTCAAGGAGGAGAAGAAATTTTGAAAAAAAAAAAAAGATTAAAAAATACGATGCTGAAAATCTAACACGTATTACGTAATTCCTACTTCCCGTTTTTCTTTTGTTATTATTATTTGAATTTTTCTTTCCAAAAAAAAAAAAATTCTCGGGCCCGGCCCTAACCTACTCCCCCGACTTCCCCCAACCCGATAAGACTGTCATCAACATCCACCCGCTATCCACCCACCATCCATCCGACAATTTGCTCCCTCTCCTCCCCCCTCCCCCAGCCACCCCTCGCGCCAAAATCTGTTGCCCTGAAGTCTCACCCTTGCTGTCAGCGCTTGGAGTAATAAGAGTATCTTCAAGATGAAGATGAACGATGATGAGGTGCTTCATGACAGTGAAAGCACCGAGGCCCATGGAAAAATGCACTGAACGACCTGCCACTCCTGCTACCACTCCCTCCTCCCCCCCTTTAACCGCAGAGACTAGCACCCTTGCTAATTCGATTACCGGGACCATCAACACCGCTGTTAATATTGTCAGTGCCACTTGTATCATCGTCTATATAAGACTGTGAAACATTACTATTATGGCTATCATTATCACAATCTATAATTGTTTACCCTATCGGTTGCCGCCTTATCACAATGTTGGATGGGAGCAACTAAAATCTTGATATGATTCATGTTCTTTTTTTCCTTCTTTATCCTTGCTTCCCTCGTTCCTGCCAACCAACTTGATCTCTGAAAGATCTTCCTAATCTACAAAGTTGTAGACATAAGGCGTCTATCATAAAAAGGAATGGTTGGCAAAATATCGTTCCCTTTCAAACTGGACGCATGCGCACACACGTACTTCAACCAGCGCACAAGTGAGATCAACGTGCGCACAAAAGGATATATATTTACCTAAAAACGATGTAGCTTTGGTCATTGATCGAGTGTCGTGATACTGTAAACTGTAAACCACGACCCTGCTGTGGACTGTGAGAGTGTGGAGAAGAGGGCTGGACACTTGAGGAGACTTGCTGTCACCCGGTCTCCAGCAGTGACCGCCAGGCAACTGGTGTCAATAATAATAATAATGATAATAATAATGATGATGATGATGATGATGATGATGATGATGATGATGATGATGATGAAAAATAATGATATCCCGTCAGAATTTGACTGATAAGGTCAAAAAAGCTTTTTTCTTCGAAAGATAAAACATCTTTAGAAGGAGTCTAGTGGAGTACTGATGCCAACTTTCAAATTAGTAGACAAAACAGTACAGCCAGGAGCGCTAGAACACACAAACAATCACATAAACAAACAAACAAACGCACCTATAAAAAAAAGAATTGAGCCCTTTGCTATCTTTGATGCCTGTTTTACTCTTTCATGTTTAATCTAATGGACAAATTAAACTTAACATGTGGATCTATGATGTGGGTGGTGATGTCCATCGGTTGTCTGCCATTCTTGCAACATGACCAGCCCATTGCCATTTGAGTTTTCTGATGACTTCTATTACTTCTCGGACTCTTGTTTTTTCTCTTGATATACTGTGCTGTCTTGTGACCTCCTTGGGTAATGTTGAGCATGATTCTTTCATTTTCACGTTTAAGTCAAGGTTAGGAAAGGTTTAAAGTTTAGAAAAAATGGATCCCACATTGACTGAATGAAATGCTCCTTGACAGTTCAAGACCCCACACCTCTCAGCTGGCTATATCAAAAATTAGAGAATCGGAATATGAAGTTTTGCAGCATCCCCCATGCTCGCCTGGCACCCTGCCAGATGATTATCTATTGAAGCATTTGGAACTTAACATCATTAATAAAAAGGATCAATAACAGGGAAGCCATAATTCATGTTTTTATTGAATTTATGACCACTAAACCCAAATAATTTTATGGAGATGGCATATTATCAATTGAGGATCGCTGAAGAAAGTTATTGCTTCGAATAGGTCACATTCTGATTAAATATTCACCACTTTTTGTTATTTATATTGCCTTTCATCTTACGATAAAAAAAACGACATTTCATACGTGACAACGTGATATATTCAAACATATGACTTGGATGATATGTTGCCTGAAATATTTAGATGAGTCACTATATTCTTTACATGAGTTGTTATGACTAATAAGTCCATACACGAATGTCAGTCTTGACTCCATGTAAATAAGTTATTTAACTATAAATTAAATAATTTGAATTGAAAAAACAACGTAATTAAAAGCATATGTTCATAAGTTAATTTACAGTCTTTCGTTTTATCTTGTTTTTTATTGTTTACCTATTTTGATTTTATTTCTTTTTACTTACCTGCTCTATAGCCGTTTCACTCACCATGAGCCCCGTTTCGTACCTCCATCATCCCCAGCGCCCGAAAAAACAAACCAAGAAGATAGATCCTCACTCGCTTTGATTTTCTCTAGAAGAACATTAATGCTTGCACTGAAAACCTTTTCCCCCAATATAAACGCAGTAACCCTTTTATTTTATTTTTTTTTATATTCCTAATGAAGTACCCCACACCCTGCCCACTCACCCACTCCTCGACTTTTCAACGCTTTCTCTCCTCGAGTCATCGCTCCCCATATCTGCCCTTTTCCAGACAGCAGCCTTACTCCCTCGAGCCGCCATCTTATGTTACATTCACACTTCCATCTCGAGAAGAACCATACGGATCTTGCAAACAAATTTTTATTCTGCAGCCGTGCGCTTTCGTCTCTGTGCACCCCACCCGGCAATAAACTGGCTTTTGTCGTTATTATTTTTTTTTCTTTTGATGCTCCCAAAACTTTACACCCTTCCCTGTCGAGACAACGTATTGCGCGTCCCTTCCCAGACTGTCTTTCTCCTTAGCTAAATATTCGAAGGTTTATTTTGACATCATCTTATACCTATTCTTCAAGAGGGATAGCCCAAACGGACAGCATACACAAGTTTATAAACATATTTTCCGAATTCAACTCCTTCGTATGAGGATTCGCACATATGTATATGGCGAGTAAGCGTACAATGAACATAAGCTCTGAACCAAACTCACGTGTAAGGGCAGACATAACTACCACTGATATCATCAACTTGAATGTTTACAAAACTTAGCTCGATCTAGCTTAGGGATACAACAGACCGGCAACCAGTGGGAATCGAATCAGTTGCACTAATAATAGTCAGCGAGATAAGCTGGCTAACCCGGGAAATATCGAGAACGGAGATATCTTTTTTAGCTGTGGATTTGGTCTTTCTTTTTTTTCTTTTTTTTTCCAGTTTCTGGTAAAGATTTACAGGTTTTAAGGACCGACCCAGGAATGCATTCTCAATCGAGAGATATTCTCATTATACTGCATGGGAAAAAGGTTGAATACGAAGATTTAATTCGATTTGAATTTCAAGGGAAGTAACTCAGTAGTTGTACATGTTACGAGATTTGCATTCTCTCACATGTTCTTAAATATTTTATTTTCCTTCAGTTTATAGTTACTGTACAGTGTTGACAGTGATATGCGCTCTCCGGGTGTGTTTTTTTCTAGTTTTGTTAGTATCCGTTGTACTTTTTATAGCTTTCAATCAACACTGAACGACCATGAACGTTTCAGCACCAAGATTTAATTTCTCTGGCGTGTTGAGGCCATGAGTAGAGCATCTGGGACTCCCCAGAAACTAAATAGTATTACTGAAAAGCATGTACTCGTCACAGTGGTGTAGAGGACAACACGTAGACAAAGTGCGATTTTGGAAGAAAAAGGGGGACATTAACTAATCAAGGTTGTTTGAACATTATGTATATAAATATCTATAAATATTTTATCTATTATTATCTACAAAAATATACCGGCACAAGATTTGGACTGAATAGGTCCAATATAAAAATGGAGAATTAAAAAAAAAACAATTATTTTTTGAAAAAAATAATTTCTTTTAGATGGTGCATCGTGAAGTATTCGTGTAAAGTTTCAGGATTTAAGCCTCTAAAATGTGACTGAAGTCGCTCAGTGACACACACACGCTTTAACACTTATAGAAGCACATGAATAGGCACATGGACTCAGACACTCGAAGAGAGAAGAATCTGTATCCCTTGGCTGTTCAGTCAGGCAGACCATTTGAGGGGCTACAGCGATTCAATCTTTGGGGAGCTTCACAGTATTATCAGGTGAAAATCATTTATATTGAAGAGAAATGAAAGTATGGCAATTTTTTGTCTAAAATATGTCTTATTCTTTTTTTCTTTTTCGTTCTTTTTATAACAATGTTTCGCCCCGGCCTTCCTGGAAAGTCTATCGTACTTCAGAATGTCGGATTTTAATTAAGTCAAGAAATCTAAGTCGATGAAGTAATTACAAACCTATGATACGCGTATCAGCCGTGACAGGTCACGGGTTTTCAGGTGACAAGCAAGGGACTTTGAATAAAAAAAAAATCTTTTAAATATCATTCTATTATCTTAGATTCATATTAACTGTGTAACAAGGGGAGATAATTTCAAATAAGTTTCTTTATGATATAACCCAATTTAGAGATCATTTCGTCGGACCAAATACGTCTGATTCTTACATACGTAACTGTTGCGTTGAAAGAGACGTACAGACCGAAAATAAACAAGATGAGAATTTAGGTTCAAAGCAAGTATAGTTTGTAATTTCAAGTAGTTTTTTTTCAAACTTCAGGTTTTAAAAATGTATCATGGAAATAGACTGCTTACTTAAAAACCTAAAACTAGTATACATGTATAAGTATAGGTGGCACTCCGAACACAGGCCTATTGAAATAAAATTAGGATTTCGACACACTGTGTCAATGATTTTGCCAACACTGACCTAAAAGGTCCTGTATTTCCCTCCCATAAACGTACCATACTGAACTATGGGTAGTAGGTATTCATCTCCCAGGAAGCCTCAATGTGACACAAGGCCAAGTTTAAAGTGGAGTCCAACGTGCTTATATGTTGACAATGACAAAAAAATGCCCATTCCTTACAAAAGAATGCCATGGAGGTGTCAAAAAATGTCACAGAGGTGTCTTGATACCCCCATTTTTTTAGTGCAATGGAGAGGTGTTGCCTCATTTTAACCGACCCCAAGACAGGACACACTTAATCTTTTCGATTGGAAGGCCAGGTAAGCAACAAATTGATTAATATCTAGTTTTAATGTGCCATACTGTATCTTTTCTTTGACCTTTCACTCTGCCAACCTGTTGTTCCAGAATGACTTTTGCTACTGTTGCTATCATTATTACTTGTTGCGTTAGATAATGAAGAAGGACGCCACAAATCGCATATATATATATATATATATATATATATATATATATATATATATATATATATATATATATATATATATATATATATATATATATGAAAAAATTATAATCCAAAATATAAACACGCACACACACATGCACGAGTGCACACAGACACAGACACACACACGGACACACAGACACACACACACACATATATATATATATATATATATATATATATATATATATATATATATATATATATATATATATATATGTGTGAAAGAATTACGGGTTACACACACACACGCAAATGATACCAATATCAGTTCACATATACAAACAGATATAAGAAAAATTATGGACTTCTACGACACTCACACGCATGAAAGAAACGCACACTTATACATACACTCATACAAAATAATTACAATCGACAGACATACACACATTCACGTACATTGACATAGGTACAAAATTCCGATCTGCAAACACACGCACACCCAACATAATGCATACACACTCGAACACAAATACACACTCACACACTCACACACACACACATCTATGCATGCACGCGCGCACACACATATGTGCCCAGAAGAGTACTTGTGAATATCTAGAAAAGTGACAAATTACAAACACGCACAAATGCTGGAGATATCATATGCAATCATGAAGAGGCTGATAGAGTTATTTTCTGTGCTACGTTCAATCACTTCTGTTTCCTTTTTTTTTCTCACTCTGCAATATTTCAAGATGGAATGGAAAAAATAAACGAAAGAAGGAATTAGAAGCATCTGTTTCCTACTAAATTTGCTGACAGAAATTCTTGCGCACTCATTGTTTATATTTAAAAAAAAGTATTACATTTTATTTTACTCTTGATGAACTCATCACTTCGACCATTTCTTGAGTTTTGGCTCCCCCTATCGGGAAGATAAAGCACCTACTTCAGCTTCGTTAGACTCATCACCATACCCTGCGAAATAAACACCCCCCGTTTAGTGGATTTGACTCTCAGTGAGTGCCACACCGTGAAAAAAGATAAATGGGGTTTACGTATTGTTTGCAGTACCTTCGGGGTTTTTTTGCTACTGTTTCATCATCATCAGTCTTTCAACGTCCGTCGTTGGACATAGACCTTTCCCAGGATTCGCCACACTTCTCTATCGTAGGCGCTGCAGATCAAGTACTTTCTGAATTTGTCTAGCTCGTCTCTCCATCTAATTATCTGCCGGCTTCGTTTGCGCATGTGATCTCTGGGGATCTATGTCATGAGTCGTGATATCCATCGGTTGTCCGCCATTCTTGCAACATGGTCAGCCCACTGCCATTTGAGCTTTTTAATGGATTCTATGATGTCCTGACTCCTATTTTTTCCGGATGTACTGTGCTGTCTTGCGGTCTCTCCATGTGAGGCCCATCATAATCATTTCATGTGCACGTTGCATGGTTCTCAATTCGTGGATCTGTCTCTTGGATAGGATCCATGTTTCAGTTCCATAAGTTACTATTGGGAGGATGATTTAGAGTTCAAATTCAGATAAAATCTAGAATTCTTGATGCTTAATCACAAAGCAACGTTATTTAGAGGTCTCACAGTCAAAAAAAGACTATGCTAACGACATCATCCCTTTTGCTGGGAACTTTCTTGATCTCCAAATAATGTTGCCTGGAAAATAAACATCGAGAATCCGAAATTTTAAAGTTGGTCTTTACATGAACTTCAGTAAAATAAATTTCATATGCACCAAACATACTGAGGACAAAGACACAAAGAGCAGACCGGAAAGATAGAGCTGAAGGAAATGAACCACTATATCTACTTATGACAAAGAATCTCCACGAAATCCTCAAAATACAGGGAAACCAGATGAAGAATCAGTCTTGGTTAGAAAGCTTTCGGTTGAGCAAGCTCAAACTTCGAGGACAAGAAAATCACATTAGTTCTAAGAAGAAGAGTATAAATACATTAATACATCCGATAGTCACCTATGGAGCTGAAACATTGAACCAAACCAAAACATTGACCTTTTTAGTGGGAACAATGCTTCGTGTACAGGAAAGATTTGAGTTCAATATCATATGGAGAGATCACAAAACAGCACCGTATATTAGATGAGAGTCAGAAATATCATGGAATCCATTTGAAAACCCAAAAAGCAATGGGCTGGTCATGTTGCAAGAATGTCGGACAGCTGCAGGACATCACTATTCTCAATGTGGATCCCCAGAAATGATTCAGACCGGTTCAGGAAGTATTGGCTCCGTGGCGCCCATGGTAAAGATATCTGGAGAAAGTGATGATGATTCACGTTGAGGCCAATTCAAAGACTTGAAAAGACAAGCAGACAAGAGCTGAGAAACCGTATCGAATTCTAGACAAGAAAGGCTTGAACTGAACTTTCCTTGGACTTCAATTCATTCCGACTAATTAGTCTACACGTGCTTCGTGTTGTTAGAAAAAGATGGGTCACAAGACAAGATAAAATTGTTTAATTACAATTCTGACCATTATCATAAATTATTAATGTTTCATGTATTCATTAAATTAAGTGCTTGAAATCATTACAAGTTTTCCCCGAAATTCAAACGTTGGGTTTTCTCATAAAAATCCTTCGTAAGCCGGAGGTGTGTTATTTGTAGAAACAATTACCATAACTTTAAATGGGAAACCTTTTTTTTTTAGGTTCCTTGACCCAAACGTGGTGATGATAATATGTTAGGCTGAGTCGTCAGAGTTTTGATTGGTTAGAAGTACAGGGGAACTAGGGAGTAGGAATGATAAGGAGGAGAGGATGCACAATGCCTCTCCAAGAGCTTACTGTAAAACAAACGCTTAATGATATTTTCGCTTTTCGCCTTTTTTCGTAAAAGAGAAAATATGGCGTAAAGCGAACATTTAGGTAGCGGGGAATACCTGTACTATTATTTTCTTTTACTACTCTCTCTCTCTCTCTCTCTCTCTATCTCTCTCTCTCTCTCTCTCTTTTCTGGTTGCTTATCAATAAAATACTGAAAATGTCAGGCTCTAGATTAGTTAAGCAGCCCAGATTCGGAATAGAGGATAAGTTTTTAGCAAGACTCGAACGTGCACCCTTTTTTACCTTAGGAAACCTGTTTACTTACGTCAGCCGTTCCACTGTTCGGACTACTAAAGCTAACGGTTGCAGAAAATATAAACTAACTATATAAACTAACACCCTAACATTTCCTGATCGCTTGGCACCATATTTGATGTTATTGTTTCTACCTACACTCGTAGCTGCAATGGTAGAGCGGCTGTCGAAGATACACAAGCTCCGGAATTATTATTATATATACATTTGTATGGAAACTAAATTAATCAAAAGTGAAGTCTGCAGGAAATTTGTTTGTGAGGATGGGATGCATAACCTTCTATAATTGCAATAAGAAATGTTTATGCACCAATACCCTTATGAGTACTTTCACCTGCAAGTACACATGAAGTACAAGCGTACTCTCTATCTCTCTTTTTCTCTCTCTCTCTTAGGCTAGCACGAACAAAAGCTAGATAGATAGAACACTATAAATACTATTCCCAAAACCTCCTTGGATTACCAGCATATAATTTTACCAGCGCCTCGCTCTTGTAAAATTATTCACAAGTGATTTATTGAAAAATTTAATATATCTTTATTAAATTCGAGCATTTATTTAATTATGCCAAAAATGGAATTGTACGTCAGTATACAAAAGTACTTGATTAGTTAATTAAAAAATAATAAGACACACGACTTACTGTGTGCAAGTCGTATGTCCGATTGTTTTTTTTATCAATAAAGAGGTATCGATTTGCATTTATTTGCTACTTGCCTTACTCACCATTCCGAGTGCCCCCACCCCCAGTGCTCCCCCCAGCATCCCTGGCGCTTTTCAATGCCTCATGGGTATGTACTACCCACTTTCGGAAACACTGCTATAATCTGAAGCAAATCCGACTCCACGATCTACCCAGCTGTCAGGCCGGCGGCCTTTAATACCTAACAAACGCCTAAATTCACACACCTCCAGCTTCTCCTCTCCCAGGAAAGGAGGGTGAAAAAAATATTACAGCAGATCTATCGCCACTTGCCCACCGTTAATCAAGATAAATATATCATAGCTTAGAAATGAGATGGGGCTAAATGGTGAAAAAGAAAAAAGATAAATAGGTCTGGATAGTCACTCAGGAGAAAGCGTCCGGTGATCAGCGTCTTTTGGTGGCATGCTGTGTTGAGAGGTGAAGAAATTAACATTTCACTACCGTGATCTGAAATTACACCCTACCGACTGAGCCAAACCGAATAGTCTTAAAAGGTTGCAAAAGTTTTTCTTAGAAATACACAAAGGTTTATTTCAGTTTTGTTATTCATAATAAATACATTCATACAAAAAAAAGATATTATTTGTTCAATTTGTATACAATAGAAAGTTACTGAAATCATATTCAGTCGGAAAAGAAGTTTGAGTGGTGTCTGACCCTGCAGCAACCAGGGGTGCTTTCTGTCTTTTTCTCTTGCGGTCCCTTGTGAAATGCTTGAAAGCCTTAAAAGTCCTTAGGCTAGCTACGGCTACCACTGAGCTCCACGCATCACACGTTTCTCTTTCTCGGCTACGTTTCTAGAATTTCTTCTAAGTTTGCAATGTATTGAATCGACAAGTACTCGTAGTGACCTCACTTACATCACCCACTATTCTACTCAAAAATGGATTCATGCTTTCCCCAAGGGAACAGGTGTAGGCTAATGTGTCAAATTAAGCTAGAGTCCGAGGAAAGTTCGGTCAAAGCCTTTTTTTGTCTTGAATTCGATACCATGTCTTGGTTCTTGTCTGCTTGTCTTCATATCTTCAAATGAGCCTCCACGTAAATCACAATTACGATCTCCAAAACTCTTCACCATAGGCACCACAGAGCCAATACTTTCTGGGCCGGTCAAATTTGCCATCTTATATTTTCCGGCCACAGTTTCACGTATGAACTCTGGGGAGCCACGTTGTGAATCAGGGTGTCCTGCCGCTGTCATTCTGGCAACATGACCAGCCCATTGCTATTTGAGTTTTCTAATGGATTCCATAATATCCCTGACTGTCTTTTAATGTACTGTGCTGTTTTGTGATATCTCCTTGTGATATTGAACTTGATTCTTTACTGTACGCATTGCGTAGTCCTCGGTGTAAGGGTTAATCTTTTGGTTTGGTTCTATGTTTCAGCTTCATAGGTGACTTTCAGGTGGATGCATTTTTGGTGTAACCTTCTCCATAGGACATGTGATTTTCTTGTTTTTCTAAGGTTGAGCTGGCTCTAACGGAAGCCAAACTTCAAACATTATACAATGCAATATCGACAGGAGAAAACCATATTCATCATCACATGGACAGACTACAAGACAGCTAATTATATTAGGAAACAAATACGGTCAGAGATATCATAGGAAATATTAGAAAACTCAAATGACAATAGGCTGATCATTTGGTTTGAGTGTCAGAAAACCGCTGGACATCATGACTCACAACGTGGATCCCGTGAGATCATATGCAAAACGGTAGTTTGCAAAAATAGGATGGTGTGACGATTTAGACAGAAAGCATTGGTTCCGCAATGCCCATGATAAATAATAAAGGTCTGTAAATCTATGTCATTAAAGGGCTGCTGCTGCTGCTGATGATGATGATAATGAATGGTGATCTCAGTCAGCGAGCTGATTCCATTTTCCGTACTGCTTCTTACCCAGAACTCTATTTTCATCCTGTAATCATCTCTTTCGTTAGATCACGATTTTTTTTCTCTCCTTTCCTTATTTTGAAGACATAAGCGACAACCAATCTTGACGGACATAAAGTTTCATTTTTAGGTACTGTCAACATAGGTTTCTTCTGTTTTCAGGTTGGTCTGGCTTGTTGGCTTACTGACTACACCAATAATGCATCCTCTCGATAGTCACCTACGGAGTTGGAATACGTAAACCTAACCAAGAGACCGACCCTCAAACGGAGAACCATGCAACATGCATTTGAGAGAATCATGTTCAGCATCACATGGAAAGATCATAAGACAGAATAATATGTTAGGGAGAAAACGGAAGTCCAAGACATCGTAGAATCAATTAGAAAACTCAAATGGCAATGGGCTGATCATGTTGCAAGAATATCAGACAACTGCTGGACATCACAACTCACAACATGGATCCCCAGAGATCACATGCAAAACCCTACCCGGAAGAATATGAGATGGTGGGACAAACTATACAAGTTCAGAAGGTACTGGCTCTGCAACGCCCGTGATAGAGAGGCCTGCCGAATCTTGAAGAGTGTCTATGTCCAACGACACTAAGAGACGAGTGAGGATGATTAGGATGATGATGACGTCTACAAAAAATTTTTTAGATCCCCGATAAATCCGTTTTCAGTGGAGGTTCAATTTTCAATGCAAGATTTCTTAATTCAGAAAATTCTGATATTTCTAGTAATCACTGCCCAACAGAATGAGAGAGAAGTAACTTGTTTATTGATCACGGTTTACGAATTCATTAGAATGCAAATGCCCCATGTGGACATTGGGAGGATATGTTAGATTTGTCAATTCAGCTCAGTCAGTAAAAGGCACGATAACCAGTCAGTTGTTCATGATTTAAATCAGGGTAGTGAAAAGCTATTTTCTACCAATATTAGTGAGGAATGTTCTTGTTATTTTTATTTTGGTCGGAAAACAAAGTCAACTCTGGTTATGGACTGGGGTTCGACAAAAAGAATTTTCAGATTGATGGAAAGATTGCAGAAAGGGAATAGAAACGGAATATTTGATCATCAAAGTCAAGACAGTTTCAAATCTGGTCAGCACTCAAATTACTAACCGCTTCGGAACACCAATTCCTGAAAGCAACTTGAAGCCTTGTGCTAGATTGAGCAAAATCTAGTAAGTACCTAGGATTACAGTCAATTCAGAGAGAATTACATGAGGCAGAAATATGTTAAGAGTGAAAGATATACTGTGATATCATTTTTTGCAGAGTCGAAGAAAGTACCAGTTCTTGCCTGAATGAGCATAATCCTGCAAGTTGATGACAGTCCATCGAGAGGACGATGACCTTCAACTTCTTGAGTAGATTCATCAAAGGTTGCTATTAACTCGTGCTACAAAGTGGACAGGATGTGACCCAAGGTCGGTTTTACGTTGACCTGTGTGGCGTCAATAATCTTCAAAAAATTTCTCTTTAGTTCTCGTAAGTATTGTCCCCAAGCACTTGGACACTTGTCTTGACTTCTCAGGACAAATTTTGAGCCCTCGTGGACATGACTACCTTATGGGGGTCAAACTTTCTTTGTTATGGCCCCATATTTACGTCCATCCGGTTCGGATTAGTCATAACAGATTTCTAATCCTTGTCGTTGGTTGTTCTTCCTTAGTGACTTCCGCGTCCAAACTATGACGTGAAACATCTTCTACATATGGAGAATGGAATTTTATCACCATATCCGAGGGCACTAAGGTTCTTTCCGATGGTGTTCATACATCGGCTGTGTGTTGTCAGTAGAATATCAACCGTGGGCCGTATAAAAAGCCAGCCTCCATCACCCCCCCCTTCCATAACAGTAGGACTTTGGAGTAGTGTCGGAAAGAAAAGTGAGCCCCTGCCCCTGGAGGAGATTATAGTGAGGAAAGGAGCACAAACTGCTAACATAAGCATCTCTGCCCTTTTGGGCTATAGTCAGGTAGCAAGAAAAAATCAAAGAACCTGGTCAGTACTCAAACGAGTTAGCATCTAGGCATATTATGTCTTATCAGCAGCTTGAGGCCTTAGGCCTAATTTAAGCCAAAGCTTGTTATATACGTTGGATAAAAGTAAATTCACCCTGGAAGCACCCTGTACTATCTGATAATCGAAGAACGTAATCAATACATAGACTGGTGACCACTCAAGAATATTGGGTACTAAAAGCAGCTTGTGACCTTGTACCGAACTTTTGAAAGCTTACTAATCAACTACGATATTTGTAAACTTGAATTTGTTGACTAAGAGAGAGAGAAAATCAAAAAGAATGACAGAAAAAGGAAAGAGGCTGAGATAAAAAAAAAAGAAAGAAAAGAGAATGAGAGAGAGGAAAACAGGGAAGTAAGGGAAATAACAAGAGAAAAAGAAAGTGTATAAAAAAAGGAAAAAAAGAAAAAGAAAAAGGGTAGTGAAAGGAAAGAATGAGAGAGAAAAGGAAAGAAATTGAATGAGAGAGAATGAAATGAAAGATGAAAGAGATATAAGGAATACTACCCACTTTAACCACACCAGTCTCCAAAAAGGTATCCCAATCAAGTTCACTATTTCCGTAAAGTTGAAGCCTTGAACAGAGGCCTGCAGTTGTATGAACGTTTTTTTATTTTCTGAAACAAAATCAAAATGATATTTTTGAGGTGCACTTAGAAATAACTCCTGGGATCTCTTGGAATCGATAACTTGTGACTTGTATATCTTTGCCATTTTCTGTCCCTAATTTAGCGGAATAGATTTTTTTGTCGAATTCTTCGGCGTGTTTGACTATTTGGACTCTATTCTCTGTTATGCTAACATTTTCTTCGAGTACACACGCTATTTGCATTCTTCCTGTACTGAGAGTTTC
>OY735209.1:14143313-14203313 GCA_963457665.1 Thysanoteuthis rhombus
GAGTTCTGTCTAATCGAAATAAAGTATCTATTTATTTACTCTCCCACCAGAACAAAATACAACACAAGGTCTGGGCTTTACGTGGGGAAAATAGGAATTACCCATCAAAAATAGCTCCTGCCGACGCGACGTTGGTTGCCAAGCAACCGTGGTTGCTATAACAACCGCAGTTACAAAAGCGTCAGGATGAGCCTGACCAGTCCCTTTAAGTGCAATGGGACAGTGCTGCCCCGGGGCAACGGATCCCCCGCAGCTGGGCCGAGTGGAGTAGGAGAGCCCAAGGACGAATCCAAAGGCTCCCAATGCACGTAGCATTGCGCAGCCTCAGTTTGAACTCATTGGCTGGCGTATTGCACTGCTCACCACAACACAATCTCTGGCCGATGAGACTGGTAAGGGTCAGAATCAGCGCCTCGGGCTACGCCGTGGAACAGATACTACACCTTAATCCATGCCGAAAAGACCAGAAAATATGGGGTAGTTACCGGGAAAATATCATACATGGACGACACCAGCGACAACTCGGCCCGGGAACCAACTCTGTACTCGAAACCTTGGCAACATCTTATTTTTTCTTCTTATCATTACTTAGTAGTACTTATGTGTTTATTCTGATTAAGGAGATAAATCATTTTCATTAATATTTTTTGAGGGCAGACCATTCTTCATCTTATTTCGGTTCTCTCGTCTCAATTTTTTTTTAGGTCGAATACCTTCCGACCGTCAACGCATGTAGCATGAAGCCAGTTTCCGATGTAGGCACTGCCACTCAGGATTTTCGTAAGTAGCCGACGAGTGAGTTATGTTAATGAGGCGGGGGTCGAGGTCAACAATTCCGGAACGGAAAGAAAACCGAATGAGCCAAAAGATTGATGCTCACAAGTGGAGCGAGTAAATAAAATTCCAGTACCGGGTAAATTCATCAACGGGTGCTCCTGGAGAAACCCCTTGTTAGAAAGAGGCCCAAACCGTCGGCAGTCATTAAAGAAAAAAAAAACAAACAAAAAACAAAAACGGAAAGGGAAAGAAGAGAACGATGTTTTTTCTATGTTTGTAGGGTAATTTGGGAAAAGATGTTTCTGCAAGAGAATTACACTAAACCCCAAAAACAGATAGATCTGAAAACATAACAAAAAAAAAACAAAAACAAAAACAACAACAAAAAAAAACAGAATGGAAAGACACATTATTCCCTTCAACTCCGGCCAAGGTAGACCGGCCATAAAACTTAAATTAAAAGACAGAACATCTTCAACCTTCCTAGAGATCAACCCTTGGTGCTTGTAGTTGGGGTGATCGATGAATTCTTTATCCCTGTAAGGTGGAAAATGAAAACCTTTTCTTGACTGTTATAAGAACCCTCTCCCTGCAAGCTGATACAAGCTGAAATTGAACCAGATAAGTAGACCTTAAGTTGCCACATTTTTCTCTCTATTTTTCTCTCCATTATTCTCTCTATTTTCTCTCCATTTTTCTCGTTGTTCATTCATTCAGATGTGTTGTTTGACCATTACAATGTACAGCATTTAACATCTACCTAAGCTAGAGTAAGGCTTTTATATTTGTAAATGAACATAAATTTGATCCATTATACTTATATCTTAGTTATGTACATGGTAACAATATTTAGAGTGCTTTTTGTGAATGTGAATCGCTTGCAGTTGCAGTGAGATGAGCTTTCTGAACATTGTTCCCAGGAACACAACCTACAAAACGTATTTACTGAATTTAAGTTTGGCACAAGGCCACAACAATGAGCAAAACTCGTGCTGATGATCAATTGCATGCGAATAGAGATTCTTAGCGATCACTCGACATAAATGCACAGCTACATAAGGAAGTAAGCTTTGTCTGCCACAAGGCCCAAATAATGAGGCACACCGGGAATAGTTTCGTCAAACTCTCAGACTGGAGTTGACTTTATTTTTCTATCGTAAGAAGAACGATAACAACAAGAACAATCCCCATCAAAATTATGTAAAATTCACAATCCCCTACCACGATGTGAACTCACGAACAACTGATTGTCAGGAGGCTGTCTAACAGGCTGAGCTTAATTGACAAGTGCTAGATAAAAACGAAAGTCTATCGTACAAGCAAAGGCTTATTTCATCTTAATATATACATTCATACAGAAAATACATGTTTTCATAAGTGTTTTACACCAATGGAACTAAATGACTGGTAATTTAAAGCTTTTCCTCCATATAATATCTAGAAAAAACAGTTTCCTTGTGTTTTGACACCCATCCCACCAACACACACACAGAAGATGTTTTGGGTAGGGGATCAGTATACAATATTAGTCGATCACCCAGTTTGCGTCTGGTAACATCCAAACATTTTTTTTGTTGAAAATTCAGATTTTTTTTGTAATCATTGCCCAACAAAAGGCAAGAGACGTAACTTATTCATAGGTGACAAATTCAATTTTTTTAATTGATCACCCCCAAGATACATTGGCCACGTGACAGTTTCTATCTAGTGACTACACAGACTTGTTTTTGTCTTTTTGCATTTGTTTTGGGAAGTAATTTTCTCAGAGAAAATGACTAATCATTACGTGGCGTCGAGTTTTTGCACCTGGAATACAGTAAACACTAATCGATACCTATAATTGTACCTATCTATTACTATAAAGACAGCGAATGTTTATTTTTCTTCAGTCTGTTATCGTGTATCAGTGTTATATCTGGATCCTGTGACTGAAAAATGTTTGTAAGGGTAACTTGACCATAGGATGAACATAGTATAAGTGATGCTGACTTCCAAGGGTCAAAACTACTTTTCCTTTCCTAATTTGTGAACTTCTATTCGAATTTTTTTTTATTTCTAAAATCTCTGGAGGTACCAATGGCCAAGCGCTTAAAAGCAAAGGAAATGAAATCAGTGGACCATGTTCAAACCCTAATGGGGAAAATAATAGGGGATTCTATTTACAAAGTAATTCTAATACTAAGCTTGGTTATTACTTTCTGTTCAACGTAGGGAACTGCTAATGTGAATTCCTCTCTCTCTCAGTGCCAGTTGGTCGATTTGAAAAAAAAAAAAAGGATCTGACCCTAATCTGACAATAAAACTGTTTTTTCTTTGGGCAAAAATGCTAACCCTCACCATGAAACAAGGATTAGAGAGCATTACTATTGTTTTAAGATTGATCTACACTGTGTTCTACACATTTAGGACCCTGGGTCAAACTAAGCGTATTACAACGGAAATCCAAAAGGGAAGCCTCATTCTGGAATAGTAGTTAGGTAGCAGGTCTTACAGACGGTCAGTAGTCTTGGGGGATTGATTATCACTGGGTTTCCCACACAAGTAGCCTTGTTCCAGACTGAGCGCACCTTGATGAATACCTAATCGTTGCCTGAATTGTCACTTGGTAGAAATTGTCACATGATTAATGCATTTTGGTTGCATGACGTGTTAGGGGTGATCTACGTGTTATCAGTTGCGTTTTCATGACAGAAATTATAATTTAGATGATTTTTTCAATGAAAAAAGGTAACAATAAGTAATTGAAATGGAAACATACTTTTGCAATTTTCGTTTCAGTGTTCTCAGACGTTTTTTTCAAAATTATTCTTTCTTCATCTTACTAAATACCTGGTCATTGCCTCGCAGTGGGACGGTGATTAGAAAGCCAGCCCTGTAGACAAATACAATTGGTGTGATTTTGATACTGACTGAGTTCACAAAATATCTCCAGTAGTTATCAATATATTCCAATGAACTTTTGTGGGAAGCACAAGACAGCACAATTTATCAGAAAGAAAACGGGGGTCTGAGACATCATAGAATCCATTATAAAACTCAAATGGCAATGGGCTAGTCATGTTGCCAGAATGAAAGACAACCAATGGACATCATGGAGATATGAATTAGAAAAATTCAGAAAATACCGGTTCCGCAACGCCCATAATAGAGAAGTGTGGCAAATCCTGGGGAAGGTCTATGTCCAGCGACGGACGTTAAAAGACTGATGATGATGATGATGATGACGATTGCTAGTCAAAGAAGAAGTGATTACATTAAGGAGTGTATCCAGACATTGTGCGGAAAACATCTATAATACATCTATCACAAGATGATAATTATTATTCGAAGCATAGAATTAGAATGTGTATTAGTAACGTTGAGAAAATTGATGATTTCAGTATCGTTTTAATACAAATTAATCAAAATCTGAAGAGTTGAATGATTTTTTTAGTTTATATATATATATATATATATATATATATATATATATATATATATATATATATATATATATATATATATAAATTGATGATCATAATCGGAAGAAATATACACGCACTTTGATCTTCAAAATCGCGACCCCCAGAGTTCATAAAAAAAAAACAAAAAAAAAAAAAAACTGGCAACAATGTTTTTCTTAATCTGGATGTTTTTTTTTTTTTGTTTAGATGTGATTAAACTTGGTTGCCAAGATTCTACCCAACATGAATCATCTCTTTCACTTTCCCAAAGTCGATAAAATGAAAAGTTTTTTTTTCCAGTTTATAGTTTTCATGACCCTTTGACATTGTCTGACGTAGTTAAACGCAGGAAAGGTATGAGAAGTTGGTGAATTAACAAGTCAAATTAATTAGCATAGTTTTAAGGCATCATTTAACGTTCTAGAGTATAGGTAAGATGATTTATAATTCCCTTAACCCACTATCTTGTTTGTCTGATCTTTTTCATATATTCAATAGAACGTTGCAATTCTCACAAAGGATGCATCGGCTGAAGATTGTAAGACTCACATGTTTGGATTTCTCGTACTCTAATCTATTTAAGCGAACAATCAAACCCTGTGTATCCCAAAACATGAATAAAGTGGTCTCAGGTGCTGGGTTATACCCACATGCTAAGCTAAATTTAGTAAATACTAGCATGCTTGTCTCGCAGACCAATACGACAGCAGTGAGATCATTTCTCGTGGAGTGCCTCACATTTGTGACTTCGTGCTAGATTAACCTTACTTCATAAATGACTATGTATGGCTTGGTGCACTGATGGCGATCTTATGAAAGGCATGTCAGTGCTGACGAACTGTTGACCTTTAGGAAACACGTGATGGACTTCGAATAAGTCATTAAACTTAAGGCGACTTTTTAATAATTTTTGTATTATCTCGGTTTTATAAGTATTTTTTTTTTCTAAAATTCAAGTTATATCTAGATAAACTCTTAGTTTTATAAATATTCTAGCATTTGCCCGTGAAAAATGATGAGGTAATTTATGTATGGATCGGCATTAAAGAGCTTAATGCTATTTCATTATCTTTTAATGATTCGAGTATTCTCATTCTAATTTTTTTTCAAAGTCTCAGCTCAATTCAAATTGTTTTAAAGTGTGTTCGGACACGAAGTCTCAAGCCTTGAGTATAACACAAAACAAACATTAGACTTTCTGACTCTCGAATATTCTTTTTTCTTTATCGGTGTTTCTTTGACGTAATCTTCGTTGTTATGACAATAGTTTTTACACGTTTTACGCCCCCTTTATAATTTAATTCACTCTGTTAATCTATCCTACACCAACCAATCTATTATATCTTTTAGGTTATGGCAGGATTCTAACACGACAGGCATTTATGTAAATAAACATACTAATTTGCATACCTGAATATGTGTAACTGACACTCCAATGACATGGTTATTTGAAAATTTAACATTTCAACGTACTAGGTTGAAAAGGTTCGCCGTCACTGAACTAGGGTGCCTCGCTGTTAAAAAGGTGATTAGATAGTTAGTCTCACAAACCGTTCTGACTGTTGTGAAATCAATCCCCTGTAAGTGTTCTATTACTCTAGGCTTGCGATAGAGTAGGCTTAACAAAGTAAACACTTGAACTGGCACCTCGCTGTTGAATATTTGTTAGCAAGTTAGTCTCGTTTGTATACGGTTATGTCTGTACTAATTTCGGTCTACCATCAGATACCCAACATTAGGCGTCCTCTACCTGACTCTGCATAGCTTAATAAATAACTGCCCCTGTATGGCATCGTACTGAGCCAAAGCCTAGTAAATCCATTACGATAATAATGCTTCCGTATATATATTTTTTTCATGTCATATTCCAAATCAATTAAATAAACATTGATACTAAAGGGACGTAACCTACCTGATGTTGATAGTGAAGGGGTTGCGTCCCTTGCATATTTTCTCCCCATTATCCACGTATTCAAAATCCGATGTGTATCCATGTATTCAACATGCACCACCATTCTTGACCGTGCGTTACACTAGTATCTATATATTATTCAAGGACAATATATCGCGTGTCAGCAACGCGGAAACTGTATAACATTTATCTAAGTAGAAAATTCCCCAACCGACCATGTGTATGTAAAGTTGTCATGGCCTTTTCTCTCTCTCTCTTTCTCTCTGAGCTGCCGCCCCACTCCCAATCCCTGTCCCAGCCATCCTATGCCTTCGACGTTGTCCCTCCATTAATCTCCCCGCGTCTGTGTTGTCGCATTTCACGAACGGTCTCTGTGTCTGAAAATAATACGTGCGAATATATGCAAATGCATGTGCGTACGGAAATACAGCATGTGCGCAAAACACGACCGTACGCACGATGTCCTGATCGAAATGCACGCGCCCAGGGACGTGCTCTCTCTCTCTCTCTTTCACTCTCCCCCCCTCTCTCTCTCTCTCTCTTTCTCTTTCTGAATGGATGTTCACTCTAAATCCTACCCTCTCTCCGACCCTGGTCAACCTTCCCCCCGTCTTCCACCACGCCCCATTCCCCCACTGTCACACACACACACACACACACACACACACACACACACACACACACACTCGTTCTATGAGTCTATTTTCCTTTGGCTTTTAATGTCTTTTCCATCTCTTCGTTTCCTTATCAATCAACCCATCTCCTCCATTAATTCATTTCTCCTCCGCCCCCCCCCGCACCCCCTTTATCCGTTCAGACATCCATTCGACCATTCATTTGATTTCATCGAACTATCCTTTTCGATTCTTTCAGCACTCTGTCGTATATATTTATTCCTTTCACCCCCTCTCTCTTTTTATATTTCTTTCTTTCTTCTCTTTCGCTTCATTTTTTCTTTTTTTCTTATTTCCTTTCTTTCTCTCTATTTTCCTTCTCCTCCCGCTTTTTCTATTTGCTTTCTTTCTTCCTTTCTTTATTCCTCTTTCCCTTCTTCTCCTTCACTTTATCTTTTCTCTTTCTTCCTTCCTTTCTGTTTTTACTTCTCCACCCACTTTCTCTATTCGCTTATCTTTCTTTTCTCCTTTCTTTTTTCTTTCTCCTCCCACACTCTCAACTCACTTTCTTTCTTTCTTTCTTTCTTTCTTTCTTCCTTTCTTTCTTTCTTTCTGTCATTCCCCCCTTCTTCCTATCTTTTTTGCCTTTCTTCCTTCTTTCCTCCCCCTTTTCTTTTTCTTGTTTCTTCTCCTCTTCTTCCTTTATTTTTAATCTTTTTTCTCCCTTTCTTTCTTTCTTTCTTTCTTTTTTATCAGTTTCCCCCTACCTCCCCTTCTGTTTCTTTCTTCACTTCCTTTCTGTTTCCTTACTTTCTTTTTCCTTTCTGTTTCCTTACTTTCTTTTTCCTTTCTGTTTTCCTTCTTTCTTCCTTTCTTTCTATTCTCCTCTCCTTTTTTTCTTTCGTTTACTTAGTCCTTTCTTTCTTTCGTTTACTTAGTCCTTTCTTTCATATTCTACATCTTTATTCTTATCCAACACTTTCACCCTGTTCCTCCTTCTATTGATCCTTCACCCTCTTCTCTATCCCTCCCCTCCGTCTCTCACTCTCCCCCATACTTTCTTCCTTTCCTCCTCTCCAGCTCGCTCATCCTTTTTTCCTCCATTTTGTAAAATCAACTCCATCTTCTTCCTCTCCACCTCAACATCTGCACGCTCCCGCGGCGATTGCATGCACAATCCAAGCTTTGGTAAGTAGAAAACGGACATCAGAACGGATTTATTACCCAAATCCACTCGGTCTAAGCCGGTAATTCATGACGGATGGCGTGCATCGGCCGGACTTAGTCTGCAATCACTTCTTTTCCCTTCGACATTTTCCTCTCTTCTTTGGCGTCCACCAACTAACCCGTCCTACTCTTCCTCCGCCTGTCCTCTCTCCTCTAATCAATTATTTAAAGGGATACTGTAAAACGGCGTTTGAAGTTGTTGCAGCTCGTGATCAAAGAGAGCGAGCTAAAAACATTAGGTCCGGCTCCTCTGTGATCTAATGGCTTTACGGCGCGCACCAAAATTACCAAACGTCGTGTCAACTCTTCATCGCCGTCAGGAGATTTCACAACGAGATCGTAAATCAAGCGAGACTGGCCAACGAGACCATAAATCAGGCGAGACTTCGCGTTGGTATCGTAAACTCAGCGCCATGACTGGAGAACATGTCAATAGCGTTGAGGTTGGCAGTGACGTCAGCTCTGATCAATGTGACAAGTCTGATAACTTTTGTAAAATTTGAGGAGAGTCGTGATCATTCCAAGATCTGTTCAGACTATTGGTCTCATTCTTTTTGTTCTATTGTTCCAGTTCAATTGTCTGAACAACTCTTTGAATGATCTAGACTATTCTCGAAATTATGGAAAGTATCTTGAACAAAAAGAACGTAACCAATAGTCAAAATAACCTTTGGAATGATAATGAGTTGTCTGAAACGGAAAAGATCGATAGTCCGAACAACTTTTAGAATGATAAGGAATTGTCTGAAACAGATGAGACAAATCGTCCGAACAAACTCTGGTATCATACTGTATCATCAAAGAAGGGTGTGATCAAAAGTCCGGACAAAGCTTTGTGCAGCACATCAGATGTACCCGACTTGCAGCTCTGCCTGTTTCACCGTAACCCTGCAGGCCGACCGACATATCTGTTTGCACATGTTTGTCTGTGCATCTCTGAATTCTTATGTATATATTTGCCAAGCTTAGGTTGGCCTGACACGAATACCCCAGTAGTGGAAACCCAGTGAGGGTCGAACTTAACCTTCTGTAATTTTAGACGAGTCATTATCATTCGTTACTCAGAATTCTTTTTCATCTCATCATTTATTGCTTTGCTCGTTACGACATTAAGGCTGATTTATTTTACGGCTGTCTTCAGGCTTACAGTCCATATAGGAAGAGAAAGAGAGAGAGTGGAGTCTCTTTTTCTAGGCAGTAAAACCAGAAAACTGTAGCAAACAAAAATGAAATGGTGACAAATATGCAACTCAAATCAACTGATTCACGGAACTTCATGTCGCACGGGGGATTCCTAATTGACTGGACTAACGCATTCAGAACAACCCGTGTGATCAAGGCAATTCCATGATATCCATATGCAGGATTGCTCTCCAATATTCCCTAGCGGAGTAAAGATATTTACAACGTATCGTAAAATCGAAACAAGACACTTACATGTTTGCCTTCAGTATCGTAGCCAGGGTTATCTGATTTCTTGATACTGTTTTTTGCTCCTAGGCAAAGATAGCATCCAGGGTTTAGTTGTGCTATATCCTAGATTAGGGTATAATTATTGATTTAAAAGTATTATAAGCAAGGAGAAATTTTGTGTCCGTTCACACTTGTGCCGGAGATGATTGCCCTCTCTGGCAACCACTCTGTTTGTCCAGAGGGTTGTTGTATCTCCCTCCAATTTAAACAGTCTTCCAGCGACGCCCTCAATCCATAATTTGGAATCCATCTTCAGAGTTATAGGTGAAAAGGTTTCGATCTTCACTATCTGCTCTAAACATGAGGCCTTATGCGAAACTAAGCTAATCTAAGTAAATACGTGGCCGCCTCACCAGGAAGATCAGTAGCTAGCAAACTATCATTGCTACAAGGGTGAATTCTCTTCTGATGGAACCTCAAGCCAGACTAATCAAAGTTCAAATAAATATCTATACAACAACACCATTTGTTTACGCAGTTTTATCATCTAATAGGGGTGTGGGTTGCACTTTCCAAATAAAAGTTACATTCTGAATGCTGATTTTCTAGGCGTGTCCCGATGACACACATGATTTCAAGTCACTCGATGCTGGGTGAACTGCTACTGGGGTAAAGTCAAGAAACATAAAAACACTGGAGAAAATTGAATAAATTACTCTAACAGATATTTGGAAATGATTGACTGGGATGATATAAATTTTAAATTAAAAGTTTCAAGAAAAAACATTTAGAGTTTGGAGCTGTAAACTTTTCTATATCTATATCTATCGCTATCTATCTATATATAGTCTCGGAAGCACCAACCAAACCACTACAGATTCCTTCAAAGACATAAGAGAGTCTAGACTTATTACCATGGCCTCCCACAAATCCTAATTCTTTATTCCCATTTTTGCTTATTTTACTATATATATATATGAATGAATTATTCTTTTTCATGTATACAGAAGTTGAAGCCGATCTATAGAAATTCTTCAAACACATAAACTCTTAACACGACTCTATCAATTTTGACTATGAAAAATCCACTGACTCCATAGCCTTCATAGATACCTATAGATAACAATGAAATCCTCCAGACCACCCAATCATTGAAAAATAGACAAACGTACACTTCCTGACACGACTAAAATTCTAGAACTACATGGAGATATTTAGATTAATACTAATAACATGCTCCCTTTGCAGACTCAAGAGTCAACAACTTTAACCACGTCAACCTCTAACACAATAATCTTCTTATTCTATAATACAGTCCGGACTCACTCTCATGACCTCCCAGGAATCCTCATTCTTTATCTCCATTTTTGTTTTTAAAGCAAAACATCTGATGTTAAATTTGTTTTCTACAAAAAACTTTTAACCACTAGAAGATACACGTATGCTACTGAAGATGTGGACCCTTCCTGAAATATATAAAGCATACTAATTAATTCATTTACGAATAAATTGATAAACAAACAAGAATTCTCCAAATACTTTTTTTCCTGCGTATTTCTAATTCCTTATGGATCAGTTATATAAAAATCTATATCAATATATGTGTTGAATGTAATAGACGATGTAGAAATACGAAAGATTGGAAACTGGATTGAATTTATTTTCGTTACATATTTCGAGACACTTATCTCGTTATCAAACCTCTAATGTAAAAAATTACAAAATTGCAAAAAACAAGGTTTGAGGATGGGGAGATGATGCAAAGTTACAGTTAATTTTTTTTCTAGAATTGACAACGAAAGCAGTTTCTCGAAACATGTAACGGAAATAAATTCAATCCAGTTTCTAAAAATTCGTGTTTTCATATTGTCCATTGAATTCACCATTGTCTGATAAAATCTCATCTTTTTCCTCACCATGTATATGTATATATATATATATATATATATATATATATATATATATATATATATATATATATATATATATATATATATATATATATATATATATGATTATAAATGTGTTACATACCTTTGAAACTCTATTTGAAATGGCACCCCCTTGGTAATTGTATCATTTGGCCGAGACGACGTAAATAGAATAAATTATTAAAGAAAACGGGACTGCTACTGGAATCGAACCAATGAACGGAATGAGAATTGGAAAGTAAAGCACTTATTTGGGCCTTTGCATTACCAGCGTCTGTTTAACTCAATGGAAAGAACAACACTACCTTAGAAACGACTATCCATCGGTTGCAGGTTTGATTCCGTAGAAGCATCATTTTCTTCAATTGTTTATTCTATCAAAGCTGTTCATGCTAAATAATTCATTCAACCTGGAATAACAGAATGTAATTTCAAATAGAGTTTCAAGTAATATAACGCATTTATTATTATTTCTGTCAGATTAGATATCCATTTCTTAGTATTGATAAAAAATTTTTAAAAAATATGTAAAGAGATACATATCATAACTTATTCGGACAACAATTAACTCCATGAGTTCAAACATACATTATCTAGAAAAAAATAACAAATATCCCTAGTCCGTTGTATTGATGTGCGGTGACCCGACTCAATATTGAGGAAAGTGACAATTGGAAGGCAAAGAGAAAAAATTCAAAAGAACAAAGGCGTTACACCTCGAAAATTGAGCACACACACACTCGAACACACACACACACACACACACACACACACACATATATATATATATATATATATATATATATATATATATATATATATATATACATATATATATTTATATATATATGCTATCAGGGGATTTAAGCAAATATGGGTATATATATATGAATACCAAATGGTCCAAGTTCTTTCTGGAGGTCCATTGGATATCATCCTAAATCCGTGCCAATTCGTTTAACCAGTACTTAAGTGGTTGGCAGTCACACAAACACATCCAGTCGTTTCAAATACAAAAGATATGATGATAGAATGTATATTGAACGGAAAGTAAGGGTTCAGTTTAGCACTATAGTTATGTTGTAGATATAACACCCCTGTAGAAAAAAAAAAAGATTTAAAAAATATTTTCTCGAAATTATCCACTTTAAAACATTCCCGTATGTCTGTTGAGTAGGCATGCCAAATTAGTATTGAATGTGTGCCAGATTTGGTTGGGCTGTGCCAAGGTTTAAGGTTGGGGCACACTGACTAGTGGAGCCAATTGTTTTATAATAAACAATATACAGAGTTGGTTGTTTTATGATGAATAAGACCATGCCCCACGATTTTTGTTCCTCAACCGTTCGTCTTATTTTCTGATTTCTTATATCTGAAAAGTATAGGATGTCTTTGCTTTGTAATCAAGTTGGTGAATATCCTGTGAGACTGTTTTTTGTGACTTCACGTGATTGAAAAAGTGCACCCTGGCTTGTCGTCCAATTGAACATGAGTAGATTTCAAATTATCGCATTGTTTGGTTGTATCAGTCTTTTAGCATCCGTGTGGGACATAGACCCCCCCCCTCCCCAATATTCGTCAAACTTCTCTATCATGGGTGTCGCAGAGCCAATACTTCATGAACTTGTTTAGTTTGTCAAGCTATCTTATATTGTGCCGATAACGATCTCACATATGATCTTTTGGGATCCATGTTATGAGTTGTTGTATCCATCTGTCTGATATTCTTGCCGTATCGCTATCTGATTGCCATTCGGGTTTTCTAATGTATCCTATGATGTTTCGGACTACTATTTTTCCTTAATATATTGTGCTGTCTTGTGATTTCTCGATGCAATATTTAGAATGGTTAAGTCCTAAGCATATTGCATGGTTTTCAGTTTGAAAGTTAATCCTTCTGCTAGATTCCATTCTTCAACTCAATAGATGATTATCAGATTAATTCATAGGCTGTATACCCTTATTCAAGGTCAAGCTGGCTTAAACCCTTTGCTAGTTTGCTAGCCGAGAGTGATTCATCACTTTTGTTTTGCTTCACAGACTTTGTTAGCCATAAAAAACTGAAACAGAAAAAGCCTCTGGATCTGATAGCGTCTCTATTGATCCCCTAAAAAAAGATGGCAAAGTTTTCAATAGGAAACTAGGCATTCTATCTAACTCATGCTTCGAAAACAGTAATGTCCCAGAAGATTGGAACATTTCAAACATGATGCTGGTTTATTGAAAGGGGAGCCCAAAAGATCTAAGCACCTGCAGGCCAATGGGTCTACTCAACTGCATTTGCAAACATCTTACCAAAGTTATTGCTAACCGAATTACAAAAGAAAAATCTGATGAAAACCAACCATGGGAACAAACTGGCTTCAGAATAAGCTACTCGACCATTGATCTTGAGTAAATCAATTTAGAGGGAAAGCAGCAGAATAGAAAATGTCACTCGCTGAAGCATTTGTTTGACACTGCCGTTCCTTTATCAGGCTACAATCTCTTTCAGCTCGGAAAAAGGATAAGACAAGGGGATACTAGCGAACATAAACTCTTCACAGCCTGACTTAAGACGATCTTGTGAAACCTAGACTAGGAAAAAAAAGGAATCAGAATAGACATCGTAACCTCAGATTTGCTGTCGATATTGTCCTCTTTGCTCAGAACATTCATGATCTGCAAAAAATGCTAGAACAACCCGAATAGAGAAAGGAACAAAGTCGGTCTTCACATCATCTTTAGTAGAACAAACGTGAAGAGAATAATTGACATTTGCTATACTTGTTTGACATAATCAGTCAGAAAATAAGACTGGTTACCCAAGAACAAGAATGTTTTTGAAATGAAGTCACACAGTTTAGCCGAATGCGATATTATAATCAATACAAACATATTGAGAGTATCCAGTTTCTCATTATAGTTAAGTGTAAATAGAAACCCCGATATAAATGAGGCAAATCCTCCTCCAAGGTCCACTAATTATGCATTTTTACGATTACTACTACCTGGTTGGTATTAGCAGTTACGTGAGAGAGGTTTGTCCAAGTATTCATTTACCCACTCTATTCTCTGATAATGACGAAATATTGTTTAGCAATGCGACAAAGAACTTGGATATTAGTGATAAGTGAACAAAAGCAGGGTCGGTGAAATTCGAACCTGGTTTTCCCATTGCGTTCTCCGCGTTTATTACCATCAAGCTTACTCGGATTGCCCACGTAAAACTAATTGAAAAATGCTTGAATATAAATGTGGTTCCGGTTAAACAGGACACAAAGGGAATTAATCAATTTGGCCTATTTAGGCTGCTGTCCCGATAAGGCGAAGTTCAACATTGTCCATTTCTTTGTAACGCATAAACGTTAATGTACACTTTTCATACGCCGTACTCACAACACAAAGATATGTCCTATCGGAATGGTAAAAATATAAAAATTACTTTCGTTTAATTAAAGACGATCTCAGACTGGTTTTAGAGCTTTTCTTCTCGTAGCAGGGGTTGATTAAGTTGCGGAACAGGGCTTTTTTTATTGTTATCAAGTAAAAAAAAAATGATCTCATATTTTCAAAAGAATATTTTCAAAGGATATTGTGCTAATCTAAACATTTTCTCTGAAGTTTTGATTCGTGGTTTAAGTGCAAGAAAATTGTATGAAGTTGGTCTTTAAAGACAAATTAGTTATGCATTAATGTTAAACTGTTTTTAAGGTTAATTTTGTCATCTAAAGTTTACTTTGATTGCGCTCTTATTGTGCCCCCACACATTGTAAACCTGCGCCAACCCTCGGTCAGGATCATGCTGATCACGACCATCATGATGGTTTCTATTAAATGACTAACCAGTTCTGTTCTTTCCAACTGCCTCAACCAAATAATCCAGTAGTTACGGTAAGTGTGTGTGTGGGGGGGGGGTTAACGGTGATTAAATAAATAATTGAAGAAAAAAAAAAAGAAAAAATCAAACAGACAAATAAAAAGAAAGAGACTCTAAAGGTTGAAAAAAAAACAAACAAACAAACTTTGCCATTTTTTTCCAATGTTTTTCTATCGGATTTGAAATTCCGTTGTTCGACATAGGCCTTCTCCAAATATATTTGAAGCAGGGGATGATGGATTTTAACCTGTCACACTGGCCCATGGCATGTTAGTAGGTTTTGGGGAAATCGATACATGCCTTTCCTAAGGGTATTAGTGCGAAGCAGAGACATAGGTCTTCTCCAAATATATGTAAAGCACAGAGGAGGTGATGGACCTTAACCATGACATTTTCGTAGGGTTAGTGGGTGAATCGATATATGCCTTTCCCAAGGACATTACTGTCTCAGCCGTAGTTTGAACACGTCTCTCCGACCCTGCTCTCTATGCCGTTAATGGCTAGGCCACTCACGCCTCAACATCTTCTCCAACACACTTCCGAAACCGAAGGATGCATAAGTAATAATTAAATATGCAAGTAAATGAAATATAGACGCAAAATCGTTTCGTGACAACTTGATATTTTCCCGTTTTCGCTCATAAAACATGTAAACAAACGCCGAAATAAATTTGATGGTCGCGCGAATTGAATCCGTGCGTGGACGTTGCCGGTCAAACGGGATCAGGCTTTATCAACAGAATGATTTATGCTCAGCTGTTCAATTTGTTTGTCTCCCCCGCTTTCCCAATTATTCATTAGCCGTCTCTCTACATATTTGATGATTCTTCCTACGTTATATGATGATCTTGAAATCAATATTGACTCATATGAATTCAGTAAACAAAAAAAAAAAAAATAATGATAATAATGTAACCATTGACTTATTTTTACACTCGTAAATACTACGATAACAGATGATATTAATTATTAGTTGTACCCACTGAGTTTTCATACCGGTAAAAATTGGCGGCTCTCACCAAACATTTAGTGACGGTAAGACTCCTAAATACTCTATTTACTACTACTACTACTACTATCATTATTATTATTATCATCATCAGCAATCTCACACCAGTTGCCTCGTGGTATTATTATTATTATTTGCAATCTCACACCAGTTGCCTGGTGGTAACCGCTGGAGGTTGAGTGACAGCAAGTCTCCTCAAGTCTCCAGCCCTCCTCTCCACATTCTCATAGACCACAGTAATACTGCAGTTCACAGTTTCACACCAGTTGTCCGATGGTCATTACTGAAGGCTGTGACAATAAGTCTCCTCAGGTCTTCAGCCAACATCTCATTTCTCCCTCGCATATTACGCCAGTGCTGTGGTTCTCACCTCCGCTTCTATTTTCATTCCCCTGTTAGGCCACTGCTAACATTATCATCATCATCATTATTATTATTATTTAATTATTATTATTATTATTATTATTATTGCTGACAAGTAGTTTTCATCAAGTTTCAGCAAGAAACTTTGGGCAGGCAACAATATTACCACTTGGTAGGCACTGGTATTTTTTTCCATTTCATTTCATATGTACAGAAAGAGATCAATACAAAAAGCAACACAAGAAACTGTACATAGTTGCATAAAAGACAACATATTTACATGGACAGTGTATCGTGAAAGATACGGGCGTTGTCTATGAGGGCAATTGTCTGTATCTCTTAGATGCTTTGATTTCCTGGTATTCCACCTAGATATTTGTCGACACCCCTTTAATGATCCAAGGGCTCCTGTAACAACCAGTATTGTTTCGATCCCAAGTTGTCACATCTTTGATATCTGTTTCCACATTATTATTATTGTTATTATTATTATTATTATTATTATTATTATTATTATTATTATTATTATTATTAGTAGTAGTAGTAGTAGTAGTAGTAGTAGTAGTTGACTTTCACCAGTTGCCTGGTTGTCACAGCTGGAGACTGAGTAACTACAAGTCTTTTCAAGTCTCGAACCCTCATCGTCACACTCTCACAGTCTGCAGCAGTGCTGCAGATTACAGTTTCACACTAGTTGCCCCGTGGTGATCGCAGTGGGCTGAATGACAGTAAATCTCCACAGAACACCAGTCCAACTCTCATACTTTCTTCACATATCACAGCATTGGTGTAGTTTGTACCGTATCTTCTACGTCTTCTCTGTGGCTGCAAGGCCGATGCTTACAGCTGGAAGTCGTAGATCTCATATATCCAGTGCTCTACTCAGTATTCGTGCCATGCCCATGATCCCTCGCCGAGTAGTCTTTTCTGTTTTCATTTTTCTTTTCTTGTCGTTTGCTGTGCTGCTCCTTTGTTTGTCCCTTTTTATGTTTTTCATTGCACTACTTCGGGCCCTTTCTTTCCACTACTTGATTGCAAATACTTTTTTGAATCCTGTTTTGGGCTTTAGGACTCATAGGTCGCAGTAATTCTACGATTTACAGTTTCACACCGGTTGCCCAGTGGTTATCGCTGAAGGCTGAGTGATAATAAGTCTCCTCAGATCTTCAGCTAACGTCTCCTCCCTCTTTCGCATATCATGACAGAGCTACTATTCGTTGCAGTACTTACATCTCTAGCACCTTCCTCAGTATCCGTGCAGTTCCCAGTAGTCCTGTGGTCTGTACGGTCTCAATCTTTCCCCTAATCCCGATCTCCTCCAGTCTCACCCTCAGCGTTTTGGGGACAGTTCCTAGTGCTCCCACTATGACCGGTACTACCCTGGTTTTCATGTTCCACATTTTCTTTAACTCCCTTGCTATATTATTATTATTATTATTATTATTATTATTATTATTATTATTTGGAATCTCACACCTGTTGCCTGGTGGTAACCGCTGGAGTTTTAGTGACAGCAAGTCTCCTCAAGTCTCCAGCCCTCCTCTCCTAGTAATCATAGGTCGCAGTAATTCTGCGATTTACAGTTTCACACCGGTTGCCCAGTGGTTATCGCTGAAGGCTGAGTGACAATAAGTCTCCTCAGGTCTTTAGCTAACGTCTCCTCTCTCTTTCGCATATCATGACAGAGCTACTATTCGTTGCAGTACTTACATCTCTAGCACTTTCCTCAGTATCCGTGCAGTTCCCAGTAGTCCTGTGGTCTGTACGGTCTCAATCTTTCCCCTAATCCCGATCTCCTCCAGTCTCACCCTCAGCGTTTTGGGGACAGTTCCTAGTGCTCCCACTATGACCGGTACTACCCTGGTTTTCATGTTCCACATTTTCTTTAACTCCCTTGCTATATTATTATTATTATTATTATTATTATTATTATTATTATTATTATTATTATTATTATTTGGAATCTCACACCTGTTGCCTGGTGGTAACCGCTGGAGTTTTAGTGACAGCAAGTCTCCTCAAGTCTCCAGCCCTCCTCTCCTAGTAATCATAGGTCGCAGTAATTCTGCGATTTACAGTTTCACACCGGTTGCCCAGTGGTTATCGCTGAAGGCTGAGTGACAATAAGTCTCCTCAGGTCTTTAGCTAACGTCTCCTCTCTCTTTCGCATATCATGACAGAGCTACGATTCGTTGCAGTCCTTATATCTCTAGCACCTTCCTCAGTATCCGTGCAGTTCCCAGTAGTGCTGTGGTCAGTACGGTCTCTATCCTCCCCCTAATCCCGATCTCCTCCAGTCCCTCCCTCAGCGTTTTGGGGACAGTTCCTAGTGCTCCCACTATGACCGGTACTACCCTGGTTTTCATGTTCCACATTTTCTTTAACTCCCTTGCTAAGTCCTGGTATTTTTCCCTTTTTTCACCCTCCTTCTTTTTTACTCTATGGTCTGCAGGCACAGCAACGTCTACTATTTGGCAGGCCTTCCTTTTCTTGTCTACTATTACTAAGTCCGGCCTTCTTGCCTGGATGAGGTGGTCAGTTTGGATGTCAAAGTCCCACAGTAGTTTGTGGTTGTCATTCTCCAAAACTGCCTCTGGCTTGTGCTGATACCACTTTTCCCCATGGTTGAATCCCATTTGTTTACTTAGTTCCCAGTGTATCATCGTTGCTACTCTATCGTGTCTATGCTTATACTCCTTCTGGGCGAGTTGACTACATTCACTGGTTATGTGGTTTACTGTCTCATCTCTTTCACCGCACATGCGGCATTTGCTGTTTGTCTGTGTTCTGTCGATTTTTGCTTTTATGTAGTTTGTCCTTATGCTTTTGTTTTGGGCTGCCATGATGAGCGATTCTGTTTCTCTCTTAAGGTTTCCCTTTCGTAACCACGTCCATGATTTCTAGTCTGCTATATCTTTTATCTGTCTTTTAAACTCGCCGTACAATTTTTTCCCTTCCCACTTTTCTTTTCTAGTTTGCTGTACTGTTCCATTGTTTTCTACTTTATTGTTTGTTGCACTATCTCTCGCACTCTTTATGATTTCTTCTCTATTTGTTTGCACATATCTATCTAGGACTACTTTAGCTCTCTGGACACAATCTTCTATGCTGATGAGCCCCCTACCACCTTCTTTTCTCTTAACGTATAGTCTATCTGTATCATCCCTAGGGTGTAATGCTTTATGCATCGTCATAAGTTTCCTTGTTCGCCTATCCATTGATTGGAGCTCTTCCTTTGTCCATCCTAGGAATGGTCCTGTATACCTAACTACTGACACAGCCCAGGTGTTCATTCCTTTTATTAGATTTCTACTATTTAATTTGGTTTCTAATATTTTCCTTATCCTTCTGAGGTATTCTCTCTTAATTTTCTCCTTCATCTCTTCCCGTTTTATCGTATCACGTTCAAGGACACCTAGATACTTGTATCGGTCTTGTGCAGTCAATGCCCTAATCTTGTTGTTGTCCGGAAGTTCAATTCCCTCAGTCATTGAAAGCCTTCCTTTATGCATCACCATGATTGCGCATTTTTCTATCCCAAACTCCATTCCTATGTCCTCACTATATTCCCTTACTTCGTTGAACAGAGTCTCAAGCTCTCCCCTGTTTTTTGCAAACAATTTTTTTATTATTATTATTATTATTATTATTATTATTATCATTATTATTATTATTATTATTATTATTAACAGTAGCAACGGCGAAACGAAGATCAAGTCACAGACCCTATTTCATGAGTTCTGAAAAATTCACAGTTTCTTCCGACGAAGTTGCCTTATTGATTTTCGGATTGAGCTAAAATTTGTCCCTGAAGATTTTTTGAGCAAGGTGCAAATATTGTATATATCGAACTATAAAATGTGCCCTTTTGCTGGCTATAACTTTAGCTATTCCTGTTTAGAAAACAGATCCCTCGCCATCTTAATTGTAGTGACTCAACAACAGTCTTGGATATTTGAATTTATTGGGACAAATAAATATATTCCCGTTAAATTCTATCATAGAGCCGCCTCTTACGTATGAACGGGACAGTGATTATATGATGAAGCCTATAGTAAACTGATTGCTCGAGCTATGATACAATAACAACAAAGTGAAGCCGAAGATGTGAACATATTATCATTATTATTATTATTATTATTATTATTATTATTATTATTTGGAATCTCACACCAGTTGCCTGGTGGTAACTGCTGGAGTTTGAGTGACAGCAAGTCTCCTCAAATCTCCAGCCCTCCTCTCCTAGTACTCATAGGTCGCAGTAATTCTGCGATTTACAGTTTCACACCGTTTGCCCAGTGGTTATCGCTGAAGGCTGAGTGACAATAAGTCTCCTCAGGTCTTCAGCTAACGTCTCCTCCCTCTTTCGCATATCATGACAGAGCTACAATTCGTTGCAGTCCTTATATCTCTAGCACCTTCCTCAGTATCCGTGCAGTTCCCAGTAGTCCTGTGGTCTGTACGGTCTCAATCTTTCCCCTAATCCCGATCTCCTCCAGTCTCACCCTCAGCGTTTTGGGGACAGTTCCTAGTGCGCCCACTATGACCGGTACTACCCTGGTTTTCATGTTCCACATCTTCTTTAACTCTCTTGCTAGGTCCTGGTATTTTTCCCTTATTTCCTCTTCCTTCTTTTTTACTCTATGGTCTGCAGGCACAGCAACGTCTAGTATTTGGCAGGCCTTCCTTTTCTTGTCTACTATTACTAAGTCCGGTCTTCTTGCCTGGATGAGGTGGTCAGTTTGGATCTCAAAGTCCCAGAGTATTATTATTATTATTATTATTATCATTATTATTATTAGCTCTTTGTTGCTCTGTATTTTCTTTTTGTCTTGGTTTTGTTTCAGTACTGAGAGGGAGTGGCAAAGTCTGTCAAGGCATGAAAAGGACCTTAGACAGAAGATATTTTTTATCAGTATACGTGCTGTACCCGGTAGAGATGATATGCGTCGGACTTGTTGGTCGTATTTGACTTTCAATCAATCCCAAGAGCTCACCCATCTCAGAGGATGGAACCAATAGCTCTGGGATAACCCAAGCTTTACTTTCAGAGAAATCCCACGATCTCACCAATAAGACCTTCAGCACAGAGTAGTGGACAATCTTTTCAAATTCTTTCATTACTACATTTTGTTCTGCTTGGATTACCACATCGATTATTGAACACTGCCCCCTTTTGCTAGGGTACAAGATGGTAGTATTTGGTCGACGAAACTCAAGTTCTCAGTCTGTGTGAAAATCGTTGTATATTTTTGGTTGACTCTTTTCTTTCTCAAACAGGAACATGCTCGTCATCATCATCATCATCATCATCATCATCATCATCATCATCCCCAAGATTCGCCAGACCTCTATATAGTTGGCACTGTGGAGTCAATATTTTATGCACTAGTTTGTCACGATATCTTATTTTTGCCACCCCAAGTTTCGCATATGACTTTTGAAGATCCATGTTGTGATATCTAACGGTTGTGTGACATTCTTGAAACATAGCCAGCCCATCGCCATCTGAATTTTCTAATGATATCACTTGACTCCTGCATTACCTTTGGTATACAATGCTGTCTTCTTATCCCTCCATAAGATGTTTAATATGATTTGTTCTTGTGCACATTGCATGGTTTTGAATCGGAGGAACAATCTTTTGGTTAGGTTCCATGTTTCAGCTCGATAGGTGACTATTGGGGGAATGCATTGGTTGTATACCCTTTCTTGATTCCTGTCAGTTTCCATTGTAGTTACATTTTTCAGCATAAAATCCAATGCAGATGTCGTCATCATCATCAGCCTTTTAGGGTCCATCGTTTGACGGAGACCTTCCCCAGGATCTACAAAACTCTTTATCATGGGCGCTGCGGAGCCGATAATGTATCAACTTGTCTCGTTTGTCCTGTATGCCAAATTAGTGTTGAATGCGTGCCAGATTTGGTTGAGCTGTGCCCAGAGTAGCTAGCTCAACTTTCTTTCTGCTTCACTCCACGGTCTGCAAGGACAGACTGACCGTCACGTACCACACTTTTCTCAATACTTAGTTCAGGTTATCGTATTTTTCCCACGTTTTTGTTTTCATCTTGGGTTCCACTGACATAACAACATCTACGATCTGGTAGATTTTTCCATTGTTGACGGCCAACAGATCCGGTATTTCACTTGGATGGGGTGATCTGTCTGGACATTAAAATTCGAGAGCATTTCATTTTTTTTTAATATTAGGTCAAAGGACTGTGGTTATACTATTTATTTACATGGTCGAAGCCAAGTCCTTTGCACTATTCCCAATGTATCACTGTTCCCAAACTCATGTTTTGCATATCTTCAGAGCTTTCTTGCTGTATTTGTTAATGATGTTTTTTTACTGCCTAGTCTTCTCCTCCACAAATACTTCATTAACTGTTTTCTTACTATTCTAAGTCCTGATACATTTGTTCTCGTTGCAAAGCATCTACCAAACCATTTTTCCAACTTTTTAACTCTTTTCACTAAAGGAATTCCCAGAAACAGGCTGGCAGAAGATCACAACTAAAATCAAAATGTCGATACGAAAATGAATTTCTATTACGTTATATACTACAAAGTTACGACTGCTCGAACAAGAGACGCGTTTATGACTCGATTTGCATCTTTCATCATTTTGATGTGGTTTCAGAATAGAATGAAATATAAGAAATAGATAGATAGATAGATAGATAGATAGAGAGAGAGAGAGAGAGAGAGAGAGAGAGAGAGAGAGAGAGAGAGAGAAGGGGGGAGGAAGAGGGAGACGGGAAGAAAGATTTTTACGAGAGTGAAAGAAAGGATGTTTTCTTTTCACGAGAGAGTGGAATAACAAGAATGTTTATCTGTTCACAAAAGAATGAAAGAATGAGAAAGGATGTTTATCTCTTTACGATAGAGTGGAAGAAAGAGAGAGAAAGAGGGGGAAATAAAGAGAAGGTGTTTCGTTTATGATAGAGAGGATGTAGAAGGAATGAATCTTTACTCCTCTCTATTTTAACCCCTCATCCCTTTATATGTATATATATATATATATATATGTATATCACATGACTATTATGACTGGCAACACCTGACACAATCAAGTCCAGCCCATATCAAAACATGTTTCTTTTGAATGGACATGACATAGTAATAATAAGTAAATAAAATCCCATCCAACGTTGATTATTATTTCCCTTTATTTGACTATTTACTCACATACCCATTTCTATCCGCGCTATACAAAACAAGGACATTTTACCTAACTATTCACCCAACATCTCAAAAATCCAAACTGAACCACCCTAACAAGTCACCCCATCTTCCCCCCAAGATAACTCAGTCACATAAACAAACTGCCCAACCCGAACACGGCCCGAACATTGCACAAAACAAAAATACCATTCCATTATAAACCCCATCTGCACACAAATTATGCAGTGGCAAGACCACACACGGCCCAACAGATCCCAACTCGTATACACAGAAACAGAGAACAATAAAAACAACAAACTTGAAAATGACAGAATAATACCCCATAAAAATAACCCTTGAGTTGAATATAAAACTGAGATGAAAACAGAAAATAACCCAGTTGTCCGCCGATTGCAATGGCCACGTAAAACGATTAATATCAACAAAATTGTAAATTTCTCTATCTATCTATCTATCTATCTATCTATTTATCTATCTCTCTATCCATCTATTTACGATCTCTTTTAAAATAGTGAGCACTACCACCATAGATCTGACTTCGTTACCTGGGATCAAATATCGACCATAGGGTAAGACGCAACCATAACAACCACCAAAGATACCAGCATAACGTTTCTGAGTATTTACACGATCTCATGAAGACACTGAAAATCGAATCAATTCACAGCTGTTAACACGCATGTCAGACTCCCCCTCACCACCACAACCACCAGACGTAGACTCAAAAACTCTCTCCCTCTGCCTGATATCAACGGATACATTGATAGATGGATAGATATGAAGAGACAGAGATAAATAGATATGAATTAAGTTTGATAGATGGATGGATAATCATACTCTACGATTAGTTAACCAGATAGATAGATAGATAGATGAATAGATAGATAGATAGATATCCACATTCGTCTATTCTTTCTCCATTACTTGTGTTTATTCCTAACGCCTTCTTTCTTTTCTTGATTTTCTTCTTCCTTGCGATCTCTCCTTCATTTCTTTTCCTCGATTCACTCCTTTATGTTTCTTGTTCCCCAGCCCTTCTTTCTTTCCTCCTTTTTCTTCCGACCATTCATTCTGTCTTCCGTCTTTAATCATTCTTTCGTTTTCTCGGCTTCATTCCCCTTCTTTTCTTTTAGTCCTTCCTTTCCTTCTTTCCTTCCTTTCATTCCCTTATTCCCCCTTCCCATTTGTTATGTCTTTCATTTGACCTTCTTTCTTTTTTCCCTCGTTTCCACCTTTATTTCCCTTCATTTTTCGATCAATCCTTTCCTTCCTTTCTTTCCCTCCATTTATTTTCCTTCTTTTTGCGTTTTTTTTCTTCATTTTCTTCCATTCTTCCTTTCACTTCTTCAATTTTCTATTTTCCTTCCTTCTTTCTTTTTTTTATTTTTCTTCTTTCATTTTTGATTCCCCCGTTCGTATTCTCATCTTTCTTTCCTTAAATGATTTCTCACTCTCTTTCTTTTCTCTCTAAGATTTCTCCCTTTTTTCATTCTTTACTTCTCCTTCCCATCATTTTTCTTCCCTTTATCATCTTCGTTTTCTCCCTCTCTATTTCTTCTTTTCTTCCTCTTTTACGGCATTTTTCTTTATTTTTTTTTGCTCTCGTTCGTTCGTTTCTTCCCCTTTTCAATTTTTTTTTCTTTCCTTTCCCATTCATTTTTCTCCCATTTTTTCTTCACTTTTTACATTCTATCGTTCGTTCCTCTCTTTCTTTCTTTCATTATGTTTTTCCTTCCTGTTTTCTTTCATTTCTTATATTCGTTTATATTCGTACGCTTCTCCGTCTCTTACTTTCTTTATTTTCCTTCCCTTTTCCGTCGTGTTTTCATCCACTTTTGATTTCCGTCTATCTCTTTCTCCCCTTTTTTCCTCTCTCTCTTTCCTTCCTTTTTCTTTCATTTTCCCTTCATTTTTATATTTGTTCTTTTCTCCCCCTTTTCCTTTTTTCCCACATTCCTTTCTTTCTGCGTAATACCATTTGCTTTTCCCCCTCTCTATTTCCTTTTTGAATTTGCACTCTTTCAGTTTCCTTCATTCTAACTCCTATTTCCCGTTTGTTCGTTACTTCTTTGTTTTTTCTCCTCCAATCATTTCTCTTTTTTTTCGTATTCTTTGCTTCACTGTCTTTTCACTTCTTTTTTTCCTTCTTTTCTTCCTTTTCTTCCTCCCTTCTCCACCATTCGTCTTCTTTTCTTTCTTTACCTTCCCCCTGATTCTTCCATTTAACCCCCTCCTCTTCTTTCTCCTTTTTCTTTTTGAATGTATTTTCCTTCTATTTTTCATTACGTTCCTCTCTTCCACATCTCCTCAAATTTTTCTCATTTTTTTCTCATTCAAATGCTTCTTTTCCTTCCTCCGTATAACCCTCCCTCTTTCTCTTTCTCTATCTCTTTCCCCCTTGTCTAACCATTTTGAATTTGTTTTCTTTCAATTTTCGCCTCCATTCTCCACCAGGGTCGGACATTGTCGGGGGTTGGATGATGGAAGATTCTGGTCGGCCGATTGGCATACACAAAGATACTTGGGTCACTTGCTTCCTCCATCTGTTATTCGCGTGTTATAACAATCAGCTCTGACGCTGGGTGACAAGCAACTGATCTGTGTGTTATCAGATTAACATGTGTCATCGTCGGTTAGGGCATTTCAGGGGATAAATATGTCCCCGATGGATTATCTCGATAAATTGATCATCTTGCGTTGACGTCAGCCGCCATCTTGGGGCATAGCTGTCGATGGGCGGTGCGCCAGGATTAGCCAAGAAATATGAAGTGAAAGCAAGGGAATGCAGCAAAAGAAAACAAATGGGTATTAAACAAGCGTATGGGCTGCACAGAATGGTGTTATATATATATATATATATATATATATATATATATATATATATATATATATATATAGATAGATAGATAGATAGATATAGATAGATATATGTATATACAGAACGAGAGTATATCTGTAAAAGAATTCATTATTTTTTATGCTTTATTTTACTCTTTATTTGTTTTGTTGCAGACTTTAGTTTCTGTAATTCTTGCTGTTTTCTACGTACACACACACACACACACACACACACACACACACATATATATATATATATATATATATATATATTTACGTATGTGTATGTGTGTGTAATTATACAATGCTGCTTATAAGTGTTTAAACAAAACATTAATTTTGCTTGTATGGCTTGGTTTGAGGAATGAAAAACGAGATCTTTACGCAAGTAGAACCACATTTTATTGCAATCAAGAAAATTAATGTTTTGTCGAATTATCTATAAGCAGTACAGTATGAATGTACACACATAAATATATATACATACGTACATATATATATATATATATATATATATATATATATATATATATATATATATATATATATAAATGTGTATATATATACATACATATATATATATATATATATATATATATATATATATATATATATATATATATATATATGCACACACACACACATATACATATACAGGTAAATTCAAGACAAAACAGGAGTATATCTGTGAGAGAATTCATTATTTCCCATTCTTTCCTATTAAACGTTGGTTTGTTTGTAGGACTCTTGTTTCCTTAATTCTTGCCTTCCTCAACGCATATGTATATCTTTCTCTTTCTCTCTCTCTCTCTCTCTCTCTCTCTCTCTCTATATATATATATATATATATATATATATATATATATATATATATGCATGTGTGTGTGTTTATACAGGGCTGCTTATAAGTATTCGAACTAAACATTAATTTTGCTTGTTTGGCTCGGATCGGGGAATGAAAAACGAGACCTTTACGCAAGTAGAACCACATTTTATTGCAATCAACAAAATTAATGTTTTGTCGAATTATCTATAAGCAGTACAGTATGAATGTACACACATAAATATATATACATACGTACATATATATATATATATATATATATATATATATATATATATATATATATATATATATAAATGTGTATATATATACATACATATATATATATATATATATATATATATATATATATATATATATATATATATATATGCACACACACACACATATACATATACAGGTAAATTCAAGACAAAACAGGAGTATATCTGTGAGAGAATTCATTATTTCCCATTCTTTCCTATTAAACGTTGGTTTGTTTGTAGGACTCTTGTTTCCTTAATTCTTGCCTTCCTCAACGCATATGTATATCTTTCTCTTTCTCTCTCTCTCTCTCTCTCTCTCTCTCTCTCTCTATATATATATATATATATATATATATATATATATATGCATGTGTGTGTGTTTATACAGGGCTGCTTATAAGTATTCGAACTAAACATTAATTTTGCTTGTTTGGCTCGGATCGGGGAATGAAAAACGAGACCTTTACGCAAGTAGAACCACATTTTATTGCAATCAACAAAATTAATGTTTTGCCCAATTACTTATAAGCAGCTCAGTATGAACACGCACATGCATGCACACACACACTCCCCCCATATATATATATATATATATATATATATATATATATATATATATATATATATATATATATATATACTGCTTAGTTTTAAGAATGAAAAACGAGATCAATTTTTATTGCAATCAGCACATGAAGGCATGCATTTATGTACGTTTGTTTTTGTTCTCAATGATAGATTTCAGATGAAAAAAATTATTTTTCCAAACAGAATTAAATTGTTAAATAAATCAAACCAAATTTTTTTATCCTGTAGAAAATTTGTCCAGAATTAATCAATGAGATTGAAAAAGATAACTAACATTGCTGCGTGAAGGAGTTGCCGAACTAGTCAGTGAAACAGCTTTATTCTAGACCAACACAGATTTTGAAAATGATGCAATTACAGCCAGGAAACAAACATCACATGATGTTGATGAGCCACACATCTGACTCAGCTTCTTCACTGAAACCCTGACGTCGTGTTTTTTCAATCCCTCACTTAACACTGTCATTGTTAGTCTCACTTTGCTTTGAAACCATTGCTAGGCTAATTAGGCTTAGAACTTTACAAAATAGACGGAGCAGTAACAACCATTGTAGTATAATCAAGAGATGTATCCACACACACCGTTAGCTGCAGTTACTCAGTGAAGTAGTGAGAGAGCCCCACGAAATTTTAATGTCCACTTGTAATTTTGTCTTAATTTAAAGAGGCCTTGGACCATCGGTTGCCGGAAGATCGGTCCTACATGTGTATATTCATGATATTTTTAAAAGAATTTTCATCAGCTCTTCCAGTCTACGGTACTATGGAATCCATTCTGTGAGTTTATATTCCATATTTTCAAAAATTTCTTTTGTACCATACCTTTTGGTTGTATCTCTTTCGCTTATACATCTCTCGATATTTTTCAATTATTTTTTCTTTGTTATATATACCTTGTTAAAAATATTAAAATCTGAACAAACTTGAGCAGTTTTTGCCCTCCTAACCACACTTACGCATATTGGGCTCCACATACAACCAGACTTCGTGTCGAATTTGATCTCGAGAGCAGACAGATAAACACGTCCTTCAAGCCTAGTTCTCTTTGTTTTTTTTCCAAGTTATAAAATACTTACCAAGAGTTTTCCCCGAAACTTTCTTACTTTTTTGTTTTTTTGTTTGTTTTTTTTCAAACTTTCGATCAGAAATAACAATCACTAATTTTGCTCTATACTGACGACATTTTCTTTTCTTGCTTTAAATAATCTTTTTGTTTCTCTCCTCATTCCTCATTTCATTGGTCAGTTTCTTACTCTATCGCCTAGCGGGCATTTATTGAATCACAGTCTCTTATCATTCAAGGCTGAAATCATACCAAACCATTTTAAAGCCTGTACTACTCTGAAAATGAAAAGCCGGACGAATTCCATAGAAAACGACTGAGACGTGTCTTTGGCGTTCACAGCCCGACGAAGATATCGAACAAATCGCCATACAAGAGGATGAACTCGGAAACCATTATTCGATACCATCAGAGAAACAAGATGGAAGCTCTTCAGTCACATACCAAGAAGTGATCCTACTGTACCAATGAACGTGGCACTGAAGTTTTTATTTTCAAAGATGATTATGATGAATTAAAAAAAGGACATTGGATAACTCAACTAGTGATGCTAAATCAAGACGGACAGGAACTACAGTATGGGTTCTCAACTTCTAAGGTGTCACCGCCCACTTTGACTTGGTAAGTTTTTCCACCACCTACATGTATAGTAGGTATTCAAAAGGACATCAAAACATGTTTAACTCTTTCAAAACAATAAAAATGAACAGCTTTCGTGTTACAAGATTTCTTAATGAAAGTAATGCAAAGTTGTAATATCAAATGTTTAGAACACTCAAAACATTTTTAGATATCACCATTGCAATCCCTGTGTTTGGTATCAGGTAATCTTTTAAAAGTGTTACACGTATATATGTACGAAGTACCCACCTACAATGAGTGTAATTCTGGCGTAAATACACCCATACAAACATTTTGTAAATGCACCTACTTAATGTGGGATATCAAAGTTCTGCTTCGTAAATTATTAATAGAAAATGTTGTTCTCGGTTCATTTTTTATTATAAATTTCAGAGTTTGATACTCGAAATCCTATACCGACCACCGAATTCTCGAAACACCCACTATTTTCTGCACAGTTGCACATCGCCAAGCCAAGAGTTGGAACCACCCGTCGGTGGATACGGCCCAGGCTGAGAAAACCTGCATTTACATCAACAACCAGTTTTGCATTCGCTGCCTGAAGATGAACAACGCAAATAACCTAGATATTCCAGTTCTAGCGGAGGGCCGACGAAGCTTGAGGAGACTAAGAAGCAGCATCACGAGTCCTCGAGAGGCATCGTGTTGTGTTGATGACGACACGAGGCTCCAATCATCATCATCATCATCATCATCATCATCATCATCATCATCATCATCATCATCATCATCAGTTTTTTAATGTCCGTCATTGGACATAGACCTTCCCCAGGATTCACCTCAATTCTCTATCATGGGCGTTGCGGGGCCAGTATTTCCTGAATCTGTCCAGTTCTTCTCTCCATTTTGTGTTCCGTCGGCCTCAGTTTCTTATGTGATCTCTGGAGATCCATTTGAGTTTTTTTTAATAGTTCCTATGATGTCACGGACACCTGTTTTTTTTCTTATATACTGTACTGTCTTGTGGTCTCTCCATGTAAGGTTGAGTATGATTCTCTCATGCACACGTTGCATACTTCTCGTTTTGCAGGTCTGTCTCTTGGTTAGGTTCCATGTTTCAGCTCCATAAGTGACTATCGGGAGAATGCAGTGGTTGTATACTCTTCTTTTTAGGATTACCTCACTATAATCACACTATTCTCTTCTTGTTATCAGCTGAACAATGTGTTCCTATATTACTGTAGAGTGGTTTCCCTCTTTTATTTTTACCTCTATCGAGTTATTCTCTACATATTATTCTATATACTGTTTACTTTCTGGTATTCAGCATCATGTCTGACAACCATTAAACATGTTGCAGACACCGTGATGATATCTTTGATTCGAGATTGAATTCAGTTCAAAATGAGAATTACACCTTGCAAGAATTTGAATTTCATAATTCATTTTCTCTAACCAATCAAAAACTAGATGGGTCGTTACACATGCAGTCTTTTGTCCAAAACAAACATTCTGTGCAAAAATAGGATTACAGCTTACAAGATTTTGAATCCGTCATTCATCTTTTTTTCCAACCAATCAGAGAATAGTCAATTTTGTCTGGAGGAGACGTACTTTCATGAAAAGTCGAAATTCCACTTCATTTTCAGTGATCGATTTGTTTACTTTCGAAATTACACAGTAGGTATCTTAACCGATTTACTCACTTTCACACCTTCCGCTACAGGTGTTGTTTCTAAACTCATACTGAAATGAATATTGGAATCAATACTGCTAATAAGCCTTTGCGAGCATATCTCTCAGTCATTAATCACGTGACCAGCGTTTAGCTTCGTTTTGCATATGAAGATCCCTTTTCTTTTTTCGCTATTAAACCACCGCTTCCTCTTCTACACAGGGTCACTTAACCTGCTGTACCTATCTTTCACCACAGACATACATATAATCAGAGTGGATGCTTTTGCAACAAAGAAAAAAAAGCATTGACGTCACATAATCCCATTAACTTATTTTCGCAACTTTATTGATTACTTGCTAAATACAAACGGAAATTTGAACCTTTGAAAACTGCTTATAGTGTATGCTCTTTATTGAATAAAACAAATATTAGTAATAATGCTGTAAGGTCTCTTCCTCAATTATCGCATATTCATCAAAAGATTTATATTCAGTATAAAAATCTCATCTCTCTCCGAATATATTTTGTTTTTGCCAATTCCTTTTCCCCTTTACACACTCATCTTCCCAATCAATCAATTCAAATATATATTTCATGTTTTACCAGAACGCAAGCAGGGTTACTCACATTGGAGTTGATGGTTACTGAACTAATCTGACCATTACGATCGTGTAGAGAAGTCTATCCTCACTGCGTGTCCCAGACTTTTGGCTTGTGTCACATAAGTATACCAGCGTAAGGGAAGATTTGTGAGTGGACTAGCAGCGTATTTTCCCAAACAATGTTTGTGGTCGGTGTTCAAGCCTAGGTAAGAACTAATATTTCGAAAACTAATGTCCGGAAGGGACTTTGTATTCGGATGTTTTGCAGAACACAATCTTCTTTTTAATATTATACTACTTATAATACACTTCTGTATATGCAGTTTACTTTCTAATTACCAACGTCACTCTGAACAACAACTGGCTTGCCCGATCAACCAGCCAAGTCGGTTACATATTATTCTTTCTTTGTTCGTCCGTATATATATATATATATATATATATATATATATATACATATATATATATACATATATATATGTATATATATATATATATATATATATATATATATATATATATATATATATATATATATATATATATATATATATGCGTTTGTGCATATGTGTGTGAGTATATATATATATATATGATGGTGAATGTTCGGGTTCTGCTGGTTACATTTTTGGGGACACAACCTTGAGCATTTGCACGAATGCACCATTACGCACCATCTAAATGCTTTTGGGGGTCTTGTTGGTCATTTTGGACCAACAATGCCCAAATCTTGTGCTGGTAAATTTTTCATTCCAGATAATTCTATATAAAAAATACATTCATTTAGATAACTTTAGATAATTTCCAGATAATCAGTTCTGGTGCACGCACGGGCTATGGTGATTCATTTCTATGAGATAAAGAAATCTATGATATTTTTCCCTTGTTTCTCTTTCCCGATTAAACTTTCATGATCCCAACCAACAATTTCAAACACATTTCCCTTCTAGGGTTTCCCGAGTTCCTCAATAAATGCCAATATTTTATATCCTTATTTTCTTCCTCGATTGACGCAAGTTTTTGGAGTTTCGCTATCTGCTTTTTCGTGTCGTTTTTATCCGCACTCTATTCTCACACTACCCTTTACAGCCCGTCCTACATCTCTCCCCAAACGGAGCCCTCCTTAAACCTTCCTCCATCAATCGTCCATATTTCTGAGTTCTGCACTTTCCTCTTGCTCTTTCCCCGCGACCTTTTTCCCCGGCTCCGAACAGCCCCACCCTCACTGACCATTCTCTCCCGTCCATCAACCTCTCTCTTTTTCGCTCTCGCTCTCTCGTGTCTTTGCTTTCCCACATCCTTCAATCTTCTGTTGACCTGTTCCGTCTTATTTCGCATCCAGGACCGACTTTGTATGGCCGCATCACGATACATCATGTTCCATTATGGACATCGGGGGACACTAACTCCCGTTGGCTGGCCACCGTCTTCGTGGCAGGATTAAATTCTTGGACATTAATCCTCGCCCGATACGCTTTATTAACCTTTGTCGCTGGGCATTAATCCGCTGAAGAACACAGTTAATGCCAGTGACATCTGTTGTAGACCAAAGCCAACACAGAACAGAAATCCCAGTATGGCAAGACGCAGAGGCAGGAAAGGGCGAGAAGTGGCGAGAAGTGGCGGTAATGCGTGCGAGTGAGCACGAGAAGCGGGAAAGTGAAAAGGAAATTGAAAAGGGGAATAAAACCAACAGACTGAAAGAGAAATTAAGTGAAGATATGCAAATATTCAGCTGTGTACATTGCTATAATAGGAGTCTTTGCGTCGTTTGAGCTGTGTGTATAACCCTGCCAATGGATAACAGCAGAGGAGAAACGTGAAAAGAAAACGCAACGAGAATGGGGGGGGGGGAGAAAAAGAGACATAGAAGACATAACCAAGAAAAGGGATGATAACTATACATAGATAGATAAAGTGATATATATATATATATATATATATATATATATATATATATATTATCGTGCCATCCACAGACAGCTGTTTCGTTGTATTACAACTCTTCGGTGTGGCTATAGACTATCCATTCTATCATCCAGTACCATGAGGCAGGATTGAAAACTTTGCTTCAGACCCCGGACGCCGATATCCTGCCTCTGCTCCACGGAACTGGACGGTCAGTGAGGCTGAATTTGTTTTAGCATCATTTTATATTGTAAATAGAACCCTTCTCAAAATTCCTTAAATAAAAAAAGCCCAAGGTTTCCCCTCGGTCAACTAAGTATGCATAACATATTTGATTGATCTGCACTTATGTTTAAACAATATTTATGGGGCTGGCAACAGAGAGAAAAACGGATCCAGTTATTTTTACTGAGATATATTATAGATTGTATATTTTATGTTATTATATGATATATTGTACATATGTATATAAACGAAAAGTAAGGGATAAGTGAAGCATAAAAGCTAAATTTAGTTCCTAAATTGTCTTCATACTGTCCGATGCTAATATCCATTACTTATCATACTGTCAACATGGGAACAATAATATGTGTAGAAATACGTAAAAATATAAGTAGTTCTGAGATTAAAAATATCAACAAAACCGACCAGAGAGCAGAAAAGGGAAGAAATTACTTGAAAGTGTTATTTAGACTTCTGCCTACTGTCAGGGCTCCTTTGGCTCAATCAGTTAGCCCAGACCAAGTCTTCATAGGCACTCCTAGAAGGGTGTGAGTGCGAATCCTATCTGAGGCACATTTTTTTTCTGTTTCCCCTTCATCGATGTTGTTTTGTTCGCTATCATAAACAGTTCGGAAGGTTCAAAATTTATTTCCTAAACTGTCTTTGCTCATTCGCAAATGCTATTGGAAGGAAAAAAAACAAACTTGTTATTGAGCAAGCGCAAGTTTCGCCGGTAAAGATTTGCTTTAGGAATGATTTTTTGTGGGAAAATGTATTTTTTCTAATGTATTTTGATGTCTTTTAAATGAAAATGACTAATTTTTTTTCGGAAATATTACATTCGAAAATCTCGTTAATTAAGGAAAGATAAGGTCGTGGTAGGGAGCACCATTTGGGGACTGTGCTTAGGACATCGAACGGCTTTAATCTAGTCCTGCCCCAAATTTGAACCCTAATCCTACTGTAAAACAGTAAAAAAAAACAAAAACATGAAAAGTCAAAAACGCTAAATCCTCTGTCAAGCAAAGACTGATCTCTATAAACAGCCAGAGCATTTACCTCTCTTATTTAGCCTTTTATCAATGGAAATTGTGGTTTTCAAGATCTCGTCTCTCGAGTTGTTGTCCAGCGAGATTTTGATCTTTCAGGATTTCAATCTTCAGGGACTCAGATCTTTCAGAATTTCAACGTTTGGGATTATGACGACTGCAATGATGTTTTTCGGGATTATGATCTGAACCGAGGGTATCAGAGGGTTCTCTGTGACCCAGTGCTTGAAAACTTGAAGTCTCAGTCTCCAAAGTTTCAATGCTCCAACTCAGGGCTTGTCAACCATTTTACTCTCACATGGGAAATCTCTTCCAACGCCCACATGTATCGTAAATACTTTCTATGATACCAAAACATTTTTAGATCTAACAAAAGGAAAAGATGAATAGGTTTCGCATCGCAGGATTATTTAATTGAAATGTAAAGCAAAATCATTAAATGTTTGACACTCACGTAAATATGAGAATTTATGTCAACTTCTAGAAACGACCGACTGAGAGAGAGAGCTACCTTTCCTTTCTTGACTTTTCCAAAAAAAAAGCCCATCATCATTTGATACACCCCTTTTCCAAAAGGAAGTGGATGCGTCAATCTAAATACTGGCAATATTGTCTGGTAAGAATTTTTTTGTGTATGTTACTACATCTACTGAAATCATTTTGTCACGATTAGAAGCAGAGCGCTGCTTCTATAGTTTAATATGGAACCAGAGGGTTACAGTAAAAATCTGGAACAACGTCCTTGACTTTTGTTTTCGTGTTCAACCAGTCAAGGCAATCCGGATAATCTTCTCAAACCAACTTTGTTACCAGTGAGTAGATTGACTTCCCACTGGATTGGCGGCGGACACTAAAACAAATTCTTCGTACCAGAACTCTAAGATTTTTCAAACTCTTTTTGAACTTATTCCTGGCTAACAAGCCGCGCCATAAATCATTTTCGCAAAGTGTCGGAACCCCCTGGCCAACCCACTCCAAATTATTCCTCCCCACCCAAGAAAAAATGAAACTAAACGAAGTAGTAATTTTTCTTTCTTTTTGATCCAAGGTAAGGTACTTATCTTTTCTTGTTTATAGTCTGTCGCTAGCTAAATCCTATTGCAACTGGTGGCAACAAGATTTCTTTCTGCGAAAGCAAAGCTCAACTTTTTAGTTTTCCTTTTTTTTAATCAGTCAACATTAAATTCCGACAGTTTTTTGCATCTACAAACAAAGAGTGTTACGCAAACATACGTACACCTACACAAGCATTTACACCTTTCCTTGTGCAACTACATACTGCGCAATATCACAGTGCTGCTTGGTATATTAATAATAGAAAATGCTGCAGTTGACTCATTTATTCTTTATTGGTAATTCCAGACTTTGATGTTCAAAATCCCATACCACCCACAAAATTTCAAAACGCCCACCTCTTTCTGCTCAGTTTCTTGTTGAAAGGGCCCACCGGTGGGTGTTATCGAGCTGGTTGATAGACCCTGTTTTAAAAGCAAAAGTTTTGATTTTCCGAATTTAAACATGTTTTGTCCTATTTTTTTTAGTACGCCGATCGTATGAACTGATACCAAAATCGGTTGAAAAATCTGACTTCAGGCATAAATGGATTGATTCTCTCACATCTTCACATATTTCAAAGTCAGTGCATTGATTTGTTTCTCTACCAAAACAAAAGAAAATAAAAGAGCTTTTTATCTTCCATTTCATTACTTCCGGCCTTGATCAAGTGTTCAGTCAGCATCCATGGGAAATACGATGTGAAAATATCCGGGTTAATTCAGATCGAACATGACAAAAGGTTCCGATAGGTTAACTGGTTCCAAAGAGAGATATTTTTTATAAGTAGAGTGAGGGAGAGATATTAATGAATATACACGTCAGCATGGACAAGTGTTTACAAACACACACACACACACACACACACACACACACACACTCATATTCTAGACTCCCATAAATATTCAGTTTTTGTGAGAAACAAGCATTTGTAGCTAATTATACATTGATTCTTTCGGGCTAGTTTCCTCGTCTATATAGTCTGTAATATAATATTTGTTTGCTGTACGTAACGGCCTTACTCTTTGATAAAAGGCAACATTTGCAGTCTTCTAGGAAATAATATTTTTTCATTAAGACGGTTACGTAAAGGTCAATTTAAAGGTAATTTGAAGGTTTAGTATCTCGTGAATCTGGCCGATAAGTAAATAAACGCGAACCGAAAGTTCAATGAGACGTCCAATATAAAGTCCAAACGACGTTATTGCCAGACTCTTGGACCCTGAGTAGAAGATTTAAGGTAACAAGCATCGTATCATCGAGCACCTTCCTATCAAGTTCCAAGCAAAACTGACTTGAAACAGGTGAGAAAATCGATTCTAAGACGTGAAGTTTAAACGCCATTAATGCCAGATCATGTGATCCTGAGTGGAAGATGTTTCTTACATAAGTGAGAGGCATCTTATCAGGGGACACCTTTCTACCAAGTTTAAAGCAAATCTGACTCGATACCGTTGAGGAAAAAATATGGAGGAAAGAGCTCCATATAGAGAGGCGATGAAGCTCCCCCTAAAACAAACCTCCTTCGATGAACTGCAGCAATTATTACCTGGTCACTAAAAACGTACGGTTCAACATACCGTTATCCTGGTGAAAAACCAGACTAGGTTTGTTGATTGCTACCTTCTATTCGATTAATTGGGCAAATAACTCGTTCAAAACAACCGTTTTTTTTTTAAAGGTGCTCATCGTGGATTATTACCTTCAAGTCTTCCATACGCACAGCATAACATGCCTTTGGATGAAAAACAGCCTTTGGTACCGTTAGTTTTCGTTCATTTTGTCTGTTCAAAGATCTCTTGTCCCATTTTGGAAAAGTGTCCATTTTTCATTGCCCAGTACATTTGTTCCAAAAAACAGAATATTTAGATATATTCTAATTGGTTTCTGCCTTTTGTCATGTGTGGAAGCCACACATCAAGTGTCCAATGCTACCAATCCTGTTCAAATGACTTCCAACGCTTGGCGAAGATATCTCAAGTCCTCTGGCTATTTCCCTCGACGTACAACGTTGATAATTCTCAACTAATATCTTGATTTGATCACAATCAACCTCGACTGGTTGACTCGACCATGAAGCATTATTCAGCGGGAAATTTCCGCTTTTGACACTTTCAATCATTCAGAATACCATCTCCATAACAAGCACATCTTCTTGAGTTTGATTCAAACTTTCTAGCAATAAAAAATATCTAATATATTAAAACGTAGCTTTTTTTTTGCTGTCAACAATGTTAAAATCAATAAAAAATAACCAAATTTAGCCATTTTACTTTTTTGAATATTTTTTTCTCCAAGATTCATGTTGATAAGACAGCCGTCACAATAAGATTAAAATTGATTTTTTTTCCACGAAGGTTATTAGAATTAATATCATCTCACGGAAAAGGCCCTCCAGAATCGGGAATGAGGTCTAATATTCCATTACTATTGCGTAATGAGTTGAAATGGACTGATGACGCATATATGACGTCATAAGCAAAGGGGCCGTGTAGCTGTGACAACCATGGGACATAGACATGATTTGATATTGTTTGGGCACAGGATTGACTGTTGGATCACAAGGATTAGTAACTACCTCTAAGGTGGTAACTGATCTCAGTTTTTCTCGGGTAACAGTAGCAAGGGTATATCAGGCATATGTGGATCCTGGACTGACATCAGGAGCACGTGAAAACTAATAAATGTCCCATGGTTGTCACAGCTACACGGCCCCTTTGCTTATGATCGGAACCGTCAGCAACTGACCAGTATTTTAATAAAGGCATCAAATCAACCATAGAGTCAAAGCACTGTATAGTATTTTGTAGTCATCGATTAACAATTACTTGAGTCAAAGAATATCGCCGTCGTACCACAGAAGTCTGGCAAGGTGCGCTCCAGAGAGACAGTCGAGTTCGTGTGTGGAGGAGATTGCATGGCTCTGTGGATCCAGTATAACAGCAGGGGTGGGTGACTGATGGAAAGTCTTTAATGTATGGAGGTGTTCTGTTGGAGTTCGCGAGGGCCATCGATGAAACAGGAATCTGTCTTGACATAAATAGATCTTGAGCAGACCCTTTGTGCACCATGTTTCCAGTTGGTAGCACTTTAGTCTAGCAAGATAACACACTCCCAATCGTGCACAGGTAACATAAAACTGGTTCCAAGAACACTTGGCTGACTCCCAGACACTCGATTGGCCCAGCGCTCGTCAGATTTAAACCCCATGTACGGGTCAAGTTGCTGACCCCACTAAATCCCCTACAGCTACACCCAACAATCACAACTCAGTCATGGACTGTCTCGGAACGTGCCTGGATACATGTACTCGAACAACGACTCCAGCACCTCGTAAACTCCATGTCACAGCGTGGCCGCCATTATTCCAGCAGAAGAAAAAGTTACATGTTATTATGTACCAGTCTCCAATTTTTTTAGAACTCCAGTTTATGATATGAGCATCTCCGAATTATTTCAAAGTATCACTTGTACTCTTAGTTAAACAGATAACATGACACAGGATGAAAAAAACAACAAAAAAACTTTGGAAGAAAGAGACGACCTCTCTGAAAAAGCCGAACAAAGTGTCTAAGCTCTGTCGGAGGGTACTGAGGTTGTTGTCAGGAAACGAGCAGAGACATTTATTTATCTCTGAAGAATTAGGAAGTCGAACAGATTAAATATAGAGGATGAATCAGAGGAGAAGTATGTCAATGGCAGTTCTGCAGAAATGGAAACATAGTTATGCGGTCAGCGGAATTAGCTGACAGGTGGAAAACAAAACGAAACGAAACAAAACAGAACAAAGCAAAAAATATACGGTGATGGTCGAAAACAAATACAAATATATACGGTGATGGACAAACAATATATATATATATATATATATATATATATATATATATATATATATATATATATATATATGTATATATATATATATATATATATATATATATATATATATATATATATATATATATATATATATAAATGACAAAAATAGAAATAAAAAGTGTACGGCAATGGACGGAGACACGAAAAATTAAAACACACACGCAAGTGCGCTCGCGATGACACTGGAAGAGACAGCGAAAACAGAAAGAATTAGTGCTCAACGGGGCAGGTTAGCGAGCGGAACCTGGATGACACGCGGCTACTGAGTAATACGGAGAGAAGCAGAGAGAAATGAAGAGTGACACGCTACCAGAAAGTCAAGAGGCCGAATGACGGGGAAGATAGAACGAAACAAAACGAGCAAAGAAGAGCGGCTGGCGAGGTTGGAGGCGAAAGCGTAAACGATTCAAAGAATACGAAGCAAAAAAAAAAAAAAATTGAAGGAGAAGTGAACGAAGAAAGAAGATCGAATAAGAGATGGAGACAAAGAAAAGAGAGAGAGAGAGAGAGAGAGAGAGAGAGAGAGAGAGAGAGAAAGGAAAAGAGAGCAAAGAGAAGGGGAAAAAAGGGAGAGAAAAGAATAATGCATTTTTTTGTTTTGTAGCTTGATTATGTCGGCCATTACGGAGGGCATCTTGAGCATGTACATAAAGCTGACGTCCATCAAGGCCGGCGTGTTTGGCGTCCGGATATGGAAATCAGCGTAACGTCTGTCGGATGAGTGAACAAATAGCCATCGGGCACTGGAGGTGGCGTTTGTGGTGGATCCGGGCGGTCAGGCGGAACAAGTCGAGAACAAAAATGACAGCAGTTATCAACCGATAAAATCTAATCCTGCACAAAGCTGCCATGACAGTTAGACAGAACGGGTGACTACGAACGAGCAGAGTGTAAGTGTATTTCTAAAGACAGAAAGAAGAAAGAGACGGAGATATTGAAAAAGAAAAAAGAAAAGAAAAAAAACGTATGGAGGGAAAAGAAAAAGGTGAAGAAGAAAGCGAAGGAAGGAGAGGATAGGGAAAAAAGAAGGGATCATTGAAGAAAAAAGAGAGAAGAAAAGACAGGTTGAGTTAGTCATTCAATAAAAATTGTGTCTTTTGGCAGCATGTCTTGAGTGGGTGATCAGTTTGGAACATTTAAAAATTGGATGATCAACGAATAAGGTAATTGTTTCACCATTTGTTGGACAGTAATCACTAAATAGTCTGAATTTTCAAGAGTCTAAGCTGGACTAACTTGACAGTTTTGATGACAGTTTGCTCGGCAATGAAGATGTTAAAGAAAGATGAATAAAGAGAAGGAAAAAGGGAAGAAGAAAGTGAAAGAAAGAGAGAATGTAAATAAATGAAAGAAAGGGTGAAATAAATGAGAAAACAAATTGGAAGACGTATCTGGTTAGTCACTCAATAATGAAAATAAACAGTTGCATGACCAGCGTCTTTTGGCAGCATACCGTGTTAGGATGATCAATTAAAACATTGGAAGAAAGGGTAATCATTTAATGAGTTACTTCTATCGCCTTTTGTTGGGTGGTAATCACTAAAAAGTCTGGATTAAAAAAAAAACAAAAAAAACAACAAAAACAAGCGGACACGAACTGAGGAGCATTTTAGCATAGAATTACATTACAAAATGACCCCCCCCCCTACCAAAAAAAACTACTTGTGGAGGAATTTGAAAAAACCCTTAAGTTAACACACACACACACACACACACACACACACATATATACATATATATATATATATATATATATATATATATATATATATATATATATTGAAAAATAAAGGGTAGAGTGAAGAGAGTGACACAGATGATCATATGAATGAATGAGTGAATGAAGACAGCCTCCTGGTGATAACTACTATGCATTGGGTTCGATCCTCGATGGGTACCGTGCACTGTTGGCCTCGGACCAGTGTGAGCTAATGTTTGGTAATAAAAAAAGGATGGAATAGTTGAGGATAGTCCTAAAATGAAGGTTGTATAGCCAATGCGTCCTCTCGATAATTGCCTATAGAACCGAAACACAGAACCCAAACAAAAAATTAACCCTCAGGCCAATGCAACGCGCACTCGAGAGAGCTGTGCTCAACTTCATATGGAGAGATCACATAACAGTACAGTATATTAGAGAAAGAAAGACCCTGTAGAAACCCCTTAACTCGATTGCCAATGGGCCGGTCATGTTGCAAAACCTCAAATGTCAATGGGCCGGTCATGTTGCATGAATGTCCGACAATCGCTGGATATCACAAATCGTAACGTGGATCCCCAGAGATCATATGCAAAACTGTTGCAGAAAATAAGACGGAATGACGAACTAGACAAGTTCAGAAAGTATTGGCTCCTCGACGCCCACGATAAAAAGGTCTGGTGAATCTCGGGGAAAGGTCCATGTCCAACGACAGACGCTAAAAGGCTGATGAGGATGATATTTAAATGAGGATAGAGCAGAAAGGATCGATTTAAAAGTGAAGCAATAGAAGATGAAGAAAAATGTATCGGAAAGAGAAATGAATGAAGATAGTGGAGCGTCATTGGAAAGAAAAAAGTGAAAGAAGGGGTATCCGAAGAGACAAAGAAAAGAGAAGGACCAAAAAAAAGGAGAGAGAAAAGAAAAAAAACTAGAAAGTAAAGTGAAGGCGAAGGAAAAAGGAAAACGGAGAGAAAAGAAAGAAGAGAAAGGCAAATCGGGGGAAAATTAAAGAGACGGAAAGACAAAAAAAAAAAAAGAAAGACGGAGAAAATGGAGAGGTAAAGAATAATGGAATAACGACAAAGAAAGAAAATGAAGAAATGAAAAAGACGACAAAAACAAAGGGAAAAAACTTTAACGACAAGAAGAAAAGAAGGGGATAGGCCCAGAAAAAAAAAGAAGAAAAAACGAAGCGTATAGAAAACGGAAAAAAGAAAGACAACGGAAAAGAACAAGAAGAGAGGATAGACTAAGAGAAGGAAGCATTAAAAACATGGGTGAAGAAAAAAAAGAATTAGGTAAGAAAGGACGAAGCCAAAAGAAAAAAATAGAAAGATGAAGAAGAAAAAAAAAAAGACAAATGAAAGAGATCAAGGAAAATGTGTTGATGAAAGAGAGAGGAGATATAGAGAGAACCAAAGAAAAAAGACAACAACAACAACAACAACAACAAAAAAAAGGAAAAACAGAGAGACAAAGAGGGAAAGATATAAACTGTGAAAGAGAAAATAATATTGAGACTGTCCAGACAATGGCGTCGCTGGGGTTTGCAAGGATGCTGAGAAAGGTGCTGAGAAGGCGACTAGCTCTCATCGAATCTCCTACGATGAACACCATATCTTAGCATGAGACGACATCATCATCATCATCATTATTATCATTATTTATTATTATTATTATTATTATTATCATCATCATCATAGCAACAACAACAGGTTTGGTTAGTCACTCAATATCAACTTGCACGCGCCAAATGTCTATTAGTAGTATGCTAGTGTTAAGGATGATCCATTAAAAAATTGTAAAAAGGGGTGATCAATGAATCTCTTGCGCCTTTTGTTAAGCAGTGATCTCTAAATGTTCCGAATTTCCAACGAGACAAATGAAAGCAATTCATCAAAAACTACCATTGCTTTTTGAAAGTAACCCCACCACTGAAACCTAATTCAGGGAGGTAAGTTTCAAAAAACAAAGAAGAATTCCAGACATAAGGAGGTAATGTTAAAATTTTCCGCCCTCAAGCTCAATTGCTGTTGCCTGTACGAGTGATCAATACATACATAGCCAACCAGCCAGCCAGACTATCTTGAAAACAGAGGAAAATTATGCTGACGGTTCTCATTGCTGTTTTCTAATGATAATAATTATAATGATAATTGATTAGTAATGTCATTATCCGATTGTTGAATGATATAGTTAAGTATTTACCAAAGGTCTGCATTGAAGCCCACGCCCACGTATAGACCATCACTTCGAATATTGATTTTTGAAGCAAGTAGACCTTCTTCACTTTGGAATTTTTTGTTACTGAATCTCTCCATCCCAAATTCATCCAGTTTGGTCTTGTGCCAGACTATAACAAACAAAATAAGCAAATTTCAAATATATCCTTGGCTGCTTCTTTACGAAATGACGTGTTAAGTCAAACCAAATTTGTTTCTTGTGTAAGAAATTGTAATTTCTGACAAATAATTTTCATTGAACAATTTTACTGCAAAATAAAAAATGCTTCCATAAAAAACAAAACGAACAAAAAATGAAAAAAAAAACAAAAACAAAACCTTCTTCTCACTGGTCGGATGACCCAGCACTAATTCTTCAACGAACTAAATGACTAAGCGTGCCAAGTCTCAGAGAGTCATTCCTTTCACGGGACTGACCTCAGTTCGCTGGGGTCAACTGAATAACCGACGAAGAACAAAAGACGTTGTGTTATTGGTTTTCTGCCTTCCGGCGCTCATAGATCATCACGAACCTCTCCGCCAACATGACACCCGGGGAAATGGATTTGCAAGGTCAAAGCTGCAAATCATTTTCAAAGAGAAACGAACCCATAAGGGAAAGCCTGTGAAATGAAAACACGTACACGAATACATACAGCCCGTGCATACATACGTACACGATGATTGCTTCATCTTGTCAGATGATAGCCGTCTCAGGCAGGCATCCATACATGCTGAGGGTCAAATCACACTTCGATCGGTGGAGTTATGCAGTGCCCGAGCCTGATCAGTACTTGAAAGGGTGACCACTAGGGAACACTTGGTACTGTAAGCATGTGCAGTCCGTAAATACACGTGTTGGGCCGTACATTGAAAATTGACTGCGTTACATTCTACCCTTTAGGGAAGTTATTTAGATAACTGCATACATATATATATAAGTACATACATACGAGGCACATACAGGGAATTTGACCCGGAAAAATATTACTTACACAAGCACTATCTCTTCCATTGAAGAATTTTGTTGCCGGTCGTTTGCGCATTAGCTCATAAAGATCACTGCTCACAAAAGCAACAGCAAAAGTCTGTACTACATTTGGTTCCTTCCAATCTTATCTAAATTTGATCCAAATGTTTTATTCACATTCACCATTTGTGTTTGCTTCAATCCATGGATATAAGTCTTGTAGCCCGACCTTCCTTTCAATCTGAGCAAAATTTGATCAAAACGTTTCATTCACATTTCGTATCGTGTTTCCGTCAACCCTTGATACTTGAAAAGCATGGTAGATGTATAGCAAGTGGGTGATAAATGTTTAATAACCTAAACCGTCGAACCTATATTCAGGGATAGCCAATAATTCCTTTTAACAGCTCTTCCTATCTAACTCTGAAACCTGAAAAGGTCGGATTATAGGAGTCGAAAAGGGGAAAATATGTAACAACTTCAAAGCTATTGCTGGATGGAGAGTAGTAGAATGTTTCAATAAGTATTCATGCATTCTTTTGGCATGTCAGACACAAGACATTTTATCAAGATATGTGTTGAGTACCTTTCCCGAAAGCATCCGCAATATGAACATAGACACAACTAAAATTCAAATTTGGTTAACTGACTACAATGTCTGCATCTATAGCTGATACGTTAATTTGCACCTTAATGGTTTGCATATTATTTCTGTGAATATCAAGCAAGGGAAGTGTTGCCAACTTTAATTTCAATTTTACGTCTAGAATTGAGTCAGAAACACATCTTAAAACAATTATAATCATCTAGATTATCCGGATATATTTCTAAAATCTAGGAAATGTATTACATGTAATAATTAGTTTAATGCGACTTTAATTTTCAAAATTCAATCCATTAAAATGTTTGTTGATTTAATTAAAAAAATATCACTTATCTTATTACGATGAATTAAAAAATATCAATTATTTTGTTGAAGAATCATTTAAATAGCAATTTCTGACATCTAGATGCAACAAAAAAACTCATCTAGATTTCGGTGAGAAACATGTAAATTGGCAACACTGAGTCAGAGATGTACCTCACATTTCGATATGTCAGTCAGTGACAGCAATAAATGCTAGAGACACTAGAGCATCTAATAAAGAGGAACAAAAAATGAAATATATATATAAAGACGTAACAAAAATAGGGTAGAGATAGGATTCGTAAAATCAAAGAATGAGGAAAGGAAAGAAACATCTGTTTTAGTGTTTAGTGAAAGAACAAACAGACTGGATGAAAGAAAGAGAGGAAGAATGAGATATCAGAAATGGGCAGAGAGAAAGGGTAATATAGAAAGAAGCAAAAAGAAAGAAAGACAATGTATTGAAAAAAGAAGAAAAAAACAATTCAAGTAAAAAAAAACGAAAAAAATATAGAATGAGAAAGATGAAAAATGGAATGAAAAAAAGAAAAAAACAGCAAATAAAGCATGCTAAGAAGAAAACGAAAGAGAAGAAAGAAATGACAAATAAAAAAAAAAGCAGAAGAAAGAAAGAAGAGAAGAAAAATAAAATTGGCAAATTAGACAAAACTAAAGATAGAAAGAACCAAGGGAAGGAAAGTACACCAAGCAAGAAATAAAAAGCCAGTGACACCAATATGGAAGAAAGAAGGAAGTGGGGTTTAAAAAATGACGTATAAAAGCTGGAAAAAAAAGAAAGGAGGAAGAGGAGTAAATGACAAAGGGAAAGAAAGGCGAAGAGAGCAAAAATGAAAAAAAAATGAGAGAAAAAGTAAAAAAAGAAAGAAGGGAAAAATGATAGATAAAGCAAAGAAAGCAAAAAAAAAAAATAACAGGATGAGAAAAATAAAAAGAAAGAGAAAAGTAGAGGAAAAAAACATGCAACGGGAGAAATAAAGCCAGTAATACAATGAGAGAAAAAATAAGGGAAGGAAAAAAAGAGAAAAAAAGATTTCCAAAAGAAAGACGAAGAAAAGGAAAGAGAGAGAAGAGAATGCAAAAAGAGGGGAAAGGGCAATAAAAGAGAAAGGGAAAAAAAGGGAAAAAAGAGAAAAATAAAAGACAAGGCGTAGAAGAAAAAGTCAATAAAGACATGATGAAAAAAGAAGGATGTTAATGAAGAAAAGGAACCAGAAGAAGCAACGAAATGAAAGAAAATATAAGTAAAACAGAATGAAAGTAGGAAGGGAGGAAGGAAGAAAAATAAAAGAAGAAAGAAAACAAAGAAGAGAAAAAAGGACAACAGAACAATGGAATAAGAAGGAAGGGAAGGAAGGGGAAGAGAAAGGTAAAGAAGGAAAAATTGGCCAATAACAACTGGATGAAATGGAAAAAAGAATGGAGAGAAGAAGAATGAAAGACGAATAAAAGCAGAACGAATGAAAAAAGGAAGGATAGGGTGAAAAAGAGAGAACGTAAAGACAGGAGGAGAGAGAGAGAGAGAGAGAGAGAGAGAGAGAGAGAGAGAGAGAGAGAGAGAGAGAGAGAGAGAGAGAGAGAAGAGCGAATAAAAACAGAATGAAGGAAGAAAGGAAAGGGAAATACCAGAAGGGAAACATACACGAAAAGGGAATAAACGGTCTATAAAAACAGAGTGAAAGAACGAGAGAAGGAAGGAAAAAGGAAATGCAGAACGAGGAAGAAAGAGCTAATCACAACGGAACGGAATAGAGATATGGAAGAAAGGGAAGGGAAGAGAAAAGAGAAATGAAAAGAAAGAAAGAAAAGCTAATAAAAACAAAACGAAAAAAAATGGAAGAAGGAAAGAAGAGAAGAAAAAGATAAGGAAGACAAAAAAAAAACAAACAATAAGATGAAAAACAGTTGGAATAAAAAAAAAACGAAAATAAAAATTGAAAAATGAGAAACAAGGAAGAAAGAGGGGAAAAAACAGAGGAAAGAGAAAAGAAAAGGAGACAAAACGGAAAGAAACAAGAACAAAGTAAAACTGAATGACAGAAAATAGTCAAAGGGGATTAATATAGAAGAAAAAAGAAAAAGAAAAATGTTTAAACAGGCTTGGTAGAGCTTAAATCAAACTTTGTTGCTTCACTAAAATCTATAAGGTAAACGAAACGAAATTCATTTTTTCATATGATATCATTCCGAAAATACGTCTCCCATTTCAACTCCTTTATTGGTAATTTCTGTAAATAGGGTTTGCAAACTTCAGCCAAATAACTCGACCTGTGTTGGGCTTCGGAAGTGTGAGTGGATTCGTCACTATATTTTTGCAAACCTAACTGTGTCATTGCTATTTGCATATGACGTCACTGGTTTTTGGTCAGGTCATTGTCATCCGTCATTATTGTTGCATGCAAAAATAAAGTCAAACCCCAATAGTAAGAGTTTGATCAAAAGGAAAGTTATCAAGAATGAAAAAGAAATGCAAGAATAAAGAAGAAGAAGAGAAGTAAGAAAGAGAGGAAGTAAGGAAGGAAGAAAGAAAGAAAGAAAAGTTGAAAATATAAGGAAACTGAAAACATAAAAACGGAATGAAAGAAAGGGCGGGAGAGAATCAAAGAAATATGGAAAGGAAAAAAATCAGAGTGGGGGGGGAGAATAAAATAGAAAGAGATTGGAATGGAGTGAAGAAAAGTTAGAAGAAAAGAAACAAAAGAGATTGACAAGAAAGACGAAGAAATGAAAAAATGAAAGAAAAACGCAAGAAAGAAACAAACAAGCCTGGTTGCTGCAAATTCAATGTCCACACCAACTTGTATTTCGACCGAAGATGATTATTACAACCTTCATATTGAGCATATGATAAGTAAGTTCGAAGGTGTATCAGATTTGTCAGTTTGGCTCGGTTGGTAACACAGTCGCCTAGCAATCGTGATTTCAATTCATGGTCGGGTAATGTTTATGGAATAGCCGTCGAAAAGTTATATTCTTTATTGTATGCTTGTGTGTTCTAGCTCTCATGGTAATTCTGTTTTGTCCACATATACGAAAAGTGGCATCAGTACTCCACTACACCTCTTTAAAAATGTTTTTTTTTCTCCTTTTGGAGGGGGGCTTTTTTTACTCTTCTTTTTTACTCTATATTTTCAGTGGAAAACTACAGTGATGTCATAAAAAGAATTTATTCTGACCATATCTATTCTTCGATGTTTTGTATTTTTAACAAGACTTCTAAATTTGATACAACGGTTGTTCAATTACTGACTGTAATGCTAAGTGTTATACCTCGGTTTGGTTTAAAGTAACGGGATAGAAGAGCTCCCCCCCCACACACACACACGCCAAATTAGTTGAGGATAGTTCTGGTTACTGTCGCGGGGGTGAGGAAATGAGGTCTACATGGGGAGGAGTTTGATAAGAAGAAAAACGAAATGAAAAGAGTAGAAAGGAAGGCAAAGAAAGGATGAGAAGAGAGAATGAAAGAAAGAAAAGAAAGAAAGAAAAAAGGAAGAAAGAAGGAAAGGGAGAAAGGAAGGAAGGAAGAAAGAAAAAGAAGAAAGGAAGGAAGAAAGACAATGAGAGTGGTAAAAGAATCAAAAAGAGCAAATGAAGCTGACAAAAATATTGAAGTATAAGATGAACAAAATGGCGGCCTTTGCGTATAAAATGTGAACCGCTAGGTTACATTGAAAAGAGAAAGAAAAAAAGGTGGGGGGGAGATGCGAAGGAGAATTGACGCAGCGTGGAAGGCAGAAATTAATCAGGCTTGTCAAGAGAGTATTTTGAATGCAAATGAAGACGCCCTGGGCCAATGGTGACGAAGTGACAGATGCATACACGTGAAAAAGAACGTCCTGCAGAGAGGCGAAAACTTTCTGTCAACGATTGGTCGCACGCTTGTGGCAGGCAAGCAAGCCATCGGCAGATCTGTGTCAACGCAGTGACGGATGTCCGTGGGAGATCTTGTCATGGAAATGATACCTTGCTCGGGGACCCCCAAACCGATTTTGATGGTGAACGATGATGGGATTCGATGGGAGCTGGGGGAGGAGAAGGAGGAGTGGATGACGCACAGGCGGTGGCGGCTGTATAAATTGGGAGGGACATTAGAGGGGGAAGAATGCGAAAATAGGGAACAGGGAGAGGATGAACGTGAGTGAATCCCTGGCAAAAAGACATCTAGATGGGCCAAGTTTTTTTTTTCTTTCTAACCCGTTCTCCGTTTTGTTGAGAAAGTTGGCGTATTCATTACTTTTTAAGGTTCAAAAATGAATCCCTGTTGAATAGGCGTGTAGAGTTTGAGCCAGATTTAAAACCAGACTGTGTTCAAAAACTGATTCGTTGTTTGACATATACTGATAATTATTATCAAAAGTAGAAAATATGGATGCTTCCAACGTTTTTAAATTTGGTCTGAAAGAAAGCGCATTTAGCTCTGGCAGACCTGGCGACTTTCTCCCTACCATACTCTCACAAGGCCTTGTGACTCTTTTCACCCCTCTTGCTGCTCCCTCAGCAAGCAGCTTCTTCCTTTTCTTACTATCTTAATGAAGCATCTGAACCGTCTTTGCGTGTAGCAAGTAGTTTCCGACATACATATATGTATATATTTTTACTCTGGTTTAAAAAAATGATTTTGACTCTTGTAGACCAGTATTCTGTCACCCCCACTCTCTCTATCTCAATATATATATATATATATATATATATATATATATATATATATATATATATATATATATATATATATATATATATATATATATATATATATATCCCTCTCTCTATGGATGCTTTCCACTTTTTTTCAGTTCGGTCTGAAAGAAAATTAGCTTGATTCCCATAGACTTCTCTCTCTCTCTCTAACACACACACACACGCACTCTCCCTGTGTATCTTCGTCTCTTTCTCTCTCTATGGATGTTTACAACCTTTTTCAATTCGGTCTGAAAGAAAATTTGACTCTCAGACCTGACACCGTTCGTCGTAGGTAGAAAAAAATAAGAAGAGTTAATTGAATTTCAGTGTCGCATTTCGTCTCCATTTCTCGTACTATCCACAAAGACCCAATCATTTTTTTTATAGCAATTGTGGCCAGAGTGCACGATATACACTGCCTAATCGAACGGAACGGCTCTAACTGCCCTGCTATTTCTCCCATAACTGGGGAGAGACATAGATTCATGCCGTTCTCAAGGATATTAATCGTGACAACGCAAATTGAACCAATTGGAGCTTGAGCTAAGTTCACCAATTCCATTCTCTGCGAGGTCAACTGTTTGGCCACCCGACCAGTTTGGCATTTCCTAAACCAAATTTTACGAATTGGACTTCTTTCTAAAAAAAATTAATCCAAACAATTTCAGTTTGAAATTTTTGGCTTTTTTGGCTCTTCACATTTGAATGACTTAAAAAAAATCAACATTTTAATCCTGTTAAGTGACATCAAGTTATTTTCATTATCAGCAGTTTTTTTTTTTTTTTCTGAAAAGTCTACTTGTTAAGTATTCTTGAAAAATACGTAACCACATGAATAAGTAAATATGACCCGACTGGAACTACGCTGAAATGTAAGTAAAAAAGGGAGGCAATTGAGTGTAGAAGACGTTTGAGTCTGTTATGGGTGACAGCTGAGTAGAGGATTGTGATGCATTAAAGAGTGTTCACCTAAAATGTATCCATATTTTGTTGACAGCAACGACAATCATTACCGAGAAGGTAGTAGAATGCCTTCATAAAAATACAATAAATGTTATAATAATCATCTAATAGTGTATGCGTTGTAAGTGCACAACAATCCTTTTTTTTTTTACTGAAAAGAAAATGTATACCATAGCCTGCAACGTACACTTTCATTATTTCGCTTGCGAAGTACCTGTAAGAAAATATGGGGATATTTACGTATGGATCGGCACGTCGGCCTAGAACCCGTAGTATCCGTGCTCTCTGCCTGGGATCAAAGTGTGGTTCTCCAGCTCTCACTCGAGAACCAGAGTGTAATATTTATGCGTCCTACCTAGGATGAAAGTGTCGCTTCCTGGCACTGTTGTCTAGGATTAGAGCGTAGTATCTGTGTGCTCACCAAAGAGTGTTTATCTACATAGATATATGTCACGATTCATATATGTAAATATTAGTATTAATCATACATTTATTTCACATCTCGTAAACCGGGGCCAGAGGTAGAAAAAACTTGTGATATGTGGAATCCTGGTAGAGGCAGCTGAAGCACACACTTTACTTATAAGCCACTGTTGGGATATAGTTTTGCATGAAACTGGCTCAGTGACTTGTTACCGAATCAATACTCTGAGAAAACCTCTGTCTCACCAGAATATCGATACTTTGATGGTATTCTTGTTTTCCGGTGTCAATGGATTGACGCCTGATCCGTTTGCCAATAATTTCCAGTCACCGGTGCCGTCTCCCGAGTGCATCCACGCAAATCTATCAACTGCAGCAAAGATTATCAACTTCGAAGTTTTGACCTTCAATTTCCAAGTCTTGTAAACCCACTATTTTCCCCACTCTTCGATTAATCAATGCAAGGACTTATCTTAAAAGAGAAAGTTGAAGAAGAACAAGCTAGTACCAAAGTCTCTTGCCTACTTGAAATCTAAAATGTAAACAAAACAATTTATTTCTCCTTACAACATAAATCCGAAACTACATGTCCCGTTTAAACTATATTTGTTGTTCCATTTATAGAACAAGTCGACCTGAGTTGAAATCATGAATTCATCATCAGTTTTTGTGTACATAACTCTTATTTGAGCCTTCATGACGTCACTGGTCTTAGTGCAGTCATTGTCTTCGTTGTTACAAACGAAAATGAAGTCAAAACTCAAAAGTGGAAGTCTGACAAAATTTCGTAAAAAAAAACTCATCGTTTACAAAAGAATACTGAAAACTTTCAAGCGAGTCGTGGTATGACTTTTACTTTCCCCGTATCTCTTTCATCCATGTCTTGAATTTAAAAGTCCTTAATTCCAATATCTGACGAATTCACGATAATAAAATCAACTCTAAGAGTTTGACAAAAGAATGATGTCACTAATTCCAACGGAAAATTAACGGAGACAAGTGTTTTTTTCTTTACTTCACATACTTGTTTTGTATGTTTGCTGTGTGAGATGATTCGACAGAATGTTGGTAATGTGACAATCGGGAGGTGAAAGGAAATTCAAGAAAAAAATAAGTATTACATTATGTGAGCATGCTTTGATGCATTTCGTTGACATCTGCCGTTTTCAGAGAACTTGTAGCGGTTGTTGAGAGAACTGTTTACATGTTTGACATTTGAGGAAATTAAATGGGGATTTTTTTGCGTTGCAGGTTCTTTAGCAGGAGTACCAGGGGGTGTTTGTACCTGTGAAAGCAAGAGTCAGGCTGGTCTGAGATAAGAAGGGTCTGTGAGAGTTGGATGAAAATGATCACTTTTCAGGAAAGTATGTATGGTTGTGCATTTTTTTCAGAATGGGAAGGTTATGTCTACCATTTAATGGATAGGTGTAGACAACTATGGACAGGGGTGGAAATTTTCAATGTTTATTTTTTCAGCAATTGTGTGGTAGGCCTATGGAATAGATTGATGGGATATGCTCAATAGTAAATGAGTTTTTGAAAATTGAGGTGTCTGGGCATAAACAACTAAAGTCGTAGCCAGCGCAAAGACACTACTTTATTATTACTTAGTTTGAAAAAAAAACCTGAGCTTGGAGTCTGAACTCGTCTCGTGCTCTTCGGGGCCGGTCAGTTTTAGTTGATAGAAACTGAATACAACTTCTTTTCACAGTCTTAGCGAGAGGCGTATACAACCAATCCATCTTTCCGATCGTTTTCTAGAAACATGGACCCTAACTAAAAGATTGACCTGTAAACTGAGGAGCATACAGCTTGCACACGTGAGAATCATGCTCAACATAACACGGAGATATCACAAAATAGCACAATATATCAGGGAGGAAAAAGAGGTCCGGAAATCTATTAAAAACTCAAATGTCAATAGGCTGGTCATGTTACAAGAATGGCAGATAACTGATGGGCATCACGACTCATACCATAGATCTCCAGAGATCATATGCGCAACCAAGGCCGGTAGATTACAAGATGGAGAGACGAGCTATTCTTAAATAAAATATCTCATTTTTTGTATGCGAGAATTCCAAAATCCGGAAACACCCTAAATCCAGAACTCTCCTGGTCCCAGGCATTTCAGATAAGGGGTGGTCGACCTGTAATACAATCTTGTAGACTGTATACATTGGTTGACCAAATCATTAACTAACAATCATCGGCTATTTTCTCATTAGAACTGAAAGATGAAAAAACAAATTTCATATATTTCTTATTGAACTAATTTGAGGGTTTCGAAATATTTTTTTTTCGAAATGATGAAAGTTTTTTTTTTATATTGAATTTTTGAGTCAATCTCTAACAGAATGAATGTAATGTATTCATTTTCTCGAAACTTCTCTGTCTCTCTTTTCCACATTCTCTTCCTTCTTTCTTTGTACTCCGCACTTTTTTCATTCCTATTCGCACATTTCATTCTTTCTCTTCTTTCTTCATTTGTTTGACTGTTTCCCTCTTTCTCTTTACATTTTCTTGTTTTTTTCCTGTTCTCATAGGGCGAAATTACGTCTTTCTTTCTTTCTTTCTTTCTTTCTTTCTTTCTTTCTTTCTTTCTTTCTTTCTTTCTATTCCCAGACACACCTTACAATTTTCTTTCTTTCTCTTCCAGACCCTTTTCTTTCTGGTTGACTCCGTTCTATCTCTTTCCCGCGTATCTCTCTCATCTTCTTCTTTTTCACAATTTCTCCCCAGCATTTTTAAGTCTACCATCTATATTCATTCATCCTATCTTTTTCTCTTCCTTTCTCCTTTTTGCTCCCTTTCATCAACCTTTACTTCCTTGCTTCCTTCCTTCCTTCCTTCCTTCCCCCTCCCTTCCTTCCTCCCTCCCTTCCTTCCTTCCCTCCCTCCTTCCTTCCTTCGTATTTTATTTCCTTCCTTCCTTCTTTCATCCCTTCCTTCCTTCCCCTCCCTTCCTTCCTTCCTTCCTTCCATCCTTCCTTCCTCCCTTCCTTCTTTCCTCCCCCCTCCCTTCCTCTCATCCTTCCTTCCTAATCATCCTTAATCGTTTTACTATCTTTCTTCATTCCCCATTCTCCATTCTCACGTCTCGTTTTATCCTTCTTCGGTTATTCCCCCTCTCACCACTTTCTCCCGTCACTTCCCGGTCCTCCCTCAGCTCCACTTAAACCGCTAATTAAATCAATAACTGACTTGTTAATGATCACCCTCTTAAACAGATTCCATTTGTCAGTTGTTAGACCCGCTTCCTCAGTACACCATCCCTCCCCTGCAACCGTCTTATCCACCCTGACTGCCTCTCTCTTTCTCCCTCTCTCTCTCCCTCTCTCCCCCTCTCTTTCTCTCTCTCTCTCTCTGCAACTTTGGAATATACTTGCCCTTTTTTTTTTGTATCAGCTCGGAACTTCTGATTGGCCACTCTTCCGTCTCGTACATTTCCCACCATCTTGTCAGCCCCACCCTCTTTTTCTACCACTTGATGAATTTGTGACCATGTTTTTTTTGTTTTTTTTTTCGCACGCTCTATGTCAATTCCGTTATTGTTCCAATTAATCCATCAATTAGTTGATCAGTTTTGTAATTAATTGATATTTTCCTGATTAGTTGGCAAAACAAAACGAAACAGAGCAATCAGGCTGAGTGGGTGCGAGCCGAAGGTTCTCCGTGTAAACAATTGATTGGGAGGCAGACTACGAATTTTGTTGGCGGATGCAGGGGCTGGTGGGGGGAGGTCGATATTGCCGTAAGTAACGGATACATTATTAAACAAAGAACAGGAGGAGAAACAAGTTTTAAACTTGTTTTATTCTCAATTGATCCTCGTAAGATTGTTTTGATCCTACTCGTCAGCGGATGACTGGTCATAAAACATGTTTAAATGTGCCGTGTGTGTGTGCGTGTGTTGAAACATGTCGTTTTAAAACGGGCAAACAAACACGTTGAAGGCACGTGCAAAGAATTACAAGTTCTATGATCGAAAATCAAAATGTGCTTGAACTGAAGTTAAATCAAGAAAAAAAAATTAGCGCAAAAACAGATTATTTTGGTTTGCATGGTACTGATTTTTGTTGTTGTTGTTGTTGTTGTTGGGGCGATGTGAATTGACTCGGAAATGGAAGGAACATTTCGCAATACTGACAACTTCGTCAAAAAAAAAAAAGAAAAAGAAAAGAAGTTAAGAGTCGGGATAATAAAATTGTGAACACCTCAAAATGGACTAGCTGGACCTGTTGAAATGTTGTCCATCATCTCACGCCTGTGCTCTTCTCTCAACTTGTGCTCGCATCCACTTATGTTCTCCCTTACCCTTTCCAATCTGTGTTGCTCGCCCATGTCTTTATCACAGAAGAATGAAACATGGAGTAGTTTCAGACACAAAGATCTCCAATACTCCCCAATCAAAATATTTAACGTTTTCTATCCTTTCCCTTCTTACCCTCTTTCTATCATTTCAACTTAATCTACCCTCTCTTTTCCTACTCTCCTGTTAAACTATTAAACTTTTTCTCTCTTCTATCTCTTCCTACCCTTTTATCAAAATACCTAATCTGTCCCTCGTTCCACTACTGAAAGCGTAACAATCGAACTCAGGTAGGAACGACTAAGATAATAATGGGTAAGACGACAGCAGAAAGAAAAGGGCGTTTCGTTTGGCTCATGTATATGAACACGTAGTTTTGCTGATATCGCCGGTGATACACTGACCGCTAAGAAATAGAGACACTTGAACGGATTTTGAATAAAGAGTTTTTCAGAGACCTGTGGCACTTTATAGGAATTGTAAAGAAATTGAACTGCATTTAAGAAAAATCATATCAACACAAACATATATGCAGTTATAAGCCTTGCATCTGATAATCAGTAAAGAGCTTTCTCTCGTTGTCAAGCTAATGGACGCAGCTGACGTAGAAAAATAGAGTTTTATATTCGGATGATGTTATAGAAATGCTGAAGTTAAGGAACAAGAAAAAACAAAAAGCTTGGTTCTCATTAAGGTCAAATTCTCTTGCTTCATCAAAATCTAAAAAAGTAAACAAAACAAAATTCATTTTTCCATACAAAATTATTCAATAACTATGCGTCTCATTTCAACTCCTTTATCAATAATTCCTGCGATAAAACAAGTTGCCCTGAGTTGAGAGAGTAAATTTGTCTTCAGTTTTTCGTTTGTAACAGCAATGGAAAAGTCAACGCTTAATTGAAGGAGTTTGTGAAAAGGTCATTAGAAACAAGATCCATTCTTACTTAACAAAACGCTGTTCTCCAAGCTCATTGGAATGCGAATCTCGATTTGTTAACGTATAAAAAATGCAATGTGTATCCATTGTTTTTGAAGTCATGGGTAAACTAGTATATGTACATATATATATATATATATATATATATATATATATATATATATATAATAACCCAATAATTTCAGTGATTCCATTGAGGTGACAATCTTTTTCCGACATGCTTACAGAAAGTTTAAGTAACTTTTTCTTCGATTGTTCAATTCTGCGAGAGTTGTTGGATTTTCCTGGAATCTTATTTAAAGAAATGTGCATGGATATCAGGTAACATAATTCTTGGATGTCTATTCAGACTTCTTAATCTGAAAATAATTTGTTAAAACAAATTTTTTTGCCGTTAATACTGAGACGTATTGAGAGAAAATGGATGTTTTTTTCCCCAGTAGGCAGCAGAAAGAATCAACATTCCGTCTTCAACAAATACGCGTCTAATAGAGTATTTTCTTCTATTTCGACAGGTTTCGTTTACTGCATGTAGCTAAAAAATATCTAAATTTCACAATGCAGATTCTGACAAACGCTGTTCATAGACGTAATTTTGAAAAAAAAAACACAAAAAAAACAAAAGAAAGTTGATGAATATATTCACGAAAGTGTAAAGTCATTCGAAAGTGGGTTAAGTCATCTGCAAAATGTAGATCAATTGAGAAGGTTGTCTTATTTGAGGAAAAGGTAAGATTATTTGGGCAATTCAACAACTTATAATTGAAAGCATCATCATCATCGCCACAACCATCATCATCATCATCATCATCATCATCATCATCATCATCATCATCATCATCATTAACATTAACATTATCACACACTTGGCGTTCAGTGTGTGCACTAGTCGGAGTAGTTTGGTTTGGTCTACGCACTGTCGCAAGTCCATTCAGAACTCGAAATATTTTGCTTACTAGTTGCCAAATAAGACAGCGACCTTTGCAGGATCAGTTGAACCAGAAATTTTTTTTCTGTTCTGCCTCTACAACCTAAAAACAATGAGCCTTGTACTAGACATTGATGGACTTAGTACCTATCATCTAATCACTGCGTAGTTACGACCAGAAAAAAGACTCTAATAATATATCACTGTATTTTCTCCAATATTTGTCTCGTGGAAAGACTTCTGTGATTCTGTAGCGTCAAATAGTTGCAGCCAAGGTTGGTCCAAGGTATCGGTAATATGAGCAACCACCCAGAGCAATAAGTACGAAGGATGTGTTGTGTGTCCGAGACAGAACTTCCTGAACGCGAATAAAAACACGTGAAAATCCATAAATCAAATAGAAATAAAGAGTCAAGATGAGATTAGGGTAACATAAATTCTTGTCATGTAGCATGATGCGCCTATTCGTTTATCTTTGTTCCTATATACCTAAACTCCCATGGGAAAAATGATCAAAGTGGGGAACCTCACATACGATCGTGTTGAGTAATAACGACTAAAAAATTCTCCTGAGTCCTCGCAACTATTGTCGCAAGGACATAAGAGAGTTGGTCTTGATGTGTTTGGACGATTCCTGAGCCTCCTGGACTTGAATGTCCAGTATAGAACCACGCCTCATGAGGTGAAATCCTATTTGCTATGGCACCGTATCTGATTTAAATGGTCAGAAACCAGAAACTCATGGACAAATCTTGAATGTGTTTTATGTTGATAATAAGTTTTTGTTTGAAACAAAAACGTGTAAGTATAATTAATCATTGTCAGTCTCTCCTTATTATGATAATGATTCTGTTATATTCATTCAATAAGGATCTGAAATATGTGCCGTTCCGGAACATTTTTCTTTCATTGGATCATTGTAATAATCTTTTAGTTACTATGTATTTTTTTTTCACTTTTCTTTTCACATAACATATTTGAATAAGATGATACTATACGTTAAAGGGCACTGAAGTTAATCTTGCCCGGGGTGCCAGGGCCGGTCATGGTTACATCAATGTTAATATTTACAACTAGTAGTATTTTATCTTCTGACTCCTATGATTCCATGAACTGTTAGTCATATTTTATAATTACGTTACCATGTACCTGTCAGAATTGACGGGGTTATTTATGTATGGATGGATACCGAAGAGCGTAAAGCTAGTTTATTAGGTAATTTATTTTTCTACAATTCAAGTCTTCTTATTTCAAATTTCTTTTATTCACGTCATAACTTTTTAGAGGTGATTGGACATAATGTTTTAGACAAAATGCTGTGTAAAAAAAAATAAGAGGAATTTAAATTGTTTTCAAAAGATAAAAAACTTATTCATTTAGAAAAATATATGAAAGAGAAAAGATATCGTATGTGTTTATTTTTTTTATAAAAGTAAGTCTTCCATAAAATATGACAGGGTTCTTTACGTATGGATTATTTATACAAATATATATTTTATTATAAATGGTTTTACTTCGAAGATTTTTTTTCTTATTATAAAAAAAGACAACTTTAAATTGAAGCTGAGAAAATTTAATGAATCTTGACGAGGGTGGGGGAGTCAAAAGTCCGAATTGTGAGGTAAGGAAAGGGGTTGTTCGGTCG
>OY735209.1:14208313-14263313 GCA_963457665.1 Thysanoteuthis rhombus
TGTATGTAAAGAAAGTGCCCATACACACACTTACGCACTTACACAAACTTACGCACACACACACACACACACACACACACACATATATATATATATATATACGTATCGCCACATAAATAGATAGGAAATATGAAGATCTATGTAGATTCAATTCACACACACCCACCCACCCACATATATATATATATATATATATATATATATATATATATATATATATATATATATATACATATATAATGTGTACTTCATAGAGTGAGACAGACTCGGGAGTGAAGTTTTTGGTGGTAAGGTTTATTAATCCTTATATGTCAATAGTCCATACATGTTTCGGGATTTCTCCCATCATCAGTGGTGCGTGTTGTGTGAGTGTGGATTAAAATGTACCATGTGGAACCAGAGTCCACTGCCAGGGACTATGCATTGCGGGTAAGTTTTGTTGTCAGGGCTACTAGATGCCTCCTGCTGAATGTAAGAATGACCAGCAGGTATTGGGATTTTGGTAAAGCAGCAGCAGTTTGTCTTGGGGAGGGCAGAGTGTGTCAAGGTAGGGGGTAGTGATGTGGAGGTGGATGTTTTGGTATGATTGGGATAGTGTAGGAGGAGGGGCGGTGGGGTCGAGGAGCTACATAGGTATCAACCTTAAAAGTTACTGAAAATGTTTTGGCTATGAGTTGAACAGGGGTTATAACAGGCTAAGGTGAAGTTTTTCCTATGGGTCTAGGTGACTTTGAAGCTTCCATTATTGAATGTGTCTAAGATGTGGGTGTGAGGATATTAATGGTAGGAGTTGTGTGTATTAGTGTTCTGTGTGGTGAGGGTTGTTCAGTTTAGTATTTTGATGGTGTGTAGTAGTGTTTTAGTAAGTTTTCTAAACTGCTTACTAGTGTTGGAATCAGGTTTTCTATATATATATATATATATATATATATATATATATATATATAAGAATAGTTCAGTTTCTTATAGACAAAAGTCAACTGAGAAAACAATTATGCAACAAAATTCTAGTGTGACATGTAACTAGTCAAGCTTCAATCTATTTGCAATCGGATAGCCGAGTTAATAAACTAATATGAATTAACGAAGCCCCGTGAATAATCCTCTGTGTGCACACTCACACTAGCGAGCACGCAGGCGCACACAAGCCAGTTCCTCTCTGTCTCTTTCTCTCTATATACATATGCATGTGCATGTTCTTCTGTGTATGTGCGTGTGTGTGTGTATACGTGCGTGTGTGTGTGAGCGCGCACGTGGCGTAATCTGCAGGGCTACATTTGACTACAGCCATGCATCGACTTTCGTCAGGGTAATGTACTAATCTCGAGGTATGCATGTAACTGGACCTCAACGTGTCTCCCCCTTTGTGGGTGAAGCGAACGTACTGCACAACATAAGGCATCATGGCGCGAACATATTCACCTGAACTTACATACACATAAATACCATGACTGATAAAAATCTAAGGACGTACCTGTTATCCAAATTGGAGAGAGATCTCTCCTTCTTTTATCATGCGAGGCGATTGCTTTTGCGGGTGGGTGTTAGAGGACCATGTTAAACATTAGGTTTCCAGATTTAAACAATCGATATATATACATAGACAAAAGACCGCCCAGGACTTGATTTCATGCTGCATGATGGTGTCAAATCTGTTATCGAGACTTTTTTTTTCAATTTCAAAATTCTCGTTGAGCTGTCATCTGCGGTCGGACGTATCTCCGATCGAGTTTATTTGAGATCGGCCTTATGTCGTTTGGGTGTAAGTTTACGGGTATATATTCTCTTGTCGACCGTTGCCTGTGCAATACGTTCGATTCTCATTTTTGCAAATACGAATTAAAAGAATGTAAACTTGAGTAAAATATATATTATTGCTATGCTTAGCGCATAACATGTAAAGCATAATTGGATCGGGAAGAGTGTGTTGCGCAACTCTTTCGATTGAGATGGATCTGCGAACTTCGACGATTAGCAATCAGAATCTTCAATTTTGTCAAGGATACAGGCACCTACCACTGGTGCCAAATGGAAAGACACAACTATATCAGCCACCAAGTAAACCTCGGAGATTTCTGATGAAACAAGAAGAAACCAAAGCAAATAGATCTACTGTATTGACTTGAATTTTCAGGTCATTATTCCATGAATATTTTGACAAGGAACTAGCATTGTCATTATCGTTGTTTGGATCAATTGAACTCATTTGTTAATTCAAAAATTCCTACGGGGCTCTATTAAAGCGCCAGGACTATAACCTTCCGGCCAACGAGTTCTCCGGCTTCTATATCTTGTCCCTCGTTCCAAGCCAAAGTGTCGTGATTGTTCAATGTACCAAGTCAGTGCTTTATTGCTGTGGGGAAGTGTGTAAAGAACGTTCCTTTACTTTTGTTGGGAGGGGAACGGCATTCTTTTACTACCTAATTACAATTAAAATTCTATTTATTTGCTTCGTCATTATCATCATCAACCTTTCAGCATCTGTCGTTGGATATAGACCTTGCCCAAGATTCACTAGTACTTCGTGGATTGTCTGATTCATCATTCCATCTTATTTTCTGCCAGCCACAGTTTTGCATATGATTTCTTGGGATCCACCTTGTGAGTCGTGATGTCCAGTGGTTGTCCGATTTTTTTGCAACATCAACGTCAAGAAATATACTTGGCATCAAACAGGTTTAATGCTGATTGATGTCCCTTTCCTTTCTTCTCTTTTGGTTCAGTTGGAGCCCATTAATCTAAGCGCAGTCTGATTATTGCCTTGTACAGTAACAGGATTATATATATATATATCTACGTGTTTAAAGGTGTGTCATAAGTATCTCAATGGCTTTTTGTGGTTGTTTACCTACCGCTCTATGCGGTGTGAATCTTAGTTTGGAGTCTCTGTGTACACCTAAGATGGAGAGATCGTAAGACAGCACAGTAAATTAAAGAGAAGAAAGGAGCCCAAAATATCACAGAAACAGTTCGAAAACTCTAATGGCAATGGGCTGAGCATTTTGCAAGAATGTGAAACAACCGCTAGGCGTCACAACTTAAAAACGTGGATTCCCAGAGATCATATGTTAAACTGTGTCCGACAGAAACTAAGATGTTGTGAAGAGCAAGATAAATTCAGAAAGTACTTGCTCCACGATGCCCATGATACAAAAGTGTGACGAATCTTGGGAAAGGTAGAAATCCCACGATGGACTCTGAAAGGCTGGTTTTGATCATGATGATGATGATGTGTGTATATATATGTCTTTTTCCACATTTGTCGTGTCCAATGTAGGGAGTTCTCCACCATATGACATCATTGTGTACTCAATGTTTGGATTATTTTTGACCAGATGCAACGATCATATGAATGCACCGCGAGTGGTTTTATTATATAATTTACCTATTTGCAGATAATTTTACTGCAGAAGTAAAAATTGCAAACAATTCCTCTGTCAGAATGTTGTATGAAATAATCTACGTAATGAGATGAATAAAATTTCAAAATTCGAGGTGGCCTTGTCCATTCTGACTACAGTCGTTAATTCTTACACCTTGACATAACTTGTCCGGAATCAGATTAGTTCACTGAATGTTAAGGTGTAAAGGTCATCACTTTTGTTCACTCTGTACCGCTTTGGACATCACTCTCCGGCCACACATCACAGTTACGACAGCCAACATCAGTGGAACCTCCTCCACGCCATATTATCGCGCGACAATTCATCCCTCCCCTGCCGCTGCCATCGTCATCAGTTTCTCAAGCACCAGTGACTCGAAAGCAACTTCCAGCACCCTCTGTTCCTTTCCCCAGCCGTCATTCCTTACGGCGCCGATTGGTAGTGCTAACAGTGTTTAGGGCTTTTTATGAGGTTTCGAAATTGGATTCACACCCTCGTCAGTGTGGCTCTGCGGATGGGGAATACTGGACGAGAGCCAGAGGTTCAAATCCCTGGAGATGAAAGCAAGTTTCGTCAGGTGACATTTGATGCCCGAGTGGAACGATGGCAAGTCAGAGGACTTTGAGTGAATATTGGAACCGCACCGGGTTACGTTACTCACTCTAAAGCCGATGGATAATTGAAATGATGGTTTTGTGAAGATTTAAAAAAAAAACAATGAAGAATAAGTAAAAACAGAAACAAAAACCAGATGTCGAGATATATTGGATTGTTGCGTATGAAATATCGTTTTATAAATAAGGAGATTAAGTATAATATAAGCAATAAAAAAATATTGTAAATGTTCAATCAAAATATGATCCATTTGAAGCAACTTGCTTTTCTTAACGATCCTCAAATGATAATATGCCTACTTTATAGAAAAAATCGGGCATAATGGTAACAAAATCAGTAAAAAATGTATTATTGCTTCCTTGTTATTGAACACTTTTATTACGAATTTGAAGTTCAGATTTAAAATATGGTAACCTGTGGGAGAAATGATGGATAGATTTAGTTTATGCTGGAAGATTCCATTTCTCCAATCACAGAGGCTTAAACTCAGCTGGAGTGTGTGATGTTCGGCCCTTTCATGGAGCATTTCATTTAGTTCAGGTGGTATCTATACCAATTATTTTAACCATTTCTGTTGCCTTTGGATGATGTGATATGGTTGCTGTTGAAGTACTAAAGTCTCAAGAAAGTGCTCCAACCTGTAACGAGTCTTTGGCCATTCCTGTCGATAATTCTTCATCTTTGAGAACAAGTTTGTTCCTCGTTCGAACTTCATTATCTGTACCTGAATTTCAAGACCTGAACCGATCGAACCAACGCTAAACAGTTTACACTGTATTTGTGTTAATTCCAAATGCTTTGTTGACATAATTCATTTGAAGCTCCTTGGTAATATCCTTATTTGAAATTATACACGAAGATTAGTCCAATTCCTTTGGTAGACATCATTGCAGTTGAATGTTAAAAGAAAACCCTTCATTAATAAGAAGTTATATGTCTATTTACATTGGAAACTTCAATATAGATCTATGGAAAACAAGAAACAAAAAATAAATCAAATTATTAACTAGAACAAAGCTGAATTGAACGAATAAAAAACAAGGGAAACAGGTCTTATTAATCACCTGATAGAAACCATCGCGTTGCCAAAGTTTTTTGGTAGTGGTAGATCAATTTTGAAATTAGAGTGATAAATGGATAAGTTACTCTCATGTCTTTTGTCTGGCAATGATCACTAAAAAAATCTGAATTTTCAAAACAAAACTAGCGATCAATTTAGCATAAAATTGTATTGCAAACTGAACCCTATTAAAAACCTATTAAGCGGGGAATTTTGAAAAAAAAAAGCTTTTCTATACATAGTAAGGGGTAGATGTTGAAATCTACAGTCGTCTAGTCCAATAAGTACAGCCAGTATTTCAATTATGTCTAGAGAAGTAAATGTTTGAAAATTTCAAGAGTGAGGTTTCTTCCTCTGTCTTTTACATAACCAAATATATCAGTGCAGAAAAATACAAATTAAAAATTATACATTGCCTTCCTTTATTATTATTATTATTATTATTATTATTATTATTATCATTATTATTATTATTAGCAACAGTAGCAGCAGCAGCGGCAACAGCCATTTTACAACAGTTACCTGGTGGTTATCAGTGGAGGTTGAGTGACAGCAAGTCTCCTCAAGTCTCCAGCCCTCCTCTCCACACTCTCATAATCCATAGCAGTACTGCAGTTTACAGTTTCACACCAGTTGCCCAGTGGTTATCGGTGAGTGACAGTAAGTCTCCTAGGGTCTTCAGCCCTCCTCTTCCCTCATCTCATCCCTCCCTCACCTATCATAGCAGTGCTGTGGTTCGTTCCACCACCACAATTTGGTTGTTTCCTCCCTCCCCTTCTGCGTAATTTTCCAATTTTTCACTCTCTTTTGTTCTTTACTCTATGGTCTGTAAGTACGGCTACGTTTATTATTTGGCAGGTTTTCCTCTTCTTGTCCACGATTACTAGATCATGTATTCTCGCTTTGATGGGTTTTTCCGTTTGGATGTCAAAGTCCCAGAGTAATTTGTGGTTAAGTCCCATTCGTTTACTCAGTTCCCAGCGTATCATTGTTGCAACTTTATCCTGCCAGTATTTATACTCCTTCTAGACTAGTTGACTATAATTTACTGGTCATGTGGTTTAGGGTCTAATCTCTTTCACCACATAGGTGGCAATTGCTGTGTATCTGTTGTCTATCGATTTTCATTTTGATATAGTATGTTCTGATTATTATTATTGTTGCTGTTGTTGTTATTATTATTATTATTATTATTATTATTATTATCATTATTATTATTATTATTATTATTATTATTATTATTATTATTATTATTATTATTATTATTATGCAATCTCACACCAGCTGCCTAGTGGTTACCGCTGGAGGTTGAGTGACAGCGAGTCTCCTCAAGTGTCCAGCCTTTCTCTCCTCGTTCTCATAATACTGTGGTTTACAGTTTCGCACTGGTTGCCTAGTGGTCACAGCTGGAGACTGAGTGACAGCAAGTCTTCTCGAATCTCCAGCCTCACTATCCACATTCTCATAGACCACAACAATACTGTGGTTCACAGTTTCACACCGGTTGCCCGGTGGTCATTGCTGAAGGCTGAGTGACATATTTCTTTTGATGTCCAGTAGTATTTACACAAGGGGGATGCGCTGTCACGGAACTTGCAGTAGGGATTAGCACCGTTTTTGACAACGTGCGTTTGGTAGTTCCTTGTCGGAAGGCTCTGGTCTTGGGAAGCTAAGACAAAATTTAATTTTACTCCATGTCATTATCCTTATGTCTAATTTTACTCTATACCATTATCTTCATGACTAATTTTACTCCATGTCCTTATCTTCATGACTAATTTTACTCCATGTCATTATCTTCATGACTAATTTTACTCCATGTCCTTATCTTCATGACTAATTTTACTCCATGTCATTATCTTCATGACTAATTCTACTCCATGTCATTATCCTTATGTCTAATTTTACTCTATACCATTATCTTCATGACTAATTTTACTCCATGTCCTTATCTTCATGACTAATTTTACTCCATGTCATTATCTTCATGACTAATTTTACTCCATGTCATTATCTTCATGACTGATTTTACTCCATGTCATTATCCTTATGTCTAATTTTACTCTATACCATTATCTTCACGACTAATTTTACTCCATGTCCTTATCTTCATGACTAATTTTACTCCATGTCATTATCTTCCTGACTAATTTTACTCCATGTCATTATCCTTATGTCTAATTTTACTCTATACCATTATCTTCATGACTAATTTTACTCCATGTCCTTATCTTCATGACTAATTTTACTCCATGTCATTATCTTCATGACTAATTTTACTCCATGTCATTATCTTCATGACTGATTTTACTCCATGTCATTATCCTTATGTCTAATTTTACTCTATACCATTATCTTCACGACTAATTTTACTCCATGTCCTTATCTTCATGACTAATTTTACTCCATGTCATTATCTTCCTGACTAATTTTACTCCATGTCATTATCCTTATGTCTAATTTTACTCTATACCATTATCTTCATGACTAATTTTACTCCATGTCCTTATCTTCATGACTAATTTTACTCCATGTCATTATCTTCCTGACTAATTTTACTCCATGTCATTATCCTTATATCTAATTTTACTCTATACCATTATCTTCATGACTAATTTTACTCCATGTCCTTATCTTCATGACTAATTTTACTCCATGTCATTATCTTCATGACTAATTTTACTCCATACCATTATCTTCGTGACTAATTCTACTACACGTCATTATCTTCATAACTAATTTTACTCCATGTCATTATTTTCCTGACTAATTTCACCCCATGTCATTATCTTCATGACTAATTTTACTCCATGTCTTTATCATGACTAATTTTGCTCCATGCAATAACCTTTATCAAAAAGATCGACATCAAGAATATTGGCTCTTGCAGTTGAACTGAAAATTTCCCACCCAGATTGCTGTGATAAAAAGCCAAAAATTAATAAAAGGAAGGTAAAATAGTCATGACATAATGAAACCTAAAATGCTATATCGAAAACATGGTAATAACAAGACGAATCAAAACCAGTCGTAAAAATGATATTCGTACGAAAGTTTAATCTAAAATAAAAATAATATTGTGCAACGCAGAATTTTTGCTCCTGGGTAGTGAGTGTTATTTCCGTGGTCCAATAAAAGCGTCAGTTCTGACCTCTGACCAAGACAGTACGCACAGTGTCAGAATCTGCTAAGATGCGTAAGGTCTACAAGCATAGATTTTGGTCTGCCTATTGAGGATCCTGACAGATTCTGGGCACCGTATTTCTCCTGCATTTCAACAGTGTCAATACCTTGTTACACGCCTTGAAGTATGATGAGTACTGCTACGAGTTCACCGGAGACATCAGAATGGTGACATTCCTGATGGATCTCCAAGGTGGTTTTAACAAGTTAGCCTGTTATCATTGCCCTTTGGGACAGTGAGGACACCTTGGCGCACAACCAAAGGTGGGACAGGCCATTGCCGCCTGGATTGTATTTGGGGATGAACAACGTCCCGAAGGAGTTACTGGTTTACCCCGGAAAGTGCTGACGCTACTAATGTATACAACATTGGGCCTTATGAAACAATATGTCAAGGCTCTGGTGAAGGGGCCTGCAGTCATTTGTTTCCCCAAGCTATCAGAGACAAAATAAATAAAATACAAGATTTCTATGTTCTGATTACAAAACGAAGTTTGAATGGAAAAGAAGCCATTTCTTTTAGACGTGATCAATTAAATCAATTATTACCCGGGTACAAACAAGTTTGAGTCCCCCCCCCCGAAAAAAACCAAGGTTTCACATTGTAATAAGAGAGAGTGAAAATAGTAATAAAATAATAATCGATTGTCTTCTGCTGGTGCGGTTGTTGAGGTAACAAATGACTGTTTATCTCTGGTTTAACGACAGAAAAATGTCCGTTTTCGTGTTTTTAACTCATCACCGTTTACCTTGTTTGGGGCTTTTGCTGTTGTTGTTGTTGTTGTTGTTGTTGTTGTTGTTGTGAAAGTGGTAAAAACTTGACCGTAAAGAACAGTCTGGGCATTTATATCTACTCCAGCTCTTGTATGGACAGCATTTTTGGAAAAAAAATAAAATCGTTCTTTATTTCACTTTCCAAGCCAGATTTTGGTGGCAAGAACAGTTGGTAGGGAGTGGTTCTATCATAAAACAAACGGTTAGTTAATCAATAGAAACCGTCAAGAAACCAACATCTTCTGGTTGTATGCTGTGTCTGCAGAGATCAATTGAAAAAATAACGACAGGGGTGATCAATGAATACATTACCTCTCTCGCATGTTGTTGGGCAGTGATCACTGTAAAAAGTCGGAATTGAAAAAAAATCACAACGAAAAACAAGTGCAGATGCTACTGGATACGAAGAAAGGACCAATTTAGCGTAAACTCACATTACAAATTGACTGCCCCCACTGAAAACCTATATGAGTTTGGATTTTCAAATTACAAAATGAAGACGTTTTTTTCTTCTAATGTTTAAATTTTCAGCCCTCTAACTACATTAGTGCGATCCCTACATATATAGACTGCCAGACCATCTTAAAAACTGAGAGAAAAATATGTTGACAGTTTGGTTGGCTGTTTCTAATATACGACTGTCTCTGTTGTGTCTGTTGGTCGTCGTAAACAAGACTTGAGAAACAATAAATTGCCAGCAATCTCAAAAAATAAATAATTACGCTTCACTGGCATTACAATCGTGTGATTGTTTTGCCTTCGTCTTGATTTTTCACAAGTAATCGATCTGCGTTGTTTCTGATCATTATCAAATGATTGTGAAGATCTCACTTCTTGGACTGGAAAGCACTCAGAGATTGCTTACCTCTGCCGACACAATGCCTAACAAATAAAAACCCAATGAAAAAAAAAAGGTATCACAAAGAGGAGGACTTAAGATGTAAAAATATTGAGTTAATTTCCTTGCTCTACAGTTATTGCCTGTTTATTTCATATACCTCTTTTCCGATAAAAAAATATTATTATCTTTATTTTTGATTGATGGCGATTTCAGGCGAAGATCTCAAACGATCCTGTGTGCTATATGCAAAATTATAATTCGGTAGTTTCAGGCTTCAACGTCATTATAAAAACACGTAAATTTTTGAAAGATACGAATTTCTTTTTTCCTCATTTATGTAAAAATGTAAGAGTGATTTTATAATGATAAAGAAAAATGAGACCGCCGAAGTATAACAAGAAAAATATTTCTCAATCGAAAACAAATTCCCGGAACCGCCCGAAAGATGAATCAATTCTTTCGTTGCCCCTGACCCAACCTTCCATAACATTTAAGAACTTCCGAAGATATTGTGTGGACAAATAGACGAACGGACAGACGGACAGAAAGACATTAGTGAATATAGACACCCCTTTTGATTTCGTTTGAAGTTGTTGATGAATATCTATCCCATCAGTAGTAAAGAATATTTTAACTATTCCGGATGTAATGCTTAAATTGGTTTGCGGATATCTATCTATTCAGATATCTAAATATAAACATAGATATCTCACTAAATAGATATCTAGGTTGATAAAATTACGTAAATATCTCCGTAGATATTTTTGTAGTTGGATATATAACTATATCGGCAGATTTCTATCTTTCTTTCTTTCTTTCTTTCTTTCTTTCTTTCTTTCTTTCTTTCTTTCTTTCTTTCTTTCTTTCTTTCGTTCTATCTATCTATCTATCTATCTATCTAACTAACTAATTAGAAAGTTATCAATCTATCTAGTTAGATATCTAACAAGACACATATCTGTCCAGTTGAATATCTATCTTGATAAATATCTATCAAGTTAGATATCAATAATTTGAAAATCTAATTTGATAGATATTTAACAATATGGATGTATAGATACATAGGTCTCTAACTACATAGATATCTAACACTATTGATATCTAATTACATATGTTACTAGATAGTTTGAAAGGTAGCTAACTAGATAGATATCTAAATAGATAGATTGATAAGTATCTCAGTAAATATCTATCAACCTATCTAGTTAAATATATACATGTGTGTGTGTGGTTAGATTTGAATAGATGGATATCTATCAAACTATTTGTATGTATGTAATACTTAGATATCTGTTTATCTGATTAGATATCTATGTATTTAACTATCTAAGTAGTTATATATATATATATATATATATATATATATATATATATATATATATATATATATATATATATATATCCAAGTATATAGTTAGATATATATCTTTCTAGCTGGTTTGATATGTCACGAGTGAACCGCTGAGATGATCCCTTTTGTGCGAGAAAAATTCAAATAAACAGAAAAAATTGCATATGAGCTAATTATATGGTTATATATATATATATATATATATATATATATATATAAAGAAATGGATATATGTGATCCGACGGAATGATTCTGAATTGCGTTATATAGAAACTCATATGGAATGATCTTCCATCATTACACGGTTAATGTATCACTCAGCTGAATAGAATCTATCTATTTATTCTCCTTATGTTGTTTAGGTTGAGTAATATAATATCTGTGTAAGAGCGTAATTACGTTGAAGCGGCCTCCTTATCAATGGCAGGTTCGATTCTTGCAGCAACCCCATATTTCTTTAATTGTTTATCCTATTTACGATCTTTTTCACGTATCGTAAGCCGGGACGAAAGGAACTGTATGATATGGGAAGCCCCGGACAGGGATGGCTGGTGCCACTGCCAGCATAAGGGAACTAGCTAGCTATGTCTTTCATAGTTGTTTGATACATGTTGCATATTTGATAAGATCTCGCAAGCCGTTTTATCTACCAAACCTTCAACATATGTTTCTTTAGCTTTCAAGCTAGTCTGGCTGGCTGTGTATGTATCACGCGTATAGACCGCACAAATGCAATTAGAGAACCGAAAATTCAAACATTTTCTCCTTATGATATCTTGGAAAAATGTATGAAGATATTTTTTTAGTGTGTGTTGGAAGGATTCAGTTTGCAATTCATGTTCATGCTAAATTCGTTCCAAGTTTTTGCATGCTTGTATCTTCCAGTGATCATTGTCCAACAAAAAGCGAGAAAAGTAACTGATACATTGATCACCTCACTTTTTTAATCGATCCCCCCAACACAGTATGCTGCCAAAAGACACTGGTAACGTGACACTTTCTATCGAGCGACTAACCAGATCTGTTTTACTTATTTCTGTCCTTTCCATTTAGCTTTTGTTTCATGCAACGGGTTTTTTATAATACTGTTCAGCTGTTACATGGTCTCGTCTTCTTCAAGATCCTGGGGCATTACCGGCAAACAACATGTGATATTGAAATGAAAACATGGCAAGAGACAAACTTCCTAGATAACTCCTCTTTTTAAGGAAACCACAGAACCAGTGTTGAGGAGAATAGACGGGGACGTAAAACTTGAGTTTCAGAATTGTGACATTTTTTCATGATTTTCTTCTACTAGGCAGAATTGTGACTTTTTTCCTTGATTTTCTTCTACTAGGCAGAATTGTGAGATTTTTCCTTGATTTTCTCCTACTAGGAAGAATTGTGACTTTTTTTCCTAGCTAAAATACTGTGAGATTTTTCGGTGACTTTTTTCTCTTTAAACTTTATTTCGATTCACCGAAAATTCCTGTTCTGACCTCATAAACTATTAGCAGTCTGCAATAGATATGGAATGACTTTTTCGGATCATGGTTTAGGGGTATCGAAGCCAATGGTTGCTATTCAAGTGATGCGTAAATAGATATCTGTAGGTGTGGGGATTTTTCTCTGTTACGCGAATATACTGATTTGCTAAGAGAGTAGGATGGTTGCGTTGAATCATGTGGAAAGGAATTACCTGCATCAGAAAACATGATTTATATCGGAACAATCACGTACGTTTAGTTTGACCAAGCGCCCGGTCTCTTGGTTAAGATCAAAGTGTAGTATCTATTTTTTGACACCCTCGGGCTGAGAAGTTGATCAATGTCCGGGATTGTCCCCCATCCTGGAACCAGTGACCAGCATGCTCAGGCTCGTCCTGAGAGCATCAACAGGATCGATCTAGTGAACGAAGCCTGCCCTAATGACTCTGCAAAATCACGCATCGTGACTTTGGGACTCTTGCACAATAGGATTCATCCTGTGGATGTAGTTCAGCTTGTCCTTACAAAATAATGCGCAAGGAATTGGATTCATTGCACCCTGTGCCAGCACGTTTTCGAACGTGTTGGACCCCACCTTAATCTGACACAATGACACATTTGTAGTTGTGAGGATACAAATAAACAAACTCAAATAAGTGCGTCTCTTGGCAACAAATAAAAGTTGTAGTTGAATCAAAATAAAAACAAGTAGCAATTGAAGGTATTATTATCAGTTGTACCAATATAATACTAACAGTTTGATCCTGGTTATCTGCTTAATGGTGAATTGAACTCAGAGGTATTGACTCTGGGTTGGCAAGCTTTTCTTTTCTTTCAGTAGAGCAACCTCGACTTTAAAAAACAAGAAAACCCCACTAGAGATTAAAAAAAATGACTGTATACAACCAATGCATGTTACTATAGTTACCTATAGAGCTGAGATGGAACCTAACCAAAAGATTGGCCCCCAAACTGAGAACCATGCAACGTGCATATGAGAAAATCATGCTCAACTTCACATGGAGAGATCATAAGACAGCACGGTAAATTAAAGAGAAGACAGGATCCCCTGATATCACAGAGACAGTTCGAAAACTCAATGGGCTAGGCATGTTGCAAGAAAGTCAGACAACTGCTGGATATCGCGACTCACTTTGATCCCAAGAGATAATATGCGAAAATATGGCCGACAGAAACTAAGATGGTGTGGCGAGCTAGATGAATTCAGAAAGTACTGTCTCCGCGACGCCCATGATTGTAATGTCTATGTCCAACGATGGACGCTAAAAGACTGTTGCTACTGCAGCTGATGATCTGACATCTATCTATTCATTAAAGTCCAATTTTGTTTTCGTACATGCGACCCTCAAGTAGACGAAACATTGCTTCGTAGTTTGAAATATTGAATTAAGGCACCACTTATGATCTCTTTTTGGGACAAAAGAGTCCATTTTAGGCCTTACACGGTATATTTTGAATTTTCTTTTTTATAAAATCAGTGAATGACGATTAATGTTTATTATTGTTCGAGTCTCTTCGGGTTCTTTTTACACAATATCAAACTATTGTTGTTCTTCTCAACTTTTTTTTTTCTCGACTGCAAAGTTCGTGACTCTAATTCCATTTTCGGACGCCTGGGAATTTGTTTCCTTTATTCTGTGAACTGTTTTGGAAATCTCCCGCCGCTTTTCGGAGTAAGTCCGTTGCTTTTGCTAAAGTACCGAGATCAAAATACGAGGCGAAGAAAGAGAAGCCTGAAGGCGGGAATGGAAAGAAATATTCTGGGATAGCATAGAGGTATGGAAAATAATGAATGAAAAAAAAGGAAGAAAGAAAGAAAGAAAGAAAGGAAGGAAGAAAGCTAGAAAGAAAGAGAGAAATGAAATCGGAGATGGAGACATTAAGACAAAAAAAAAAGAACGAGGAAAATATACAGAAATGAAAGAAGATGAAAGAGAAAAAAATGAAGAGAGGAAAAAGATTTGATAGAGAAAGAAAGAGAGAAAAAAAAAAGAAAATAGTAGGGAATGAGGAAAGAGAAAGAAGGGAGGAAAAGGAAAGAAATTTAAATAAAAACATAAAATATGGGAAAAAATAACAAGATAAAAAAAATGAAGAGAAGATGAGAGAAGAAAATGGAGAAAAAAAATTGTGAATGAGAAACTAGGAAAAAAAAACGAATGGAAAGTGAAGAATAATAAAGAGAGGACGGAGAGAAATAGAAGAATGAGAAAAAAACCGAAAGGGAAGAGAAAAACCGAATAAAGGCAAGAATAATTATCGAGGAAAAAGAATGAGAAGAGAATTAAAAAAAAACGCTTATCAGACAAGTCGAAACAAATAAAGCAAAAATGAAAGAAAGGGAAAAAGGGATGAAACGAAACAATTGAAAGAGAAGACCACCCCGCCCCAAAAGGAAGGAAAAGAACAGAAGGATGGAAAAAGGGGAAGGAAACAGAAACAAAAGTGACTAAAAAAGCAAATAGATATACAAGAAACAAGAAACAAGAAGAAAAAAAGAAAATGGTAAGGAAAGAAAGAAAGAAAGGAAGAAAAGGGTAACAGAAAAAAAGAAAAGGGCTTGGAAAGAGAGAGAAAGGGATGAGGAGTAAAAGGAAAAAGGGAAGGAGAGGGTGTGGAAAGAGAGAAGAAAGAAAGGAAAGAAAAAAGAGGTGAAGGAGGAAAGAAGGAAGAAAGAAAAGGGGAAAGAAAGAATAGAGTAGGGAAAGAAAGAAAAAGGAAAGAGAGAAAGTGCAAAATAAAAAAGGTGGGTGAACAAAGTAACGGGAGAAGAAAATTGGAAAAAGGACATGAAAAGTTGAAGAATTGAAGAAAGAAAACAAATATTGAAGAAGAGAAAATATATTGTATTATCCTGCTTTGCCTATAGAGGATGTCGCATAGGCATATACGAGCAATTGTGGGACCCACTTCCGGCTTGCTAGGTCTGTCAAACCTTCGTTTTGGTTAGGGTATACAAGGCTCGATGTTGCCCAATGGTTATCTTACGTGATTTGGCCGTAACTCCTTAGCCTCGAGGAAAGATTCTTGAAGCATAGTTTTTGTGTTGTATACTTATCGGAGGAGCGTTGAATACCATTTTCAAAGTCTTTGCCATGACTCGAAAGTAGATTAGACCAAAGCCTGTTGAACTGGAGAGGGGGAAATTAGCAGTGGGTCACAACCATAGGTGTAAAAAATTTTATTAAGACCTGGAAAAGGAAAGAAAAACAACAATGTAAGTGACAAACGAAATGGTGAAGAAAATGGAAGAGAGGGAGAAAGGGAATGAGAGTAAAATAGAAGAGAGAAGAAAGATAGAAAGAAAGACGAAATAAAAGAAGGAAGGAAAAGGGAGAAGAAGGGAAAGAGGGCGGGAAAAAATAAGAAAAAATAGGAAAATGCAATCTTTATAAGGAATTAAAAGAAGAAGAAGAAGAAGAAGAAGAAGAAGAAGAAGAAGAAGAAGAAGAAGAAGAAGAAGAAAAGAAGAAGAAGAAGAAGAAAAATGAAGAATGAAGAAGAAAGAATGAAGAAGAAAAAAGTAAAAAGTAAGGAGGGGTGATGGAAAAATGTCAGAAGAGCGTGTATGGGAAGTAAAAAAAGAAAGAAAAAGGGGATGAATAAATGGGAGAAGAAGAAGATAGAGAAGAAATGTAAAAAAAAGAACCACAGACCGAAAGAAGAAGAAGAAGAAGAAGAAGAAGAAGAAGAAGAAGAAGAAGAAGTGTGGAAAGATATGAATTGAATAGAAAAAGATGCCGAGAAAGAAGAAATTGCATCGAATGAGTGAATAAATATCCAACTGTGCTCTCATTCAAAGTTGGTGCGTCTGGAGATGACTTTTAACAACATCCGTGCCATGAGATAGGAACTTTTGTCCGAATTCACAGCATGATGACTGTGTCGAGGTAGGGTAGGGAAGCTGGATAACTGTTCAAAGAAAAGAAACCAGAGAGGAAGGATAGGGTGATCGAAGTTACACACACAGAAAGAGACAGAGATGGGGGTTGGTATTGAGGGGAAAGGCGGGCAGATATGTTCAATTCAGAACAATATAGAATATATTGGGTTAAAAATGATACTGACAGCGGGAGATGAGCAAGGTGATGCCTCCCAGCTGAGAAATGCTGAATGTGTCAAGGAGAAACAGAGAGAGAGAGAGAGAAAGACAGAGACAGACCAGGGGGGGTAGAAACATAGGTAAATAGATGTTAGAAACCGTAAACCAAAACTGTGACCCAAATTGTCAAAATAGATTTCTTCAGTTTCCAAGTTGGTGCAGCTTGCTGGCAAGTTACGTATATAAGTGTGTACAGGCTGAACCAAAAGAACTAGAGGGGAGAATATTTCAACATTTACTTTTTATTACATCTAGAGAAAAAAAAACGTTTGTTTTCCTCTGTCCCATAGGTTTTTAATGGGGAGTCAATTTACTATGCAAGTTTCTACTAAATTAGTTACTAGTTTGTTCACACTTATTTTTCAAGAATTCAAACTTTTCCAGTCGAGGAAAGTGACTCATGTATTGATCACCCCATATCCCATTTTTTTCAATCAATCGCTCTCAACACGACAAAAAGATGTGACAGTTTCTATTGAATGACTAAGTAGACCTGTTTATCAATTTACTTTTTTTTTTTTTTTATAAAATAGACGCCCAAGGGCAGGGCAGAGGTTAAAGTGCACGCCCAGCGAATTAGTGATAATGGGCAGAAAGAAAACCGAGTTGGGGTAACACGATCTATGGACCAAAAGATGTGACCCCGGAGAGAAAGATGATTAGTAGAGAAAAGCTTAACAAAGAAATGAAGAGATTTTCAGAGTTTAGAGTAAGTAAAATCCAAGCTTTGATCAAGACTCTGATCAGATGGAAATAGTTTAAACCACTTTAAACCAAATGGATTTGAACTAGAATTTTTTTTCGTTTACATTCTTTGGGTCATTAAACCTTAAAAGATATTTTTAGACGATTGAACTCTCATTTATCCATCTATCTATCAATTTTTCTTTTCTGGTTACTTTTATTCAATCATTCATTTTTTGTATATTCTCCTTTTTTCATCACTTTTTAAGTCTCTTTGATTAACTCTCTCAGTTTCTAACTATCAATCTTGTGGTTTTTAAGGACAACTAAAGATCTTAGGGCGTAAATCTCTGAATCTATCTTTTTGCTCATAAGTTAACTTATCTTATCGAGTGCGTGTCATGTAAGTCGGTTATCGACTAATTTTTTTGCAAAGGACGATGACTGTTAACATAAAGTGTTCCGGGGGTATTTTGTTTCATACAAGCATATATCTTACAGGAGTACAAGTGAATTAACTTGAAGAGATCATCATTTATATACCCTGGGACAGTTTCAGAGATTTAAAAACAATACTGAAATTTACCCATGGCTTCTCAATAGAATATATATATATATATATGGACACACACACACACACACACACACACACACACATATATATATATATATATATATATATATATATATATATATATCATTATACATTGCATTTTATTATACTGAAACTCTTAGAATGATCTCTTGTTGTTACACAGTGAATTTATCATTTGGCCTAGTCAGCATGGATAGTATAAACAAATGAAAGGAAACGTGTGTATATATATATATATATGCATATATATATATATATATATATATATATATATATATATATATATATATGTATATATACTTGGAGGGGGGAAGTTAAAGAGAAAGGTGTGAAGAGAGCTCACAAAGAAAAAATGCAGAAGGATGCGATTTGATTTTTAAATGGGAGAATATATCGATGCTGGCAAGAGAGATAAGAAATCTCTAAAATCTCTAAAAATTGAAGAATAACAGTGGGATTAAGACACATGTAGAATATCAAGGGAAATAGAAAGAAAGCACTGTCTCAGCGAAAAGAGAAATCGGAATGTCGCCATAACAAATCTTCAAGAAAAGAGACAAAGAAAAAGAAGGCGGCGTTGAAAACAAATCCAAATATTTAGTCTAAGCACGGATTTGGGACACACAAAACCATTTTATTCTTTTGAAACTCTTTTTGAAAAATTCTTTGTATCCAAATTTTGTATTCTATCTTTTTGTGCCATTCTCAAATCTCCTAAACGTAGTTTTTCCCCAACTGATACAGAAAACAGTATTGTCACAAGCATTGAAGAAAGAGCCCGGTGGCCGATCGGTTAAAAACGCAGAATATGGACTGAGCCCCGATTAGGACTGGGACCGGGACTAATTCCCTTAGAAAAAACATGATTCCGAATCCTCCTCCCCGGTCATTGGTAAAATAGCGTATGGTGAAGTGAGTGACATAACTTTGGGTGCTTGTCGCCCCCGAGTCTAATTTAACGAGTCTTGAAAACCTCAAAGAACTCTGCGACGAGGACAATCTGGTGACATGTGAAGCTTGTGTAGGGACAGCTGTTGCCGAGGCCAGCATTTACCATGTAAACTTTGAGGCTATGCTGCAAGATGCTCACATAACAATGTCCAGGCCACGTAACGAGGATGGAGGAATATCCTCTCTCAAGTACCCCAATGTTTTGATTTGTAAATAAAACATACGTTGCAAAAAACAAACAAACAATAAACAATAACAAAGAAAGAGAATGGACACCAATCCTTTCATTTATTCATTTATCTATCAAATGAAATTGCCTCCGCTGATATCTCAATAAAATTTACATTGCAATTACTCATTCACTATTAAAATGCACATTATTTCATTAGGTAATAGAAAAGAGCATGAAAACTTAATGAACTAAGAAGCACTCAGAGAGTGCAAATTTCTGTCGACGCCATTGTAAGGGACAGGAGTGATTGATTCGTCTCAAAATTTGATCATCGCTTTCGTGGCCACAAAATTTCATTTGATATTCATTGAGAACTTGTCTAGATATCGTATCAACAGATAAGAAATTTTGTCGATAATAAGTGGTTTTGACATATAAATACGATCAGAAATTCGCATTGATCCGCTCCGAAAATTCAACCAATTCTTCCATAGCCAGTTGTTAACCCTCCCAAAAGATATCATTAAAGTTTATGGAGATCTTTTGGAGATATCGTGTGGAAAATTAGGGTGGAAAGACGCGACTAAGTAATGACGAGTTCATTGATACAGAGGAACATTAACCAAACACGTCTTATTTTTCATTTATTTTCCCTAAAGTCTTCTAAATATTTCACTTGATCAAGAATTATTTTTTCAATTATTTTTTTTATTCCAGATTATCTGGATTTAAGTTATTCTTAAAAATAAATGAATGTTCATTTACTCTATCTATTACATAAGTTAGTAAACTATTCAAGTACTTCAAAATTCTCATGGAGAAAAAAAAATCAATCTGTTTTCGTGACATCGCTTTAGCAATAGACTTAGCTCGTAAATTTCCCTATCAGTAACGCCTGTATCAATCCTCGGCCATTAACAACCTCTTTCTTCCCGATTTTCAATGCACAACGTAGAGATTAAATACCCAAATTGCCGAAACAATATTTTTTTTCAATGTAAAATTGCAAATCATTTGTTTATCATCAACTTTCTTACTGTTAATTTAATGGAACGCATAACTTTGGCCAATCAAAAATGAATTTGTTTTTTTTTACAGAAAATAACGAAAACCAAGCAAGAGAGAAGCGGGAAAATAGCAGTAAATTCCATGGGCAGCAATAAGAATGAAGCTGAAATCCATTTTCGTGGAGAGGGTTCAAAAGCAGTCAACACAAATTTTTAAACCATAGTGTTTCACCCCATCCTTTCCGTCTGCATTTGCTGTATAACTAAATCTGTGATCGTTAGAGTATTCGAATGCTAGCCTTAAAAAGAAGAGTATACGACCAATGCATCCTCCTGATAGTCACTTATGGAGCTGAAACATGGAACCTAACCAAGAGACAGACTTACAAACTGAGAAGCATACAACGTGCACATGAGAGAATCATGCTCAACCTCACATGGAGTGATCACAAGACTGTACATTATCTAAGGGAAAAAAACGAGAGTCTGAGATATCATAGTATATATTAGAAAACATAAATGGCAATGGGCAGGCCATGTTGCAAGAATGATTGACAACTGATGGACATCACGACTCACAACATGGATCTCCAGAGATCACATGTGTAAACGAAGCCGACAGAATACAAGATGGAGGGATGAACTGGACAAATTTGTAAAAAACACTAGCTCTGCGATGCCCATGATAGAGAAATGTGGCAAAAATACTGATGATGATGATGATGATGATGATGACGATGGCTACGGATGAAGTGGTTGGACTGTGGTACGGATGCAGAGATTACCCCCTGCATGGTTACTATATAACCACACCACTGGGTATCTATGAAAGTTATCAATGAATATCAATGATAGTTTGTACAAGAGTATGCAATAGGCTGGGTTGGAGGTATGTGTCAACACAATATCTTTAAAAGTTCATCACATATTTGAAACTTCATGGAAGTGTGGGCCATGGGAAATAAGAATATATCAAATTTTTGGGGTGGATCCAGGAACTTTTACCAGCCCTACATCGTAGCTATTTGTGAGCAGATCCTCATTCAGTTGTCAGTGGCAAAGAAATTTGTGCTTTCTGAGTCCTTTTAAATTCAATCAATGTTGAACACACAGCCACTGCTACAGAAGACATGTTTCCCACAGTTTTAACAACGTCAATTTGAGGACAGTGTAATTGATCTCACGGCAAAACAGCAAAGATTAACGATTAAGATTTGCTTAGTCCGACACATGGACATTAAAATGAGCCATCCAGTAAGAATTGAACTCATCACCACAGTAATTAAACACTTGCTAACAGCTGCTCGGGGCAGGTAGTGCGGATATATCTAATACTTTGCTTGCCACTTCAAATTTGACGAAACAGTGCATTATATATATCAAGAATATATATATCAAGAATATATATATCAAGAATATATATATATATATATATATATATATATATATATATGCATGTGTATGTGTGTGTGTGTGTGTGTGTGTGTGTGGTTGTGTGAGTGTATTTAAGAAATGGACATATTTGGTCCGACAGAATGCATTATGAATTGCGTTATATCATTGAGAAACTTATTTGAAATGATCTCCCGCCGTTACACGATGCTATACTCACGTTGTCTAAATTGAATGATATATTAACCGAATAACGACGGGAGACCATTCCCAATAAGTTTCTATATAATATAACGCAATTCATAATTCATACATACAAAGTTGAGATGCAACCTAATATTCATATTTTGTGGTATGCATCCACGTCCAAATCCTATAATGAACCATTTTCTCAAGTGATATAACTGTTAACTTCAAATTATAGAGTGGTCATCCTTATCTATCTATTTATCTATTTATTTATTCATTTATTTATTTACAAATGCGTCAAATCTGGATTCAATAGGGACTTAAAATCTAATTTTCATTTTAGTCCTTTCAGATTGTGCTCGATCCACTCAAAGGGTGACAGGGTTGCTTAGTATTTACTAAAATTAGTTTAAAGAACTGCAATAATGGACGTAATGATTATCGGTCTTTTTGCACAAGCAAGATTATCCTATTAACTAGAACTCTACGTTACACATTCTAGATGTAACTGTATGGTACACTCTGAATAGTTTAAATTTCCACTGTTAGTCTCTATACCATGAGAAGCCAAAGATGAACAGGAAATCCTGATTGCACCAATCTCACGTATGAGGATGTCTTGATTAACTTGAAAATCAGCACACACAACCCCTAGGATTTTTTTTCTGGGTTCCAACACCAACCAGTAGCAAATGAGTAAATAACCCCTTCGATCCCCCCAACCAACAGTCTCATACTTTTAATTTTTTAGGGTGAGTTTTGCTTTTTAAACTGCCGAAGAGGATTTTTTTTTTTTCAAATTCTTATTCTCAAAAAGAGTTAAGGAAGTTTGTCGTTTACCAAAGCTTTTGGCGGAAGTCAGATCTTCATCTATCGCAGTATGTATATATACATATATATATATATATATATATATATATATATATATATATATATATATCGCTTCTGCTTCCTGAGAGTTCGGTTTATGCCGCTTTATTTTTTTTTTTGGGGGGGGGTCGTTAAAAAAATGGGATAAGCCCAAATAGTCTGCAGTGTTTGTTTTGCAGGGAGCCGTTATAGAGGCAGTGTGAACCCTGTCTTTCCCTTCCCCCCTTTTTTTTCTCCTACATCGGAGTCTCTTGCACCTCTTATCGCAGCTCAATTCTCAACGTCTCAGCATTATATGCCAGTATCATCGTTATGTTCGGATCTGGGAACGCTGAAGTCCCCCCGCCTCCAACCAAAAAAGTAAGTGGTAATTACTTCTTTGCTTCATGCCTTTTTCGGTTTTACGGAATATTTTATAGAAGAGCTTTATTTGCAGAAAGTAGGAGAAACCTGTATTTGATATTCGATAAACTCAACATCGAAAGCCAAATCTATTCAGCGACGTAAAGTGCGCTCAACTCGTATTATTAAAGATATATTGGACATTCACTTTTTATTATACACCTTAGCAGAAACAGTCTTCAGTCTATTTTAGAGTATTAGAATAATGCCCATGTTTGAAAAGATTATTCACAAACTCACACCTTTGAGACAATGGTCATGACCCAAGACAGAGCCGTCCATTCACTGCCGAGCTTCTAACTAAATAGCCGCTGGTCCGACCGTCAACTCTCCTCACGCACCGCAAGGACGGCTTCGCTAGTTTAGTTGGTGGACATTAATATTTGGCCATAATTGTTGCCAGGAAGCCGTAAACTTCGATAATTGTCAAATTTGTGGGGAGTAAAGCAGCTCGCCGGCCAATCAATACTATTGCAAGCGGAGTTGATTTCCTCGTTGCCGATTTCCCGCGAGGTTCAGCGCAATGCCAGACACGTTGTGTGCTCATTACATAGGCCCAATTCATCATCGTTATCATGTTAAAATGTCCCGCGTTCCAACTTCCGACCACTCCGGCCTTCGGTCCGCCCTTGAGTATGTCTTCTTCTTCTTCTTCTTCTTCTTCTTCTTCTTCTTCTTCTTCTTCTTCTTCTTCTTCTTCTTCTTCTTCTTCTTCTTCATTTTTGCTTTTTTTCTACTTCTCCCTCTTCGTTTTCGTTTCATTTTCCAATGCTTCTTTTTCTCCTTCTTCCTGTTTGTTTTTGCTTTTTTCTCCTTCATCTTCTTCTACTCTTTCGTTTCTTCCAATGCTTCTTCTTGTTTATATTTTTGCTTTTTCTCCTTCTACCTCGTTTTCATTTTATTCTTCCAATGCTGCTGCTTCTTTTTTGTTTTTGCTTTTTTTCTCCTTCTCTTTCTTTGTTTGTGTTTCATTTTTCCAATGCTTCTTCTTCTTCTTCTTCTTCTTCTTCTTCTTCTTCTTCTTCTTCTTCTTCTTCTTCTTCTTCTTCTTCTTTGTTTTTACTTTTTTCTCCTTCTCTTTCTTCTTTGTTTTCGTTTTATTTTTCCAATGCTTCTTCTTCTTCTTCTTTTTTTTTTTTTTTTTCTTTGAGCTTTGGTTGTGTGCTTTTGCCGGCCCGAAAATTGGCTCATTTTCTGTGGAACCTTCGTTTATCTTCTAAGAGAGCGTCGATTCCGCCGTTTGCCGTTCTGGAATCTATTCATTCATTCATCATATTGAAGGAAGGAAGGAATAAACAATTCGACGAACGAGCAAACGGAAGAAAACGAAGGCAAACGTCTTCTTGGGGACACGAACTGAGAAGAAGCAAAGAGAGAGAGAGAGAGAGGGGTGGAGAGAGAGCTCGGCTTTGGGAATGAGTTGACAGAGCGGTATTTCGATGGGTAGTGTTTTTTGGGAGGTTGGTCCGGCCAGAGGAATAAAACAAGAAGGGCTGAAATAGCCTGGGTAGGAATCGATGAGTAAGATAAACTGATTGATTAATTGGATTGTTCGGGGTCGGTTGATTGATTGAGAAAAAGAATGAGCAGATGTATAGTACACCGTGATAAATAGTTTGATCGCGATTAGTCGGACAGCGGAATGAGTTGAGGCAGAGAGATACGGACTGAAACAGATTGATAGATATCTATATAATGGAGGTATTCCAGATTTTACAAATACACGTTGGTATCCCCTTGCTATTTGGGTAGCAGGGTGAAAAAGTGTCTTTGCGCAAGGCTTCTGCTTGATACCCATAAAAGAACAAACCTGCATTAGAAATCACGATATAACATTGATACGGTCTGATCCTCTGATGCAATGATGTTATAAATTGATTGTAATACTGACCACAGACACCCGAGGTTAACAAGCTTCTGGATCGATTGATATGAACTGATTAAGATGGCCATAATGGTTGATAATGTTGATAATAGCTTTATGTATTGAGTAATACAACCTATATCGAAATAATTCAAATACATCACTCACAAGATCTCCACCCAGCGTTACTTCTTCGAAGTAAATAGACAAGTCACAGATTTGACACGAATAATTTTTGTTCAATGGCTGACCACACTGGCTTCGTAGAACATACCTTGAACAAATAAGATAATATCAATTCAATTCCCAGTATTTTTTGGAGATAAAATCAAGTAAAATATTATGGAATCACCTTGCAATTTGCACTTCCGAAACAAATACCTAAACAATTCAGAATAAGAAACTTAGTCTTCTGTTGAAGGTGTCTAGATGCAGGCCTCCCAGCAAGCTGTTAGACTTGGCTAGTTGGGAGGAAACGTGGTTCCACCAGAGAGCTATCGATTGACACCATGTAAAAGATTATGAAACCCCTTCGAGAGGGAAATCCGAAACAAAATATGGTGGAAGATACCATTCCTAGTCAGCAGTGTCTAAAATTTGTTGCAAGTATAATTAGAAAAGGATAGCTTCAAAGGGAAAATACATGGGTAGAACATAGGAGATGTCGAAGCGACATGATAGAAAACTCAAAGCAATATGCCTTGAAACTAGTGTATGCACGACAGACGAATGGAACACAAATAGGCAAACAGTGAAGTCAATGTCTGAGACAAAACTGTAAAGAATTGACTGAACAAAATGCATACAGAAAAGCCAGATGTAAATCAGCATTAACACCTGTAAAGAAAACAAGGTTACATTTGGCTGAAGAGAAGCAATCGTGAGGCGTGGGTGATTGGATGAAAGTGATATTCAGGCAAACATCAAGAATCTGTATCAACCAAGAAGATAATGCTTTTGTCTGGTGCCGTTCCAATGAAATATACAGAGATAATAGTTTTGAGAAAACAAGCAGATTTCCCCAATCGTTCTTGGTCCGGTGGTTCATGTAAAGTACAGAAGTAGAGAAAATTGCAATCCTCACCTCAACGGCCAATCCACGAGTTCACGTTGAAATTTCGGATACTTTTCCTAATTCCATCTAAATAAAATTGGTTTGTTGACGGCGAGGTCATCTTCCAAGATGATAATGAATCTTATTACAGAGCAAAGACTGTTAGATATAGACTGTTTAGAGATATAAATTACAAGGTGGTTCCATAACTTTCCCATTATTTGACCAGCAAAGACCAGCAAAGATATGCCATCAATTCAAACAATTCAATCTAGTTTGTTCGGGATATATTTGGTATGGAGTAAGAAAAAAAAACAAACTCTGAATGGACCTCTGAGTGTGGTGAGACCATATTTTTTGCCAGGCGTGGTAAATAACCACGCGTTTGCATTTATGATAGATGCAAAGATTGATCTGTTCAGTCATTATTACAGTCACTTTACGTTTGAGTCTATTTTAATATATGATTTGATTTGATTTTCCTGTTACTTTGTGTTCAGCGGCTTCGTGATCGCCCAGGCGAAATACAAATGATTCAGAATGTATAATCTGATACCACTCAAACGTCAACCTCGTTGATTGTTACTGGCAGAACCAGTGACGCGTGTTCAACATATTGACAATTACTTTGGTCTAAGTTTTTGCTTTTGATTCTGAAACACGGATGGCGAAAAGCAGTTCTACCGACTGAGTAGTACTCGCAGATGAGGCTCGTGGGTAAGGGATGTTTTTCTGAATAGAAATAGATGGGAAAATGTTCAAATAAGAAAGCACCAGACCATAATGGTTTCACATCAATCCACGGAAGTCTACACAGAATTGATGAAAATGCTTGATGACAACGAAAATTCCCGAACGGGTTGAGAAGAGCAAGCCAGCTCTCAGCCAGCAAAATCCATAAATGGAACGATTGCAAATAATCATAGACCTATGACACGCCTGCCTTTTCTGAAAGAAATCCAAACAAGACTGATTACTTTGAAAATACTATTTACCAAAAGGCCAGGTACAGATACAGTTATTGTTAATTCATACATCAAAAATACTGAGAGTTATACAAGGGAGCAAATACCTATAGGTGCACAGCAAAATTCCACAGCTTACTATATGAAGATGTACAATCATGCACAAAATTTCAGAACATGCAGTGGTAATAATAACAAATGCAATTGAAACCGGGGTTGTGTGTGACTTATTTGATGAGGTCAATACCTAGCCGGGGTCAGTAAAAAAATTTTTTTTCAAGAACTCCTTCTCTCTCTTTCTCTTCTGTTACCTTTTATTATCACCATATTACTAAATAATTCTATCTTGCAGAAATATAATGGGTGATGATTATAAATTGCATTATATCATACTGAAACTACATTTGAAACGATATCCTGTTATTGTACAGTGAATACATCATTTGGTCAGGACAACTTAGATAAAATGAATAATTGAAGAAAAGGGGGCAGCAGCAAGAATCAAACGTTGAATTGCTCGTACCATCGTTTTAAACAGCTGCTTGTATTGGAAAGGAAAAAACAAAACAAACTGTTTCAACTCCAAATTCTCATCTTGTTTATTCAGGGTCTCTATGAGAGCAGCGCTACGTTAAAGCGTCAACCCCATCGGTCGCAGGTTCTATTCCTGTGACTGACCCATTTTCTACGATTGTTTATTCGATTTATGCTGTCTAAACAAAATGATACATTCACCGTGTAATAAAGAGAGATAATTCCAAATAGACTTCCAATGCAATAAAATGCAATTTATAATCATTCCATCGGATCATATATCCATTTTTTAATAACATAATGGATGATTCAAAAGTCACTGAAAAAATCTCTACCACCGTGTGTACATGGATAACTTGAATGTCTTTGCAAAAAAGGGAGATATGCTACAATCCGTCGGGATCACCAGCCAGAATATTAGAATGAAGTTCGCAATCTAGGAATGCTCTATACTGCAGATGCAGGAAGATGAACATGGAGCAACATAAGGAACTGAACTACTCAAACACAGCATGGACAATAAAAGGAAAAGGGAAAACAGATAATGGATTTAATCGAAGAAAATTAAAAGATGGGAAATGAGGAGAATTATACTTAATGAGAACGAGAATGCCACGCGGAAGCCAGTGAGAACTTTGGCAAATCATTTTCCCATTACGACTATCTACCCAGATAGAAAAAGCAAAAATTACATTTCAAACTTGACAAAACCAAACTACCTTCTATCTATCCATCACTTGATTTTGGAGATTTAAACTGATGCACTTATAATATTTGTGGAGAGAGTTTACGTATACATACGAGTTTTTACTACATGTGTATTGTATATGTTTACTTGTAGAAAAGAATTTGTTGCCTATATTGTCAACTGCTAAAGGATTATCCATATTTTTTTTCTCTCTTTCTCTTTATATATATATATATGTTTAATGAAAATGTGTTTATCAACTGGACATATTATCGTAACTCATGAGCTGTGATCGCAACGTTTTTGCATTGATTCTGGTAATACTTACGGCGATACACATTATTTGGAAATTAGGCATTTAATTGAAAAAGTACACATTCATATCCTGTCCACAAGAGTTTCTATTTATCTATCCATTTATCTCATTTTTTATGTCTCCGTAACTTTTTATCTATGTGTTTTAATGTGTGTCTATATACATATATATATATATATATATATATATATATATATATATATATATATATATGAAATACATGTGAAAATACAATCTAAAACTGACAGAATGTGATAATTATAAAGACTTTTCGTGGGAACTTATTTTTGCTCGGCACTGATTTTACTCAGTAGCAAATTGAGAGGCCTTAGATCGTGTGAATAAATAATACGCTCACGTTTTTATCCATTTACACGATCTAAAGCTTCTGAAAAATTGAATCGGTGCCGAGCAAAAATAAGTTCCTACAAAAAATGTCTCAATAATTATCACCTCCATATATATATATATATATATATATATATATATATATATATATTGCCTTGCTACCAGAAATTCGGGGAGGTTTTCTATGACCTTAGTACCTTAGACGGCAGGCTCTATGTGCAGAAACTTTTCTCATGCCAATACATGTATACTATTCTGTTTAGCCGTTTTTACTTACACACACAAATCTTCATTATAATTGAGCTAATGTAAGTATATGAAATCAAAACTACTAATCTTAACCAGCTGAAAAACACATTCAAAAGGGAGGTATTCGGCTAGTTTGTATAAAGACTGATGAAAGTCAGTCGTTACATTATAACTTTATACATTATAAATGTAAATACATAAAAACCGGCGCACATGCAATCTAGGATATCCCCATAGAGAGAAAGCAAGGCGTGCACATTCAACTATATGTTTGCACACCCTTGCAAGCGCACGGACTCGCACATCTAACACCAGGCTCATGTTTCATTGCCGACGTTGTCAAATGTCTGTTATTAGTGGCTGACAATTTTGACGGGTTTCCGTCATTTGTGGACACTATAAAAATAATGACATTGCCGACTATAAATCCTGAAAACTTGCTGGTGTCAACCTTCCGCCCCCGACACCGCAACGACGCTCGTCCGTGACAGCCGGACAAATATGCCAGAATTGTCGCTAGCAATTCGAATCGGGTTTATTTTCTCAATAAAAAGAAAGAGAAGAAAAAAAAAGGAAGATCTTTTTCTCAGGTTGGCAGCGGGACACGTCTAATTATGTCTGAAAAATAGATGGAAGCTTTTGACATCAATGTCTGGGCGAATATTTCCAGGGTGGCTTTTACTTTACCTTTGTCACTGCTTGGCTTCATTCTCTCTCTTTTTTTAATTTTTTTTTATTGATGCTTTTACCCCCACCCTCCCTGGGCCACGTCCAACCCTCCACTACCATCGCTCTGTTGGCTTCTGTCTCGATCAGCTTTTGCGACTATAAACTGGCACTTATGACGATGAAGTATGCTTTAGCAGTTAATGACTAGTCAGCTCATCGGTCATTATGTATTATTATCGCTCATATTTATTATTTATTTCTATTTCTGTTACTTCTTCTTCTTTTTCTTCTTCTTCTTCTTCTTAATCTTCTTCTTCTCCTTCTTCTTTATCTTCTTCTTCTTCTTCTTCTTCTTCTTCTTCTTCTTCTTCTTCTTCTTCTTCTTCTTCTTCTGTTCTTCGAAATTGATCTTCAACAATTTCCTGTTTACCACTCAACTTCCTCTGTACTCCTTATACCACAAATCCCAGGCCTACACAACGTTAGGTAATGGTTACCAAGCTAGACTTCCAGACCATTGCTATTGAGTTGTATGTTTGATTCTCTTGTAGCGTTGTGCCAAAACTACGTTAAGCTTGGTAAATAACGATATTTTCCAGAGCTTTTACATCTCATTATGAGGTAACGGAGTTTTAATCCTCTTGAAGGCTTGTGCCAAAACTGAATCAAGCTGGGTGAATAACTATATATAGTGCATATAACAGTGAGGAAGTAGAATTTCCATTCTTTTGTTGCCTTGTGTCAAAATCAAGATAATCTGGGTAAATAACTATATTTTCCAGATCTTGAATGTCTAGACATAAGGTAATGGTTATTAGGCAAGTCTCATTGTTTATCGATATTAAGTAGTGAGCTTGATCCTCTAGGACTGTTGTGGCGTTGTGTCAAAACTAATTATATCATGAGTGCCTGTTTATAATACACTAGTTAAAAGCTGTGATTCAAATGATATAGATGGTCTCAATGTCATCTGGAGATGATCACCGTCCAATGATTCGAAGAGCAAGGTCTCCCAAGCTTCTGCAGAAACAGTGTTGATGTACGGACCCACAGTCCAAACTCTTGCCAAGCATCTCGAATCAAAGTTTCACGATGCTTACACTCGCATGCAGCTAGCAGCACGATATATCCTGGAAGCAACAGCCAATCAAACAGACTGTAAGGAGAGCTTCCTGCAATAGGAGCACCTGTGTTTTGCTGGAGATTGAAACAAGAGCCCATCAGAACAACTTGGCCACCACGGCATAGATACAGAAGTGTCAGTAGCTCATCTAGAATATACATTGGCCAGTTATGCATGGACTTAGGATATGAACCTGTCGATCTACCAAATGCAGTGTAAGACCAAGCTGGGTGACCTGTTAGAGTCAATGGAATGCGTGGAAGTTCGACCAAATAATACCCGTGGAAAAGAGCGGTTCATAGTTTCCAAAGGTCGGAAACATAGCGAAGCGTTACGGGGAGCAAACAAAAATATCACAGTGTTCAATAAATGAATATAGATTTTTTTTTCTTAAAAGATTTTTTTCCATTTTTCATAATATTATGTATTCTCTCATCTCCAAAAGTTCTCCATGATCTTCGATTAAATTCAGTTGATGGGTAGGCAATAGGGTCATAAAGAATTGATTAAATTGTGGAGCAGATCTACGCATATCTTTCTTCCCTACGCCAAATCGCAGTTATATGCACAAACTACATGATATCACAAAAATATCATGTTTGTCAACACAATATCTCCAAAGGTTATCAATGAATCTATATGTCAACCTGAGGAAGGATTGATAAATTGCTATGGAAAATCTGATTGGATTTTGGTGCAGATCCATGCTCAATTATCTCCCTTACATCGTTGCTATAGGTCCAAACTAAGTAATATCGACAAAATTTCTTGAAGTTCACAAGATATCCCCAATGTCATTTTGTGTAACGGTAAACAACAGACTGAGCAACAGCTGATTGAATCTTGGGGCAGATCCATGCACGAACTTTCCAACATCGTACATATATGTCTGAGCCCGATCATGTCACAAATTTTCCATGGATGTCCACCCACTATCTCTAAAAGCTCTCTGTGAATTTCAATGTCACTTTGGAGAATAGTGGGCGATAGGTTACGGAAGAATCGATTGGAATTTTAGTGCGGATCCACGCACGATTACCTCCATCACGTCATTGTTATACACCTAAACGGCATGATATTGCCAAAATTTCACAATTGTCCATAAGATATCCCCAGAAGTTCTCAAAGGATTTCAATAATATTTCGTGAACAATAGGCTGTAGACGGGTCGATTAGATTTGGGTATTAATCCATCAACAATTCTTATTCTTGACAATGGAGTTGGCAGAGGTGTGCACCCTCTGAGTTACGACCAACAACCCTGGAGATTCACACTATTCATTATTAAAATAGTGTCTGCCTTTTAGAGAATCCCACTTCATACTTTTCCAACGTTTTCTTCTATTTTTCTCCCTTCCCTGAGATTTATTAAGTTTGGTAGAACGTATGATCAGATAGGAAAGAATTATAACGCACGAGCTATGATAAATAATGTAGTTGCTTTAAGATGAAGGAAATGTTATTCAAAATTAATAGAGGGTTGACCATAAAGGTTCGTTCAGTTGATCGAGCAAAAATAATTGTTTTGGCATTGACTTCATTGAACAATATATTTACTGTATTGCTCAACAATCTTTGACCTTATTTTAAGGAACTTCAGAATTCCATTTCACATAATATATTTAAAAAAATCTTTCTGAGACAAAAATCACTTTAGGTGTCTATAACAGTCTCCTAAGGACTAGATTTTGATTTATCTCCCTATAAGTCCCATACTCGGCTAAATCGAATTCTAAAGTTGCTATGTCAGCAAAAATATGGCGGGTGTGTGAAAACTTCCCAACCAAGCTGTAGCAATTTTTTGCCTGGTAAGCGAAGAAGCATTCGGTGTTGAGTTATCCCGATAGAGTATTCCACCCTTTTCTGAAAACTAATTCCGGGCACCTTTTGTCGATTGCTGCCTTCGATTGGTTTGGGTTGCACAATTATTCCCTCCTATCAGCCATGACCGTTTTTGTACTTTTTCAAAGCGGGTTGGACGCATTCATCCACAGTGTTTCTACTTGTTTCACCAATCAACCAAATCTCGATGTTACTTTGTTGGAAGAATGTCATATTAAAAGTTTTGAACGGATTCATGGTTCGTAGTTTTGTATTCCACCTCGATGGCTGTAAATCCTGAGAAAAAATTCTATCAAAAGGCAAATATAACCAAAACTTAGTATGGAGGGAATACTTTTTTTTGTATTATATCATCATTTAAATAGTCTGACTGGAATATATAAAACTACCCTACCAGAGATGCTCAAAATTACACGGAGAGACCACGATACAGCACAGTATATAAGAGGAAAAACAGAAAGGAATCTGAAGCATCATAAAAATCATTAGGAAACTCAAATGGCAATGGGCTGGTCATGTTGCAAAAATGACAGACAATCAACGAACATCACGACTCTCAACATGGATTCCCGGAGATCAAATGCAGAACTGAGGCTGGTAAAATATGAGATGGTGAGACGGACTGAATTTGTTCAGAAAATAATAGCTCTGCAACGCCCACGATAGAAAGATGTGGCGAATCCTGGGTAAGGTTTATGTTCTACGACGGACGATAAAAGACTGAAGATGATGAGATGATGATTGGGCGAGTTAGCTCTCTTGCTAGAAGGTACAGATGTGATCATCGTTATAATTCAGAAATATAACATTTTAAACCTGACAGAAGAACGTACTTTAAGTAAAAAGTGATATTATAGTACTATAATGACCATCCGAAGAGCAAGTGGAATCGTTTGAGAGTGGATCTCAATGCTGCATTGTGATAAGGTGGAAGATGAGAAAAAATGAGATGAAAAATGATGACACCAATGACTTGCTTGGAGTTGTTTTAATTTTTTCTCTACTTCCATTGCATATGATTACAAAGGGCATGACCAAACGCATGATTTTCTTGGCATTCTATTCCAAGAACAAATTTTGACTGACACAGCTTGGAATATAGTATATATACTGCTTATTGGCACTAATCATAAACATAGAATACGCTATCTTGAACTGCACTACTGCATAAATTATGTTACAGTTAATTACCAGGGCAAAACGAGTATGACTCAAACTTAGTGAGAAAATGGCCTAAATTTCTCTGCTCAAAATGAGGCTAACAATTACATCGTCAGGTGGTAGAAACAAATTTAAAGCAAGTGATTCATCCTGCCCAAGTGTCAAACTAGCTCCGGTCTCCTCTTATCATTAACATGGAATCTTGGCGTAAGGAGGTTCTTCAATTGGATCCTTTTATTCCGAGTGATCTATCGACAACTGGTACTGTTCTTGTCTCTCTGTTATACATCCAACATATCCGGATCTCTTGGTCCGATTCTATTCTGCATTATTCTAGGGAATTTACATCCACACCAGCAGTGAATTGTGACTCACTGGAAACTAACTGACACCAACTAACTGCAGGACTGTATGGTCCAAACACAGTCGCTTGCACACTTCTGGTTCATCACACTCTCCACCCCAGTCATGTCTGCTTTTGCACAACTTCTAGGCTAATTTGATGAATTCACTTACGATATGGTTTATTGACTTATCTTTATTTGCGCATAATCTACACTTTCTATTCTCCCGTAACGTATTATCAATTCCTTTGCATAGTCACTAGGTTAATGCTGGTGACTGAGTAACTGAAAGTTTCCAGGACTCTCTACAGTATCTTAATTGATTTTATCAGAGCTGGATGGTCTCTGGGTGGTCTTTAAATTCCCCTTGATTTCCAATTCCTCCAGTTTTTTTGCTTAATTCTTCGAGACTGTTCCCGGGGCTCCGACTACGACTTTCATTACTTCACGTAATTTTCCCAGTTTTTTATTTTAGTTTAACTTCAGCTGGGATAGAACAATAAAATCCACGATCCGTCACTTTTTCCTCTTGTTCATTAGGACTAAATCATGTCTTCTAGCTGGGGTTGGTGACCCGTTTAAGTCCCTGAGGATTTTGTGTTTTGTTCTCTATTAGAGATTCTGGTCTGTGCATTCTGCACGGCAGGACTGAACGGTCAAAACACAGTCGCTTGCACACTTCTGGATCATCACACTCTCCACCCCAGTCATGTTTGGTTTTGCACGACTTCTGGGCTAATTTGATGAATTCACTTACGATATGGTTTATTGACTTATCCTTATCTGCGCATAATCTACTCTTCCTATTCTCACGTAACGTATTATCAATTCCTTTGTATGGTTACGATGTTAATGCTGGAGTGACAGCAAGTTTCCTTGAATCTCTAGCAACTTCCTCAGTATCCCCGCGGACCCTAGTAATACCGTAGTGCGGATAATCTAGATTCTTTCTCGAATTTTTACTCCATTCAATCTTTAATCAAATGTTTTTATCACGGTTTCAAGCGCATCAATTATTATTATTAGTTCGGCTTAGGGTACTTTTCATATTAAAAGGTTGCCTGAGGAATCTACTGGTATTCCCGGGGAATATAGTGGTATTCTATGTCTCCACTTTGTGGTCCACTGGTACAGATACGTTTGAGATCAAACCCTGTTCACAACGATCTGGTCTTTTTGCTCGGACTGAGAGATCAATTTGGATTCGAGAGTCCCAGGGAATCGTATTATTATTGTAAAAAAAAACAGTCCAAGTTTGAGTTGACTCCCCAGCACCGTAACAAAAATAATCCCCACATAATTTGTGAAAATAAACCTATCACTGTTTGTCTCTCTCGTCTCCTTAAATGAAACAGATGTATAAATTTACATTTTCGAACCATGATTTGAAATTGCGACCAACTGATTGGTAGGCGGCTCTCTCACTAACTCTCTCTTGAGTCAAACCGATGACTCTTATATACCATTGATATATATATATATATATATATATATATATATATATATATATATATATATATACATATATATATATAGTACAAAAAATGCAGTGATCATCTTCAGTTGGAATATAAGCATGTAATAGGAGTGGAGTTTGACCTAGCAACAGCCAGGCGTGTCATTTACTCGGACAGCTTCTGGTTTGTGGTGATACCATTTGTTTAAACGGTCAAAACTAGAGTCGTTTGAACAATTCCCCAGTAACGTCATGATTAGCAGTGGTAGTACATAGTCACTGTAGTTAAAATGATTGGGAGGCTTTATTAAAATCAAGATGTCAGAGAGTTGGTAGTGGCTTTTACTCCCCGTGCAATTACCGTTGCTTAAGTCGCCCATATCATTCTCGTCGCTGTAATCTAAGGAAAGAGAAGGGTCAGACAGTGTCAGGATAACAAATGGCAGATTGTGAAACGGACAAGGAAAGGTCATAATGTCAAAACCAATCGGAATAAATGCATCATGGGATAGAAATGAATGGCCCTTCTGCGTCCATTGCCTGGAAAACCACAGCAAAAATAATTGCTGATAATAACCAGGACAGGAACGAATGAAAGGCAAATAAAACAGCGCGATTGTATCATGTCGTACGTTCGAGTAAGAGTCAATAGCACTGTCGTTTATCTAAATATCACAGTTGGACTGGGAGTGTCTCTTCCCCCGCACCAATATCTCCCTGACACAACAGCCTCGATTTCGTTGCCAGCATTATCGTCAGCCCAGACCCTTTTAAAACTAATCTGATTGTCTCCTTTCATTGTCTGCTGCTTTTCGAACGAACCGCTGTCAGAAAATAAATTATCGTCTGCCCAAATGAACGAATTTTTAAAATTAAACTCACATCGACCCTTTGTCACTAACCCATTAACTAGGGATAGCGGAAATTTGAAAATAGTCTTTAAAATTGGAGACTCCTGGGGTTGAGATTCTGAGCAGCGGATGTTTGGTCATTAAAACATCAACTGCAGATGACGGAAACCTCCGTCATTGCGGTTCTATGGCCAACTCGATGAAATTTTCTATGTTATCTATTTAAAATTATGATTGATTGCAACTCATTTCTCTCTGTGAGTCAGGGTTCTAACTTCTAATAGATTACTAATATTGGGTGATCTTGCAATGGACAAGGGCTTTAATTTCGGAATGAATAACTGTTTTAGTTACCACCTTGACTTAATCGACATCTGGATGCCGAACAATTTAAAAGAAATGCAAAACCTGATGGAACAGAATTGGATCAATGATTCTTCGGGAACTGTGCAAACAACATGGTCTCTATCATGTAAACAATTCTAATCACGACAGCAAACTTAATGCTCTGGCTTACGCATTTTTCTTTTATATAGTTCTCTGTTGGCATTCAAGACATCTTAGAGATCTTCTAAAAACCTATGTTACTTTCTAAAAGGTCATACTTTTCGGCAATCATTCCTTTGTTAGTCAATAGGAAAATCTAAGACATGGTTAATTTGGCTGTCTGTGAACTTGAAAGATGTTCTTGTTTGAACTGATTGTAATTCTGTCTTCGCTTTACGCCATTTCAGCTCACAAAATTTCTCATAGAAATGCTCTGCTTTCGGATAGTAGAAGAAAACCTGTATACTAGATTCTGGCCTTTAATTGAACTCAAACACCCACCACTGGCATCGATAGGAGATACCCATCCATCACATTCACCAACCAGGCAGTTTTAGAGATATTTGCAAAGTTTTGCTTTGTTCAGGACCAAGTCAAATGTGGTCAGGAAGAGTGTACTGCGCCAACCTTCTAAGTGAGACGGCCTTCAGATATCAAAAATCGATATTTGTAATCCTGTTTTTTTTTTATACCTGGTTTCTAATCCTGTTTGCTTGCACCAGTGAGAAATATGCAACGACCTTGCCCACCAAGCTAACCCGTATGGAGATATTTACCAGGCTTAGCTTTGTAACGCTACGTAGCTAGATAGGGTCTCGTGCTGGCTGCGGCATCAGCTGCCCTCACAAAGGCTTCTCATATCGTAAGCTTCTCTTGTCTCGGTTTAGAATATATGAAATAGAGTTAAAGGCAACAAACACCTGAAGTGGCGTCACTCAATCCACCGTTCTTGCTTACGGCAACTGAAAATCCCTAGCGGTCATCCAGCTAGGTACTGATCTGGCTTGGTGTTGCTCAACTTCGATAATCATTGGTTGTGACCGTAAAATTTAGCTTTGGCAGGCACCTGACTAAATGGGCAGGGGAAGATTATATTGCGCCAATACTCATATGTATTGACTGATGCCTTTATTAAATAGATAGCAATGAGCCAACAGAACCTTTTCTGTCGTAAGAGAATTTGTTGTATTAGGTGCCGGGAAAGAAAAAGGGATCAAGTTAGAGTAGAATGGAAATAGTGATTCTCCCTTCAATCATGATGTGATTAAGACCAATTAAATATGGATTTATTGGACAGACTGCATTAGATAAGAAAATAACGACTGAGAGAACGAGCAGGACTTTTGGCCCCCTTTGAATTAACAATGATAATAACGTGTGTAATAATAAGTTGGCATTGGCTTTAAGGCCGATCGCAATCTTGCCGCTCTCTTCCAGCTGATAAAGCAGGGGCACTATTCTAAAGATTAAATCGCGTCCCCGTGGACGTTATTAAAAGTGTAAAGCGTGCTTCCTAACTTTGACCAATCATTTATCAATTTGCATTCCTTCCTTTCCCTTGCCAAGGATGTTGTCTTCGTTGGCGGGTAGGGGTGGGGTTGTAGCTCCTGGGTTCCAACCATTGCATTTCAGATATTTTTCTTCTTTTCTTTCTTTTCTTTCTTTTCATCTTTCAGACAACCAGTTAGCCTTCTCTCTTCTATTCACGTCTTTCGACTTTGACCTTTTCTCTTTTATTTTATTCTGTGTGTCTATACTTCTTTCTTTCTTTGTTTTAATCACCGCTGCCAACAACGGACCGGTTTAATCACTGTTGCTGGGTCTAAGCTATTCATGTGTTCTGACATTTATATGTATCTATCTATCTATCTGGACTTTGTCTGTTCCATAGCAAAAATGAGAAATTTGAAATTTTGCACGCACTCCCCCTTAGTGAGTCAGGATAATGTTCTGTTTTCTTTTTTTTCCCTCCAATTTTACCCCCAAATAAGTTTTTATTGTAGGTTCAATTTATTATGGAAGTTTTTTGAAAAATTGGCCCTGTGGTTTGTGTCAAACAGCATTTACGCTAAAAAAATCGGACCTTTTCGGTGATAACAACCTAGAAGTGTCAAGAAAAGTAAAATTCATTTTTTGAATTGATCACCTTCTTGAATGACTAACTGCACCATAATCCATGATTTAAACTAGGGTAACCATATTTTACCACCATCACAAATCGATTTACGAAGTATAAAGCAATATAGATTGATGGTGCTGGTTCATAATTCCCCTTCGAATGCTAGTGTCCCTCTTTCTTTCATTCATTCATTCATTCTTTCTTTCTTTCCTTAAAATTCTGTCCCTTACACTTTCATTATCATTTCTTGTTCCCTTCTCTCTCTCTCTCTTTCTTTCTTTCTTTCTTTCTTTCTTTCTTTCTTTCTTTCACTAACTTTCCCTTTTCCACAGAGTTTTTTCATTCTCTTCTCCAACAGTTATCCATTCTTGGCTTTCTATTCCTTCATAATTTTCTATCTCTTAATTTTTTTTTTTCATATTTTGCTACCATTGGTCGGTTTTCGATCTCAGGTAGAAGCCACGAGTGCAAATGGTGATACAAAAGATAGTCCGATAAAATACACAGCTACGATAAGGAATTTATGTCAGTAACTTATCAAATTTAGCTTAGCCTGGAACAAGGCTATGGTCATTGGGTACCAAGCGAGGATCGATCTCATTAACGTAATAATATTATACAAGACTAATTTACCAACTAATGTTCTATCGCGATAGTTATTTATTAAGCTCAGCCTTGCTTTGGGTGAGGCTTCAAGCATGAGACATTCGATGACGATCAATCTCATTACAGTGTTAATATTCTGCGAGACTAGTTTGTTAACCACCGTTCCACAGAGAGGACAAAATTAAGTCAAAGCGCGAATTTCACAGAAGGGGTACGATAATTAATTAACACCGTTCGGTGGTTACTAGGTTAAGTAGCGAACGTCAATTAACGTCGCTTGGCGATGAACACGTTCGTTACAGCTTTCCACAGACACAAGGCCATTAGTATGGCAAATACAGATTGGATCGATCCCATTACAATAGTAATGGTTTGCAGAACGAGCTCTCTGATCATTATTTTACGTCCAGGCGCCCTATCATGTATCACTAGAGATTGACTCGTGCCGACGGAATTGGAAGATTTGTAAGTATTTATTCATGTCCATCTATCTATTTGCTCACTCGATATCTCCAAGGGTTCTCGATGAATTCAAATGGTATTTTGTGGAAGGGCTTAGGAAGAATTTATCAATTCTGGTCTGGATCCAGGTGCTTCATACTTTCATATATCTTTCATGTTTCCCTCGGTTTATCATTAACTCGCCCACGAACTCATCGGCAATTACTGCGACCAAGTGGTAGAGTGCTTGCCTCCGGTTTGGTAGGCCGTGTTCCAATCCATTGTAGGTTCATACCAAAGACTTAAAATTTGGTTGAACACTATAGAGCCTGGTCAGTACTTAGATTGGTGGCCATTTCGATATACCAGATGCCACAATACCGTAGATGAGGCTATAAGCGGAGAACAGTGTTATATGATTCATACTTACATGGAAAACAGCTGTCTTCACAACCGCTTTCTCAACGTCTTCAGGGCTCACCATTCGGTACTATCGGTATCATTATATTCTCTTTGCACTGGGCCTGCTTCAATCTTTTGTGACGGTGCTTCATATCCCCTTCTTTACTTACACAAATAAAAGGTTTCTTAGAACATTTCTCTTTTCTTAGGTTTTGAATCCTTTCCTAGTTCATTTTTTGTCCTTTCTTTATTTCTTTCAACTATTATTTCCTGCTCTGTTCTTTCTTTCTCTCCTCCTCCTTTTGAAATAACTTTTTTTCTTTTTTCTTCTTTCTTTCTTTTGTTTATCTTTCTTCTCCTTTTTCTTTTTTTTTCCTTTCTCCAAGTTTTTTTTTTCTTTTTTCAACTTTTCTTTCTGTTTCGTATTATTATTTCTCACCGAAATCATTTTCCTTTAAAAATTATTCTTTTTTCTTCATTTGCTTCTTTCTTCCTTCAAAACATTTCTTTCTTCGACATATCTCTTTCTTTCTTCATCTACTTCTCACTCCAAATGACTTTCGTTTTTTTTTTCTGTGACTGCTTTCCTTTCAGTCGGCTAAACTTTCCCCTCTCTCTCTCTCCTTTATTCTTCCTTTTTTTCATTTCATTCGTTCTCTCTTCGTTCTTTTTTCCTTTTCTGAATATTTTTCTCAAATGTTCTTCTTTGTTTCATTGTCTTTTTCCTTTCATTGAAACGATTCTTTTAATGTTATCTTCTTCTCTTGCACTGTTTCCGCCGCCCTTCCAATATCTTATGCCCCTGTGGTTCATATTTCTTCCCTTCATTACACAAATAAAATGTGCGTATCTCTAGCAACAAATAATGAAACGGATATCTTCAAGATCTTACCAAAGTACTTTGACCCTTACCATGGTGTCTTCGTGGGATGCGAGAAAACACAAAGAGGCTATCAGAAAATGCCCTGTCACGCCTACTCACGGATCCACTCTCTGGCCTCAACACTGAAAATTACCATTAATTCTTATGGCATTTTCTTCATTATCATCTTCATGTGTCTTTCCTTTATTCTTAATTTTATCTTTCTTGTCGGCTACCAAAATGCTTCTCATTCCTTCCTACGTTCCTTCCTTCTCTCTTTCACTCTCTTTCCAGATGCGTTTTTACATTCATTTTTTTCTTTTCTCCAAATATTTTTCTTTCCATACATTTCTTTCATATTTTTTCAATTGCCTTTCTCTCTCTCTCTCTCTTTCTCTCTCTCTTTCTTTCTTTCTTTCTTTCTTTCACTTTTCTTTATTTCTTTTTCCTTTTTCTTCCTCTCACTTATACACTTTGCTTCATTCCCAAATGCCTCTTTCTTTGTCATTTCTTCTCTTCTTCGAATGTTTTTCTTTCCAAACTTTCTTTTATATTTCTTCAACTGTCCTTCATTCTATCTTTCTTCCACCCATTCTTTTGTTTCTTTCTTCCATTGGTTTATATGCTATACTTTCTTTCCAGATGTTTTTTTCTTTCTTTTTTCCTTTTCTTCAAATGTTTTCCTTCTCAAACGCTTCTCCTATATTTCTTTGATTGCTTCTTTTTGAATTTTTTTTTACTTTCTTTCCTTTTTCCTGTCTCTTCTCCCTCCTTTCTTTATTTTTGTCTTTTTTCTTTCTTCCTTTGAGTTATTGCCATTCACCCTGATCTTAAGGTCTCTTTTCCTCTTTCATCATCTTCGCCCTTCCTTATACTCATTACCCAGTCTCTCTGTCCCTCTGTCTCTGTCTCTGTCTATCTCTCTCTCCCCCCCTCTCTCTCTCTTTCACACACACACACACACACGCGCTTTCTCTTATTATCTCATTACGTCACCATTTCCAAGATACTATTCCCCGTTTTATCATCCAGGGTCAAAGAACAAACTGGATTCGCACTTATTTCTGCTATTCCCGCCATTTTGACGTCTTTTTGCGCCTATCCATCTCAATTTGATTTGTAACTTTATGCCCATCGGCTGCAGATAACACTTCCCCCAGATTCTCTGTCTGTAGCATTTTTCGTCTTTCTTCCCCCCCCTCTCTCTCTCATCTTCTTTCATAATTTCCTTTCGTCTCCACTTCTTACTTTTCTCTTTGCCTCTCTCAGAACCGGTCCGTCCATTCTGTGAACATAGGCAGTAGGTAGCCTAGAGTGGAACGATCCTAAGCGAGTGCCCCAAACCGAAAAAAAAAAAAAAAAGAATCGTTGGAATACGACAGAAGGGAGCGATTTTCATGTTTCGCCCAGGGCGCATGAAACTTTTCGACAAAATTCATCCCCCACCTTGTTCCATTTTTACCGCTTCTTTTCTTTTTATAATCATTCTGTTCTTTTTCATGAGATCTGTCAGGAGATGATCCAATCATTTGATATTAACGAAAAGATAGTTTAACTAGGGTGACGCCACCTTAGCCCTCCTCAAAGTACTCCCTTTCTAACCTCAAGCACTGCCTTAGCGTGTTTTTAGCTATTGTAAACAGTCTCCAAAGTCCTCTTTCGGGTTTGGAAGAAACTTCATCGTCACTTTCTCAACGGTTTAAATCTCCCTTTCAGTGGCGATTTAAGCTTTTGGAAAAGTGTGAAGTCTAAAGAAACAAAGGTTTGACTATATGGTGTGTCTATGTTGCGTGGGAAGAGTGTATGTGTGTGTCTGGGGATGGAATTATACAACTGTTATCAAACCAAATCATTTTTTTTTCTGACACTTTCAATCTGTTTTCATTCGTCATAATTTGGTGGGATGGAGGGTCTGAAAACGCTCAAGATTATTTTACCTATATAAATTGATGGTAATTGTTTCTTTGCTTTATATAATTTCGGTCCACTAGAGAGTTTTCTTTTATAGTAACTCTCTATTTTTCAGATAATAGGAGGAATCTGTACACGTTGTGTGGTTATGCTTGTGTTTATACGAGTGTACACGTTGGGGCTTCGTTGAATGTGTTCTTTCTACTGTTAGATGTATATGCATGTACCTCTGTGTATGGGCGTGTGTTTAGATGTATGTATAAGTGTGTTTTTTTTATATGTGTTTTTGTATGAGTGTGTATGTGTGTGTGTGTTTTTGCATGTCTGTGAGTCTATGCGTGAAGTTGTATCTCTGTATGCTGTTGATAAAAGCAAAGAGCACAGAAGATAAAACACCAAATCGTTTCAGATGACCATAAGGTTAGAGGGTGGAAAAGATGAAAGACCTATGAAAGTTTTGCCGGACATCTGCACAGCAAATGTCCAAGAAGAAGAAGAAGAAGAAGAAGAAGAAGAAGAAGAAGAAGAAGAAGAAGAAGAAGAAGAAGAAGAAGAAGATGTGAAGAAATAAAGGAGAAGATTAGCTGAAGAAGAAAATGTGAAAAAATCCAGATGAAGAAGATGTGAAGAAATGAAGATGAAGAAGATGTGACGAAATAAAGAAGAAGAAGAAGAAGAAGAAAAAAAAGATGTGAAGAAATAAAGATGCAGAAGAAAATGTAAAGAATAAAGATGAAGATGTGCAGAAGAAGAAGAAGAAGAAGAAGAAGAAGAAGAAGAAGAAGAAGAAGAAGAAGAAGAAGAAGATGAAGAAGAAGAAGAAGAAGATGATATGAAGAAATAAAGATGAAAAACAAGCTTGACTGTGCAAGGGTCAAGCTCCCTTGCTTCATCAAAATCTAAAAGTTAAACAAAACATAATTCATTTCTCTATGCAATATGATTCCGGAAATCCGTGTCTCATTACAGTTCCTCTATCAGCAGTTTCAGTAAATGGAATTTGCAAACTTTGGCAGAAAAAAAATTGACTCAAGTTGGGATTTAAAAGTTAGTTAAAAATTTAAAAATTAGCCGTTTTTTTTGCGTATGTCTCTGTGACGCTATTATTCGTGTTTGATGTCTCTTGTTTTCGGTCTGGTCATTGACATCCGTCATTGTTGTTAATATACGAAAATAAAGTAAAAAAACCGATAGCACGAAGAGAGTAGTAGTTAGAGAACTTATGTGGGGGTAAAGGAGATGGAGGAAGAAGGAGACGAAGCATGAGTTGAAAGAAGGAAGGAAGGAAAAAGAAGACAAAACGGAAATGTCAGGGGAAAATTAAATGAAAGTAGAAAGAGCAAGGAGAAGGAAAAGGGGGTCACCATAATGTAGGCTTGGGCTTCCAAAACTTTTTTTTCGTTCGTGACCAATTTCGATAAGACAAAATCTTTTACAATCTTTTCTCATAATTACGAAAGCAATAAATACTCAGACTTTACATTAGTCTTATATCATCATCATCATCAGCAGCAGCAGCAGTTGCAGCGGCAGCCTTTTAGCGTCAGTCACCGAAGGCTTGCCACCTTATAGTGATTCTTTGCTTGATTTCTTCTTCCTTCGAAGAATTTGATTGAGATTCGTTGTCCTTGTTTGATAGACTTGTTCGTTTTCTGCAGGTCAGGGTTTTCGATTTTGATCAGCATGTCTTTGTTCTCCACATGTTTGTCGTTCATGATTTAGTCGTTTTTGAAAAAGTTTTTAAACGAACAAACAAATAATATTAAAAATGTCGAAAAATTGCAGCTATGTTTCACGGTGTTATTATGAGACTTACCTTTGAAAAAATAAATTACTTAAACATAACAGGAATAATTTCTTCTTTAAAATCCAATTAATAGCATTGAACCATTTAGCATTAAGCTCGAGGAGCACATTACGTGTTGAGGTTTTGAAAAATGCTCTACTCATCCTGAAGGTTCCGACCTTTGGGAAGGTCTGATATAAGCCACTGAACGAGAATCTCAAATCTTTCTCCACTTTCCCGGAGTATATCAATAGGTAAATGCAATAGGAGCAATCTTCGTGCTCGAATTCTATTCCATAATATTTACAGAGTCCAGCGCAGTATGACATAATTCCTAATTAGAATGAGATGATTGTGATGGGGAAGATGGTTTTATGTCAATCTTCAGAATACCATAAGAATTCGAAATCCTGGCTTTTACTGGGGCTCGAATACTGACCACTATTTTTGATGGAATATACAGCAATATATATATATATATATATATATATATATATATATATATATATATATATATATATATATATATATATATATATATATATATATATATATAGTTGTACCATACCTTTTTCATGGAAAGTTAAAAATTACAATAGGCAAATTAATTATACAAGTGCACAAGGAAAAAAAACAACGACAAGAAAATCAAAAAATACACTGAGAAAACTGAAAACTACGACGAGAAAATTACAGAATACAAGTAAAAAATACGGCAAGCAGATTAAAAAATAAGGCCAGCAAACTGAAAACAACGGAAAATATCAACACTTCCTTTAATGAACAATATTTTTTTGATGAACAATATTATCCATTCAATACCGTTGACGATCAGATAATGCTTGAGTGAAATAATCAAATATTATCAACAAAGAAAATAAATTTATTTACCATCATACAAAGGGGTATAACTGAGCAGACACCAATTATCAACAGCACTTTCGATTATATATCCTTGCCTCGGTTATATAAGTAATAGGATGCGAATGGTTAATTCACAGGAAGATTGTGGCAAAATGTTCAAGTCCTGAATGTCAAAAGAATTCGTGCATGCATAAATATGTGATTTATGTTGTATTAACAAAAGAAAATATATTTGTGGAACAGTAGAAGCGATGACTTCTGTAATGAATTTTGTTGAAACATGACAACATAGTGGAAAGGTTAGAAGCTCAAAAGCAGATGATAACGAAAGTCATCCACAGGATAATTTACTGTTGACTGTTGTCTGAAAAGTCTTCGAGAAAAATGAAAAAACTAAATGTTCATAACGGAACATTATTTTTGAAACACTAAAATATTGCTAAAAATAGAGGGCGTGGGAGCACTCTTTTGCACAAAGATGTTTTATCACCGTCCGTCGAAATACAAATTTACTATATGATGCTTGGAAATGAAGCAATTCTTTTTTTACCTTGAGATGTTATCAGAGCAATATGTGAGATTGTGGAATCAAGTAGTCTGAACGGAAACAAAAAAATACCAACATTAAATCTTGTAATCTGTTTCATCGACTCAAAATCAAACATCACACATCAATTAATCATCATCATCAGCAGCGTTTTAGTGTCTGTCATTGGACATTGACTTTCCCCAAGTTTCATTAGAGCTCTCTATCATGGGCGTTGCAGAGCCAGTACTATCTGAACTGTTTGTTACGCCATCTCGTATTTTCCTGTCCACATTTTCCATTATGATCTCTGGGGATCTATGTTGTTAGCTGCGATGTCCAGCGATTGTCTGACATTCTAGCAACATGGCCAGCCCATTACCATTTGAGTTTTTTTTAAAATCTCTGACTCCCGTTTTTTTCTCTTTCATCTTGGGTGACTATCAGGAGGGTGCATTGGTTGTAAATTTCTTTTCAAGGATTGAAAGGATTTTTCTGTTCTTCAAGGTTGAGCTAGCTCTAACTGATGACTTGCCACCCTATTGTTTTCTTCATTCGATCTCTTCTTCTTTTGAGGTCTTCATGGAGACTTGTAGTCCCAGATAGGCATAGTGATATACTTTCGTCAGCTGTGCATCTTCTCCTCTGATCGTTGTGTCTTTGTCCTCTACGAGTCTGTGGTACATGACGTTTGTTTTACTGAAGATCGAGTGGGGGCCTATTTTTTTTTTTTTTTTTTGCTTTTTTCGTTCACTTCGTCTAGCAGACTGGAAAGGCTCTAAAGCAGGGATTCAAATAGAGTATGAAATTCGTGACACAGAGATCAAAGAAGCGGTTTGATGTATTGAAGGATCGCACTTATTCGTTAGCAAAAATGTGCTGAGAAACAATTATGAAAATGCTTTATTCTACTAGTTTGATGGAGAAGAAATTTTCATCGAATTCGTTCTCATGCAGCAGACACTACCTTCTGCTAATTTTTTATTTATTTAATTTTTTTTTTGCATATACAAATAAATTGTCGTATATTGTATTGAAACTCCTTTTTGAAATGGTTTCTCGTTACTACACTGGGAATATATCATTTGGCATACACAAGGTAAATAGAATAAACAGCTAAAGGAAAATGGGACTGTTGTAAGAATCGAACCTGCAACCAATAGGGTAGCCGCTTCAACGTAGCATTTCTCTTACTATTGAGCTAAACAGCAGCCGATAATGCAAAGTCCCAATCAACTGTTTCATCTCCAAATTCTCATCTCATTTATTCTCGGTCTATGTCAGCTATGCTTGTTCCTTTCAAAGCGAGAATCGTTTTTCAAGAAATGGATATATGGCCCGACTGAAGCATTATATGAGTATAATCATTCTTTCAGATCAGATATCCATTTCTTAATAACATATACGAATAAATAAACAAATACAGTACAGCACTTTCCTAAACTTGGTGCACATTATAGGTACTCTAACCCGATACCGCTGCACCGTTTCAGTTACTTTCAAGTCACAAAAAGATGAACAGAATAAGACTTTTAGTATCATATTCTTAAGAGCAGTGCCCGTTCAATAGTTATATGTTCATAATGAACTTTTTGATTTGTGGGGCTGCCTGCCATTATAGTAGGTGAAATGATTTTCCGTCAGATGTACTAAACTACGGCTTCAAAGTATTTCAGTTACTTCAGAATCCATGTTTATCAGATTTCTCGTGAATCATTGATCCAGACAACTTCAAATTCGACACTGCAATCCTAGGTGTGCCGACTGATATACATGGCAAATATCAACTTCGAAAAATGGCCAGTTGTCTAGCTATCTCGGTGCACATACAGAGAGAGAGAGAGAGAGAGAGAGAGAGAGAGAGAGAGTGAGACACACACACACACACACACACACACACACCCGATTAGAAAATCAGTATATGAAATAGTGTTCTTACGTGGGCTCAAACACCGGCCTCTACCTCCAAAATGAAAAACTATTTTTACATAAAAATATGAAAAAATGATATCAAACAATTGTAGTTTAGTTCATCAGAAGGCCAAATAAAATGAAGGCTTGCCTGCCTAGAAAATCATCAGCATCTGAAATATTTTTTTTCACCTTGACTCGAACACCGATATCTGGCACCACTTTACTATATCAGCCTCGAAGCAGTCGCTGGTAGCGAGGTCGCAAATTCAAACTCATTACGCGACGATGAAATATAGTCAGATGTTGTTTAGTTGAAGTAAATCGGACCCTGATCATGCAAACACACCTTGTCTGACATCTCTCTTCATAAATTCTTATATAAGTATTAAGTTATCCCATAAACGTCAACAACTTAACGGCCATCACCCTGATTCAAACAGACAGAGCCACACCCATACTACGTCGTTTGTGACACTTGACCACAGCTGAAGCCATGGTCATTTGTGTGATGCAAGCATGCCAGTAGGTCAATTCATCTCATTCATCTTGTTTCTAAACATATCGGGACCACCTTTTGCACCATTAGCCGATCCGGGCTTCATATGTTAGGTAGGTTGAGGCAACGGGTGGCGGTGTATTCAGTGGATGTACGAGAAGCCTTTGGGTATTGTCCATTGGCTTTATGTTATTGCAATCAAATATTTATAGTATTAATCAGAAACACCGTATTGTTGACAATAAGAGGACATAAAAATGGTCGGACTTTTCTCAGAGGAGAACCAGCCATGCACTTATATCTATCCCACTGTCTCTTTCTCTCTCTCCCTCTCTCTCTCTCCCTCTTTCTCCTTCTCTCTCTCTCTCTCTCTCTCTATATATATATATATAATGATAGCTGCTACTACTTCCAATAAAATATCCAACCGAACCACCACAGATTTCTTCAAAGACATAATACTGTCCGGACTCACTCTCATGACCTCCGAGGAATCCTCATTCTTGATTTCCATTTTTGCTTTCAAAGCAAAGCGTCTAGTGCTAAGTTTGTTTTTTACGGAAACCTTTTTACCACTAAAAGTTACACAAATCCTCCTGAAGATGGGAATCCCTCCCGAAACATGTATACCATACCAATTAATTCATTTATGAATTAATCAATTATGAAAATAAAGTCTACGATTTCCATTTCAAATGCATCTTCTGCGAACCCCTCCAAACACACACACACACACACAGGGGATGTTAGTCTGCGGCTAATTTCTCTTTCTTAAGCCCTGTTTATAACTGGATACTTCTCAGAAAAGGCCGGATACTTTTTGGACAGGGATACATTCTCCAGAAATTATGAGAAAAATAATCTTTTTTTGTAAGAAATAGTTAGAATGAATGGACACGCTGTGGACGCAAAATATGATATGGCATGACGAAATAGACAAGATCACAAAGCATAAGCTCTGCGACGCCCATGATAGAGAGGTCCAGTGAATCCTGTGGAAAGTCCATGTCCAACGACAAACGCTAAAATGCATTCACGCTGAGACACTCTCCATGTAATAACGGGAGGTCATTTCAAATAGAGTTTCAAATAATATAATGCATTCAAAATTTTTCTATTAGATTATATATCCATTATATATATATATATATATATATATATATATATATATATATATATATATATATATATGTGTGTGTGTGTGCGTTTGTGCATGTGTGTGTGTGTGTAGGTTTTTGCCTGAAGAGGCCTGAAGTGCAGAAACATAAGTGAACTTGAGAGGCGGATATAGTATTTCACCATATTTAAAGCTCTACTTTAATCAAATGATTTTATATAGAGCACGTTTATGAAATAAACCCATCACACATCGTAGTTTGAATTACAGTCGTCTTGTACTTTGATATATATATATATATAACGGTACTAGTATTCAACAGGAAAGGGTCCAATAAATGTAAGAGATAAGTGAAAAGTAAAGGAAAGCCACACTTGTTGGAGATTTTTCATATTTGATAACTTTGTATATTTAGTAAGAAAGGTTTGTTTTGATACTTGCTCCTCGTTTTGATCATGTTTTGGTCTGAATATAATGAAAAAAAATATTATTCTTGAAAAAGTTTTTCGGATATTTCAGCTATTCCATTACTCTGTATGTGACCACCAGAGATTCTGAAAAGCACGTGTTTACAAAATATCATCTAATAGGAAAAAATAAATAATAAACAATGACTGTCAACTTTTTGACCTGATTCCGTGTGTGTAGAAGTGTGCGTATGTGTGTGTTTCTGGTCCTTGAGTTTCAATTTCATTTTGAAAAACGATACTCCTTCCATCTCTCATCCAAAGAAGTTTTTTCAAGGACAAAAAAAAACCCAACAAAAAACTCATGCAAATTTGCAGTGTTCTAGGGCAATGATGTATAGCGCTATCGCAAGATTTCCTTTTGGATTGAGAAAAACTGTCGTGTAACAAGTGTTGGCATACCGAATAAAGGGAAAGGGAACCATTGATTTTTGCAGGAGTTAGGTGTCGAGTCGATCGTCCATTCTCGGTCTACCTTACAAAGAGTTTTGATTTGTTTAGCCAACAAGCGTGCAGCTTACATCGAACAAAGGAGAGAGAAGCCATTATTTTTGGCTGTGATAATATTTGGTGTCGATCGGCCAAACACAGTCTTCCTTACGGAGAGTTTTGATTCGTCTAGCAAACCATCGTACAAGTTGAAAGGGTCTCTCTCTTCTCATTGGATGACTGTTCAACCAATGACACCCTCAGCAAGACCTTCATTGGCATGGAAATTTGAATGAAAAAAAAAACAAGGAAAAAAAAACAACAAACTGAAAAGACATTAAAACATGTTAGTGAAGTACTCCTTCCTGCAAATTTTCAAGATTCTAAGGCTAAATGGTGAGTCCAGTGTGATTGACACACCAAAAACAGCTGAGTGAAAAAGGAAAAATACTTACCACTATGTAAGTTGTTTGGTTCGTTCAGTGATTGTGACTACGGCCAGAAGAAAAGAAAAATGGCCGAATGGAAAGAATATAGGGAAAAAAAAGAGAAAAAATGGCAAAAAAAGAGGAAATTGAAACGACAAGGGAGTAGTATGGAAGAAAAAGAGGGAAAGGAACAATACAGTCAAAGGAAAGAATGAAAGAGAAAAGAGATGAGGACACGAGAAGAAAAAAAAGTTGAAAACAGATCTGGTTAGTCGTTCTATAGAAACCATTATGTGACCAACGTCTTTTTGTGTTATACTGTGGGAAAAATTGGAATAAGGGGTGATCAATGAAAAAATACTCCTCTCGCCTTCAGCCGGATCACTAAAAAGTTTGAATTTTCAAAAAACAAACAGGCATAAGCCAATGACCAATTTAGCATTAAACTCACATCGTAAACCGATGCCCAACAAAAAAAAGCATTTCGGGAAGAGGGGAGAGAATAAAAAACAAACAAACAAACAAGCAAACAAACAAAAGGACAGTGTTTTCTAGATATAATAAGGAATGATTTGAAAAGCTTTGAAATTGTTGATAGTAATCATCATCGACAGCAGCAGCAGTAATTCTGGGTCCACTGCTGAACCAAGGCCTTTCCTCTTTCTAGGAAGTAACGGCTAATAGAACTCATCTGTAGCCACTATTTTCTGCTGAGCTAGTTTTAAATCAAGAATTGTCCTTTTTGTAATCTGGTGACCTCCCATGGCTAGAGTTCCCAGTCTGTCCTATTATTTTAACCATCATCATCATCATCATCATCATCATCATCAGCAGCAGCAGCAGCAGCAGCAGCAGCCTTTTAGCGCCTTCGTTGGACATAGACCATCCCTTGAATAAGCCAGACTCCTCTATCATGGTCGTTGCAAATATTTCCAGAGCTTGTTTAGTTCGTCACTCCATCTTATTTTTTGCCGGCCACAGTTTCGTCAATGATCTCAAAGGATATACGTTGTGAGCCATTGTGCACAGTAGTGGCTTGCCATTCTTACAACATGCCACTTGAGATTTATAATGGATTCTATTATATATCTGACACTCTTACTCTTCTCTTATATGCTGTGCTGTCTTGTGATCTCTCCATGTTATCTTAAGCCTGATTCTCTCCTGTGCACCTTCGAGATTGACCTCCAATTCGAAGGTTAATCTTTTAGCTTGCTCCATATAAGTGACTTCCGGGAAGATTCCCTGGTTGTATACTATTCTATTAAGGACTGAGAAATATAACCATGTTTTTTTTTCTCATGAGCATTAATAGTTTGAATTTGTTTCACCGATTCTGTTGTCAGTGTTGTTAACCGTTCCGCCACCCCGGCACATCTTTATGGTAACTAATGATAAACATCAAGTCAGAGGCGGACAAAAACAAGAGCCAACAGCCTCCCCTACCATCAATAAAAAGAGGAAGAACTAAAGGAAAGGAAAGTGAAAGAAAGAGAAAGAAAATGAGGGAGCGATAGCAAAATGTGTGTGTATGTGGGGGGGGGGAGTTGGGGAAGGTGTGGGCAAAATAAAAAAAATTGAGAAACAAGGAAGGGGGTGGGGGTTGTACGACGAAGTTACCATCATTGGGTTATTGCTGTTCCTCCCCCTTTCTGTAAGCATAAAAGCATTAATGAGCTGACAGTTTTGAAGTGGCGAGATTGTGAATTTGCCAAGAACGTCTCGTTCAAATATACGCATATGTAGTATGAATGGGGATTGGGCATGGGGCAGCCCCTGTCAGAGGCTTTGACAAATCGCTTTCACCACGAATCACTCGCTAGCTAAATCATGACTTTGACGGTCAAAGGTAGCTGGCGAGGCCATAACTAAGCATTTATCAACATCTTCCAACTGGCGTTTATCTGTCTTACCTCAGCTGCACTGCTAACCAGTGTGGCAGCAAAATTAAAATTGTTGGAGACGGAAGAGAAGGGAAGTAATCGAGGTGAAACAGAAAGGGAAAAAAATGGCCGCCGAAAAAAAAAAATAGAGGAGAGTACGGTTGAAGAGAGAGAGAGAGAGAGAGAGAGAGAGAGAGAGAGAGAGAGAGGGGGGGGGGGAATGGATGAAATGAGAATTATCCGATGAACAGATAGATAGAGAGAGAGACAGACAGACGGACAGACGGACAGAAAGGACAGATAGAGAGAGACAGAGAGGATGGACAAAGAGAGATAGAGACAGATAGAGAAAGAGAGACAGAGACAGAGAAAGAGAGACAGAGAGATACAGAGAGAGAGACAGACAGGCTGAGGGGGAAGAGAAAGCACAAAAAGAGATAATAAATCAGTGACGATTGTTGTCTAAAATGAGAGAGAGAGGAAGAGAGAAAGAGTGAGAGAGAGAGAGAGAGAGAGAGACAGAGACGGAGAGAGGAAGAAAGAGAGACAGAGAGACAGAGACAGACAGGAAAAGAGGGAAGTGAAAAAGAGATAATAAATCGGCGAGGATTGTTGTCTTCAATGAGAGAGAGAGACGGAGAGACAGAGAGAGAGAGAGGGAGACGGAGAAAGAGAGAGGCACAGATAGACAGAGACAGACAGGGAGAGGGGGAAGTGAAAAAAGGATGATAAATCGGCGAGGATTGTTGTTTCAAATGAAAGAGAGAGAAAGAGGGAGAGAGAGAGGGGGAGAAACAGACAGACAGACGGACAGACAGAGAAAGTAACAGATAGACAAAGAGAGACAAAGACAAAGACAGAGGGGGACACAAAGTTCAAAAAAGAGACAATGAATCAGCGAGGGTTGTTGTTTTAAACGAGAGAGAGAGAGAGAGAGAGAGAGAGAGAGAAGGAGAGAAGGAGAGAGAGAGTGAGAGATCAGAAACAAAAGGTTGAAACAGGAAAATCTAAAATGAGAGGTTTGATAATACTTTAGAGTGTGTACTTGTGTGTGTGAGTGAATGAGTGAGAGAGTGAATGTGTGAGGGAGAGAGAGGAGAGAAATGAAGGAAATACTGGAAAAGGAAAGAATGAATGAGTGAATATTAAATGGGAAGAGGGAAAGAGGAATAGAAAGAGTGGATGAATAAAAATCAAAAAAGAAAAAGAGAGTATGAAAGAGAAAAATAGAAAAGTGAGATGAATGAACATTCAGAAGAACGACAGAAAGAAACAGAGTAAAAAAGAAAGAAAGGAAAGAAAGTGAAAAAGGAGAATGAAAAGAATTAATGAATATCAAAAACATAAGATGGAAGAAAGAAAGAAAGTATGAATCAGAAGAAAGGGAACGGAAATAAATCGAAAAAAGAGGTAGATAGAAGGAACAAAATGAATAATGAACATCGAGAATAAAAGAAAGAGGAAAGAAGAACGTTAAAAAAAAGATTAAATATTAGGAGAGGAAGAAAGATAGGAAAGAGGAAAGAAAGAAAGGAATACGTAGAAAACTGAAACTTTAGAAACGATGAAGGAGATTAGAAAGGAATCAATTTAAGATATTGATTTATATATATATATATATATATATATATATATATATATAGAGAGAGAGAGAGAGAGAGAGAGAGAGAGAGGGGGAAGGTGAGAGAGAAAGGGAAGAAGAGAGTGAGAGAGGCGAGAGAGAAGAGAGAGGGGGGTTGTCGATATAGATGGATATAGATTAATAGGGGAGATTGAATGAGAATACAATGTCTTATGGGAGAGAGAGAGGGGGGGAGACGAAATGAACGAAAAAGCGAGAGAGATAGAGCGATGGGAGATGTAAGAGGTAAAAATGAAAGGGTAATCAAGAAATAGA
>OY735209.1:14265813-14395813 GCA_963457665.1 Thysanoteuthis rhombus
TTTCTTCAAAGTTCTCTCAGAGATGAGTCTTTGGTTTGGGGTATAATTTATAATGGAAATTTATGCTAAATTGATCCCTAAGTTAATGCCCGCTTGCTTTAAAAAAATCAGGATTATTTAATGATAACAACCAAAAAAGGTGAGAGAATTAACTAATCCATTGAACAACCCTTTTTCCAAATTTTTGATTGATCACCCCAACGCAACATGTTGCTAAAAGACGTTGGACTGGGTTCACTCCAAACTCATGCACTCCTGTTTTTTTTTTGTTTTGTTTTTAGTATTTTTTATTTTATTTTATTTTTTTTTTTGTCTTCGTTACATCTCACTTGGACTGCCTTATACGGCTGGAAGGTTCCAGTTTCCTTACTATTCGCCAATAGCAATGAGGAGCAGTGGATTCATGCCTTTAAAAAGTGCAAAATGAACGTAAGCAGCCTCGGGCGAAACTTTATTTCTCTTCGCCGTTACGCCACCCTGCTCCTCCTCTTAACATTAATGTTCATGCAAAATCCACCCACATCAAGGTATTTGGGGGCCGGCCTTTTAGTAATGCCAGCAGTTTTCCTGACAAACTATGGCCCGCGGGTTTGATTCCCACGGACTGATACGCTATTGTGTCTACGAACTTAACAAAGCTTTCTATTAGAAACCAACGACCAAAAGTATCAACATAGGTTTCTCTCGGTTTTCGAACTGGTTTAGATGACTGGCTGGCTGATAATGTATGTATCACGCACACAGGTCGCACCAATGGAGCTAAAGGGCTGAAAGTCTTAACAAACACTCTTTACTATGTCTAGAAAAAAGGCTTCCTTTTTCTGAATAATTTTCCCCAGTGTAGGTTTTGGGCGGGGGGTTCAATTTGCTATGATAGTTTCTGCTAAATTGACCCCTTAGTTTGCGTCTGCCTACATCCCATTTCTTTTTTTTATCAATTAATTTTTTTATTGGTCACTGCCCAAGAGAGGCGAAAGAAGTACTTTATTCACTGATCATCATATTATCGATTTTTTAACGGATCACCCTGAACATGACATGCTGCCAAAAGACAATGGTCACGTTACAGTTTCTATTTGTTGACTAATAGGTCATACCTATTCATCTATTTATCGTTCTAATTATCTATCTATCTGTATGCATGTATGTATCTATGTAAGATGTACGTCCGAAAAATATTCAGCTCTTTGATATTATTATCTACCTAGGGCGATGGTACCATTCAACCTTTCAGAGTTTTTCTCTTGGTACCACTCATCCTTATCCCAGTGAAGCTCTCTCTTTCCAGGGCAGTCTGTAGAACATCTTCTTCGGCTGCCTCATCGCGTTCTCTTTAATCTTGTCTACTGTCTGAAATCTCCTCCTTTCCAATAGTGAAAAGCAAAAGGTTGCAGGGAGCCACAATTGGACTATAGGGGCAGGGAAAGGGACTGACAGACCGTGTAACGCACTGTTTTGCTCAAAGAGACCAGTAGAATGGGTAGGCCTGTTCATTATGAATGCAGTCTCAAGAAGTATCCTAGCTCACTAAATGTCAACTAACTGGTAACTGAGTGACCCGAAGGAGAGTGTCTATCCAAACAAGTGCACTTACGTCTTTTCTGGTTGGTTGTCAAATTAAATCAAATTTGCGCAACCGGTTCTCAAGTTATCCAGAATGGCTGAATACTATGAATGAGTGTATCGAATTGAACAGTTATCACGTTGCAGAGGGTCGATTACGCTGTAAAGACTTTATTATGTCTTGGAGGCTTGAAACGGTTGGAGAATACATTAGTCATTGCGCGTCAGAAAACAGTTAACATTATATTTTAAAGGCTGGCATTACTTTATTTTTTAGAAAATGAGAGAAAGACGCCAAGATGTGATATAGAAGTGAGACGAATCAGAAAGGAATTATTTGAGGAAAAATTGGAGGAGCGAGAATGAGGCAAGCGGTTCTAGGAGAATAATGGGGACATCTATAAAATTCATTATATGTTCTTTTATTCTACTCTTGCCCCCCCCCAACAAAAAAAGCCCCAAAAGACTGTAAGGAAGAGGGAGAAATTATAAGTTGTGAGACATCGGGTATATTTTGAGTTGTCCCGGACGTTCCATCAAGGATATCAGTTCTGGCTTTCAGGACACAACAAAACGAAAGAGACTCTCAGGTTCAGAGCGTCTTGGCGATAATTTGCTTGGAGCGAGAAAGAGGAGAAAAAAAATAAAAGAAATAGAGAACTTGGGGAGAGCGTATATCGGAGCTGTAAACGAAAGAAAGGAATAAAGAATGAAGGAAAACAAGGGGGCCAATCTAAAAGAAAGAAAAGAAAAAAGAAAGAAAAAAGGAATGATGAAAGTGAAAAAAGAAGAAAGAAAAATGAAGAAACAAAAAGGTATTAACAAGAAACATGAAGAGAAAATCAGGGATAGTATAAAAGCTGAAAGAATTGATTAACGAACGAATCGTATTTTGGGGTGGCGTAATTCATTTTTTTTTTTTTTCGGAAGAAAAAAAAATGTTAGCACATTAATCGAAAACGTCTTAACCGGAACTGGGTTATTCGCATGATCCTTTTCTTTTTTTTTAGATACAAATTGCACAGGTCCCAAATATCTAAGATGAATACAATCACATAAGTTTACTATACGTTTTATCAATTGCTTAAAAAAAAAAAGATGCTGACAAGATTTAGTCCGTGCAAGAATGTTCATTCTATAAAAATTATTACTTCCAAGCTTTTAAGAAAAAAAGAAAAAGTTCTATCTTACCTTTAAAAAATTGTAAAAATTGAATCATATGTAAAGGAAAATGAAGTGGAATTTAATTCTTACCTCACAATTTTAAAGATTTTCTGTGAAAGAAAATCTTATTTTCCCTAATACTGTAATAATTTACATAATTACTGTACGTGCTTTTATCGAACCAAGAAATGTTTTCAAAGTCAATTCCATCATTTACTTATACCTTTCCCTAGGGCATTAGTATAAAGTGAATGCAGATAATCTCAATCAGATTTTTCCGCTCTTTGTTCTGCTAACCTCTTTTCAACCGGGACTAACACTTACATATATAGAAATACATGTCTACACAAACGCCCTACTAATGGGGTGCTCGCATTTTTTTAATACAGGGTTGCTTAAAAAGATGTCCTTTTTGCAATTTTACCAGAAATGGCAGTGTTGATGCTACCGTGACATCATCTTCATCTTCAAGTCGAATCATCTCTATAGATTAATTTTCAGACCTGAGGGTCTTGCCTCTTGGTCAGCCATTATAGATAGAATAGAATAGAATATATATATATATATATATATATAGATAGATAGATAGATAGATAGATAGATAGATAGATAGAGTGATAGAGTTATGAGATAGATATGTAATAAAAACTTAGGTAGATAACTCAGGGATAAGAATCTTAGAGAATATCACGAGAAAAAAAACGACAACACTGAAAGATGTTAAAAAATTGACCAAATGCGTTTGACATGTGAAAAAAACCCAATAAGTCTTCAAAAACAAAATAGAAAAAAAAAACAAAACATTATTATCAATCCATTTTTCTCAGATTTTTTTCCCCTGTTTTTACTGTTCGCCTTTCCCCTTCCCAAGAGAACAAAATCAAGATGACTGCAGCCTTTCTAGACAAGAACACGTCCACGGTGCAGACAAGCGTGTTATAGAGATGATATAAGGGTTAGTCCTGGTGCAGGATGTCGACACACACGGAAGATCGGCAAAGGGACCTTAGTCGATAACTGTCCTGCCAGCTAGCCAACCTGCCAGCCAGCCAGAGTTATCTGTCGGTTGACCCACCAAGTGCTGACTAGTCAGGTTCTATCTTTTTACATCGACAGGCTCGTCGTTTTCTCTCTCTCTCTCTCTCTCTCTTCGTAACTGACAACCATGACCTACCCTACACTAATAGTCACTGCCAAAACTTTCGGCATAGAAAGTTTTTACAGTATTTATTGATTGTGAAAGAAGATAGAAGTTTAGCTCATCCCATGAATATCTTTAATATATATATATATATATATATATATATATATATATGTATATATCGATCTATTATCTACAAAGTTGAGATCTCTCTCTCTCTCTTTCTCTCTCTCTCTCTCTCTCTCTCTCTCTCTATATATATATATATATATATATATATATATATATATATATAATTGTGTGTAAGTGAATATTTCGCTTATCCCGGTCCTACTGACCGTCTACTTCTGCGAAGGACAGGGGTAAAATGTCTGCCTCTGGGTCTGAAGCGATCCTACCACGCGGTATTGGATGGGATATTAGATAGTCTACAGCCACACTGAAGAGTTGTAATGCAACGAAACAGCTGTCTGTGGATCACACGATTATCAATTATCATTATATATATAGACTTTCTTAATTGCCTTAAAACGTGGAGCAGAAGCCATCAACGACAGTCCACCAGCGCACTAGGTTCTGAGCAATCTTCTCCAGATCCCTCTAAGAAAGGCCGGCTCTTTGCATCTACTTGTTGTCTCTTAGGCACGTATTTCTGGGCCTTACCGTCTTGCTCTTTTCCTGTTTGATCCAGATGAGGGCCTCATTTCGTAAATTTCCTAGGGGTCTGGCTGATCTTGCACATCTCCGTTTGATTCTTGCTTCGTGGTCCTCCACAGTTACTTATTGGAGATTTTATCTGGCCAATTAATATGGCGGATTCTTCACAGACTGACTGGATTTCAGGAGTTTATGGAGTGTTACACTCGCAATTATTCATGTTTCAGAATCATATTCTCTCATCTTCCCAATCTGCCTTGTACTCTTCTGGAACTGAGCCGAGGAATTGAAAGAATGAACATAATCGACAAAGACCGGCAAGAATAAAACGAAAACAAGAAAGCCCAAAGAGAATGCATACCTCTGCCAACGCCATGTATTAACTAAAATCTGAATGAAAATCATTTCATACATAGCTACGATGCAGAGTATGTTATTGTAGAAGGAATTCTGGATCCACCCCAAAATATAATCACTCCGCCTTTGGCCTATGGCCTGCCCTTCCACAAAATGTCATTGGAATTAATCTTTGATTATAAAATGTGGACAGACACTGGTATATTCATATACTTTTTCCAACCTCCTTTGTAGATTATGTATGATATGGTTGGACTAATATCCTTGGCTATATACTCATTAGAACATTGGCGACGTCAGAAAGAAGCAGTATCTTCACTTCAATCGGATCAATCAGCAGACTGAGCATCGATATCAATAGCACCTGTAAACTTCTGATCATAAGGGATTCCTCTAAAATAGTAAACATTATCGATTACAGAGAAAGCTACTCGACACACACAAAAAAAAACACATCCCGGATATAAAAAAAAGAAAACGGATGTGACGCGTCCAGTCCACTCGGACATGCGCACTATTAGTGATTTCACATTTTAGAACCAACAACATCCGACCAGGACCCGAGGGTAGACGGCCGAAACATTGTGAACAAATGAACGAATATGTAAGGAAAATTGCCCGACCATATAACACGGAATGATAAGTACACCCTGCCTAACCAGATTCAAACAAGAATCGTTGCTCGCAGTAAAGAACTACAGAGCAAAAACGTACGCCCCTCTCTTTCTCTCTTTCTCTCTCTGTTAAAAAGGAGAGCACTCGATAGAAATGATGAGACTCACAAGCTGACACATTACATCTGTTAATACGTTTAAAGAAATTTATTTCACGGAAATCCATTAATTATTCCTTGTAGGAGGCAGGGTATTACATCATGTGCTTTCATAGTATAATATATTTGCAACAATTTAATATATGGCCTTTTTACATATAGATATATTAACAAGTTACTTGTCTTCATCAGCAAACTGTTGAAAACTGTACATGAGTTATTTACTTCTGCTTCTTAACTAAAAAAGAAGAGATCGCCAATGCCATCACTATTTTTCTGACCTTTTATTCGGGTCTAAGACAATCTTATGTATGATTAGAAAAGTTACAAGTAATAAAATATCTACTAAACACTGACTATCTGATTTTATTTATCTGTGCATGACCCCTAGGCAACCGCAACAGTTCAGAGGTACTGAAATAATAATAATGATAATAGTGTAGGGATGCCTTTGCGTTCATGCTAATGATAATATTCTGATTTCTATCTATCTATCGATCTATCTATCTAATACTAAATAATTGATATAGATTTTCTGTTTGTGAAATCTGCTTACTTTAAACGGTGCCTTGCAGTTGCATGTATTCGTAAATCTAAAATTCCCAAACTGAATAATAATGGTGTGGGTTCTGTGCTCGCACCCATTTATTCTCCCTATCTCTTCCCTTCCCATCTCTTCTCTTCTTCTCCAACTTTCCTTGCGCCTCTCTTCTTCATATTTCCCTTCTCTTCTTTGTATTATCTTTCCCTCTTTTTCTTTTTCATTTAACACATTCTCTTTCTTCCTCTCTTCTTTCCATCTCTCTACTCCTTCTTTCATTTGAAACAACCCCTCTTTTTTCCTTCCCTATCTGTGTATCTCCTTCTCTTTCTATCTCTACTACTCCGTCTCCCTTATTTCCCTCCCCGTCTCACTTCTATTTTCCTTGACCCTTTCTTTCGCGTCTCCATTACCAAACTCCGAAACTAAGGTTGACTTCGTTTTCATACTGTTACAAGAACAACAAGAACAACCTTCAATCGAATCAGGGATGTAAACTGTTATGTAAAACTCTTATTCCCATGCCATGATTTGAACTCACAACCAACTGATTTCAAGGAGGCTGTCTCACTGACTGAGCTGAGATGATTTGACAAGTCTTAGATATCAATGGAAATTTATCACACAGGTATGCACTAGCGCATTTCATTCCAATGAATGAAGACATTTATAAATATATATATATATATATATATATATATATATATATAGACGCACACACACACACGCATATATATATATATATATATATATATATATATATATATATATATATATATATATATATATATATATATATATATATATATATTAATTATAATTTTGAATTTGTTATATATACAATACAGAAGTTGTAGTAATAACCTTCAGTCGGGATGAAAGTTGGAGTGAAATTTGACACTGCAGCAGCCGGGCTTGTTATCCCTTGTTTTTCTTTCTTAAACTAAACCTGACAGTTTCTCCTTCTTCTTCTTCATTCCCTGTTTCTTTTTCTTCTTCTCCGTCTCTCTCATTCTCTTTTCTCTTCCTTTTCCTCTTGCCCTTTTCTTCCCTCCCGGCGTCTTTTCTGTCTTTCTCTTGTTGGAAACTGTCAACCAAAACTGTCACCAAAAGTGTCAGCTGTTTTTTGTTTTTTTTTTAGTTTTCAAGTTGGTCTGGCTGTTTGACTGGCTGATTGGCTGGTGAGCAATATATGTATGTATGTATGTATGTATGTATGTATGTATGTATGTATGTATGTATGTATGTATGTATTTTACTTACTTCTTATTATCTCATTACGTTGAAAAATGTTTTTTCTCTTAAATTCCTTCATCTGAGATTTTTTAAGTGTGCAGGGGGTAGGCAATTTCAATCCAAAACTGATCACCCTTTTGTGTCCAGCAGCATCCACTTTTTTTTTCTTTTAAAATTCAGCTTTTTTCCCATGATCACTGCATAACAAAAGGCGAGTGGAGTAACTCATTCATTGATCACCCTTTTTCCGATTTTTTTATTGATCACCCCAGCACGGCATGCAGCCAGAAAACGATGGTCACGGGACAGTTTCTATCGAGTGACTCACCAGACCTGTTTTACTACCTTTCATTTCACCAGCTTTTTACAGTGTAGCCCCTATCAAGGAATTAAGGTTTGTTTTCTTTTATGGTGGGTTTTGTAATATAGATTCTTCTGCGCAGGGGAACCAATCGACGCTTCAAACATCAAAGAAACAGACTCTTGGGTCGGGGAACCGGGGGGCAGGTAAGAGCGGAAGGCTGATTTCAGGACTTTCAGAGGTGAATTCTGCGATAAAATCATGTTACGGACATCTGATAGTAATTCCTTATATCGTAAAACCAAGGTAACGCAACTCCATTAAAACGAAACTTAGCCGATCTTTTTTTTTTCTTTCTTTTTCTCTCTTTATTTCTTTCGCAGTTTCTCATGTATTTACGCTTCTCTTTTATACAAGTTTTTCGATTTATATTCGTCATCGCCTGTTTTTACAATTTTCTTTCAACCATCAATCTCCGCTTTTTTTTTAAAGAGTTCACGTTGCTTTTTCATCATGATGGCTGTTTATTCAGTATATGTTTGTTGCCATGGTTTCCACAATACTTGGGGTAGAACTAATGCTACCCAGGTCATCGTAACCATATCAACCAACAAGGTTCATATCGTTTTTCCAGATAACTTTTTTCTCTCTCGCTCTGTCTCTCTCTGTCTCTCTGTTGGTCTGTTCTTTCTCTTTCTCTTCGTTCCATTCTTTCTTTCTTGTTCATTTTCTCTTTTTCAACCTGTGTTTCTTTTTGTTTGTTCTGTATTTCTCTTTCTTCCCTGGTTGTTTTTCTTTCTTTCTCTCTTCCTTCTTTTCTATCTCTCTCTTTGTTCTCTCTTTCTTTCTTCCTTTCTTTTTTTGCTTTCTCATATCCTCCATATCTTTTTTTCTTGTTGATTCTGTCTTCCTTTTTTTGTCTTCTTCGGTTGATTTTCTTCTTATCCGTTCTTTTTTTCTTTCTTTCTTTCTTTCTTTCTTCCTTTCTTTCTTTCCTTCGATATTCCTCTTGTTCTCCTTTGCTTGTTTTTTTCTCCCTATTCTTCTCGCCTTTTTTCGTCTTTTTTCTTTCTTTCTTTGATCGTTATCAGTTTTTCTATTTTCGTCTTTCTTCGTTTACTGTTTTTTTTTCTTTCTTTCTACCTTCCATCCAACCTTCCTTCGTCTCTTTAGTAATTCATTTCCTTCATTTTTTCCTCCCTTTCGATTTTCTTCTGTTGTCTGTCAGTCCATCTGTCTATCAGTCTGCCTTTCTGTCTGTCCGTCTCTCTCTCTCTCTCTCTCTCTCTCTCTTTTCTCGTTGATTCCACGTTTTCCTTCTATCTTTCTCTCTTTTTCCCTCCACCACTAATACCCCCCAAAATTTCCGCTCTCCTATCTCCCGTTTCAAATCTTCTTCTTTCTATACCATGAGTGCTTCTTTCAAATCCTTCACTATTTCATGACTTCTTCTCAGTTTCTCTCCCCCTTATCATCCGACCAATACTGCTACCCTTCTATTCCTGCCCCCCCGTACCCCCCTTAATTTCTTTATCTATCTTTGAATATACACTTCCGTCCATTTAAATGAAATACGCCCATTGAATCCTCCGTTTCGTCATTCATCTTTCGTTTTCTTCGCTCGTCTATGAATTTTCAACATATCATATTTTAGTCAATTCTGAGCCCGCGAAGGTTCCCGACGTCACATCCTTTCTGACCCAAACACTTCTCAACGCATAGTTTAAAATGCACTTGTTTTTTTGTTTTGTCTTTTTCCTCCCCGCGTAAGTGCACTGGATTCAAGGCAGATGTAAAACAGATTTTCTCTCCTGAAGTCTTTCTCATTTCGCTCCCGATGCAATTGGCGGGTTCATCTTTTCTTTTTTTTTTCTACTCTTACTGTCTGAGCGTATGCATCAGCTTACTGCTGACAATGCAAATGTTCTGGCCGAAAAATCTTCCTCGTTCATTTTCCATCGAGGTCGCCCCCCGTTCGGGTCTTTACTGGAAGTATCATTTCAATTTTGCTTGGCTTCACAATGAATTCTACCCTTCAGTCCAATGTGTTATTTGTTTAGTTGCTATCTATCTATCTATCTATCTATCTATCTATCAAATTGTTTATTTCTCTATTTTTTGTCTGCCTGACTATTTATCTTTATGTCTGTTCGTCTATCCACTTATCTATCTATCTATCTATCTATCTATCTATCTATCTATTATGTCAGTCTGTCCGTCTATCTATCTCTTGACTCCTTCCGCTACATCCAACACTCGGTGTCTGGTCGGAAGTTCCAATACTTTGAAGATAAACTGAAAAATCCTCCAAGAATTCAACAGATCATAATCAGAATCGTTTATGATGAAATGCTCAATTTACCTGGGAGTTGACGTAACGTCATAGCGGTCACATAAAATTACCTTGATGCCTGGCTAATGACGTTATGAATTTGTGTAAATAAAATATATTTGGAAACAATGCTGGAAACTTTTGCTTTTCTCTCTCATTTTTAGCAGTCATGACGCCCAAAAATCCTATTGTGGGCAATCTTTTCCCTAGTGACAAAAGTATAGACTGAGGATTGTTTCAAATCTTGAAAAGATGGGTATACAACCAATGTATCCTACCAAGAGTCACAAATGGAGCTGAAACATGGAATCTAACCAAAAGATAGACCCTCAAACTGATAACCATGCAACGTGCACATGAAAGAATCACGCCCAACCTCGCATGGAGAGATTATAATACAGCACAGTACTTCAAAGAAGAGACAGGAGTCCGAAACATCATTGGATCCATTAAAAATCTCAAATGGCAAGAGGATGACCATTTTGCAAGAATGTCAGACAATTGCTGGATATCACGACTTACTTACTTAATTTTGCTGCTATGTTTGTTCAGTTATTGACTGTGATGGTGGGTTTTATTTAAACTTATATGTATGGGTATATTCACTAACTGCTTCCTAAATTCTGGTAACTAACCCCTTCATGTACTCATTAATTTCCTTTGTGTGCTGATTGCAAGACGCGTGTGCACACATGCACAGCTTACAGCTATGGTTCCCATCCTTTCCTAGATCATTCCCGATTTTGTCAATGAGATCACTTGTTTTCCCGCCACCCCTTCCTATTTAAGTAAGTAGCAACAAAGACTCATCTCAAATAATTATGTGATTTTAATGTTTATTAAATTTTAATTAGACAGCTTTATAAATAGAATTATTTTGAATTTATAATAGCGAAGCGGCTGCCGAGTACTTCTTACTCGAAGAAAGCAAGCGGAAATAATTAGTGACACATCATTTGAAACGCTAATTTATTCACCCCCCACCCCGCCAAAAAAATTCTGCTATCGTAACTGATATGTACTTTGGTGTGATCTCTGTTCTAAATTTTCGCTACTAGTTCTTTGATTAGTAGATATATTGATGGAAAATATATCCTTACTATCATCACGCCATATACATTAACCACGACTTATATTTTTACCTAATGACCTTATTCACCTCTTGATCTACCTAAATCATCGCTACAAGGGGGAAATTAACGCCAGGTTGGGAACCAACGGCTTAAAAGAAACTATGGTAATCCCACCTACATAGTAGAAATATCGATTAGGGAAAAGTTCTCATTGATTTCGTTTCTCCAACGAGCAAGGAAAAAAAATATAAAGGAATTGTTATTGCTTATCTTTGGTTTTGACATGTCGCCCGAACGATCTGTTTGGCTCACTCGATTCACTGCGAATCGAAATGCGTTTTTAAATCTTTTACTTTTTTTTTTATTAATCAAACACGTGCTTTCAAATTCCCCCGAATACAAATTCGATTTTCGAGCAACTGCTGGAAGTTGTTTATAGATTTCGAAGATACGTATGAACTGTGATTTCAGTTATCTGGGAAATCACCAATCGCACAAAGTACCGAAAAAAAAAGAAAAATGAAATATGTACATATATATATATATATATATATATATATATATATATATATATATATAGAGAGAGAGAGAGAGAGAGAGAGAGAGAGAGAGAAAGAAAGACAGACAGACAGACAGACAGACAAAAAAGAAGAGGAATCTGAGATATCAGAGAAACCATTAGAAAACTCAAATGGCAATGGGCTGGGCATGGTGCAAGAATGTCAGACAATCGCTCAATATCTTGACTAACAACATAGATCTAAAGAGATCATATGTGAAATTGTCGCCGACAGAAAGTAAGATGGCATAACGAGCTAGACAAATTCAGAGAGTGCTAGTTCCGCGACGCCTATGATAGATAGGTCTGGAGAATGTTGGGGAGGGATTAAGTCCAATGATAGACATAGACAGCTGATGTGATAATGATGACCATCTTTTGAGGCTCGCGAGGGAAATCCAAGATTGCGTTGTTGCTAACTTACCGCCATCTCAATTCACATCAAGATGAAATAAAATAACACGTTCGCCACCCCCCAAAAAAAACAGAAAAAAAGTCAACAAATATATGTACTTATCATCACCGTGCTACAAAGGATATCATTAAAACAGTCCATTTTGACAGATAGATACAATTATAAATAGATCATTTCCTTACCGTGATTTGAAGCTACGGCCAAGTGATTCTTAGCTGGCTCTCTTACCGATTGAATCAATCTGACAAGTCTGTCAGATAAGCTAGGGCTTATTCCATTTAGATAAATAAATACTTTATACTAAAAAAATACATATATTTATATAATTTTATTGCACATGTCTTAAAAAGTCGCAGTAATCATCCCCACTGGAATTGAAAGTAGGAGCAGAGTTCGATCGGCAGCAGCCGGGCTTTTTTTTTTTTTACTGTTCAGTACATTTCACACGCCTAACATCCACCTAGGACAACAAATATCCATGAAATCCTCAAAAGAAGTAGCGATCAAGTTAACAATCACTCTTGGATGGCTAGTCTTCGGTAAAGCAAGATCAATCTCCAAGAACAAGATAATCCAATTATTCCTAAAAAGAAGAGTATACAACAAATGCATCCTCCAGATAGTCACCTATGGAAATGAAACTTGGGACTTGATCGAGCGACTGATCCCCGAACTGAAAACTACGCAATGTGCACGTGACTGAATCATGCTCAGCGTCACATGAAGAGACTACAAGGAAGGACAGCGTATAAGGCAAAGAAAGGAAATGAATCTTAGACATCACAGAAAAAATTAAGTAACTCAAATGGCAATGGACTGGCCATGTTGCAAGAATGATAGACAACCGATAGACATTATGACTCACAACATACATCCTTGGAGATCAAATGCAGAGCCGAGACCGGGAGAAAATGAGATGGAAAGACGAACCAGACAGGATCAGAAAGTATTGGCTCCGCGTCGCCCATGATAGAGAGGTGTGGCGATCATTAATAAAGTCTTCGTCCAACGACGGACGAAAAAAGACTGAAGATGATGAGAATTTTTTTACGTGTTCTTGTTTATGTGTGAGTGTACTTATATTGCTGTGTGAGTCTAAGAGTGTTTGAATGCATGTCCATGTGCACATGTTCGGATGAATGTGTTTTTATGCGATCGTGTGTGTGTGTGTGTGTGTGTGTGTGAGAGAGAGAGAGAGAGTTTATCTTTTCGTATGTTTCTTTGTGCCTGCATGTACATGTGTTTGTGTGTGCTTCTTCCTGTGATTGTGTGTATATGTTTTTGTGTGTCTGCGCGTATGTATGCAAGTTTGTGTGTTCCGTACGTTTATAGGTTTACACGTTCGTTTTCGTGTTGGTGTGTGTGAGTTTTGTGTATTTGTGTTTGTTTATGTTTGAGTTACTGTAAGTTTGTGTGAGTGCTTGTGTGTGTGTGTGTTTTTTGTGGATGTATATGTATGCACTCGTGTTTGCTAGTCAAAACGTATTAATTCTTCAAAGGTTCCTTCTAAAATCCAATGAAATTTTGTGGAAGGGCATGTCATCGGAAAAAATAAGGTAAATTTTAGGGCGAATCTAACACTTTATTTTCGATTAAAAATATTTGTTTGTTATTTTCATACATTCATGTATTGACTCACATTTACCTACACACTATTACCAATAGTCCTCAATGAATATCAATGACGTTTCATAGAAAGGCAGGCCTTTGGCTACGAAAAGGTTTCGTGTCGCACCCATTAAACTTATACAATTAGCTCACCTGTTTCATAGCTATATATGAATTGATTTCCATCCAGTTTCTACGGACAAGGGCTCAGGTTGAGGTAGACGCTCCAGTTGCTTTCTGGTTCTTCTTATATTTAACCTAACCACTTCTTGGACAACCAATAAAAATTGTGGTCGGTCTTTGGATATGACAATCGATCAATGCTAGGTCACAAAAAGATCCCAAGAGACTATTTTCGTACGTTTTGTTCTAGTCAGCTTTGCTTAGTAGGCTACAATACCAGATAAGTAGTTAATAAGCTTAGTTACCTGGGATCGGTGCACCTAGTAAGGAGTGTAATAACTAAACAGGTGTGCTCGACAAAATATTAAAAGTCTAACCGAGTGATCAAATCCCCCAAATGATCCATTGCTCCTTCATTCATAATTGCAGCATCAAGTGTGTTCGACAGCATATCATTAGCTTACCACAGTATGGCCATCGGAAAGGTTTCCAAGATAACGTACAAGACGGCCACCAAATAAGTCGGCAGCATTTATAAAATAAACACCTTACGTCCAATTTGGATGTAGAAGGAAATATTTCATGGGCTTTAACGTATGCTATAACAGAAAATAAAAAGATTCTCCAATTTTTTCAGCAACTGGAAAGACAAAATTCCCAAAAGAGTGCCCAAGATGGTCGCCAAATTCTCAAAATACCTATTACTCGTTTATTATTTATCTTAGATAGGATTCTCCAATTGTGTTTCGTAGTGTTCAATAGTAAATCAAAGGTTTCCCACATTGTGATCTCTGGAAAGATATAATTTTCAAGATGGTGTCCACGATGGCCATCAAATTGGTCAGCTGCATTCATGAAAAGCCCACCTTACTCCTAAGAAAATTAGAACGGAAAGTTCCCCAACCGTTCTTCATAGTATCAGGTCTCTTCAATAACCTACCAAAGGTCGAATACAGTCTGATGACTTGTGAGGTATGATTTTTAAGGTGGCGTCTTAAGATATTCGCCAAATCATTCGGTTGCATTAATGGGAAAAAGCACTTTACACTGGATTTGGATGTTAAAAGCGATATTTTTTTCATTTCTAGGGTCTTCAAGTTATGTTTAATAGGAAAAAAATATTTTTCAATTTTTCTAACATTAGCTTCTACCATTAAGCAGGTGCAAAGTTGATTAATGTTCGGCGTCGTTTTACGTAGGCTTGGAAACATCACATACGCTGGATTTCAATGATGAAAGGAACAAATAATTATTCCTATGTTGAGTGAGCCTTGATTGACGCGAAGAAAGTAGTGTCCAATTTTTCTAGGTATAGCTGCTAGCACTGCGCATTCGTGGAAATATTAATTTCCTGCGTAATTTGACCAGGGCTGAAAAAATAAGTAGAGGTCATAGTTGTCATCTATGTTTATCTACATGTATCTAACTCCAAGATACAATCAACAGAATGCCTATTAACAAAAAACCTGAGCCGTGTAATATTTGTTTGAGTAGTTCTTTGGTAAAGGAGTTAGTGGCATCGGCTGGAAGAAGAACACAAACATGTTGTAAGAGAAATAACAAGAATATATTTATTATATTAGACCAACACAATGATTGAGAAGCAGTGCATCTTGCATTGCGAAAACAGAATTTAATTTGAAACGAAAGAATCAAGATCAAAAGAGAGTCTGATAAGTTTGGGCCTATTTTGTTAAGAATAAAAGTGGGGCTTTTATAGAAGGACCGACAGACATTAATTTAAATCGATACTAATGTCACTTTTGTAGTCTGATTCATTACCATCAAAGTAATTTCGATATCTCTGGTCGCTGAAGTCTTTACAAAAACATTTCAGATCGCTTCTTTTCTGCATGAACAATTTCCTGGTGCAATCGAATTCGCAACCACTTTTAGACTATTCTGCGATCTCATCAGGCTCTGGCTTTTTCAACCATCGAACTGGTATATAGCTATCGTTTTATGAGACCCATCCATATCCGCCAGGAGCTGGTAATGCTTGTATTGTGAGGCGATAATTTTAATAAGAACGGCATACATGGTTTGTTTTTGATACGTCATGAATGAACGTTGTCTGTGTTCAAGGCAATTTTCCTTCTTCCTTTCCTTTGCAAAAAAGGATCCCGTCGTAACTCTTTCAAGGATTGTGACTTTGCCCCTCGGCAGAAAATCGATTTTTTCAGATTTTTGATATCATGGCAGGATTGGGACTTGGGATAAATCCCAAGACCAGTAAGCGTTGTAACAATTGGATCATCATCTTGAAAGTAAGAAACTCCAGCGCTCCTGGTCATACCGTTTTATGCATTGACTTGAAAATCTGCATCAGTATTCCACTAGATGCCTCCTAAAATCTTCACAATTTTTTGTGCTTTTGGGGCATTATTTTGACGGCTTTAATATGCCCTTGCATTCCAATCTTCACGAAGAACTCCCTCCCAGTCTACCCCTGTAACAGAGTTTTGCAGTTTCGGAGCAATTCCTAATGTGGATAATACGTTTTTTTTTTGTTTTGTTTTTTCATTTCTCCTTTTCCTGTTATAATATCTAAGTATGGTGTACGTGGGAATTATATGATATATTTCGAGTAATATGAAAAACGTCTGTATCAACTGGATGGACCACTAAGCGATGAACAGGAGCGGATCTTAGAGCATCCAAACAATTAAGGGATATTAAGGTGTCAGCCTCTCCCTGATTTTGTTGTCACTCAACAGTATTGGCCGGTTGGATGAAACAAGAATCCCCGTCACACATCTCATTGTCCTTTTGTTATTTTGAAACCTTTTTAACAGACCATCTTTAAAGACATTTATTGGTTTCTCTTTAGAATTGCTGACAGAAGAGCTCTCGTGCAAATTCATTCCACAATCATTGACTCTCTCGTGTGAAACTTAATAGGACCAATGCCCTTGGCTCTCTTTTCTCGGGTGTGCTCTTTGAGCAGACCTTGTATGTAACGTCCAAACAGAAGTCTGCCTTCATTAGCCTCGTAGAGTTTCTTCTAGATTTGTTGACAAAATCTTTCAGGCAAGCTGTCCAATGTTCTGTATGCTTCCATCTGTCTTCTTCTGAAACTTCTACCATAACATAAATAGTGTCTCTGTTTGCAGTTGGCTCAGTAATTTCTTTTCTTCTACTTTCACTATCGGCAGCGAGCTCTGTCTCGTTTGTCCGGGTAGATTTGTCTTCTGGAATAAGCGTTAGACGTGGGAATGGCAGTGAATTCAAATTCGCCAATGGCTCTGGATAATTCCATCAATTCTGGTCTTGCTGTCTCTATGAGAAAAAGCCAAATAAACAGATCCCGTTCTTCTTTCAGTTCAATAATCTTCTCTAAAAATTTTACGTGGATCGACCTTTGCTGCAGATCCAAATGTTCTTAGTTTAATCTTCGTAATTTTTTCCGGATTTGTGATTAAAGTTTCTCTGCTGAATTCTGTATGTCACTTTTGTCCTTTTGAATAAAACTATTTTCTGTGATACCAGTAATTCCACCAACATATTTCAAAGGACAAATGTCCTCTCCACGAAACAATATATTAGATTTGAAAACCCACTTATTTCCACTATTAAGGATTGCCAGTGTTCAAGGGTTTCATGGAGATTCATTGTCCTCGGTAAATGTAGTGGTCTACTTTCTCCAGCTTTGCATTTTCGATGAAATCCCCAAAAGGAGAAGAATTCGAGCAAAAAATCACTCCAGGTTGGCAAATCTGTGGCAAAGGAAGCTGAATCTTCAAGAAGTAGAAAATCTCATTAATCCCAAAAAGAAAGATATACAACCAATGCATCCTCCCGATAGTCTCCCATGGAACTGAAACGTGGGACCTAACCAAGAGACTGACCCTCAATCTGATAACCATGTGCACAGGAGAGGATCATATTCAACCGGCTGGCCACGTTGCAAGAATGGCAGATAACCGATGGACATTACAACTCACAGCATGGATTCTCAGAGATAGCAAGCGAAACTGATGCCGACAGAATACAAAATAGAGAAATGAACTAAACTAGTTCAGAAAGTATTGACTCCGCGACGCTCATGATAGGGAAGTGTGACGAATCCTAGGAATGGTCTATGTCTATCAACTGATGATAATGATGATGGTGATTTCTAGGGGTGTTCTGTTTCCAACCGCTACCATCCACCATTAGTAAGGTCTTGAAACGAGCGCACTTGTAAAGGATCTTGAATAAAAATGGATACTTGAAAATCTCTTCTGTACTTGCAAAATGTGAGCTTAAATTCCTCTTCTTAAAAGCTTTAATGAATCACGCCAGGCATGTTATCTGACCCACGCAATCGCATAGAAAATTTACCAAGCTTTGAATTAACTCTCCCCGTCGTCAATTCTAATGCTCTTGAGTCAACTTTCGTCACTACTTGAACACGACTTGAATGACATTTCTGTTTTGGACGGAGAGCAAGATATCATCATTAAATCCTCCGATCATCCTCTCAAGTTTGTCTTTTGCATCCTTATCTTGTCCATTTCTTCTTTTTTCACCCCGGGGTGATCGCTGTTGCGACAGATGCTTGATATGTTCTTGGGCACATCTGATACAACAGAAACCGTTGGAAAACTTGTTCATGATGAATAATGAAAGTGTAGTTAGCATTTTGTCAATATGGTGACCAACTTGGACATCATTTAGCAAATTATACCTAATATGTTATTAAACACAATTGATACTCAAAAATATCTTTTTTTGAAAATTTGAGTAAAATTGATAATCGATGAGGAATCGTATTATAATGGTTTGGCGCCCATCTTGGAAAATTATTTTTTTCCAGTGGCTAGAAATTTCAAGGAAGAACTTTCTTTTCTGATGAGGTCTATCTCAAAGCCCCTAGAATGGAGAACAGTGACTTTTAAGATCCAAGTCGCACGGAAGCCTTTATGATTACGTGTGGGTTCCATCCATCACCAGGGTTATATTGTTGTGTCAGCTTGCCTTGAATTTCTTTGGAGTCTGCAACATGTAAAATTGAAAAATAAAAGGGGGCTGATGAGCAACCAAAGTAGCGTCATTCACTTAACCCAGTATTTTACCCATAGCTAGGGAGGGGGAAGGAAAGATATGAATCCGTGTTTTTTCCCGATGGTAGTGGTGCGATGTGAACGCAGATCTCAGTCAGAGTTTGAACCCGGTCCTCCCAGTCCATTCTCCATACCGTAAACGGCTCAGCCACCTCGCACTTACTTTTAGTGTGAACCTAATAAGGAAAGACAAGTTCTGTTATTCAAAGATAAAGTTGAATGGATAATGATATTATACGTGCATTTGACAAAATCAACATCGCCGGAAAAAAGGTGCGTTAAGGACAAGATGTTTCGATGAGATAACCGGTTCTAGTTCCTCAAATAATCAAACAATTTAAAATACATTCTGGCCAAAGGTATTAATCAACGTTTGAACAAACCGAACCATGGTACTCGTCACTTGTGTTCATCACGTTTCTGTGGGTGTTTTGCAGTAGTTTTAATAGTCGCAGTAGCCGTATTAGCTACGGTAGTTCACGAATTGAATTAGCGCAGGGTTTTCAGATCACATTAAGAATTCGAGAAAAACAGCTTAAAGAAAAAGAAGCAGAGAAAGAAGAACGTTTGAAAAGATGATTTCAGATTAATTAAATCTTACAACATCTGACGGAAGTCAGCACCCTCCAGAGGCGTATGTTTGGATCGACTGGGTTTTTCTTTTCAAATATGGTTAACGAAATTTACAGCCGTGTACCTTGAAGATAATTTCTTCTTATCTGATGAGAATGGAGAAATGTGTGCTTGAAATCAAATCTTGAATATCTTCAGTACGCATCGGTTTAGAAGCGTGAGCGTTTTCCTAAGCGTAAGGAAGGAAATAGATTCAAAGGAAGATGGAAGGCAGGGAACTAGGTACGACAGAAGAGAGGAAAGAAACAAGGATGGAAAGAAATGTATGGGAAGGATGAAGGGAGCAAAGGTAGAAATAGAGGAAGAAGGAATCAAAGAAAGGGGGAATGGAAGAGAGAAAGAAAAGGAAGGTAGAAAGGAAGAGAAATAGCGGAATGAAGAAGGGAAAGGGAGATAGGTAAGTAAGGAATGGAGGAAGGAAGGAAAGAAGAGAGAACGATGAATGAAGAAAAGATAGAGGAACGAGATCAAAATGAATGAGAAATGTAAGAAGCAAAATCAGAAACAAAGGCCTAAAATTGTGCCTGTGTATCAGTTTTGGAATGGTGTGAAAAACACGTTTAACACAGCTCCAATAGATAATGTGGATACTTGCTGGCACAGCCTAATGACAAAACATTGGGAGTCGAATCTCTGAAACAATCCCTGCTGCCATGTCGGCGACACTCATCTTAAATTGTAAATTAATAAAGAAAAAAAAAACAACTTAGGGACTTTAATAATATATGACGTCATCAGAGGGCGATGGAATGGTTAGAAAAGATGAAAAATGGATCCCACATGAACCGAATCGAATACGCCATGATAGTCGTAGACCCCACAGCTCTCACCCGACTGTGTCTAAGCTAAGAAATTAGGATATGAAGTAGTGCAATATCCTCTGTATTTACCTGATATTTCTCATAAAGATTATCATCTTTTTGAGAAAAACATTAAAGTCCATATCTGTAATAAAAAAAAAAGTTCAATAATAGGGAAGCCATAGTTCGTGCTTCTACTGAAATTGTCACCGCTAAACCAAAAGGATATTTTTTATAGAGATTTCGTATAATTATTAAAGGACCATTGGAAAAGGCTTATTACTTTAGATGGGTTATAATTTTGTTTAATATTAACCATTATCTTTGTTTATATCATCTTCAATATTACTATTTGAAAAAACGACATTTCAGATGTGACAACCGAATACGCTGGAGTGCTTGAATGCAATGCTTTGAAACGAGTGAAAATTAAGGAAAAAAAATACGAAAGGCGAATCTTGAGAGAATAACTAGCATATTGGAAATAAATCTAAACAGTAGTAATTTGACAAAACTGATGAACACACAATGAGCTACACCGGACACTTCCTAGACAGGACAAAAAAGGAACTGAAAATGATGATTTGATAAACCATGGAGGTAATTACTATGCACAATGTTCTAAAGTTGAGAAATGAGGCTAAATGGAAGAAAGAAAAATAGAATTCATTCAGAATTCATAAGACTGTGTTCAAAAGAGTAAAATGGGATTTGAAAAATACGTACGTTTATTGCAAGTGCTTGGAACCGACTGATTTCGATAACAATATCAATATGATAACATTATCCGTGATTATGATGAGAAACTCCCTTTCCATCATGAAAACTGCTCGAAACAGTGCAGCAGGAAATAAAGGAAGATAAACATTGAGGAACGTAGGAAGGGGAGGAGAACGTGGAAAGAGAATTCTCTACGGATAATTTGAAATACAAACAGAATACATTGCATTCAAACAGTCTTTGACAAGAATATGCATAGGACACCCAAAGGAGGAAACGGGTTCTCTTGTCGTTACAGCCCAGAATAAATATATCAGCACCAAATTTTGAAAGCCAAAACAGGCAAAACACAGGAAAAAAAGCACAAATAAACAAATGTCCCTTTGTGAAGAAAAAGATTAGACTGTGAACCAAATCATACTTAAACGCAACAAGCTTGCTTGGTAAGAAGTAGAAAAACAGGTACGACCTAGAAAGGACATTAAAACTGCTGAGAAGGCATTGAGCGTTGAAGACTTATCGATGCAAGGAGTGAACAGAGGATTTCCTGCCAAGTGCAAACCAACAAAGGGGCTACTTTGTCGTGAATGGAGCTGCGTATCCGCAGGCCTACCAGAGTAACTAATGTTCAATACTTAAAGCGTCCTCGATGAACACCTGGGCGTGGGAACTGCTGAAAATCAACGGGCCCTATCATTTACATGGAAGGTGCTTTGTTGCATACCACCTACCTGGACATCATTGAAGTCCAGCTCCACCCTTTTCAAGGCATACACTGAGAGTGGCATCTTACAACAGGACAATTTTCCTTTCTACTCTGCACCAATTGTACGGGAATCGTTTTAGGAACATTAACAATACTTTACTGTGTTTTTCTGGCTTCCAAACTCCCAATATATTAATAAACAGTACATGAGTATTTGAACAAATAGATATTTTGCGTCTAATTTCTTGATATTTAGAGTTAAATCAGGAACAGTGCGAAAGAACATTTTTACAAGGCATGTATTTAGTCATATTTTGTGTCTTTGAATCCTAAATTTCTGGAAAATGTTTTGATTTTATAGAAATAAAGTGTTTAATGAAAAAGAGGCAAGTATTTCGTTTCTATCGTTCAGAATTCTTGTTCAGAAAAAGGAAGTTTGAAAAAGCAATTCAAATTGCTATTTGAAATAGTTGCCAAACCAGTAAGTCAATTTGGATACTCCCTGATCAAATTCCTTAATGGCACCTGCAATCCTGGGAAATAAAAACAGATTTTATGCTTATCCAAATATTTATGAGCAGATTATTTTTTGTTATATAAACGATAATTTATTTATGCAGAAGGTACAGCTCGTAAGTATTTGGACAAGCACAAAATCTGTTTTTATCGCAAAAGATTGCAAGGATCATTTCGGATTTTTAGCGGTGGATTTAAATTGACTTACTGGTTTGGCAATTCTTCCAAATTGCAACGTGTGTTTGTGTTCTTCATCTTCTTGATCGATTCTGAACAAGATTCTCGAAGAATAAGTTTTTTTTTTTCATTTAACAATTTAATTATATTTCAAAATCGTTTTCAAGGAGTTTAGCACTCAGAATCACAGCATTCAACTAAATTCAAGCTTCGTTATGTTGATGGCCAAAAATAGTTCATCTTGAGTAATGCTCCTGTTTTTGATTAAAAAAAAAAAAACAAGTGATAGGAAGTAAAATGTTAATTTGTTCAAATACTTATGATAATTACAATATATATATATATATATATATATATATATATATATATATATATATATATATACACATATTTATATACATATATATATATATATATATAAATGTATATATATATATATAAATGTATATATATATATGTATAAATGTATATATATATATATATATAGATATATATATAAATATGTGTTTGTATATATATATATATACGTGTGTGTATATATATATATATATGTATACATATACACACACATATATATATATATATATATATGTATATATATATTTATACATATATATGTGTGTGTGTGTGTATGAGTAAGCATATATATTCAGAAGATCATTTTTACCGTCTGCTTTCCATTTGTCTTTAATAGTTAATCGTTGGTTTCGTTTGTGGTGTTTACTTTTCGTGTATGTTCATTCTTTGCTTTTGATTTCATTAAATCATCTCTTCTTTTCTTTTATTTTCTTTTTTTCATATATCATTTTTGGAGGTTTGTTGGTTCGAGAGAGCAAAACTAAAAAGAAAAAACCTGGAAGTGTTTTCCGACTTTGGTTTGAATAAACAAACAAATGTCATGGCTTGGAAAGAAAATCAAGAAGTATCAGCGAGAAAAACCAATAAGCAAACGGAATTCCGTATAGTAGATATGAAAATCAAAATGGCATAATGTACCCAGTCACTCGCACTTTCCGCATCAGTCAACATCTGCAATTACTTCCTCTCCACCCCGGCTAATCAGGTTTGGTTTTATTTCCTTGTGAGCTCTTATGGACAGAAAAGAAAAAAAAAATCGAGTGTTAGGTGCCTTGTCTCAGTCCGATGTTATTTTATCATCTATTATTTCTACCTCTCATTTTTCCCCACCCTCTCTTTTTCCCGCCATTACTTTTCCGCCATATTTGCACATAGATATTGAGAAGCTGAGATAGATAGATAGATAGATAGATAGAAGAATAAACATACTGAGTTGCCTGGACCAATGCGTATGATGAGCTACAAAATAGATAACAAGTCCATCTATGTCAGGTTTTCATGTCATCTGACTTGTGGAAAACTGTCTTCGGCAATTCGCTGTGGAGTAGAGTAATAGTTAGCCAACTAATCTTGCAGACTATTACAACTGGATCAAGTGCCATCTGTGTGGACAAAAATGGTGCACACCAAAGCCTTTAACCATGCGTTCGTATGTGCATACACAACACATGTATATTCACACATTCACACGTACCCGCTAGGAACTGATACATAAATGAATAGGCCATTTAGTTACTGACATACACACATATAAACCACATACATAGGGCATCCATCATGGAACGATACTTTGCTGACGATTGTTGACTGCCTTGATTTCAACGTTTTAAAGGGGTTCAACTTGTATCTTTCTCTGAGTAGCTTAGGCCATGTACGTATACCCAGATCATTTACATAATTATTAGTGAATCATCATCTCCACCTAGATATACTTTCCACTATACTTATTTAAGGTTGATTTGCTACATTTGATATCACTCATTGAGTTTTCGCACCAGAAGTGACTGGTGGTTTCCGCTAGAGATCTAGTGACTGCTAGTCTCGCCAATACTCCAGGACCCTTTTAGTATTCTAGCTGATTTTTATTTGCGTTATCGTCAATATAGGCTTGGATTTTTAATTCTTTTTTTTTTTTTTACTGGGCTCAATAAATCCTACTCGTGATGTGACGGTTTAAATGAACAGCCATCTTTTTTTTTTTCAAATCACGCCTAAGCAGTTGTCAGATGTTTAAATAGACTCCTTGGCAACAGGAAAAATATCAATTACATTTTTTGCAAATACCCGATGACAGCAGAAGATAACGTTACCCCATTTCATAGTACGACAGTCAAAACTGACATAAAATAATCATTCAAAATGGCTCGAACCGATAAAAGGTAGACTTCACAGTTGAACTGACAAACAACAGATGTCCAAGGCAAAATGATCTGGTTATTGCTTAACGAAGTTCATATCTTTTCCTTAAAATATCTATTGATGTAACTGCAAATAATGATTATCGATTGATTCCTTTACTTTTCGATTATTTAATAACATTTCAGGCAAAATCATGAGCAGGAAGAAAAATACAAGAATTTTGAAACTCTGTTTTCGATTTTTAGAAATTTGAATGAATTTTTTAATATCTTTCTAACAATGTAATTCAACAACGCGTCACAATTCCAACAGCCATTATTACAATGCAAGGAGTCTTCTACTTTCTTCATTTCACTGTGAGAGGTTGAGAAGATTCACATTCAATTTGATGCTGCCTCGTGGTACTGGATGGGATTATGGATTGTCTATAGCCACACTGAAGAGTTGTAATACAACGAAATAGCTGTCAGTGGATGACACAATAATTAAGGCTCTCTTATTCAGGGTTGAGCACTCTCTAACTGAAGTGACTCGTTCATTGTAAGCTTATGCCATACTCTTCCAGCCGGGAATAGAGCACTCTGGTGGATGAGTAATGTATACGATAAATGAATATATCACTCATATTCAACCTCACTGACCGTCCAGTTCCGTAGAATAGAGGGAGGATACTCGCCTCAGGGTCTGAAGCTAAGGTTTCGATCCTGCCTCATGATACTGGATGGGATAATGGATAGTCTTTAGCCAGACTAAAGAGTTGTAATACAGCGAAACAGCTGTCTGTGGATGACACGATATATATTTACCGTGAACTTCTCTACAACGAACGATGTTCGTACCATTATAATATATACTTTTGATCTGTACAATACGAATATAGTGCAAACGATATATATATATATATAACGTCTATAGTATCACAAACTGTACTATATATCCAAAAAAACGAATGTCTGTAGATCATTTTGTTCTTTGAACTTGTATTATCAAGAGAATATTATTATATTCTTATTTCTCGGAAATTTCAAGTGGCCATAAAGACGGGGGCTGTTCCGACTTGTAAATGTATAGTAAATTGAAGCCCCTTCCTAAAATATGACGTTATTGGTGGATACCACTCGATTTAGTTTTATTCTCAAAGTTACAGCTAAGAAGATACATCCTACAACGTACCAAAAATCGATTTCGAACATATTGGGGACGGACCGACCGACCATCCGAGCGACCAACTGACCCTCTCATAGAGATGTGTGTGGACGCATCTAAAAACATTAGCCTGCATGTATTTTTCTTTTATTTACCATAAGTACACAATCCATGAAAATAATATATTACAAATAAAACCAGAATTTGTCAAACAAAGAATAATTTTACTTTATTTTATCGTTTCAAATTTCCCAATTTGGAGCATAATTTCGACCTCAACATGGTCTGTTTGTTTGCGTTTGTTTTTTTGTTTTGTTTTGTTTTTTGTTTTTTTGGAAAAAGAAAAACATACACTGATTTTAATTCTCCATGGATTCATTTTGTTCAACGTATAAATTTATTCATGATGAAGCGGCATCTTACTGGAATTTGATGAATGTCGTAGTATTTACACTGAAGAAAGATATTTCCAAAAATGTTCTTTTTTTTGGTTGTTTCTTTTCGCGGAGAAAGTTTTTAATAAATGAATTCAATAACAGATGCAACAAGTATAGGATGTTTTTTTTTATTTTCGATAATTATTTGAATCTCTATATATTCGAATTGCAGGTGCATCAGACGTTCAAGCTTCTTTCCTGTTAATTCTTAATGATAAAACTGACATTTTTCAAGCACAAATATCTCCGTTTCTTTATATTAGACGGAAGAAAAATAATTTCAATTTTTTTTCGAATTCATTTTCGGATGAAATATTGAATCGAGGAATACCGAACTACGGGAATCAGGTTTAAGATGTAAATTCAGCTTCGGTTTTAATTATGAAGTCGCCGTAACTGAATGGCTAAAAGCGGCCTGGCATATACTGGACCTTCATCTTGTTGGGGGTCGTGAGATCGATTCTAACAGTGGGCTTGCCTTTTATTTTCCGATTTCACTGTTTAATTATTGCTGTAGAATTACAGTCCAAATCAAAGTTGTGATAAAAAACAAAGTTTGGATGAAGGTAAAAAACAAATCTAAATTTATGGTATAAATTCCTCCTTTTTCTAATGGTAATGCTTATAAGAATTGAATTAACATCCCATGCAATTTAAATGGCGTTTTTAGTCATGTGAGTTGATCTTTCAAATGTCTACGACAATACTTAATATATTTTTCATTTGTGTCAGGGCACTTCCTGGCCTATTTAGCGGTTGAAAAATCAACACATTATACCCACATGATATATGATACATTTTATTTTGAAATTCAACATATATATATATATATATATATATATATATATATATATATATATATATATATATATATATATGCAGGACCACATCATGACAAGCCTCGTTTACACAATTAAAAAAACCTTAAGCATTCGTTGTATTGTAAAAACGATCATTATTCTTCTTAAAAACATCTACAACTGGTGAGAGAAATATTTACTCTGGTAGGCTATGTTGCAAAATCTTGTGATATTTACATCTGTTTGTTCATTTCAAGTTAGTCAATTTGACTGGATCGAAATCCCATGTAATTTTAAAAACACCCTTCAAGTCACCATTGTTTTCGTTCCATGATCTTATGTTCAATTCAAATTCGGTTTCATTATAAACATTATATTCAAGTTGTTCTACTAAATCCTGGCCAGACCCAAAGTAGAAAATGGAAGTTATATCTGGTATCCACGCACCAAAATACCAATGTACTCAATAGAGGCTACAGTAAAGAGCTACTAGTACCTCAACTAAAAGACCTATCATGTGGAGACAGACTTGAAATACTACAGCTTCCCATTCAATAATACAGAAAGTTGAAAAGTTACCTGATACACATTTTAAAAAACAGCATACAGCATGGTAGAAATGGCTAAATATACTGTCACAAATGCAAACAGAGTAATCATATGCTTAAAAATACCCCAGAAAGACAACAAACAGAGTTCTTAATCACGAATACCGAACACATTACCATTCTGGTATGAGATGCATATCTAATAAATATCCCTTTCGTACTGGGATTCACTATCAAAAGAAACAGTAAACTCTATTTCTATCAGATTGTTAAAAACATGAATCAGACGAAACTAACTTACCGCATAAGTATTAAAGAATAAAAATGAAATACTCAAACCTTACAAGCCGACTCATATATCTATTATAATTTTATGATAACTTTATAACTTTAAACAAGTCAGGATCTGAAAAAAAGAATTGAAAATAAGATTTTTCAATAGAATCCTTTTTTGATTATTCGATTCGTTTTCCAAATATAAACGATTTCGAGGATGTCATCATTATATTCTAATAAGAACACTATTCCCTTGGCGTTTAAGTATTAGTATTTGTATTTCAAAAGCGAATCTGTGGACGCCCAGCTATGACGTGGGCTACCGGCGGAGCTGTAGCGGCCAACGGTGCCGTTATTTTCGAATCTTATTATCGCAGCGTCTATTTTGTCGCAAAAACTGCTTAGCTTCGTAAACTCATACTGATAGCCTTCCATCAGCGATAAGAACAAGAAAAAACAACTTACTATACCTCTGAAATGTGACACTTTCATACATGTTTCTATTCTGTACGTTGAAAAAAAACGTTTACAAACAATAAATCCGATGTCTACTTTTTACATAGATTGGAAACCGTATTGTTCCTTTTTTACCGACTGTATTTGTAAATAACTGCAACTAATCATGACTTCCCTTCAAGTTCCCAGCAAGGCCAAAATTTTGGAATTGCCCCGACGTGGTAATTCTCCCCTTCCTGTTTGCAGTATTGACGAGCAATCTTCGGGATCTGATCCACATGAGATGATTGGCATTGAAGACTTAAGCTCGCTGGATGACTTGTCGAGTTTGGAAAAAACGACCTCTCAGTCTCCGTCTCCAGACGAATCTACGTCCTTGTCCCTTGAGATTCCAAGTGCACGTACGGAATCGATGGTGTCTTCCAAACATATCGGTCGTCTCCAGCGCTGGAAGTACTGCTTGATCGGGGAACCTACAGATAACACGAGCGAGAAAAATACACACATAGACAGTCCGATCAACAGAGATGACAACGAACGTCAAATCCAGGAACCGTTTCTCGTACGTAAATTATTTGGTGATGATGAAGATACTGAAATTGATTTATCAGATTTAGAAGAGTCTAATCCAAAAGTCAATTCTCAAAGTTGCAATTTGGTGTTTTCTTTGGGAAAAGATGAAAGGAGTAAGCCTGGCTCAAAATCTATGTCCTCTGACTTCAACGTAACAGTTGATCAATCGGACAAAGACCTGAAAAACAAACTCGATTCTCTCAAAACCAGCCTCAACAACGATGAGGTAGGTGTGCAGTACGACTGCAGAATCTGCCATTGTGGGTCTAGTTCAGGGAAGCTGGTGTCGCCTTGTTATTGCACTGGTACGATGGGTCAGATGCACGCTAGTTGCCTAGAACAATGGTTAGGTTCTAATGGTCGCAAAGATTGTGAATTGTGTGGTTATCGCTACCACCTCTGCCGAGAGCCCCGGAGCTTTCGAGAATTCCTCAATAACCCCGGGGGCTCGACTTTGGCGAGGCATTTGAAGTGTGACCTCTTCTGTTTTGCTGTCCTTACACCAACAACCGTGGTTTCAGTGAGCCTTCTTCTATTCGCAGCAAACCTTCTTGAATGGAAAATGACATGGAGCGTAGTAGGGTTAATCTCGACCGCCGTCTTTCTCATCATGATCTACGTATTCTGGAGTATGATGGCATTCAATTACCAGCGAAATATTTGGAAGAAATGGAGACAAACTAACCAGGTGGTACGCCTCAAGTGCACTTCGACGTGCGACTGGGACTACAAGGACAGCCACCAGGCTACGACCGCGTCCGAGCCGAGTCTGCTGAGTGAGACCCTATTACACCCGCTTCATTCAACACTGGCTGTCACTTCGGCAGCAGCAATATCGGTAATCGACTCCCGGTTCTTGGATATCACGGACCAGGATCCTGAGGTATCGGTGTCGAATCACATTTCCGTAGAACTCTGCCGCCTTTCACAGTCGCTCACCGATCTTCGAGCGGGTCTGTCCGCGTCGTCCTCATCAACCTGTACGTTCTCCTCGGAGCCTTCTCTCTTGATGGACCCTGACTTGTCCGAAAGCTCATCGCAAAAACGCTTATCAAGAAACACTTTGAAATGTGACAGTATTCAAAAGAAGGATTAGACTAAAATGAAGTAGAAACCCAATTAGTATTTATCAGATTGATTAAAAAGGTATTTTTTACATCATTTTTTCATTCTCTGTCGATGATTTTTTTACTATACTATTTTTGTACGGAGAGTATCTTTTGATTAAATTTTTGGAAAAAATTGAAACTGCATAATTACTTGAAACTGTATTTCATTAAACTTAACTGGATATAGTTTAGGGTTAGAATTTAGGGTTGACGTTGGGAAGGGTTAATTATTCGCAAGGCATAATATAGCAATATACCTACCTAATAACCCTAATTCAAAGCACACCTACTAACTCTAAGGAAAATATAATCGAAAATAACGTTATTTAAAAAATTGAAAAAGTGAAGCTACTTGTAGCAATTCAAAAATTGCCAATTCAAAACTTTCTCAATAGTAACTATGGCATATCCGTCGATTATCTCCCCTGGAAAAATGCCGGCATTTTGTTCAATCTTTCCTATTCTGGATAATGGCCAAATTGTCAACTTCTTTTTTATAACTTATAACAATAGTCCCCTTATCCACGGTTTCAGTCTCTGTCTTTTTTGTTTTACCTTCACGTAGAAGATTTAGAGATTCCGATGCATACGCTGTAAGCAAGATCCCCCGGATGATTTACTTCTACACATTTTAAGTAAAACAGAATTTGCTGCTTCATTTTAAGGGGATTTCCGGTATGACAGAGATCCTGTAGTTAGTAATTTGTATCTAATATCAGAACAGTGGTGGATTTGGCATTCATGACCATGATCTCTGTTTGTTATTAGTAACCTGTCAATATACGATGACTTATCTACTGTTCAAGCTACTAGAGCCAAACGGTTACAGAATCTCAAATCTGAGCAGATAAACTCTTTCCTTATTTCCCACCGATCGCTAAGCGTCATATTAGAAATCGTCAACCAAAATTGCCGCCGAAAATCTAAGTATAGGTTTCTTCAGATTTCAAGTTGGTCTAGCTGTCTGTGTAGCTGGCTATGTTTTACTGGTTCAGGCCGTACTAATGGAGGTAGCGGACTGAAAATTTAATCATTTGTTCCTTATCATGTCCAGAAATAATGTTCTTGTTTTGTTTTGTTTTTTAAAAACTTCCCTCCAAATAGGCTTTTGGCAAGGGTTCGGTTTGTAATGTAAGCTTATGCTAAACTGGCCCCTTTTTATTTAGCTGCGTTCACACTTGTTTCTGGATATTTGAAACTTTTTTAATGATCACTGCCCAACAGGGGACGAGAGGGTAACTTATTCCCCTTTTTAATTGATCATTCCTCATCTAACATGACATGCTACCAAAAGACGTTGACCATGTGACAGTTTCTGTTGAATGACTAACCAGAACTGTTTAACTTTATTGTTCTATTTTACATACACGAGTAGCATTAGTAGTAGTTTTATCATTTTGAATCTTCATTGGATAAAGCAGTGTCAACCAGTAATAATTTTCCTCAAGTATTTCTTTCATCTTGATACTAGTTGCTTCTCATCGCAACAACTCAGACCGTCATTCTACGGCTATTAGTGATCAGCTTTCAACAGAAATGAAGAATAGTCTTTAGGCGATACTCGAACTCATATCCACTTACCCTCAGAAAGAATAAACAATCGGCTAATGTTACCTTTCCCGCTTTGAAATGGACGCCGCTTCAGTTGCAGGTTTAGGGTTTTTAGGTTCATAATCAGTGCCTACCACTCTAAAGCTTGAGTGGCGACCATTTTGAAATGAGAAAGATCACAATTCTAAAGCAATCTTGAAAAAATTTGCTTTAATGTACTCTTAGCTTCCTTCCATCTTTCTCTTGGGTTTTACCAGTTTTCAGTATTTGCTTTTAATTTTGTAAAGGAATACAGAAGCGAGACAGCCTGTGAGGTTCAAACTCACTAAACTGTCTAATAGTTCAATTAGGCGAGCTGGAAAACCCTTCTCCTCTGATAGACAATCTTCTCTAATTAACAATAGGGTCAATTATCAACAAGAGATCTTTCAGTTTTGAAGAGAATGAAAAGCGTTTCTAGAAAAGCATTAATCTTCTGGTCACTGTATTTCTAGAGATCGAGGTTGGCCATTATTGTCCATTAATAATTTGATTCTCACATAGAAAATGAACAAACGATCATTATATTTCTACAAGTATATACCTGTCAAAAATGACAACGTTATTTATGTATAGATCGACACAAAGGACCATAAAGCTATTTTATCAGATAAAATAATAATTCAAGTATCCTAATTTTAATTATAGGTCTCAACTCAACTCAAGCAGTTTGAAAGGTGATCGGACATAAAGTCTTAACACAATACGTTATGTAAGAAAAACCCGTTGATATCATGCGGTACGAATAAGAAGTCATTGGAATAAACTTAGTCTTTATTGAAATCAAAACTGGTTTCATTATACTAATTAAAATGAATCCACCAATTGACCATTTTTCTTCATTTTTAGATTAAAATAGTCAGTGTGTTTGTGACGTATTCTTCATTGTTAACAGTCTAAACCTTCAATTGTTTTTCTCAGCCCTGTATCTTTGTTCCTACATCTATTCTCTATTTGTTTAATCTATTTCATATCAACCAATCCATCATAAGTTTTAAGTTATAACAGGAATCGGACAGAACAGACGACCGACCAAATAGACATACTAATTTGCATACATGACTTTTGTATATATATATATATATATATCTCGATTGTAGCATTCTTTTCTACATTCATTTGGCCAGGGCTTCCTTAACTGATGAATGATTCACTCTTGGGAGAATTAGATTATTTGGTCGGTGAATGAAAACTAAACTGGTGAAAGAATGATGAATGACTTAATTATATTTATTTTTTTCGATACTTTGTAAAGTAATTTTATGGCGAACATATACAATAAGAAACACTGTGTCTAAGGAACTAATTCTGAGATCTGAAACGTGTTCATTAATTTTACGAAAAGTCAGAAATGTCTACTGTTCTTTGTACATTTTTATCTCTTCTATTTTTCTCTACATTTCAAAACTTGAGTAAAATACACTCTTAAGAAAATACACTCTTAAGAAATGAGTTAATCCTTTACTAATGGTGAAAATGTATTTATTTGCAAAGGAGATGGGAACCATCAAAAGCATTTCATCATTATCATCATCATCAGTCTTTCAACGTCCGTCGTTGGACATAGACCTTCCCCAGGATTCGCCATACTTCTCTATCATGGGCGTCGCGGAGCCAGTACTTTCTGAACGTGTCTAGCTCGTTTCTCCATCTAATATTCTGCCGGCCTCGGTTGCATATGTGATCTCGGGGGATCTATGTCGTGAGTTGCTATTTCCATCGGTTGTCAGCCATTCTTGTAACATGGCCAGCCCAGTGCCATTTGAGATTTTTTAATGGATTCTATGATGTCCTTAACTCTTGTCTTTTCTCAGATGTAGTGTGCTGTCTTGTGGTCTCTCCATGCGAGGCCTAGCATTATTCTTTCATGTGCACGTTGCATGGTTCTCAATTTGCAGATCTGTCTCTTAGTAGGTAATGAATGTAATTAATCGTGGAGTATTTGAAGGTGAATGGCTATTGTATAAAGCGTACTGCTTTGAATCATGGAACACTCGCATTGTAACTGTAACGACTATATTTTGTCTCAAGTTGAAATTAATACAAAAATAAATACGAATACGAACATAGCTTTGAATACGAAATTTTAAAGCTAGCCACATATTTGATGACGTCATGTCCTTTAACTCTTGGCTATAAAGGTCTTTACTATTGTTTATCATTGTTTACTTATGCACTGGTCTCTCTAGACCGGCCATCTCTGCTGTCAACTGGCTAGTGTGGTTGCCATTTTTTTAGCGTGAGTTCAACGTATCGTCTTTTGACAACTATCTTCCTTGATTTCTCAGAACCCGTAGAGGCTTTCTGGCGCGTTTAAGGTTGCCTATCATTCAACTCATTCGACCCGTTAGCTTATAACGTCTAAAACTGAAGTATCCTCTTTTTAAATAATCTATTATGAACGACTATACTACTCTTATTGGAAGTATCATTGATCAGGGTTCAATCAATAGATAAACAAAATGACAGCAGATCCGAAATTCATGAATTTGATAAATATACTGTTCGAATTATGAATTATAAATTGCGTTACAAACTCATAAAAACTTATCCGTAATGATTTCCTGTCGTTACACAGTTAACATATCATTCAATTTAGATAACGTAAATGGAATAGATGATTGAAGAACATGGGGCTGCAGCAGAAATCGAACCTGCCACCATTGTGCTAAACAGTGTCGATGAGGTAAAGGCCGAATAACTACTTTCAATCCAAATTATCATCTCGATCAATCTCGGTCTTTTACGTTGTTTTCCACACGACAGTGCGTTTTTCTGAAATGGACATATTTGGTCCGACAGAATGAATTATAAATTCCGTTATATTGAAAGAGATGTAAAAAACCGAGAATGAACGAGATGAGAATTAGGGTTAACAGCAGTTATTCGGCTTTCGCCTTATCGGCAGACTGTTCAGCTCAATAGTAAGTGCATCGGTCCGTTGAAACAGCAACGTATCAATGGCAGGTTCGATTCCTACAGCAGCCCCATTTTCTTTAATTGTTTGTTCTATTTACTAATTTGAATGATATGTTAAATGTGTAACGACTGGTAATCATTTTAGATAAGTTTTTTATATAATATAACGCAATTCATAATTTATTCTGCCGGACCAAATATGTCCATTTCTTGAACACAGTTGTAATCATATAATTAAAGATATCAATTCTATTCATATTTATATTTATATTCTGGTCTGTTCACATGTATCCATAATTCTGTCCATATCTATCTATCTATCAAAACTAGAGTTCCAATGATAACACGTATTCAACATACTTCCTCGGACCTGCCGACGTCACCGGATATGTGACGTTGTAAACAAAAATCAATAAAAGGCCATTTAAAATGTAATAAAAATAAAAGCTGTTTCCGTAGCTTTTTATGATAATCGTTCAATCTCTTAATTAATTTGTAACTGCAGCGACTATATTTTATTAAAAGTTGAAGTTAATACGAAAGTACATAGGAATACATACATAGCTTTAAATACGAAATCTAAAAGCTACCCACATATTTAATGGCGTCACATCCTTTAGCAATCGGCTATAAAAGTCTTCACTTCCGGTTTTCATTGCTTACTTCATATATCATAGCATTTTTTAATCATTGTTCCATCTTTTGATCACCTTGGCTCGTAAGACTTTTCAAGTCCGACCTGCACTGCAAAAAAAAAAAAAAATGATGGATTCCAACTTGAAGGTACAACAAGTAATAGTTATGTTCTCTAGCTCAGATGAAATTGGTCAGAATTGGATGAACGGTTTGGTCTTAAAGGATTTATCCAGGATTGTCTTGCTATTTGGATACATGGGTAATATACTTTCGCATATCATTCTTCTTAGAAAACGAGCCTGAAAGTCAGATTGTAGATGCGCCGGTTCGATCTCTTGTGGCACCTTCTGTTGGGAACCCATTCCTTTCAGAGCTCCTACTTTCAAAAGCCTTTTCCCGCTGAAGAACATTCCGTCAAAGCAGATACAGTAGTGAAATAGAATTACATTCATGCAATTGACATGTGTTTGTATTCTAACGCACTGGAAAAGAATTACATGTTCTGATGACGTAATGATGATAAAATGTCACTTGAGCGACATCAGATTCATAGCAGGAGAGGTAGGGAATGCTTTCTGGGGATGGTTCCAGGCATTTGCAATGTCGATATATCGCTAAATGACAGCGATCGCTGCTGTAGACGCTAGTGCATAAAAAAAAGTGCGCTTAATGAAACTCACTGAACCTTTAACGTGTGGGGAAATGATCTATTTTGTCAAATACGTATGGATGGTCATCAGGGGAAATATCCAAATTTTCTTGGTTGTTTGTAATCTTGCTATTGCAGTCCCATTATATAGATAATCATTCGCCTGATGAGGCCCAGAGAGAGCAGAATCATGAGCTGCTTTGTGCAGCAAATCCACATTCTACTATATATATATATATATATATATATATATATATATATATATATATATATATATATATATATATATATATATATATATATATATATATATATATATATATATATATATATATATATATATATATATATATATATATATATATATATATATATATATATATACTTGGATACAGACGATGACAAGTGGAGCAAGTGAAGAATTCGAGCCCCGTAACGCTGGTTTTGATGATAACTATCACGTTTGTAGTTACCGCCCTGGCAAAAAGTTAATTGTTTTCCGTTGTATCTTTACCACCGGTTTACATATCATACAATCATTATACACTTTTTATGTTATAATGTCGCGAGGAAATAGAAAGTTTTTGCTGTGAGGTACCTTATGAGTGCAAGCAATAGAGAACGATTGAAATTGGTCAAACAGCTATCTAACCTATTCAATTCTCCTTGAAGATCCATATACGTCCATCACTGCGAGGATATATATATATAAATATATATATATATATATATATATATAATTGTGTCATCAACAGAAAATTGTTTCATTGTATTACAACTCTTCAATGTGGCTACCAGTATCCCTACCAGTACTGTTTGGTAGGAACGAAATCTTCGCTTCAAACTCAGAGGCAGATGCTCTACCATTGCCCTACGCATGACTGGACGGTCAGTAGGACTGGATAAAGTGATATATTCAATTCCTCATTTATCAGAGTGCCCCATTCCAGATTTGGAAGAGCATTGCTATAGTAGCTTATAATAGATGAGTGCCCTACCTAAGAGTGCTCAACCATGTATATATATATATAAACATACAAGCGTTTTTTTTTGTCTTTAGGGACGTATGCGTCACGAAAAATAAAGTAAATTGTAGTGTGCAGAATGACGTCATCATAGTATGCAACCCAAGCAAATTGGTCACTCAATAGAAACCGTCACGTGACCAACTTCTTTTTGGCAGCAATTAAAAAAGGGGTGATCGATGAAAAAGTTACTTCTATCACCTTTTGCTGGACAAAAACGTCTGAATCTTCAAACAGCCCGCTCGACATAATGTGAGGACCAATTTAGCAGAAACTTACATTGCAAAATGTACCCTTCCCACTATAAAGCCATTGGATGGGTGGGTAGGTAAGAAATATTTTCGTAGACATAATACGGAGTTGACGATATATATATATATATATATATATATATATATATATATATATATATATAGTTTTTTGTCCATTGGCTTCATTATTGCGGCTGGTGTGCAGGATTCATACATGAATACATACAAATGAACACATACAGTCAGCCAGCTAGCCAGCAGGACCTACTTGAAAACTGAAGAAAGATATTTCAACTGTTTTGGTGGACAGTCTCTTATAAGCAACGAATCTACAGATATCCACCCGTCACACTTGGAAAATAAAAAAAATTATTTTGGTAGAGAAGGGGTTCTGAGAATATAATCGCAACACAAAGACTGCGATGATTGTTGGGAACGGTAGAGAAAAGCAGAATAGGTGCAAGCAAAGAGGTAGGAGGTGAAACGAAAATATATTTGCTAAATGAGAACGAACGAACTCGGCCGACAGGAAAAAATGAAAGGTAAGAAATTAAAATGAGTTGGGATTGAAATCGAATCGTGTGTCCGTGAGCGTTAGAATTGATTAAGATCCTGGGAGAAGACGATTCAGACAACTCCAATGTTTTTTGTTTGTTTGGGTTTTTTTTCCGAGATACTTCAGATTCTTACCCTTAGTTATGCCATCAACGGAGAAACGGGTATTTTACAAGTATATCATGAATTTAACCTATCGAATAACAACATGAGCCACCCCAAACTTTTCTTAGGCCCAGTAATTCCATAAATATCGTCTTCATCTCACAGACGCTGAACTGTTCGAGCGATAAGATTCGATGAAATATGCACTCTCTGCAATTTTGACGGAAGAGGTAATTTATGATTCAGTATAGCGTACAACATATCTTACAGTATCGCACGGGGCACGCTATCTATGTTACTATTTGCACCGTGTTTCAACAGTCGATTGGACGACAGGCAATCTAACTGTATTGAATAACTTGCCGCCACCCTCAGCTGAACGCCATCCCAGCATAATATTCACCACCTTATGGGGGACATATTGATCTATCCATCTTCCGTGACAGCACATTTGCACAAACACTCTTCCATTCAATCCTTCCGTCCGTCCAATCCATCATAGGCTTCTTCATCTTTATTTATGCTTCTTTTCCATCTTGTATTCGTCATTCATCATGGAACCAGAAATTTTTCCTCTCCACCTTCCGACCCAGCAAAACTTCACGCCTAGTTAAGGTCGTTTTCTGGAAGTTTACGCAAAGCGCAGCACTTCTTATTTATTCAAAAAGCTTTCCCAGGGAGAAAACGGTCGGCACGGTGATAGTTAGTGAGTTGAATCTTACATCGCCTGTGAGTTCGCTACTGGGTGCTCCACATTCTTCTGCAAGATAAAGCTAAGCCCGGCTTAGAAAGATTAGCGAGCGAATTCTACTAATCTTTGCTCCGGAAAGGGTTGAGTGACGATTAAGGTTAAAGTTATTAAACTTTCGATTCAAGACTATAGATAAGTTGAGGTCAGCATATCAAGGCAAGTGAGCAATTAATTGCCTTTTCTTCCCCCCAAAAATCGGAAAGCGAAAAAAGCATTCAGTTTGTTTTTGCAGTGAGTCGTTATAGAGGCAATGCAAATGCTCTTCCCTATTTTACTCCGTAAACCCAATCTTCGATGACACCATCATCATCGTCTTTATTTTTTCATGAAGAGACAACATCTACTGAATATTTGTCCACCATACCGTAACCAGTGCCAGATTAAGATGTTGTTAGTTCTCGAAGCGTGGGTATTGAGAGGCCTTCAGAAATATTTTCAAAGGGGAACAGTTGAAGAAATAACATTAAATTTATTAGTAACAGAATTTATGTTATTGTTGTATGTTTAGTACAAATATCTATCATCATCATCATCATCATAATCATCATCAGCCTTTTAGCATCCATCTTTAGGTATAGATACTCCCCAATAGTTACCAGACCTCTCTGCCATGGGTGTCACGGAGCAAATACTTTCTGAACTTATTTAGTTCGGCCCGACATTTTAAGTTAAGCCGGTCACATTTTTGCATATGATCTCCGGGGATCCACATCGTGAGTCCCGTAGTTAAGTGGTTGTCTGACGTTCTTACAACATGAAAAACGATTGCTGTTTGAGTTTTCTAATGGATTTCATGATGTCTCTGACTTTTTTTGTTTATATTGTGCTGTCTTGTGTTCTCTCCATGTATCCCGGTCATGACAGGACATTGAACCCTTTTCAAAAAACGATTATTTAAAGTACTTATACTTTGCAGTGGCAGCAGTACTTTAATGTCCATTGTTGAACATTGTTTGCAGTTCAGTCTCTTGGTTAGGTTCCAAGTTTCAGCTCCATAGGTGACTATTGGGAGAGTGCATCGGTGGTATACTCTTCATTGGATTGACCCTCAAATTGAGAACCCTGCGAAGTGCACATGAGAGAATCATGCTCAACATCACCTGGAGAGATCACAAGACAGCACAGTGTATTAGTGGAAAGAACAGGAGTCCAAGACATCGTAGAAATCATCAGGAAATGGCAATGGGCTGGCCGTGTTGCAAGAATGACTGGCAGCGGATTAGCATCAAGATCCATAACATGGATCCCCTAATACAGAACCGAGGCCTGCAGAATATGAGTTGATGAGACGAACTGGACAAGTTCAGAAAACATTGGCTCTGCGACGCCCACGATAGAGCGGTGAGGCGAATCCTGGGAAAAGTCTATATCCATTGATGGATGTTAATAGACTGATGATGATGATGAAAATAAACCTTACTCAAGATCCGCCAGATCTGACCCTCCCCCGGGCGTCATGATGCTAATACCTTTTGGACCTTACAAATTAAATAATTTTTTTCTCAATTTTCAGAGGCCTTCTAGCTGGCGTATGTCTCAGGGCTGTAACCTGTAAAGCTTATATCAGTGGTTCCCAAGGTGTTCCCCTCAATAAGATTACTAGTTACCTATCCTCCACTCGGGTAAGTTGCCTCAAAGCAACATTCTAAATAATCACTTCATTTTGCGTATGATAAGACAGCTTTAAAATAAAAACCAGTTTAATTTTCATAATTAACAACTGATGCAGTGTATTTGCTACTCTCAGAAAGAAAGTGTAAATAGCTAAGAACACATCATTCGAAATTCCACTTTGTTATAAAAAAATTTCGTTCCTTCCTTGGACTATCTAAATTACTCCCTTGGTTGGGAATTCCACCCTCGACCGGTTGAGAGCCAGGGGGCTATACCTTAATCAAGCACCAACTACCTTAATCCAGCACCAACTGTAACACCTGACCCCCAAGTATTTACAATGCGGCCTAAAATTCAAAAGTCTGATGGTTAGCGCATATATATATATATATATATATATATATGTATATATATATATATATATATATATATATATATATATATATATATTCTACGGAAGCTCTCGTAGGCGCACTCTAAAGTTTGCAGACATTTCTGATACGAATCTCATTTTGAATCCATAATAAGGACAAATGACCATTTCATTTGCCATAAACAAATCCATATCTTATAAACTTCAAATTGATTTTGGAGTTTTCTTTTCAGAAAATGAAAAAAACCTGAATCCACCTAAAAAGTCCTAGCCTTGTAACCTATAAAAAACAGGCTTGAATGAGTCAAACAAAATATAAACATTCCCTTCGCCTGCCTCTAAGTTGCATGATAAGAAAATGTCTTCAAATATCTCAAGTACTGGTACATGCAGATCGGAAACCACTCAACGGAAATCCAAGATGAATGAAGAGGAGATCAGGACGAATGGAAGTTAGGAATAGTCCAGAAAGAGCCTTCGTAAAGCATGTATCTTATAAGATTGAGAAGACGGAGAAAACTATTCAGCCATCTAAACAGGATTGCCAATTTAGGTATGTGTTGTTTCTGTTTTTCGAATTTCAAAATCGAAAAATGGAAGAAAAAATAATATCTAGGTTGCTTCAAACCAGCTTGCAGCCACAGACGAGATTACACGCCAAAAAAGTCGTACATATATTATTCATCAGATATTTTGTCATACATATTAGTTGACGTGTATGAAAACGGAACCATTCAAATCATACAATGAATGATTCTTTATTTTCATCAAATTTTTACGAGAGAAACCCAGCAAAAAGTTACAATGTCAAAAATATAAACAGCGATCAGATTGAACTTATCGACATAAAAAGCAGGAAAACTTTGATTTTCCAATGCAAATTTCTGCCCCTAAAGTGACGATTGACTACTTTCTCTTGAACGGTCAGTCTTCAACATTTTTTAAGTCGGGTTCCAGATCACAGTCAATAGGCTATCGCCAATTGAGAGAGTATTTCACAATATTTCAATACCATGACATCCTGCTCCATTTGGTCTTGTGGTGTATAAAGTTATCCTTAGTGAACACCGAGAAAAATAGCCACATGAGTTTAAAACGTAACGAAAAAAAAAAGTTAACAGTTAAAAACGTATCAAACTTTTAATTCAAGACTGCTGGTTACGTTCTTTGGCGCTCTCCACTTGTAAAACTGGCGAAATATAATCTGTTACATCATCTGTCATTCTAAATCCAGCTCAGTACGAGCAACCGCTGAATGTTTCCGAATTCAAATCGAATCATCCCACGACCTAGTATGGTCCTAATGATGTTTGTCAAGATAACAAGTTTACTTGGCGATACCATTCGTCTCTCCAACGGATTGTACTGGATTATTTGGTACTGGCAGTAGGGGATAACTTCTGACTCGACCTATTTGGAGATTCAAGTCTTTTCCAAGGGTATCAGTGCAAAGCGAACACAAATTTCCAGAGACTGAATTCAAGCTGTTAACCACTTGGCAAGCTCTTCAACACCGCAGAAAGTATTATGCGTACCTGGAGTGTAAATTTTTTTCTCCAATTCAATACTATAAATATTACCATTTCTAAGCTGGTGAGGTCTTCCAACTAGTAAGACTAGCGTAACACAGTCTTACTGTACCGGTTTACCCCTGTTTGGCCAGATGGTGTAAAAGGCTATCATGATAGAAACAATGGAAGGTGGGCCGTGAGAAATTAACGATAAAGGTTTTCCCCTGCTTAACGAAAGTTTGCATTACGCCACTTTCCTTCCAAGTATGACAACAATAGGTTCGAATTATGTCTGTGATCATCCGTTCTTTATCTTGGATTGTTTATGTAGCCGTTTGCAAAACATATGTTAAGGTATTAGAAGATCAAAGAGCTTGAAACGGTGATGAGTTTAGCGTACAATTGTCAGAGAAGTTCATTTAGGTGATCAGGGAACGCAAAACAAATTCTCCATATAAATTGATTGAGATAACTTTTTTTTTTATTAAAGACCAATTCGGCTTTGGAAAGGTTTCATTGAAATGCTCTACTTTCGGAGAGAGGGGATGGAATATTGTATGTGTTCTCAGCAGTGGTGGTCACAGCAGTTAGCGGTGATCTTTGCTTCCGCTAAATTGTTAGCGTTTTATCAGTTTAGCGTTTTTCGTTAGCTGTGCCCTCCAGTGGTTCTCAGGCATTCCAAACCGTTTCTATCTTCATGATAACCTCGACTCAATCGTCTCACGGCATTTACGAATCCCGAATAACTTCCTGTTGACCTTGCCAGTTTAGTCCGGTCGTCAAAGCGAACCCTGTGCGTGTCGCGCGTTATTCAATGGGTCTTCTTGTCCAATAAGCAACCGGTGAGGAATTCTTCGCTTCTCTCTCCATGAATATTCATACAGAGCATCCAATACCAACTATTCTGCATTTGTCGATAACCCCTACTCCAACCCAAGCCGTCGTGAACACCGCACAACTACAGGCCCCCTCCTCGTTCATCTAGCTGGTTGCGTGCGACCCATGTTTATTTGCAATGAAACCTTTGTGTTTGTGGTCGGTGCACCGGACGAACAGTCTGCTAGCAGGTCTGCCATTTAATTCTGACACATCCATCACTAGAACAGGTGCTAATCAAAACTTAACTGTGAATAAGTCCCTTGCTTCGATTACAATTCACGCTTTGCATTCCGACAGACCAACCCACTGATACACACCGTGGCGCTTCCTCTCCGAGCCTGTCGATCTTTTAGTGATTGCACACACTGAGTCTTTGCCCTGTTTTTTTTATTTTTTTTTATTTTTATGCACGAGAAAGAAATCGCCTTTTTTCTATCTGGCCAAATCAATTTGGTAACGTATCGATCAGGGTTTAAAAAAAAAGAAAAAAAAAAAGCTGATTTCAGGAATTATCCCAAAATAAAGATCATTGACTGCAACTCATTCATATCTTATTATTTCACTTTTTTCAATTTATCAACGAGTAATTTTCCGTGAAAAAAAATTCACAAATAAATTTGAATTCCTATGAGATTTTTTATGATAGAACCATAACAAGAACGCTGAGTTCAGCGATCCTTACGTCCATGTCTGTGATTTCCGATTTCAAGAGGATTCTGAACGAACTAGTAATAGCATTACTAGTTGTGGTAGTAGTAGCAGAAAAGAAAGAAGGCGAGGATGGTTCACCCGAAGACCTAGTTATTAAAAAGAACAATTAGTAAGTTCAAACAAAGAAAGAGTACAATTTTTATCAATAACTCGTTCTAGAATCTTAGTTTATGGTAATTTGTTTTTGTTTGATAAGTGGACTTAAAATGAGCATGTATAGTTTTTTTAGATGTTAAGTTAGCTGAAAATTGAAAAGATTAGCCGATTTTAGCCATTTTTTGAAGACAGTTTTAGCAATTAATAACAAACGTAACTTGGCAAAATTGCAAAAAAAAGAATAAAGGCTCGATACATCATCTATCAATCGGAATAAATGAACTCTGCTGGACGTCATACATTCTCCTCCTTCCTCTTTCTGTTGTTTACACAAACAAAACCAATCGACCGATCAACTAACCGACTGATTGACTGACTGACCGACCGACCGAAAAGTGTCTGATAGAGATGCATGGACAAATTTTAGAAAAAAAAGAAGAGAAAAAACTCTTCAAAGCTTTTAAGGGCAAACATTCAACCATTTTCATCAAGTTAAAAAAAACTCAATTAAAAGTTCCATTCCATTGTTACAAATAGTGAGTAGGAGATATTCCAATGAGCAAAATAGTGGGAGAGTCCATCACAACGGACAGACAAACAAAAATCACACTGTTCATTATATAAGATTGACTTATTCAATCAATTTATCTGTTTTCCATTATACAGAATCGTAATCTTGTGTATTTAGTCTTTCCTTCGGAGAATATCATGGGTAGATTTTGCTCTGTCTGAGTTCTCATAGATCTATCTCCGCCTATTTGCCTATCTATCTATCTATCTATCTATCTATCTATCTATCTATCTATCAATCAATTTATCTATCTTTCTATTCACGTTTATTCATACTTGCAAAACGAGCTAATCCACCACCACCATCATCATCATCATCATCATCATCATCATCCTCATCATCATCATCGTGTCTGTTATTGGATGTAGACCTTTCCCATGATTCATCATGGGCGTCATAGCGTCAATACTTCCTGAATCTGTCTAGATCGTCTCTCCATCTTGTATTCTGCTGGCCTCAGTTTGCACGCAATTTCTGGGGATCCATATTGTGAGTCGTAGTGACTGTCGGTTATCTGCCATTCTTGCAACATGGCCTGCCCATCGCCATTTGAGTTTTTTAATGGATTCTTTGATATCTCGGACTCTAGTTTTTCCATCTTATACCCTACTCACTTGTGATCTCTTCATGTGGTGTTAAGCATGATTCTTTCATGTGCAAGTTACATGCTTCTCAGTCTGAGGGTCGGTCTTTTGCTTAGGTTCCATGTTACGCGAGTATGCATTAATTAATGACAATCTATTCCATTCTGTTTTATGTCTATCTCAACCAACCCATATCTATCTATCTATCTATCTATCTATCTATCTATCTATTAGAAACTGTCAAGAAAAACTTTCACCAAAATTGTTAAAATAAGTTTCAGTTTTTTAGCTGGTACTGCTGGCTTGCTAGGTGCGTACGTAAGTATGTATGTATTACGCGTACATGCCACAGCAATGGAGCTAGAGGGCTGAGTATTTCAACAATTACGCCTTATTGCAGTTAGGAAAAACTTTTTTCCAGCTCCCATAGATTTTTAAAGAGGGGTTCAATATACAAAGTAAGTTTATTGTAAATTGGTCCCTTAGTTTGTGTCCGCTTATTTCTTTCGGAAATGCTAATCTTTCCTGGTGAGTGCTGCTCGACAAAATGCCAAAGAATCTAATTATTAATTGATCACCCCTTCTACCGATATTTTGATTGCTTGCACCCAATAAGGTATGCTGTCAAAAGATGGTTCCTATTGAGTGACGATTCAGTTCTGTCTACGTCAGTATTTTTCCGTTTTGATTAGTCTCTCCTTCTATCAGTGTATTAGTAGAAGTGCAAGGTGGCGTCACGGTTATCTGCATGGAAAATGAAATCGGCAGAACGACTGAGGCTGTTTCTGTTCACTTAGGTTGATATTAACAGTCAGGCAGGTCGATAGATAGATAGATAAATAGGTAGATAGATAAATAGATAGATAGATAGATAGATAGATAGATAGATATGAGTACATTGATAAGTATGAACAGTATTGTATAGATAGACTGAATTCGTAGATATAGAAGGACTGCAATAGATAGAAAGATATTCTGACATACTGACAATATTTGTAGATTTTAAGATCTTCCTTTCTTTCAGAATGTGCTTTCGTCACTCTGTAACCCCCCCTCCCAGGATCGCTTACTGAAAGGGCCTCTCAGGGGTATTAAATATTAACCAATCCTAAGGAGATGCCCACCCCCAGAGAAGCTGTGATAAAAATTAATCTTTGATGGAAGGACAAACAGTTATTCTGCCGGCATAATCATATTCGTGCCGCTAATGCTTCTAAAATCTTTATCGTTTCAACTTACTTTTATCATTTTGACGCATATCAATTCTTATGCCAACAGGGAAATATCTGAAGAAGTTATGTGAGATTTGGGGCAATATTGTTTCATTGTTGCTCAAGTTTTGCCTGTCATGAGTCGAAATTTGCACCAGAATATATACTTCCACCATTGATGCTTAAGTATATATATACATATATATACCAATATCTTTTTAGTGGCATGCCGTGGTGGGCTAATCAATTAGAAAATTAAAAAAGGGGAGATCAATGAAAAAGTTACTTCTATCATCTGTTGCTGGATAAAAATGTCTGAATCTCCAAACAGACAGCTAGACACAATCTGAAGATCAGTTTAGCAGAAACTTACATTGCAAAATGTACCCTTCCCACTAAAAAACAACTAGGATGGTGGATTGGTGAGAAATATTTTCGTAGACATAATACAGAGTGAATGATTGATATATATATATATATATATATATATATATATATATGAATATATGTATATGAATATATATATATATATATATATATATATACATACATACATACATATATATATATATATACATATATACATATATATATATATATACATACGTATATATATATATATACATATATATATATATATATATATATATATATATATATATATATATATATATATATATATATATATATATATATATATATATAAAAGGTGGATTTAATAGACAATATTGAAACATGTAAGTTAGGAAAATATGATAATTTTTTCTGTTACATGTGTCGAGAACTACTGACCATTTTCTTAACTTTCGTGTTTCCATACTTTTTTCTTTTATCAAATTCACCTTTATATCGGAAAAATCTTATCCATTTGCTCACAATATCTATGTATCTATCCACACACACACACACACACACACACATATATATATATATATATATATATATATATATATATATATACATATCTCTATCTATCTATCTATCTCTCTCTCTCTCTCTCTATCTATCTATCTATCTATATATATATATATATATATATATATATATATATATATATATATATATATATATATATATATATACCGAAGTACTAATGAGTGATTCAATATACTATGTGTGATGGGTTTATTCCATTAAGTGCTCGATACCAAACATTTAGTTGGAGTAGAGCTTCAAGTATGGTAAAATGATAGATTCGTATCACAATCACTTTTTCATCAGAAATGCATAAACAAATGTGTGAAGCAAATCCACTATTCCACTATAAAAATATGTGTGTGTGTGTTGGGTGATTATGAAGTCATTTGCAGGGGAACTATATTTCATTCGACACCGGTGCTAATCGAGGAAGCGTGCTCAAATTGTCACCCCTCAATTCTGCAATTATAAGCATAAATATTTGGATACGTATAAATGTTTATGTGTGTTCCCTTTGCCAATAGTATTTATATTTGTAAGATGGACAGTTTATGTCCTACAGAATGTGATAATCAGAAATACATTTCCATTCATTTCAGGAAGATATTTCATTCAGCGCCGTTGTTATATAAGTGAGCTCTCTCGGACTCCTAATCTGGCTTGAGCGTCATTGGTTTGGGCGTTATGAGTAGAGCCACGTTCAGGCAGCCTCCTTGGTCGACATTGGCTCGAGTCCGACACGATACTTATTTTCTTCATTTTATCCTGAAAATAGCCTAAGAATTGGAAATATCCAAGAAAGAACCGAACAAAGTCAACGAAATGTGATATAATCGCACTGTCCCCATAACAATGTTCGAGCTCATATATATATATATATATATATATATATATATATATATATATATCAAGTAATTGAAACCGACACAACAGATCCAATATTCACGTGGATGAACACTTAATAGAAGTTTCTCGAACAATGAGTCACGATTGATCCCCCATCGTAAAACACGAATAGGGAGGGTTACCACCGCCCTGTGTTTCCTAAAAAAAATGAAATGATGTATATCATGAAATAACATTCATATTAAATACTTCATGATAATACCCTATATAAGATTTTAAAAAATCTAAATCTATTTCGATTTAAGAATAATATGGTCCTAAGAATAACAAAATAATGCTACTTTAAAGGGGGTTAGTGTTTGATCGTCACCGCTGAAGAGCGATTTTGATATGACTGTTTTGTTTTTAAATCCTCAAAACGGCAACACGGTAAACAAATTCACCCAGTACCATAATACAAAATTCTGTGTGAAAAGAAAAAAAAACTCTGAAAAATTGCATAAATTGCATTTGCAGATATTGGGAAGTAATTGGCTGAAATGACGCGAAATTTTGGAAAAAAAGTTATATTTATCCATTTATTTAATGTCAGAACCTGTAAAGCTGTTTAATATATATATACATATATATATATATATATATATATATATATATATATATATATATATATATATATATATATATATATATAGTATTTGATTTTATTATGTTTCACACTACAACTGGCCTATTGTTTCAACACGATAGCGTATTATCAAGTGTGCAGATCTCTCACTATTCCCCAAAGAACACAAGATTTTGAATTTGAAAAAAAAAATCATTTTCATTTCTTTGCTTGTACTATTTTCCACTTATTTTGTCTTATTCGTTCGTTCTTTGCGTCTATTTCCATTCTCATTTTTTTTCTGGTTCTTGACAAGTAAATGTTAAAGTGTGAGCTCTTCTTTTTTTTTTCTTTTATGCTGTCTATCAGTCTGGGTTCTTAAGTCTATTACAAGTCAAAGAGGAGAAAGAATAAAAACGAGGTAGAAAACTGGGGAAGGGATGGGGAAGGTGAAGTGACGAGAAGTAAAGATGGGAAGGAAAGAAAAAACAAAGAAAAAAAAAGAAGAAAGTGAGGAAGTTAAAAGGGGGTCTGGACATGGAGATATGAAATAAATGTAAATGGAATAAAATGAAGTATAATAAATGAAAAAAAAATACATAAAATAAATAAGTGAATAAACAAAGTGAAAGTTTCTCTTTTCATAAATTGAAGATATTTTAATACCGGATGTAATCTCAAACACAGAAAGGAAGACAGAAAAAGAAGAGCAAGAAGCAGAAAAATATTAATCGTGGTTATCTGAGATTTTAAAATAATAGTGAAATAAAATGGTATAATATATTCATAGTATAAGGGTATGAAGGGTTTGTATGGGTCTAGGGAAAACTTTTGAATCATTGGTATTTCCTGTTCTTTCTTCATACATTGATTTTCAATAATGATTATGAAGATATTTAATTTTGTTAATCAAGTATATTATGAAAGGAAATAAATAATGTGTATAATAACTTTTGTATTATATGCTTAGGCAATATTTTTAGTTGAGAATGTTGTTGGATGAATATGACTCAAAGAATTATATGGAATGCACAGAAATACGTAACCAATTATGAGAACTTAATAATCACATACACACACATAAATCACACACACACTCATATATAAAACACACAAGCACACACACACAAAAACACACACACACAAACACATATATATGCATGTATATATATATATATATATATACATACATATATATATATATATATATATATATATATATATATATATATATGATTATAAATTGCTTTATATTATTTTGAAACTCTTATTTGAAATGATCTCTCGTCATTACGCGGTTAATATATCACTTGGCGTAGACAATATAAATAGGATTAACAATTGAAAAAATGAGGCTGCTGCTTCAACGTAGTGTTAGTCTTACCATTGAGCAAGACAGACAGCCAATTTCAATTTTTGCTCATTCACAGCCCATATCTGCTTTATTCGTTTCTTTCAATCTTTATGATCATTCTGTTAGATCATGTATACATTTATTAATACGTGAATGTTGTGTTTCATTATTTATATATATATACATATATATATATATATATATATATATATATATATATATATATATATATATATATATATAGAGAGAGAGAGAGAGAGAGAGAGAGATAGACGGATAGAAAAAATATATATATGTATGTAGACGGAAATAACAACGGGAAAGTGAAGAGAAAAGCTCAAGAGATTGGTGTTGTATCTAATTTTTTTTTATCATTCTTATCATTTTTATCATTCGTATTTCGATGCACTTTGACGGGGGCTTTTCGGGCGAAAATATCTCCGGCAGTTCACAAAAAAAAATGCTCGTCACATGTATAAAGATGAAGAAGAGAATGGGATACTTCTGTGTTTGTTTGTTTAGAAAGAACGTGAGGGGTGTTTGTATATGTGTAGATGACAGTAACATTTGATTTGAAATGAGATGGGTCTGTGAGAGGCAGGATCAGGGTGTGTTGTTTCCTGTCTCTGTGGGTGTTTGGATTGTCATAGATAAGATAGTGAGAGAAAATAGGTTTTGTTATTTCTATTATAGGATGGAGAGGCAGTGTCTAGCATCTGATGGATAGGCGTTGGTATTTGTGGGTCAGGATAGAAGTGGGTGTGTTGTTTTTATTCAATCTTTTTAGTTGATGGTGGATGATTTTTTAAAACTTTCCTGAAAGAGATGGTACATGTGTGTTGGTACCGTTTTTCGAATTGGATCAAGCATGTAAACAGCAATTTTTTTCTGTGAACTGCTAAAAATAATTTTTTTTCTGAAAAAGATGGCTGGTCCCAGTCGGAATGCATCGAAATACGCCCATGGAATAATAGAAAAGAATTAAAATGTAATATCTATCCCTTGAGTTTTACTCTTCACCTTCCAATCGTCATTTTCATCTCCCACTACATATATGTTATCAATGTAAGCAAATTCCGGATCAAAAGTATACGGATACTTCATTTGCTGAGTAATCAATTCATAAATCTATTAATTAGTATGCAATATATGTATTGCGTCAGGTGTTTTGCTTTCGAAGCAAAAACGAAGAGTGAAATTCCTGGGAAGTCTTGGTGGTGAGTCTGGGCTGTACAATGTATGTGAAGAAATATACGCATATATATATATATATATATATATATATATATATATATATATATATATATATATATATATATATATATAAACATGAATTATATGTATGCTATACACACACAAATACACACAGACATATATATATATATATATATATATATATATATATATATATATATATATATATATATATATATATATTGTGTGTCATTCACAGACAGCTGTTTCGTTGTGTGGCTATAGACTATCCATTTTCCCAGACCCGGAGGCTGGTATCCTACCTTCTGCTCCACGGAACTGGACAGTCAGTAAGGTTGAATTTAAGCAATATATATCATTTTTTAGCTTAAATTCCCCATCTACCAGAGTGCTCTCTTCCCATGGAAGTGCATATATATATATATATATATATATATATATATATATATATATATATATATGGTGAATTTATACCTACAACAACGCTTTGTACATATATACATTTTGCTTGCTTACATTCCTGAGACTAAATTACACACACACACACACACACACTCCTTCTCAGTTCCCTCTTATACACAAATGATTTCAACTTTTACTCAAGGGAATCTCTTTTTTCGCCAATGAAGATCGCGAATTTAGAAAAACAATAATCTGAGATCATCTCCCTCACCCACCCTCGTTCACTTCAAACCTCGTTTATTCGCAAATTTTCCCATTTTTTCATTTGACATTTGACAACGAGAGCAAAAAAAAGTCTCTAAAAAATATGTTACGGGAATAAATGTTTCCATATTGTCAATTAAATTCAGCACTAGGCCGGATAAATCACATCCTTTCCCTCAACAAATGTATCTATATCGAACGAGATGTAAATGCTCAGTTCAGCGATATAGTTACACTGTAAATAGAACATAAGACCTTTTGAAATCGTTTTATCAAAACTTCATACCATAAAACATTCCCCAAGGTCCATTGAGTATTCATGACAAATGTGTGCCAAATTTGTATGAGCGTATGTTAGTGTGTGTACGTGTGTGTTTGTGTATCGGTGTGTGCATACTACTATTTAGTTTTTGCTGGGACCTTAACCTTAAAATTCCATTGCCCAGACCCACCTGCTGTGGAAAACTCTTCTACAAATCTTCGCTCGCGTAGCCAAGACAATTATATTTACGTGATCGGCTGTTCGATTTGTTATTCAGTTGATCCCAGTGCCGGACGAGATATACTTCCCATTAAATTGTCTGTACAATTATCACACGCACATACACAGAGAGATTCACATATACATATACAAATATTCATATACATACATACATACATACATACATACACACACACACACACGTATATATATATATATATATATATATATATAATGGAAAATAATTTTTTTCATGGAAAACTTTTTGTACTTACAGCACATATAACTCAAAGTTAGTTGCTAAAAGGACGAAATATTTCAAAATGAAATTAACAGAGACGCCACAAGAGGACAAGAGACCTTGCTCCCAACTAACTCTGGTATCCCATGTATATGATGTATATATATAATGTATAGATATAAATATATTTCTAGCTAATATATATATATATATATATATATATATATATATATATGCAAGCATACATACACGTGTAGATTATTAAGTATATAATCATATATATATATACAAGGGTTCTGACTTACTTTACTAACAACCTTATTAGCTTGGCACTGGACCATGACCTAGATTGATTCCCAGCAACCATTACAGCCAATTCTTGTGAGTACCTATTCCCCTCGACAAAAAGAAAACAACCACTAAAATATCCACAACTGCTGCTGCTATTTTCACAAAAGGGTCCAATCAAACTATCATATATCAATTCAGAAACGTACATTCTTGATACCCAACGGACATATTACTATGGCCTCCCATGGATTTCTATCTTACTTTTCGAAGCCAAACATTTGTTTTCTATGGTAACCTATCCTTCTAACCACTAAAAGGTATACACGTGCTACTTGGGTTGGGAAACCTTCCCGAAACATGTATAGCATACTTATTAATTTGTCAAATAATTAATTAACTAACATATACTTTTACTCCTGAGTACGTCTCATTCCTAATAGTTCATCTATCTATCAGTATATAAATAGATGTATATAAATAAATAAATAAATAAATATAAATGAATAGATATGTGTATATGAATGAATATAAATATATACATAGTGGGGTCAATTTTTATTTGAAAACCATTTGTAAGCCAAAATCAACAAAATCATTCCTCATTTATCCGTCGTCCTACCAGATCTCGGCTCTGGACGTCAGAATACCAATTAGCATGAAATTTCTTTTACGGTTGACTTTGTTTTTGTGTCTGATCGACAGCGAGTGCTTAATTCTGCTCCCTTACCCGAAGAAGATTGTGCGAGTGCGAGCACGTGCGTCCCACTCAAATCAAAGGTGTGAATGATGTTGGCACTTTCATTAAATCATTTTCTAAAAATTAAAAAGCAAAAAAAAAAAAAAAAAAAAATACAAAAAATACAAGAAACAAAACTTGCGGTTTAACAAGGCATTAAAGTGATTCTTCCGCCTTACTGAATGTTATTTCAGTGTCTTATATTCGGTCCCATCCCATTTAGTTTGCTTAACATATATATATATATATATATATATATATATATATATATATGCGTACACATACACACACAACCAAACATACATAAACGCACCCAAACACATACACACACACACACACACACATATACATGTATGTATGTATGTATATATATATATATATATATATATATATATATATATATATATATATATATAGTGTGTGTGTGTGTGTGTGTGTGTGTGCAATGCATTTAGGCAGCACTTTTTCTTTCAAGCAAGTTTTATTGAACAGTATTGACTTTTTGGAGTCTATTTTTCTGGTAAGCTTCTCGAGTTCTTTTAAATAATAAGAGAAGACAGTTTATGAACAAAATTTTGCAACTATGAAATGAAAAAAAAAAATGAACAAATGTTCCCTATCGAAAACAATTTGATTTGAGAGAAATTTAGTTCTTAAACTTTTTTCCCCCTTATTTCCATTGTCGGATACTAATACCCACCACATATATTGTGCTGTCTTGCAGTCTCTCTGTGTGGAGTTGAGAATAATTCTTTTATGTGCACGTTGCATGCTTCTCAATTTGCGGGTGTGTGTCTTGGTTAGGTTCCATGTTTCAGCTCCATAAGTGACTTTTGGGAGGATGCATTGGTGGTATATCATTCTTTTTTTGATTAATGGGATCTTCTTGCTTTTGTTAGTTGAACTACTGATAGGTTAACATTCTAGATGGAAACCAACTACGTGAACAGGCAGGCTCCAGGAGTGGCTATTCAGCAATAGACCTTCTACACATATTTAGTCACCAAATCGAAAGGACACAAGAACACAACAAACCACTCTGTTTGGCGTAGGTAAACAATCAAAAAGCCTCTCCCTCGGTAGAACACACGTTAGTCTACGGCTAAACGCGAGAACAAGATATATACGAAACTTATCTAAAAGTCCATGAGAATACACTCGAAAATGGCACAGCACTGACACAAATAAGACACATATTGGAGGAAGCATAAAAAAGGGGGGTACAATTTCACCTAAACTATTTGCAGCGAGTTTCCAAAGGAAAAAAGAATGGGGGAAAACAGAAATGGGGGAAAACAGAAATGGGGGAAAAGTAGGATATTACTTTTTTAAAAAATCATTATAGGTTTTGTGATAATATTGCATTAACATTGGAAACATCGGATGGTTTACAAAACATATCAAATGATTTAAAGAGAGATCCAAAAAAAGAAAACGGTTGAAGACGAACAAAATAATTACGAAAGTAATGCTCAATGATCAGGTCTCGAAAAATACCGTAAGAATAGATGGTGAAGCCCAACGAGATAGTTAAGTACGGATATATTTACTTATGACAGTTAGAGAAAGCCCACGGAAACGAAATAAAACAATGCATAAAGGGCTTCTTTTCCAAAAATGATAAGACGAACATTTTTGGAAGGGGTTCATTGGAGTTTCTGAATCGATTTTCGTGTCCGTAATTGAAATGATATGAAAAGGATTGAACCTTTTGCCATCTTTGATAGATACGGTAGCTCAATGTGTATCTTTTTTTTATTTAAATGTATTTATTCATCAGAATGAAATAATCCCGTGCGTATTTATATGACGAATTCTCGTCAATATGTAAGACTTGTCAATTGAGTTCAGTCAGTAAGAAAGCCTCTTTACAATCAGTTGATCCTGAGTTACTCGTCGGTTTACACCCCTAATCTGATGAGGATTGTTCTTGTTCTTCTTGTTCTTGTTCCTCATACGGGGGGGGGGAATAAGGTCGACTCCAGTTTTGTTGTTTGACAATGAAAAAAAAAAACAATTAATGAATTAGACTTCACAAAAAGGATTAAAAAGGTTTTTCAAAAAAAAATCGGTTCATTCCAAAATAATTTTCAGATTTAAAAGAAGATAAAATATTTCTGCGTATCTAAAAATATTTCATTCATCTTCTTCGCGAGTCAAAAAAGTATTTCTGCAAGTACATTCATTCTTATATTTTTCATTAATTCTTCTTTGTAAGTAAAAAAAAAAAAGTCTTTCTGAAAAATTGTATTTTTTTTTTTTTGTTCGTGGCTTGGGAATTTAAAGTGAATGCTTTCTTCACTTGTTTTCGATATCTCTCGTCTGATTAGCTTTCGTGGTAACTTAGGAAATCAAAATGAATCTTATATCCACTTATTTAAGTTATCTATCCTCCGTAAATTGTATCCTAAAGAGTAAGAATCAAGGGAGATAATCTATAAAAAAAACTCATGAAGTAATATCTGCAATCTTTTATTTGTTCATTTTTATAAGGCTTCTGTAATAGCGCTGGTAGAAGAACTTCAAACTCTACACTACTTTGCCTTATGCGCTGACTAATATATCAGGCGAATATCAACTTCGTACAATGGCCAGTTCTTGGGTAATCGTGGTGCATAACCGCGCTAAAAGACTTCTTTAATTATAGTGATATACATAAGTATTTTACTGGTCAAGATTCGAAACATATTTAGTGAATAAACAACAATATCCTTCTTGTTTGAATGTTGTTAGACTTTAGAATATTTATCATTATGTATATGTCTTGGCTATTTCCCTCTTCTATATGTTCATTTGCTCTTTGGGTCAATGGTTTGTAAACTAATGCTGCTTGACCATCCCTACTGTGGTGACTATAATCCTCATTGGGTGCCCCACCATTGTATCATTGAACAAGATTAAGATAAGCTTGGTAAATACCTTTACATATTGGGTAACCGAAGGGCGACTGCTATCAAGGTTGGTCCGGTAAGCAAATACAAATGTAGAGAGTCTGTTCCTCACTGGGTGCCCATGTCTTAGCCGACTACAGTCACTATACTCTTGACACACATACACATACATACATACATACATGCATGCATATATATGTGTGTGTTTTAATGTATATGTATGTGTGTATGCGTGCACGCGTTGTATGTGTGTAGAGTAATCTGACGAAATGGTGGTGGTAATTTGATAATGTTCAAAGTGAAAAAAAATTGAGAAAAACAAGTGTTACGTCTCAATTTTTAAAAAAAATTACAGAATGATTGGCTTGATGCATTTCACTGGTCCTATAAGCTTTCTCAGAAGCACAGCACAGTACAGAAAAGTGTACCGCTGTTTTTATGTCTGAATGAGGGAATGAAATGGGAGGCACGAAGTGTTTTATTCTGGTTATTTGCATGGGTGTAAGTGAGAAAAGGGCCAGATTTTGCATTTTTTTTTTTTTTTGTCAATGCAGAGGGTTATATAGAGGTGATGTTAATTACTGCTTCTACCAAGGAATACAAGGTACTTTAATGAGTTCAGGGAATTGTGCCAGACTGAACGAGACTTAGTCAACTGACTTAATCTCCTTCACTCTACGGGATGGTATTTGAAAGCAAATTTGGGTAAGAAAATGCGCATTATAAGAAGAGAAAGACAGTATGTAAAAGACAATCTTCATGTGTGCCTGTATTGGCCGGTGTGTTTGCTTAGGTGAGTCGTCTGCGTCTGCCTTTTTTAAATACTTTTAGTTCTTATGCAGAGGTGATAATCACGTGACGTGTTTGTATTTATCTTAACACCTGAGATGATACAAGTCGCAAGCGATTAATGAGATTAGAGAGATAGAGAGCGGGGTGGGGAGGGGGTTGAGTTCAAAGAAGCTAATTTCAAGCCCGTGTCAAGAGAAAGAGAGAGAGAGAGGGGGGAGAGAAAGGAAGAGAGAACGAGCAAAAAAAAATGGTTGCAAGAGGATCTATCGTAAGAAATGAATGTTAAGAATCTAATTTGCTCAGGGCTGAAAATTTTAAAATTAAAAAAAAAAAAAAGCCGAAGTGTTAAAAGGAAAAAAACGAAGAAAGATCAATCAATTTTTTCTTCCTGATCAGCATCAATCGATCTATCTTGATATTTATCTCTACATATATGCGTATAGGCGAATAGTCACGTACAACCTACTTTCTAGCTCATATATATATATATATATATATATATATATATATATATATATATATGTGTGTGTGTGTGTGTGTGTGTGTGTACAGATTTCGAAAACTGAATTCCAACGCCGGCAGACTATTCCATTCAAAACTTTCGCGGAACACCATCTTCTTTCGCCTTTGGCCTTCTGGCGTTTTATACGAAGCTTAGTAAATACCGATATATTCATCCACAGCGTAGCAAATACGATAGGCTATTTTGTGGGTTAGATAATGGTATATCGGGTACCAAAGATCGGAATTCAGGTTCAGATAAAGAGTCCATTCCAGTCTCTGCAGTTGCATTGCTTAATGCTGCATCTTGGGTTGTTTTCATTTCCTTTGGTGTGGGCGTTGTGATCAGGGCAGTGAAGTTCTTCATTAAAAAAAGCAAGAACCACAAGTTCAACAATGTGTCCACCATACGTGGTAAGTTGACTAAGAGGTGGAAGATGAGGAAGCGGTCATTTCTTTTTTGAGTCAATTGATTCTCGTATTAGTGGAATATTGCGATATAGAAATATTCGGCGAGTACTATTTTCAATGAAAGCAATACAGGCCATTTTGGGGCGTATTTTTTTTTTTGGGGGGGCCTTCTTTGGTGTTTGGTGGGGGGGCATTTTCCTTTTAAAAAACAAAAATACCGACCGCATACATTCTATTCTGACATTTTAGCAGCTGGTAAAAATACTTTTCCATGGCATCACACCTATCCCTTCCTTCCTCTTTCTGTTGTTTAACGAGACTTGAACCGACGGAAAAGCGTCAAATTGAGATGCATGAACACCCCCACTCTAAAAAACAAACAAACAAAAAAATGGTCGCTTTGTAATTGGCTGCTCTCCAAATAGATGGTCCACGTAACAACACTCACCTGATAAGAAAGATAGTGGATCTAAAAAATGATAGGTGCTTTCGATTTCCAAAAACGCATTGTATACGTCTCTCCATTTGTAGATTTTGTCCAATCAACTTGGACAATCGCCAAACGACCTATTAGCACTGTGTCTACTGATTGTATTTCTAAATGTCATAGAAATCTTTGGAAGAGTCGGTTACCAATAGGTCAGCGGCCCGGAAAATGGAATCTCTCTCTCAGATCTGCGTTCACTTCGCACTTATGCCCTTGGGGAAGTCATGGATCTGTCTCGTCTTCTCTCCCCGACCTATGGACCCATCTCTTTTCCCCTCCCTTAACTATGGATTAAATAGCGAGTTGAGTGAACGACACCGCTCGGGTGCTTGTCGCCTCTTGATTAGTTTCGCGCATCGCAAACCTAGTTGAGACAAGAAAACATGGCCAGCGTAAGGGTAATCCTTTATTTTTTCTGGAAGAGTCTCAGAACTGATGGTTCCAAACAGGTCTCATCTGGCTTGCGTTATCTTCCCAGTTTCAAAATGACTGCCGCTCAGGCCACTGGACTAGTGTCTTTTTACTTATTTATTTTTTTTCTAGGGTTTGTGTTTTGGTTAGGGTTGCGCATTTTGTCATCTGCTTCTTGGATTTTAAATTCGCCACAAGCACCTGCTAATAGAGGTTCAACTCGAGGGGTGGTCATTATGGGACGGGATTGGTCACAATGTCTATTCATCTATCGCAATATCTTTAGATTTACACATATTTCTATTGTATTCTGTTTACCTCTACGCCCATTCTCCATACGTACATTGTATATGTCAATATGTTTCTGTCCATCGAACTATCTAGCTATTAGCCAGTTAGAGTTTTCCAATATCCATCTATTAAAATCTCACCCTCATTTTGATTAATATTATAGTTGAAATATTGTCAGAGTGTTTGTTTCTCTGCAAATTCTTGAATATAAATTTAAAAAAAATGACTAAAATTTGGTGCATCAATTTTACCTCTATTCAAGCAGATATCGCTGATTTAGATTAAGTACATTGTTCAAATGTTATGGTCGCTAAAGAACCCCACGGAAGGAATATTCCGATTAGATTTTGGTCAGATCTTTTTAGAAAGTTCGGATTTCAAAAAAATGATAGAACTGTATTCATAGAAACAATAATGGTGAATGCGATGAAAGGTAATCTGAAATTCGGGGGAAAATGATATAGACCCATTTATGGTCTGTTGTTGCACGTACACCTTTCCTCAAATAAATGTAAGACGTAGGTGTGACTAACCTAACCCAACAACGCTGACCCATGGCATGTTGAGAGGAAGAGATGGATGCATTCCTTTTCCTAATGGGAATCGATGCAAGTGAACGCAAACAGTTTTACTCTGGATTTGAACTCGGAACGCCGATCCCATTATCTGTGCTGTTAACCACTCGGGCTCTTGCAATTCCCAAACCTATCTTCACAATCTCCCAAAGCTCATAGTACTGCTTTTCCTCTTTGTTCCGAAATTTTTAATCAGATCTTTCCCTATTTATCTCATTATCACGTTCTTCTTAATAATTTAAACGACCTCCTGTTAGGACCTCCCTTCTGTTTGTTACAAACAGCCAAAAACTTCCCCCCACTCTTTCTCACTCTCACTATATCTCTCTCTCTATGTATATATATGTATCCCTTGAACTCTTGCTCATACCAATACCACTCCTTTTCATTCTATTCCCTATCCATTCAGAGTCTCCCCCTCCTCACTCTTCAAACGATATTACCATTAGCAGTAGCGGCAGCACCACGATGTACAACCCTAACAATAGACCTCAGGGGTGAGAGGTTGGGCCGAAAAATTACAGAACCGGGGATTCGGTGTTCAAGACAGTTGGGGTTCGGTTGAGGGCCGAAGAGGTCGGTCTAGGCGGCGAGAGATGTGTGGCATGGATGGAAAGAGAAACGAGTGCGCTAACGGTGGGGCTGGGGGGATAGCAGAAGGTGGAGGGGTGGATAAGGCAAGACGGGTGGGTGAAAAGGGATAGAGGGAAAGTGTGGGCGGACGATCATGAAAGAAGGGAAAACGGGGGGGGGAATCGGATCGGGGGACGGTGTGGGGGGAAGGGTTTCCCCCGGGGTCGGCACGGTGATTAGCGCGTGGATGGGCAAACATTTGCTGGTGACAGGAACAGTACCGCTTCGGCGACATACAAACGGGCCCCCTGCCTAGTGCGCAACAAAACCCCTGCAGTGTTTCGCACTCGTCTTCAGCTTCTAACAACACGTTCAATAGATATTAATAAGTTTGAGAGGACCGACCGGGTTTGGGGTCTGTTGGCCTGTGGCCAAAGCAGCTGTCCTAAGCATGGCGCCGATGCGAACACGGAGAAGGGGGGGGGGTAGAGACGGTAAAATCGGAAACGCGCACATGCACGCGCACGTGGGCACAAAAACGCACGAACACATTTGCATATGTTCATTCGAGAAGATTTACAAGACGTACACACGTAAGTACATCGATAAGTTCGCAGCCTAATTAGTGAAAGAGCATTTATGTCTGAATGAGTGCGTGTGTATAATTGTATGTGAGTGTGAGTGCATGCGTGCGTGTGTTTGTGCTTGTGTGTGCGCGCTCACACTGAACCCAAGCAAGTTTTACAATGGATGTAAAATCTTTTAGAGTCATTGCTGCTTCCACGGCTACTCTCTTCTCCGTATACCATCCTGACATGCCAGTGACAAGATAGATATTACATATTTACTCAATTTAGTATTATGTTGTAAATCTATTTCCACCAGCTTATATATATATACATATGTGTGTGTGTGTGTGTGTGTGCATGTGTTGGGGATGTAAGAATGCAAATAGACTAACACATATTCATATACATATATATGTATGTGTGAATGTTCTGTGAGTCTTTATGCCTGTCTGTGCCCGGATTCATATATACTTCTCTGCAAACATACATACATACACACTCACACACACACACACACATATATATATATATATATATATATATATATATATATATATACATATATATATAATTACACCATAGCATACCTATACATACATACATACATACATACATACATATATATATATATATATATATATATATATATATATATATATATATATAGCAATAAATACGGATCAAAGGTTTATATTAATAGAGATACAATCATTAATTATATTAATAGAGATACAGATGCACTCACGATTTTATATTTTCATATAAAAGTGTGTGTTTGTGTGCGTATATGGATTGGCACTCACGTAGTTAAAGAACTTACATAAATATAAACAGAATCTCATGTCATCATACAATATATTCGTTTCCTATTTCCAAATTTTCGGTCGTAAATATCATCGAATGTACTCGGTCATCAATGCATACAAACTCATGTGAGGTTCATGCTCTGCAAATATCCTCTTTTCTTATATACTAAACACATAGACGAACGGAGAATAACAATAACTGTATATTGCTCCAGTTGAGGTACTGCTTGACCATGGTTAAATAGCGTTTTTGTTTTTGAATCCCTAAAACCTAAGACAATGAACAACTTCCGGTAACAGCCATGAAATCTTTGTAAAGGAATAGTGGATAACTGACTCATACAACTTGAACATAATTAAATAAAGTAAGATCATTAGTTCTTAGAGATTTTTTGCTTTTCCAACTTTTATTCCTTGTTTCTTCTCCTTCTTCTTCTTCTTCTTCTACGTATTATTATTATTATTATTATCATTATTATTATTATTATTATTATTTGCATTTTCACACCATTTGCCTGGTAGGTGTTGCTGAAGACTGAGCCATAGCACGTTCCCTGAAGTCTACAGCCCACCACCTGACATTCCCCCAGATCTAGCGGAATTTGAATTCCCATCCAGTGGATTGTAGTCAGATTTGCAAACCGGCTCGCCGAGATAACAGTTAGGGAAAATGTATGGTAAATAAATTGTAATTTGTAGGGATGAGTTAATTTTTTTTGGCTTTAATTAAATGTTTGTAAATATTAGAAGAAGTCACATTATTTGTTTACTGAAAAAAGTAATATCTTTTTTTAATCCAAAAGCTCGATAATGGAAAATAAAGATAGGACATTGTCAAGATCTAAGAAACACAAATACACCTTAGTGATAAGTGAGAAATTCATTGTGCGATCAAAAATTCTTCTTATTTGAGTAAGTTACGGATTTTTTTTTCTCTTAAATTTAACCTTTTTTTATAAACAAAGTTTCTGAGGAAATAACAAGCAGTTTAAATCAATTCAGGCTTGAGAGTTCGTAGTTATCCTCGGATATTGATAATCTCAACTTGAAAAAATGTTTTAATCTGAAAAGCTAAAACCTGGTTTCAAATGAGCATTTTACCTCAACAAAATTGCTTAAAAACTCGAATAGGATTTTAAAAAATTATCTTTTGATTCAAAGTTCATAGTTCCAAAGTAAATAAATAGTCGCATTAAAGTGGATGACAATACAACTTAACCACATCGTCGTTTTAGATTTAATACAAGAACTTCAATTTGAATGATTTTATGAAATGCTCATTTCATTTTTAACATTTTCATGTATCAAAATTATCTTGATTGTAGGAAAAAAAGGTCCTAGTAAGAAAAGGATATATCAGATTTTTTTCAATTGACTTTTTTCTACCCAAGTTATGACTTTTTCTCCTATGATATTTTTCCGTGTCGAACATTACTTTACATCATGACTTTCTTGCCTGGGACTTTTCTTACTGACTTATTTTTTCGGTCACCTATTTTTCGCCTAAACCACTAGTTTTAGAATTAACATATTACACAACATGTATAACATTTCAATGAGTATACAGATGCTACACTTTGATCCTTGGCAGAGGGCCAAGTAGAAACACTGTGATCATAGGCACTGCACTTGGATGCTCTGATGATACCGTCATTCTCAACAGGTTCTTGGCTATAAGTATTCTTCCTCTTAGCTTAGTACCTTCCTGATACCAAAGATACTGAAGCTTTTGATGTTAATCTAACCTAACAACCAAATTGTAAGAACACCATAATTTGAGAAGAGGTGGTATTTGATCCATACTACCAGGGAGACACGGTAGTACTCCTAATCTCCCGAAACTCGGCTACGGTAAGCAATTGAAAATCCTCTGAAGGAAAATTATACTGTTTGTGTAAATGTAGGAACAAATAGGTGAATACTAGTTTACTTAGTAAGATTGTTGGTTCTTACAAAAGCTCTCTCTCCTTCTCTCTCTCTCTCTTTATATATATATATATATATATATATATATATATATATATATATATATATATATATATATATATATATATGTATAATGATTTTAACTTAGATTAGCCAACCACATATCATCCTATGCGAATGAAAAATATTAAAATAATATATCATTATCTACATATTAGTGGGAAATGTGCGAAATGAATCATAAACCAACTGTAAAATGGAAAATCTTAAGACAAACCTATACATGCTAATATATATATATATATATATATATATATATATATATATATATATATATATATATATATATAAGACCCATGGTTTATTTTCGTAGGTTACACCCAAAACGTATTCGACGATGACGGATCAATAAGCATAACAACAGACGTAAATAATATCACCTTTGAGAATACTAGAGTTGCACAGAAAAAAACTTCTTCGAGTTGATTTTCTACCAACATATTCAACCAAAGAATTTGACAATTTTTTCCCACTAACCTCGAAGTTATTTTTTGTCGTTATATATATATATACTCTGGTGGATTGGGAATTATGCATAAATGAATATATTGCTTAAATTCAACCTTACTGACCGTCCAGTTCTGCGTAGGACAGAGGTAAAATGCCAGCCTGAAGCGAAGGTTTCGATTCTACCTCGTAGTACTAGATGGGATAATGGATAATCTATTGCCACACTGAAGAGTTGTAATATAACGAAACAGTTGTCTGTGGATGACTTAATTATATATATATATATATATATATATATATATATATATATATATATATATAAAATCCAAATGAATAAAACGCAGTGATTATTATCATTGATATTTTTGTGTGTACAGTGATTTAAATCCGATGGTCACGTATATATGAACGAATTTTTTTACGGGAAATTGATACCTCGGAAAAAAAAACCTGTATAATATTTGTATGTACTGGAATACAGGAGGAACTTGAATAGTGCGGGTTTCGATGTAGTATCGTTAAGGTATTTCTAAAAAAAAACCAATACAACCTAGTTGTACTTTTTAACTGTATGGAATATTTTGATACGATTCGTGTGTTTGTGAGTGAATTATTTGGATATATAATCAGACAATCTTAACGTATAATGACATTTTGGAGAATTTATTATTTCCGATGGAACCGTACAGGTAAAACATGTAAATTTCCTCAAATGTCATGATACTTTTAATATGTATATATACTAAAAAAACATTACAGCTTTGAAAACTAAACATTAAAAATCCATTGAAATTTTTTGTGTCATTTGAGTCACTTAAATCTTAGTATCTGTCAATATAATGTATGTAATTTTCTGGGGTGTTTCTTTCTGTTTTACACATACTTCGTTATTTTAAAAACATTACAGTTGTATCAATATGACACCCAAGCAGCGTTGATCAATATATATATATATATATATATATATATATATATATATATATATATATATATATATATATATATATATATATATATTTGCGTGTATATGTGTGTGGATATCTGTTTGTATGTTTGTGTGGGCTAATTTAACGAAAGAGGGGACAAAAAGAAAGATAGCCTCATAGGCCAGGGTGAAAACGTAGGCGGACCGATTCTTCTCCAAGAGCCTGATCGTCCTGTTACTGAAGGGGTAGACAAAAACAGAAATCCTGTATTCGTGATTCCACAACTAAATCTGGCCGATTTTTTTAATTTCAAATTCATCCGATAAAAAATCTTCGATAACCGAGTATAGCTGATCATATGAAACGTTCAATGAAAATAACTATGCATGGATTTTTCGTATAGAGTGGTTTTCTTTGTTAAATTATCTGAGAATGGAAGATTCTTGGTAATTCGAATCGTTTTTAAAGACAGTTTCAGCTATCAGAAACACTTTGTACTTGGCTACACTAGATTCTGAAGAATTCGTTTCAATTAAATATTAGGAAAAATTGGAAGAGAATGTTTGTTTCTACTTTCGATCCATAACACCTTCATTTCTTCTTTGGAGTTTTCAGAACTCTCTCCCATCTATAATGTCAAAGTTTTCATTTATTGTCAATGTTTTTTTTGTTTGTTTTTTTTTTGCTTACGATTCGGCTAAGCAAATGTAATTAAAATTCATAATGTAAACTAAGCTATTCCATAAGATTCTGTCTTCAATTGACAGCCGTATCTTTTCAAATAACCGTATTTAACTCATATATACCTAGAATCATACAGTATATAATTAAAAATATGAGGTAAATGAAAATATACCAACATAGTAATGCAAATTTACTTGTAAAAAAAACTTCAAGCATGTTTCTTATCTTGAGAGTGTTTATTTCTTTCCTAAGTATATTTTCTGTGGCAACTTTTCAAGATGGATAGATATCGTCTTACAAGCATAAACTTGAAAAAGATATTTCTCTGAATATTGAATCTGGCATTCATTCCTTTCAGAGATTCCAAACTTTTGATAAAACTAATGTGTACAAAGTTTTTAGTGTGATGTCTTCTCTGAAAAATGACAAACCATACGTGGGTCGATGGGATTCAAAAAATTTCGTTTCAGTCGAATATTTCGAAAAAGTTACAAAACAACATTTTTTTGCAGGATTTGGTTTTGTATTTAATCTATAATACACCCGTTTCCCACGGAAATCTGTCTGTTTTCAGGGAAAATATTTTAAGCCTTTGGGAGGGTGATTGTATTGACATATTCGCTACAGTGCTAAACTGGACCGTTATTTTCCGTCCGTCATACGGAAGTACGCCTTTGAAGTCTTTGATTACTTCCATTATTTCCTTTCGGCTACTTCCTTATACGTAAAAATATACACATGTATCGGCAACTCATCGTTTTGTGAACGCAAAAATTCTAACTGCTATCGAAATCGACTACGGGTGCACACAAGGGCAAAAGCTCTTCCATCACACCGGGTGATTCTCGAAGAAATAACAGCACAATTCATGTATTGACTTCTTCACTTTTATATTGGCATACTGATACGTGTATTCACTACTCTTTCTCCTGCCGCGACAATGTTTGAGATCTCACAAAATCAAGAGACAGATGAACGAGTTTAACAACATTGTGTCGGAAGAAAGACTGACACGATACCTTTACTGGGCGTGTTCAATGTTCGAAATGCAGTTTTGCGTATTTGGAAAAATTCACGCGGCACTCAAGGGAGTTGTGGCACACTATTGTGCAGGGGACGCACAGTTTGAGAAACACTGGCCAAGTATGTATGGGTGTGTGCGCGGGCTTATGCGAGCACAAGATCACGTGACTGTGTTTAGAGGTGCTGGTAGGGTCACATCGCAAAGAAAAGAGGTTCGAAATCAGTATTCAACAGACAACACCCAGCTAATAATTAGAAAAATGCTACTTTCCAAACCGACAAAAGCCGAGCGGAGACGGAACAGACCGGACGGTGCTGTCCCCCCACCCTGCAACCCCGAACCCCCAACCCCCGGCTCTTTTTCAATCCCTGGCTTCCCCGGCACAAACCGGAACGTTTGCATCCCATACACAAGGTTTTAATTGATTTCTGCCTCTCTCTCTCTCTCCCTCTGTCTTTCTCTTTCTCTCTCTCTCCCCCTCTCTCTCTCTCTTTCTTTCGCTTGCCCCCCCTTTTCTTTTACAATCCTGACGTCCGACGGCGCGTGTGATTCTTGTGTGAACCAAACTCGTCGCTCGGACCGGAAAGAGAAGAAATCAGGTGAAATCAATAGTGAGACGGATGGTGGACGCAGTGGCATGAAAAGACTGGTTCCCTGAAGGTCGAGATCCGAATGGGATATTGATAAAGAAATCAACTTGATTTATCAGAGATTCAACCGACAATCTTGTTGTCACTACTTCTCGTCGGGTCTTTCTGTTTCTTATCAATCCGTTCGGCACTTGCGTTTCATATCACCAAGTTGTTCGTTAAGGCCGTCGAATTCATTCTTTACTTCATTCAGTTTACACAATCTCCATCACAGTTATATACGTATATATATATATATATATATATATATATATATATATATATATATATATGTATATATATATACATATATATATGTGTGTGTGTGTGTGTGTGTGTGTGTGTGTGCGTTTGAATTGTGGATGTGAAGTGATCCAACAGAATGTGTTATATATATATATATATATATGAATATAGATGATTATAGATTGTGTCATATTGTATGAAAAAACTTATTTAAAATTATCTCCTGTCATTACACGTCTAATGTATCATTCATCCCAGATACCGTAAACTGTAAAAAAAAGAAAAGAAAAGGGGGCTGCAACAAGAATCGAACATGCGACCGATAGTGTAATCACTTCAATGTAACGTTGCTCTTGCCATAGAACTAAACTGCTGTCGATAACGCAAATCAAAAATGATATATATTGAGTGCAGAATATACCCGATACATTGCAAAAAGTCCATTTGAACATACATATACAGATTCAGAAGTGACAGGATTTCGGCCAATGATTAATATCAAAAGCATGAACATCGAGAAGTATTTAACAGGATGAAAAATAAGAAACTTCGTTCAAAAACTACAACATTGTGTTTGTAATTTTCGATAACTTTTATCAACGTTGTTTTTGTAATGAGAACTATTTCTTTCCAATTGAGTTTTCAATTCGATCCCCGTTAAAACATACAAAATAAAAACTTAGAATCATTGCATCAGAAATAAACCGAAAAATGTTGTACGAAATGCAATCGTGAAATGAAAAATTATGAATACGTATGTGGAGTGTGTACAATAATCATAAACACTGTAGAGTCTGCTTTTTTTCTTTCCTACTTTCATTTTTTCTTCCTCATACTTTCTCGTATTCAATTATCTTGAGAATAGATTTTCTACAGTTATAAATACATATACGAAATGTATATATCAATTATAAACAAGGTATAGTCTGATTTATTTTTCTTTTCCTTTCTTTCTTTTTTTCCTTTCTCATACTTATTTATCTCGATGAATGATATTTTTAAACTTATAAATATATATGGAGTGTATACAATGATTGTAAACACTGTATAATCTGCCTTTTTTTCCTTTTTTCTCTCTATCTTCCATTCATTCTCTCTTTCCGTCTCTTACTTTCTCAGATTTATTCATCTTAGGATTCAATTGATAAGATGAAGACCGTGGCGAATTTTGACGTAAAGACGAAACATGAGAAAGAACAGCGTTCCTGACAAAGAAAGAAAGTTGTCCATCGTCTCAAACATTATTACTTCAGGTCCCCTACTACCTTCCAAACGCTGGTAAACTATTTTAATCCGGTCTTGACAAAATTCCACCATTCTAAGAACTGCTGACTCAATATCTGATCGAAACTCTGTCAATTTTGAAGCAGTACAAATATCATATTTCCTATTATAATGTTTCTATGATTCCGTCGGATATAAACTGTCCAATCAAATGGTATAAATACTTTCGGTAAAACACACACAAACACACACACTTTATTGTTATAATTAACGCTCCTTTATTTAGGGTTGAGCACTCTTTAAGTAAGGTAACTCGTTCATTAAGAGCATATGCAATACCCTTCCAACTTCGGAATAGAGCATTCTGGTGTCTAGGGAATTATGCGTAAATAAAAATATCGCTTAAATTCAACCTTACTCACAGACCAGTTCTACGTAAAGCAGAGGTAAAATGCCAGTCTGTAGCGAAGGTTTCGGTCTTACCTCGTAGTACTGCATGGGATAAGGGTTTGTCTATAGCCACACCGAAGAGTTGTAATACAACGAAATATCTGTCTGTGGATGACTCAATTATTTAATTATATATATATATATATATATATATATATATATATATTTGCGTGCGTGCAGCGTAGAAAGATGGTTGGTTCAAGTGCCCAATTTCGAACTCTTGCTTACCGGAAGTGCTGTTAGCTTAGTCAGTAGAGCAGATTTGCTTAAAGACTGCTCCCTGGTGGACGCTGGTACGAGTCCCACACGGTGCTCATTTTTTGACCATTCAAATTGTAATTTCCGTCCTGTTTGTTACTCGGGTAATTCCGGTGCCGGGCGAAATATGTTTCCTAATATAATGAGTCTACAATTATCATGAACGTTGCATTTGAGCTGACGAAGAATTTTAGTGTGGAGATTTTGTAATTTTGATATGAACAATTCCCCCAAATCACCCTACGATGTCTCGTCGTGCAATTCAGTTACCTTCCGATCCCTGTTAATGTACAACGATCGGAATTTCTAAATTTCGTTATTGTTGTTTTATCATATGTTGATTTAAGGGCACCGTCGTTTTGCATACATATTGAAATTTCAATTTTTACATGATAATTGTAGTTCAGACCTAGACGACAGATTTATTACACTTAGACACACACACACACACACACACACACGCATATATATATATATATATATATATATATATATATATATATATATATATATATATATTTGGATTCTGTTTGTATGTTTGCATCATCATCATCAGTCTTTTAACGTCGTTGGACAGAGACCTTCCCCTGGATTCGCCACAATTCCCTATCATAGGCGTCGCTGAGCCAGTATTATATATATGTTTATATATATATATATATATATATATATATATACATATATATAAATTTGGATTCTGTTTTTATGTTTGTATGCGCATCTTTAATCGGGTTGGAAGATTGCAAAAGAAGTATAGTTTCTGTGTAATTTTTCAGATGAGGGAATTTCATTATACATCAAGTTTTTTGGCGGACTCCTGACCTCATCTTGGTTCATTTTTTAACACTATGTTTTGGCCATTGCGTTGGGTGTGCTTTTGATCCTCGAGGCAGGGAAGGTCTATCTCGCTGACCGTGTGGAAACGTTTGCATTCCATCGTCTAATATTGGGTGGAGTTGATTTTTTTTTTCACAGTTGTTGACTGTAATTGGTGTCAAAAGTCCATGGCTGTCTGGAGTTGGTGCTTGCTTGGGGAAAAAAAATCTCCATCGGACACAGTCAGTTGCATTAGCTGCTGTTTGTTTTTAGCTTATAATTGAAACCAGGGGCAGATAACTCGTACCAATGTTCAAAGGAGAATGGTAATAGCAGGAATGACCTTGTGAAAGTCAATGTCTTCTTGAGCTGATGTGGTGCGAGGGAGGTAATCTTTGAATACTTTCATTGATTCAACCTAATTTAATTTACAAGAAATATTATTTGGTACGCTTGGTTGGTAACGTCAATAAGGGAGAAGCGAGAATAGAGAGAATAGGCTGACCAGCCATTTTTTCCCTGAGGGGGTGGATGGAGACCGGTAGATAACCTGGCAAGTCTGTCTGGGTTGGGGCAAGGCGTTAATGAGCTAGTGGCAAAAATAGACTGACTGTATAAGCCACTTTTTACTCGGTATGGCCGATTTTTTCCTCAATTATCCAATAAAAATCAACGATGGCCGATTATATATATATGATAATATGATAAGTTTGATAAAAGTAATTTGTTCCGGATTCTTAGTATGAAGTTATATTTTGGTAAACTAGCTTGAAAAGGAAAATTCTAGATTTAAGTGATTTTTAAGGGTAGTAGCAGCAATCAATGACAAGCTACATCTGTCTAGGACAACAAATCTCCATGAAATCTTCAAAAGAAGGAATGAAGCATAGAATCAAACCAGGTTGGTAATGTTTTTGTTAGTGAAAGCTCGAATTTCAAGAACAAGAAAATCCCACTCGTCTTAAAGAGAAGAATATACAATCAATGCATCCTCTCGATGGTCATCTATGGAGCTGAAATTGAGAACCATGCAACACATACATGAAAAAAATCATGCTCAACAGGAGTTATAGACATCATTAAACCAGTTAGAGCACTCCGACGTCAATGGGCTAGTCATGTTGCAAAAATGGCAGACAACACGTGCACAACTGAGGCTGGCAGAATACAAGATGGAGGGACAAACTAAAGTCAGAAAGTTTTGGCTCTGCGATGCCTATGATAGAGAGGTCAAGCGAATCCCGGGAAGGTATATGTCCAACGACGGACGATAAGAGACTGATGATGATGATGATGATGATGATGATGATGATGATGATGATTTGGCTGCACAGGATTCTAAAAAATTCAATTTAGTCAGAAAAAGTTATATAACAACAATTTTTGCGGTCAATTTTCTATCGGGAGTTTTTGAGTTTTGATAGAAAAAAAAATATACGTGCAAAAGTTTCCAGTATGATTAATTTTCTGAAAAATTTGTTTTAGTCGAATATTCCGAAAAAATTGAATAACCATAATATTTGCAAGATTTATTTTTCATTCAATTCCATAATAATTTCAGAGCATCCGGAAATTTATCAGTTTTCAGAAATGAAAGAAAGAAATTAAGCATTTAGGAAGGGGTTGTATTTATATTGTAACATCAATGCTAAACTTGGCCATTATTTTCCGTCCGCCTTACGGAAGTACACCTTCACAATATAAGGTCATTTCCATTAGTTCTTTTCGGTTACTTTGTGATTTGTAAGAAAAAAAATCTCAGACAATCATTTGTATTGAGAATGCAAAAATTTCAACAACTGTCGGAATGGTCTCCGGATGCACAAAAAGACAAAATCTATTCGGTCACATCAAATGGTACTCAACGCAATAACAGTAACACTTATGTATTCACTTCTATTTTTCTTTCATGAAGTTCTCTCACGGTCGCTCAATCCATTTCAAATTTAGGGAGTATATCATTGGTTTCGTTTCCTGCATTAGGATATCTCTTTCAGTTACTTAAACTTTCTCATATATATATATATATATATATATATATATATATATATATATATATATATATATATATATATATATATATATATATATACTGGATTTCTCTTTCTCCATTTATTCAGTCGTGCAAGAAAACATCCTTTTAGATTTGCTCATGTTACCAGTGAATTTCCCTCCTGGATATCATTGCTATAAAATTTCTTACTTAAGTTTATTCACAATATTTACTTAAATTTGTACGTATTCCTTAAAGATTGTATTTTCCAGATACTTGATTACGTCTTCCTTTGAATAAAATTTAATTTCAATTCATTATTTGTCTTTTCTCTTTTCTATTTTTGAGAATTTTCGTAAAAGTCGTAAAAGTCAACTTACAAGTTCCTTCTGATTACAGGGGTTAAAACGATTTTTTGCTTGAATTAAGATTCCTGGATCAAAAACATTGTTACGTTCTCAATCCCCCGCCAAAAAAAAAAAAACATGAAGAAAAGGTCATACCGATTCCATTTCGGTTTGGAACACAGTTTTTTTTAATGAACCAGAACCAAGGACAGATCAATTAACTCCGTTCAAGACATGCATTGAAATATTGCATCAAATTATTCCCTAAGTTTTTTTTATCTTCTACTATGTATAAAGTTGATACATCGCTTAAATTTGGTCCTGCTGACCACACTGAAGAGTTGTAACACGAGGTTATGCACTTTTAAATAGGGCAACTCTTCCATTATAAGCTACTATAGCAATGCTCTTCTAACTCTGGAATGGACCGTTGATAAATATATTGCTCAAACTCGTAAGGCTGGGATAAGATGCCAGCCTTTGGGTCTGTAGCAAAGATTTTGATCTTACCTCGTGGTACTGGATGGGATAATACAATTATTAATATATATATATATATATATATATATATATATATATATATATATATGAATTGCGTTATATTATTATGAAACTCTTATTTCAAACGATACGATGGCTACTTCAACATTGCGTTGCTCTTACCATTTAGCTAGATAGCCACCGGTAATGCAAAGGCTCAAATAACTGTGTTCACTCCAGATTTTCATTTCCGTTCATTCTCGGTTTATATCAACTCAATTCGTTTCTTTCAACGCGACAATTATGTTACTAAGAATATATATATATATATATATATATATATATATATATATATATATATGAAAATGAATAGATTGAGCCTTGCATTAATACATCACAAAACCTCCATTGAAAACTCCGATGCATTTCGCCTGTTTTTTCAAGCGTCTCCAGGGAGAAATAAAATACAGATGAGGTAAGCACCAGCTAATATGCATCTGAAAAACCCAATCGTTTGGTCTAAGATATGTCATTAAAAACAACTGACAGATTTTGTCTCTTTGATTTATGTTAGCTTTTCTTGTTTGTTGACAAGATTCCCAAAGTTCCAAAAATTGTGAATTCGAGATCGTTAGACCATCATTGGTCATTCCCAAGATCGATTGTTTTTGAATGAAGTATCATTGTTTTTTATTTGTTTCATTACTTTTGCTGATATAGGCATTTGAATACATTTATCCATTCCTCAATTTAGAAATCATGTCACGTTCCGACAACGCCAAATGCGCTCGGAAGCGTCAAATACACTTCAGAAAACCAGCTCCGGGATCAAATTATATCTTGTTGATAGCTGATTGCTTTGTTTTGATGAAAAATAGTCCTCATAACTTGTAATCTTCTTCTGCAGTTGTCAACCGGGAGCCAGCAGATATTGGATGGGGTGTTGCGGTTCTTTCCCGTTGAATTTCGCTTTTAAAAAAGAAACATTGAAATGCAAAGAAGAATATTGCAAATTCATTTTCTGAAACACTGGAAACTGCTGCACTCCTAACAACCACGAACCTGGCTCCTTCGCTCGTAAACAATTCAAGTTATGTGCTAACGAGGTATTTTTCAGTAAATAAATTATGAAACGTGGAATAAAACAGCGTTCTCCCTCATTGTATCCAAGTTTGTTAGCATGTCTATGGATCGTTTGATGCACGTGAAAAACAATAATAATAATAATAATAATAATAATAATAATAATAATGATAATAATAATAATAATAATAATAAAAATGATAATAATAATAACAACAATAGTAATGACGATAATAATAATAATAATAACTATAAAAATAACGATAATAATAACGATAATGATAATAATAATAACGATAATAATGATAATAATGATAACAATAATAATGATGATAATAACAATTATAACAACAACAATAATAACAATGATAATGATAATTGGTCCAACTAGTCACTCAATAGGAATTGGCATGTGACCAACGTCTTTTGGCAGTATGCCGTGTTGTGGGTGATCAATTAAAATATTGGGAGAAGGGGTCATCAATGAACAAGTTACTTCTCTCAACTTTGGTTTGGCTATAATTAGTTAAGAGTCTGAATTGAAAAACAAACAAACAAACAAACAAACAAACAAACAAACAAAAAAAACATGCGGGAGCGGAAGACGGACCAAGTTTAGCATAAACTTACATTCCAAAATGCCTCCCCTATCCCCACTCACTAAATACCTATTAAGGGGAGATTTTGAAAAAAAACCCCGAACAACCCCAAACTAGTTTTTAGTCGACATGGTAAGGAGTATCTGTTCAAATTTCCAATCCTCTAACTCTATTGATGTGTCCTGTACGCGTAATACATATCCATACGTTGCCGACCAGCCAGTCAGCCAGTTGGACCAACCTAAAAACTGAGAGAAAACTATGTTGAGAGTTTGGGTGAAAGTTTTGGTTGATGGTTTATTATTATAATAATAATAATAATAATAATAATAATAATAATAATAATAATAATAACAGCCTTCAGCAATAACCACTGGGCAACCGGCATGAAACTGTAAATCGCAGTATTACTGCGACCTTTGAGTACTAGGAGAGGAGGGCTGGAGACTTGAGGAGACTTGCTGTCACTCAAACTCCAGCGGTTACCACCAGGCAACTGGTGTGAGATTGCAAATAATGATAATGATAATAATAAAAAAATTGCAAAAAAGAAAAATACGTGAAACACAGAGAGAGAGAGAGAGAGAATGAAGGGAAAGGGAAAGGAGAGAGAGGGAGAGAGAGAGTCATAAATCATAAATCCTTTTTGGAAACTGCCTACTTGATGAATTGATCAGATAATTTCGCTGCCAACACAAATGAATCCAGCCAAATGGCAAAACTGTTTCAAATATTGATCAAACGGAAGAATCGTGATAAAATAAAGTCTGGTTGGTCAAACAATAGAGACTGTCACATGATCAACGTCTCTTGGAAGCCTGTCGTGTTGGGGTAAGATCAATTTAAAAAAAATGGACAGTCATGAAGTGGCCAGTGAACTAGTTACCTCTCTCCAAACATTCTCCTGGGCGGGCGCTGATGACTAAAATAGTTTGAATCAAAAAAAGAATTAAAAAAAACGAAAAAATAAATAAATCAGAACAGGTGGACACAAAGTAAGTGATCAGTTTAGCATTAACACACATTGCAAATTGAACCCCCGCAAAAAAAACTATTTAGAATGGAAATAGAAATAACAAAAAACAAACAAAAACAATGATTTTTGCAGACATGATATGGAGAAAATGTTTAAATTTTCAGCCCCATACTTCTATTGGTGCGACCTGTTCGAGTGATATACACACGTAGTTAGTCAGCCAGACCAATTTGAAAACTAAAGAAACCTTTTTTTGACAGTTGCGGTTGACCGTTTCCAATTTATGACAGCCTGAAAAAACCCTGAAATAAAGCACTCGATTTGACTACAGTAGATCGGTGAAGTATCATACAAGCGGTCCACACAGACAAAACGATCGTAAAAAAATCTAAAAATTTGCTTCAACCATAGGAAACTTCCTTAAGCAAGCCTAAAAGTCAGGCGAATGATATACTAGTTCAATTTTTTAGATTCCTTTCAAAGCTCCCTCCTTCCGAAACAACTTCTTGAAAAACACCTTCATTTGGCAGTTCTTTCCTTTAAAAGTCCCTTCTTTCAAAAAATTGTTTTGGTGCATCAGTCAGTCAGTGACTAATGGGAGCTAAAAAATACACCAAAAAGGGCCCAGATCTAGCTCCAAAAGAGCCAAGTCGGCAAAGTTTGGTTCGGTATGTCAGTCCGTCTGTTAATGATGGTCATAGGAACAACAGATATGCGCACATATAAAAACAGTTTTGAAAGAAAAAAAAAAAAAGAAGAAATTACCTAATTCCTTTACGAACTGGTCCTGGACTTCTAAAATCCAAAAAACAATTATGGCACAACATTTGCATGTATTTCTGAGACGAGTTGTTGTTACGATTATACATAGATTCAGTGAGATAATTTTTTCGGCTTATAAAAATATATCTATCAGAGCGTTTCAGTTAGAGAGCTCTCCAGCCTTCCACAAATTGTAACTATCATACTACTAGGGTATTGCCTGCCATTTGCCGTTGTTTATCATCCATACTTCAGCTGCCCCATGAGACGCTCGTAAATTTAAGCGGGTTTTCATCAGTAAGGAAACTGAACCATACTCGCTTGACACTTGAGCTGAGTTAACTGTCAATCGCCATAACTAAATTCATTTCTCACAATATTATAAGTAAAAAGTATGTGATTTTTTTTCTCTCGAAATCCTGTTAAGTTATTAAATTAACTAATTTTCGTCAAATCCAATACTCTATAAAGGCTACTCTAACTTTTTAGAAGACTTTCATTCGGATAAATTAATTTTTTCTGTCGGCAGACATTAACCGTGGCATAATCGGAGTTAATTTTGCATGACAAACATTAACATTAAAAACAGCCTTAAAACTGCTCTAAGTACGTACATGTATGTTTTTTCGACTAACTTTATGTCATCTTATTGCAATCAAAACCAAATTCAAAACATTGGATAAGACATTTAAATCATTTTAATGTGTTTTAATATTTTCATCCTAGGGTGATTCTTCGCTTGATCTCTTCCTCTTTCATGGGTTTGATGGACAAGTCGATCCCAATAGTCCTAAAAAGAAGAGCATACAATCAATGCATCCTCCCGAAATTCACTTGTGGAGCTGGAACATGGAACCTAACCAAGAGACAGACCTGCAAACTGAGAAGCATGCAACGTGAAAACATGAGAGAATCATGCTCAACCTTACATGGAGAGATCACAAAACACCACAGTATATCAGGAAGGAAACGGGAGTCAGAGACATCATAGAACCTATTATAAAACTTAAATGGCAATGGGCAGGCCATGTTGCAAGAATGACAGACAACCGATGGATATCACGACTCACACCATGGATCCCCAGAGATCAGCAAAACTGAGGCCGACAGAACACAAGATGGTGAGATGAACTGAACAAATTTAGAGAATACTGGCTCTGAGACGCCCACGATAGAGGAGTGTGGCGAATCCTGGGGAAGGTCTATGTCCAACGACGGACGTTAAAAGAATGATGATGATGATGATGATGATGATGATGAATATTTTCATAGACAATTTCATGATCATAAGTACAATCGAATCAGCGTAGCCCCAGAAGTGTCCCGCCTGACCAACAGATTCTTCTCTCTTCGCTCGTCTGTGAGTCTGTCTGTGCTATTGTTCGCACTGTCACAATCTAAGGGCTACAACCTTGAAAATCAGCATGAGTACACCACCAGGCACCACCTAAAATGTTTCATTCGTTAATTCAAATGAATACTTTGTTTTTATCTCTGTGGTCATTTTGAACCAACGATGCCCGAATCTTGTACTGGTATTTTTCTTTAGATAGTTTCAGATAAAAGATCTATTTTCTTCTGATAACTTTGGATGATTAGTCATAATACACGCACAGGCAACGATAATTGATTAATGTGATGTATGAATATTATTATTATTGTTAATATTTTGAAGAAAAAACATTTTTAGATGGTGCCTTGTGGTGTTCTCATGCAAATTTTCAGGCTTGTTCCCCCGCCCAAATATGTCCAGGAACGCCCGGAGACATTCATGTGCATTTACACGGACAGTGCCTAGCAAAGGATATGTGCCTATGAAATGCAGAAAGTTGTTCTCTTTGGCACAGTACATATTCTTCGTAATGCCCTTCGCATGTAAATCTGTTTTGTCTTTATGTACTGGTTATGTGTTGTTTGGTGTATTGTGTTAGAATGTATGTTGAAAGAAATTAATCAAGTTCAATCTTTTAGAATAAAAAATCTATAAGAATTTGTATCTTGGAGTTTCATAATTCAAATAAATCCTTCTTGATTTGAGAATTCAAAGCAATCCTTTTTAATTTCATAATTCAAACGAATTCCTCTTTGCTGTCAATTTCATAATTCTGTAAATATATCTATTATAACTTCATAATTCAATCGCAATCTTTTTTAAAAATAATGATATACCAATCCTACTGAAAACTATGTACATTGTTATACGTGATGATTTGAGTAGTGTTTTGTTGTGATGTTTCTTTCTCAATGTGGTACATGTGAGTTTCATAACTATAATTCGACAGTACCCATGAAGTCATAACATTGTTGCCTACCCTATATTTCTGGTTAAAACTTGGTTGGCAATCAATTAAATCAAACATCAAAGGATAATAATAATAATAATAATAATAATAATAATAATAATAATAATAATAATAATAATGATAATAATAATGATAATAATAATAATAATAATAATAAGAAGAAGAAGAAGAAGAAGAAGAAGAAGAAGAAGAAGAAGAAGAAGAGATGCAGATAAATGTGGCATTTGAAAACACAAACCTCTGATCGGACCTCTCGGGATGATCAAAAAAGGTACTAAAAAACATACCGCCAAAATCACTGGGGACCCTTTTTTTCTCTGAAATCTAGAAGAGAGTGTTTACAGGCACTTCACGTATACCAAGGAGAGCACTATCATCTGTTATATACTGAAGAGAAAAAAATGAAAAGAAAGCTGCAATACGAACGTAAAAAAAGACTTGGGATGGGGAAAATCGTTCATTACTTAAACCTTCTTTTGCCCAAAGTTGTTAGTAACGTCTTGGCCATAGATTGTGAAGGATAGAGATGATTATAATAGTGATGATAAATGTAACATTGGACAAACTATCGGATTGCTTGTTATAATTACATGATACCCCAGATTTCCTCGTCTTCTTTTGGTATTTTGCACTGGTCTTTCCATACAATACCCTATAGATTTTCACTTTCCATCATTTTCACCATATCTTCAGGAGTTTTCGATGAATTTCAATACAATGTGTACTGCTCTATAATTCATGAAGTATGTCTGTTATAAGTCCTTTGTACACCATCTTGAAAATTATACCTTTCCTGTGATCAGACTGTGGTAGATTTTAAGTCTTCTGTCGAACACACCTGATGATACAACAAACAGTTGAGAAACGTTCTGCCATGATTTTGGGGGCGTAGGATTTTTTTTTCTTAGAGCAAAATTATTTGGCAGTCAACTTAGACACTTTCTTGAAAATTATATCTTACTAATGGTCAGACTGTGGCAGAATATGGTACATCAATTGCACTTAATTGTACGAATACAAGGCAGAAAAAAATTGTCTAGAGTGAAAAATGAACGAGTAATTAGCATTGTGAGTATTTGGCAGCCATCATGGGCGCCACCTTGAAAATTATGGCTCTGACAAAATGACAACAAGTGATATTTCGTTTTTTGGTTCGAAGTCAATGGTTTCTGAAAGTTTAACAGAGTGTGCCCCAAAGGGCAGATAAAAGTGACATTTGATCCATAGGTAGACAGACTGTCAGTGGTAGAACTGCAGAATTACATCACTCAGTCCATTTTGTTTTGAGAAAAAAATAATCTTCATTAGAAATGCTCAAAATGGAAATTGGATTACGGAGGGAGATTTTGAACAAACACAGAGGTTATTTTCGCACATCGTGGAATGGTTGCCTAGGCAACTATAACCCGTCTTCTGTTATGCTGTTAGAGATGTCTGTCTTCCCTCTCAGTCTGCTCTTCCCTAGTTCATTGCGTCAGTCTTTCACGGCTATGTATCATCATGTACTATCTTCATTCGATAAGGTATCATCTAACAGTGCAATGCCACTCGATAAGCCATGTAGTTTTAGCGTGAAAGAGGCGCAGACAAAAAAAAAATATATATATATATATATATGTATATATATTATGTTATCCATAGACAGCTGTTTCGATGTACTACATCTCTTCAGTGTAGCTATAGACTTTTCATTATCCCATCCGGTACCGCGAGGCAGAATTGGAACCTTCACTTCAGGCCCGAAAGCCGATATACAACCTCTGGACTATGGAACTGGATGGTCAGTAAGGCTGAATTTAAGCGATATATCCATTTACACAGAAATTCCTCATCCACCTAAGTGCTCTATTCCTATGGATGAGTATATATATATATATATATATATATATATATATATATGTGTGTGTGTTTGTGTGTTATAGCAAATTGGTGTATAATGATTTGATGTCTAAACTGACAAGTGATTTGTTCTTATATAAAAATTTTGAGCTTGAGTTTTTGAAGTGAGAAGGTTTGATTGCTCCCAAGGGGGGTGGTTAGGATTCTAGCTGTAGTCTTTGAAAATTTGTAGTCTCTGTCCAATACTTAATGTGATCAGTCTCATCGGGGCGTTTGTTTTCTGTGTCTTGGGTAATCAGTATGATCGTGGGATTCTAGGGTGGTATTCTACGAGTGTGGGCCATTTTTGTTTGTCTTTTCCAATATTTTTTTTTTGTAGGTTCTGTTTAATATGATGTTTTTTTTCATCGATGTTTTGTTTGTTTTACTGTATATCTTTCCGTATATATATATATATATATATATATATATATATATATATATATATATATATATATATATATATATATATATATATATGTGTGTGTGTGTGTGTGTGTGTGTGTGTGTGTGTGAGAAAAATGATAAAATATACAAAAGCGTACGAATATATATTAATGCATTCAATGGATCTTAGTTTTAAAAAGTGCTCAATACCATTAGTAGAGCAGTTATGAAATGAGTAAATTTTTTTTCAATGGTTTATTACAGATTGTACTATCTGTATCACTTTAAAAAGATTTTCAAATTCATTCCATATTTATGTAGTAGATATGTATGCGTGTGCATGTGAGTATACATACATATATATACATATATATATATATATATATATATATATATATATATATATATATATATATATATATATATATATTGGGACAATGCTGGAAAAAGTAGAATTTAAATTAAGTGTATTATGTTTACATGTTTCGCCTTTTTGCTTTGTCAAAGGAGTAATTTCAAGTGAAACAATACTGAAAAGTCCGTTTTCCTTTTCGAGTAAATAATGTTAAGTAATATCATACTGCGTGAGCACAAACGCTAAGTATTTTGAATCACGAAGAAACTGCTGAACGGAAAATGAATCCATATATTCGAAAAATAGGAAAAGGTGTGAAAAACGATTATACAAGAGAGAGAGAGAGAGAGAGAGAGAGAGAAATTTGTGATGTCGATGAAGAAAAAAACAGAGAGAATAAGACACCGAGAAAATATTGAAGACCAATAAACAGAAAATGTATTTGCGTGTACCTGTAGGTATGTATGAACTGGGCATCTACAAACATATATGTACAGCCATACCCGTATCTGTAAAAGGAGTATTCCTTTCATACATACAGTCGCATCAAGCAGTAAGAGTCACTAAAAACATCAATTATTCACGCGCGCGTGTGTGTGTGTGTATGTGTATGTGTGTACACAGGTGTATGTGTGTGTACTCAGAATGAGCGATCGAAATCAGGCACATGGTTGTCAATTCTGACAGCTTTTCTTTGCCGGACTAAAATCATGGAAATTTAAGTAAGACAAAACACGTGTCCACAAAAATCGTCGGAAGTAATGAAACGAAGACGGGTGGGGGTGGGGGAGATGGGAGGAAAGTAAAAAGGAAGAAGAAGGAAAGGAGAACATGGATAGAGAAAATGAAAAGAGAAATAAGATGGAGAGAGTAAGGTGAAAAAGGAGGAGGTCGAAGAAAGAACGGAAAAAAGAAAGAAAGAGAAAAGATCGAACAAAAGAATGAAGTAGAGTACGGAAGAGTGGGCAAAAAAAGAAAGAAGGAAAGAAAGAATGACAGAAATAATGCGGACTGATAGAAGAAGAATGAAAGAATGAAGGAATTGAGAAAGAACGAATAGAAAAAATTGGTAGATCTATAAAGGGAGAAGGTTGAGTGCAAGGAAGGAGGACATGTAAAAAGTTTAAGAAAGAAACAAAGAGAGTAGACCCGGCAAGTAGGCGGTCAGAAATGGGAGAAAAATGAAGGAAGGAAGGAAGTGAAGGAAAAAAAAAACAGAAAGGAAAGATGAAATGAGAAAAAATGAGAAAAAAAGGAAAGGACTAATATAAAGATATTGAACGAGTAAATATGTAAAGGAAACGAAAAAAAAAAAAGAGCTGACGGACAGAGGGAAAAACAGCTTAGAGACAAAGAATGAAAAGAAAGAAAAATAGAAAGGAAGGAAGAACAGATAAAGAAAGAAAGAGATAATGAACAAAAGAGCAGAAAAAGAAAAAGGAGAAAATGTACTGAAAAATGTGCGAAGAATAAATAAAATAAATAAATCATGCAAAGAAAGGCAGAGAGAAAAAAAAAGAAAGAAATCTTATTAAAAAAAACGTAGTCGAAAGAAAGATAGGGAGATAATGATGTAGGCTGAAAGATAAAGAAAGATATTAAGATATGGTAAACTTAAAAGAGGGGAAAAGAACAACAAATAAAACAAAAACAAAAAAAAAACAAGAATGAGAAAAGAGACGAGAAGAAATCGAAAGAAAGAAAAAGATGAAAAAGAATATTAGTGCCAAGCGAGAAGGATGAATAATCGGAAGAGAGGAAGAGAAAGAAAATACAGAAGAAAAGAGAGACAAAGAAAAAAAACGAAATACAAAATGGCTGCCGAGAAACAAATGAATCTATAAAGAAAGACAAAGAAAGTGGCAGTAAGTAGCTGGGGGCAGCGGTAAGAGATGAAGAATTGGGTAAAGCAAGATGGAGAACGTGGCGAGAAAGTGTCAGTCGGCCCAGCGGCTCCACGTCTTGCCGCTTTTGCGACGACGAGCACAGATGATGGATCCGACCATTCACACGGCCAGTCAAGGTGCCGTGTCAATCGCTATATATCATCGGCCAATAAATAAATCACCCTCTTCTCTACAAAAGGATTTCTCAAATTTAGACCCGAACTCATCCAACCTACCCCCCTCTCTCTCTTTCACTTCCTCTCCCCCCTCTCTGTCTTTCACTCTTTTCCAAGTTTTGTTGTTCTGTAGAGTCATTTTTTCCCCTCTTCATCCAAACTTCCTGTTTATATCATCTTCCTCTCTTTTCACCTATTTTTTCCTTTCTGTCAAGCATTCTCCAAATCTCAAAGACCATCTTTATTATTATCTATCTATCATGTATCTATCTATGCGTGGGCGTGTTATGTGTATGTGGGCGATATATATACACACACGCATACATATATGTATATACATAAACATACACATATACATAAACTCTTGTTGTAACATCACTCGTTCTAACGGCACTATTTTTAAGTATGTTCTAATTGGACGTTTGTTTGCATATTCTCGAAAGACCATTGTCAGAGATAATACCCTCTCTCGGAAAACTTGGATGTTATGTTGTTTACTTACAGTATTCTTTGATTTGCGAATCACCTTAAGGGAAATTTGAATGCATGCTATATTTTAGAACAACCCGTTATGACGGCTATTCCGTTATAATGGCACATCCCAAGGATGCATAATTATATGATTCTAATATATATATATATATATATATATATATATATATATATATATATATATATACGTGTGTGTGCCTGCGCTTGTGTGTGCCTGCGCTTGTGTGTGTGTGTGTACATTATGTGCTACTTGAATGCTTAGGGAATTGAACAATCCATCCATGTGCCATCTTACACACTGTTCCCCGTGTCTTTTTGGACATCTCAAGAAATCAGCCCACCAGCAGATAAATAACCTCTCTTTTTTATGAGGAATCCATTCAGCGTATTAAGTTGCAAGACTTTGGGTATCATATATATGTATATATGTGTGTGTGTGTGTGTTGGGTGTGTATATATATATATATATATATATATATATATATATATATATAGAGAGAGAGAGAGAGAGAGAGAGAGAGAGAGAGTGACAGAAAGAGAGTCTAAGAAACTTTGCATGTTGTAAACCTGGAAAAGAAAGTATCCACTGCTGTGTATCACGCAAGCCCCTTTTGATCTGATCTGTGTTAATTCAACGTGTTGTCTTGTAACTGTTTACTATATAATTTCAGATTCTCGTACGATGTAATTTGATTGTATTCATGTATGTATTTGTAAATTTATTGTTTATTATGATCTACCATAGCCCTGTTTCGGGAGTATTCAAAATCAGGACAGGTCTCTTATTACGCCACTCGCCGTCATATTCACCAATATATACATGAATATGACTGCTCCATAATATATATATGGTGCCTGTTTCTCAGGGTTCAGTATTTACCTTTTTATCGGTATAAGCAAAATTTAGCATATCCTAGCACAATGCCATAAGTGTCGGTCGTCCTGTATTGTTTACCAGTAGTGCTTGCTCCCAATAGCACCAAAGAGAGATTAAATGATGGTCATTAGGCTTAAATTTCTCTGATTAACGTTAGTGAGTATTTAATAAATTTAACTTAGTTTGACTTGGGGTCACATTGATGGAACTGTCTGTGAAGATCGAGCTCGCAGTGTCCGTACTTTTCTGCGATACGATGTTGACAATTACCCCTTGGCGTATTCCTTATCCAACTTGAAATCGTCATTTTTCCACCTGTCATCAATTCTTGCCTCCTCATTTTTTTTAATCTCCCACTGGTTATCTCCCTTTTAGATATTTTCACAGTACAACTTCCCTTTTTTCTTATTTGTTTGCCATTTTCTTATTCGATTCTGCATACACACTTTCTATGCTTATGAGAACCAAGATTGTCAACATCAACACAAGTTTCTTCAGTTTTTAGGGTGATCTGGTTAGGTGAGTACTATGTTGGTATCACGCGTACTGGCTGTGTCAATATTTGAATCAAGCCTGTTTTTATAATGGCTTATATCAGTAAATTCTTACACAGATCTTCTCAAAATGGGGTCTCAACCCTTCAAAATGCCCGAACTAAACTTTTTTGAAAATGCCAAAATTGACCTAAACTTCACAGGTGAGTGCCACTCATCCTATGTTCATCATATGGTCAAGTTACCTGGTCACACAAATTTGCAACCGGTAGGTTGCAGCTGTTTTCGTTTGATTTGTAAAGGCCAAAATTGACCTTACCTGAAATTGAAATTTACAGTTCACCAGAGGTCAGCACAACCTATCATATGCTCATTCTGGGGTCTGGTTACCTTTATGCGCAGATTTACAGCACGTAGGGTGCAGTCGTCTCCGTTGGATTCGGTAATGCAAAAAATGACCTGCCCCCAAATTGATCTTTATGGGGAAGCGGGGACTGAGTATCTTGTGTTCATCCTCTGTACATAAATTTTCAGCCTTTTGGGTGTAACCGTCTCCGTTAGATTTGAAAGTACCAAAATCGATTTGACTCCATTAAAATTAACATTTAGGGTCACCAGAGCTCAGTACCACTTATCATGTATTTATTCTGGTGTCAAGTTAACCTTTTACAGAAATTTGCACCCTATAGAGTGCAACCGTCCCCGTTAGATATGAAAATGCCAGAATTGTGTTGACCCCAAATAGACCTTTAGTGGCCATCAGAAGCTATGTGCACCTATCCTGTGTTCATCATTAAGTCCAGTTACCGAAAATCTATATTTTCAGCTTGGAGATTTTGACTGTTTAAGAGTGTAACAAACATGATAGGAACAAAGAAGCACCCGTCGTCATCATATATATATATATATATATATATATATATATATATATATATATATATATATATATAATTGATAATTGTGTCATCCACAGACAGCTGTTTTGTTGTATTACAACTCTTCAGTGAGGTTATAGACACGATATCCTTCCAGTACCGCTCGCTGGTGTCGAAACCTTTGCTCCAGGCCCTGAGACAGATGATATATAACATTCAGTGTTTCGCAGTGACTTCGGGTTTCATGCTAGAACAATCGTCGGATGGTTCTGCTGGCCTGAGTACGAATTATTGTCATAGGTCGCTACGGGGGAGTTGTCAATTTATTGACGGTATTTTGTGTACTGTGTTATGTGGGCTGTTATGAATAGATCTTTTGGACAGAGAAGATGTTGACAATGTATATAATGTTGCCTGGGATACGGTTGGTGGAGTTTTCCTTTCCCCTCTCCACGGATCATAGAGCTCCAAAGACAATTGATACTATTTCAGTTTCCATTCCCCACACTCTGTTGATGCCAACTTCTAGGTCTTTGTATTTGTAACATTGGCGGAGTCGTTTCCTTGGGGTGTCATTGCTATGCCGATGAGCATGCATCTCTTTCTTTCTTGTTCTTGATAATGATGTGAGGTTTGTATGCTTTTATTACCCTGTCATTGTGGACGGTTATGTCCAGAAGTATATTAGCCTCGCTATTTTCAATGACAGTCGATAACAGCACAATGTCACGTATGGGAGTTACTAGCATCATTATGTTAGCTTGCTGACCATTAAGAGCTCAACTGCAGAAGATAGAAATTTCTGTCATCGCAGTTCTATTGCAAACTCAGTAAAAATTCCGCTTTAGATAACGACTTAGTTCAATCTACGAGTCAAGGATTTTAGTTTGCGATGGTCAACTTGCAATGGATGACTTACTACGGATAATCTTCCTGTGGATAGATATTTCTCTTTACCATTTTACGCAGTTGATATGGCAGGGCATCCAACAGTATGACTATAACGATGTATTTGGAAAGCGTTACTCATTCTGTAAGCTGACTCCGTGACAAAAATATCAGCGTTTCTAATATTCTTTTATCACTACTCCTCAACTGTGAGATCATTTCGCTGTCAGTACAAACACAAAAATAAACAGTTGGCTGATATATTATACGGTCTTCGCCACAACTATTTTAACTTATTTTCTTTCATCTCTTTTTATAGCAGCAATCTTTTTCTTTTTCTCATTTGATCGATTCTTCAGCTGTTGAAGCAATCTCGGGAGAATCCAGAATAAGGAAGTACTGTACCTTCAAACAGGATTCGACCTCATGTTCCATACATCAGGAAAACGCCTTTCATGGACAAAGCCTGAACCGTTTAGATTATCAAGACTGTCATAACTATGCATTCTCATTTGCAGTCTTCAGCCAATGTCTCTTATAGGGGTCCGAATTTCTTAGATCATTTATTGTCATTATCAATTCAGCAACTCCAAAAGTGAAGTTGACTTTATTTTTCTATCGTAACAAGAACAATAATAAGAACAATCCCCACCAAACATTTTTTCGAACATACGAGTGAGCCAACTGATCGCTGTGAAGCTATCTTACTGACAGAGCTAAATTGACAAGTTTTGGATATTGATAAAAAGATTATGATACAGACTGTTTTCATTATGATAAATAAATCATTACAATAGAATATATTTTTAATTATCTTTTAGTCAATACATATATGTGTATACAATACAAGAGTTGCAAGAATCAGTTCTAGTCGGAATAAAAGTGGAGTTTGTCTTTGTAGCAGCAAGGCTTGTTTCATTGCCACCAAGCAGAGGGAGAGGTCATTCAAATTAAATGTTTTGTTTGAGTTTATTTTTCTGAATTTCGTCCACGGTTTGAAATGTCTTTAAGGAAAGTCAGAAATCACCAATACCATACATGAAATAATCTTGGACAGTTGACAGACCTGGGTGATACGTTTATTCGCGGCCCTTTTTGTCTTTTTCAACGCGACAGTATATTTTTGAGGAATGGACATTTTAGGTCCGACAGAATGAATCATAATAAGAGAATGAACGAGATGTGAATTTTGGTTGAAAGCAGTCATTTGGCCTTTTCATTTGCAGTTTGATGTTTAGTACAATGGTAAGTGCAACGGTGCGTTGAATCGGCTACCCTATTGTTAGTAAGTTCGATTCCTGCAGCGGCATTATTTACTTTGATTGATTATTCTATCTATGTTATTTAAATTGAGTGATGTATTAACAGTGTTACGACGGGCAATCATTTCAAAAAAGTTTCTGTGATATAACGCTATCTATCAATATTTATTGTCTTGAAAGCTTTATAGCTTTGAACATTAAACACATGAAAAAACAATTGTATTTTTAAATTTATCATTTTTCTAAATTTTTACACATACTTTGAAATTATGGCACTGTGTGCGATTTTTCTCTTGTTGGGACCATCAGTTGTTTACCACATAACTATATATATATATATATATATATATATATATATATGTGTGTGTATATATATATATGTATATATATATATATAGAGAACCTTTCATAATTATTTGACCTCACTGCCATTTTGCCTCTAATTATTAAAACAAAGAACATTACGCAAGAAGAACCATATCTTTTGCAATCAGCATCACAAGTCTCGCATTTTGTCGTATTTTGTAATTCTGAATGTTGAATTTCTTGAAAATGATTTTTTTAATTGAATCAAATTGTTGAATGATGAAAAGTAAGGTTTTTGTTTCTATCCTTTTAAAAATCATGTTCTGAATTGATCAAGGATATTTAAAAAGTTGATTCACATTGCTATACTGAAGAGTTCCAAAACCGATCCTTCCCTGCTTGGATTCAATATGGCTTCTGTTATCTCAGGAAATTGAAACAGATTGTCGTGCTTGTTAAAATACATAATTATAATCATTTATCAATTCTGAATTTTTGTAAAGGATTATTTATAAGAGAATATTGCGTATGCAGTATTTCATCATCATCATCATCTCCAGGATTCGCCATACTTTTCTATCAAGGGCGTCACAGAGCCAATAATTTCTTAACTTATCTCACGTCCTCTTATATTCTGCCGGCTGCAGTTTCGCATGAGATCTCAGGTAATTCACGCTGTGATGTCAAACAGTTGTCTGACATTCTGGCAACAAGGCCAGCCTATTTCCATGTAAGTCTTCTAATTGCTTCTATGACGTCCTGAACTCCTGTTTTTTTCATCTGATATATCGTGTTGTCTTAGTGAACTCACCGTATCATGTTGAGCATGATTCTTTCATGTGCACTTAGCATGGCTCTCAGTTTGAGAGATAATCTTTTGGTCAAGTTCCATGTTTCAGCTCCACTTAAATGCAACACAAGGCTGAGTTGTACACTTGCACATTCATATATATATATATATATATATATATATATATATATATATATATATGATTGAGGCAAGTCAGAAATAACATGTAATTATGTGGTGCATGAGTTGATATTCTTATGTCTATTTACATCATCAATCACCACAATATCATAATAAGGGATTATGTTTTCTACCCAAAATGCTGATAAACTCATTAGATGAAAGAGACCGAGAATTGGTTATTTATACATACATATATATATATATATATATATATATATATATATATATATATATATTTATATATATATGTGTGTGTGTGTGTATGTGTGTGTGTATGTGTGTGTGTATGTGTGTATATATATGTGTGTGTGTGTGTGTGTGTGTGTGTGTGTGTGTGTGGATGTAGCCTGGGGAAAGTCTATGTCCAACAATGGACGTTAAAAGACGGATGATGATGCTGCTGCTGATGATGATGGATGTAGGGAAAAGAATACAAATTTCTATTTTCCCCATCATTTTATGCTTGAATACTAGGGGTAGAGTTACTATTTTGGGAAAAAGAATAACATACTCCGACAAGGGTGTCAAAGGGCTGAAAATTTAAACATTTACTCTTTATTACGTCAATAAAAAAAAACGTTCTTCTAGTTTTTTGAAAATCCCTCCCCATAAATTTTATGTAGGGGTCAATTTTCAATTTTCAAATCAAATTTTATTCAGTGTCCCGTAGCATCCATGCTTGTTTCTGGAACATTCAGATTCTTTTCGGTGATCGCTGCCCAACAAAAGACGTAAGGAATAACTTCATCCATTGATCAGCCGTTCTTCCAATTCATTAATTGATCACCACCTAACATGGCATGCTGCCGAAAGACGTTTGTTTCGTGCTTGTTTTCGATTGAGTGACTAACCAGGCGTGTTATTTCATCCATTTTATTATTTCCTTCCTGCCTTATCTATTTTATAGTCATTCTTGGAGGTGTCTACGCTTGAATCAAGTGTTAATTTTCAAGATTCTTTATGTTGAACGTTTGCACAGCAATCAATGCAATACCGACATGAACGTCAACACGTGTGCGTATATGCGTGTGCGTATATGCGTGTGCGTTATTCGAATGTCATTACTTCCGCAGAGCCATGATCCTTTTAATGCCATCACTACTTGGCTTTGGTCGTTCATTCACCATCATCATTGGTCTGTTAGCGTCCGTTGTTGGGAATATACCTTCTGTACGATTCGCCACACCTCCCTATCATAGACATCTCGAGACAAGCATTTCCTAAATTTATCTAGCTCGTCACACCATCTTATTCTCTGTCGTCCATAGCCTCGCACTTGATCTCGTAGGATCCATGTTGTAATATGTCTTGTCCAGCAGTTTTCTAACATTTTTTTTGCAATATGTCCTGCTCATTGCCATTTGAATTTTCTAATGATTTCTCCGATGTTTTGGACTCCTGTCTTTTCTCTTATATACTGTGCTGTCACATGGTCTGTTCATGTACAGTTGAGCATGATTCTCTCATGTGTACGTTGCATGGTTCTCAGTTCGATGGTTGATCTCTTGGTTGGTGTTCCATGTTTCAGCTCCATACGTGAATATCGGTAGGATACATTGGTTGTACATAATTCTTTTCAGGACTTGTGGGATTTTCTTGTTTTTGGAAGTAGAGTTTGCTCTACCGAAAGCTTGCCTATCTCGTGTGATTTTTCGCTTTATTTTTTTCTTTTTGTGATTACTTCATGGAGACTTGTTATCCTAGATAGATGAAGTGGTCCACTTTCTCTATCACTGCATCTTCGATTTTGATGTTCGTGTCTTTGTCTCCAACATGTTTGTTGAAGATAACGTTTGTCTTGCTGAAGTGGAAGACAACTTTCTTGCTTTCTTCATTTTGTTCGTTGAGCATTATTTGGAGATAGTTAACGTTCTTAGCAAAGATGACGATGTCGTCTGCAAATCTGAGGTTTGCTGTCTATACTGATTTCTTTGTGTTCCCATTCTCAGTTTCGGATGATCATCTCGAGGTAGGCTGTGGAGACTTTGGGTGAGCTGGTATCATCTTATCTCACTCCTTTTCTTAGTTGAAAGCGCCCGGAGTCTTTATGTAGAGATATGAAGGACCGGCTATATACGGGGTCTACTCCTTGTTGCATTACTGCGTCAATGATTTCGGGGATTTCCACCGAATCAAAAGCCTTTTTAAAACCAGCAAATGCTACAGCTAGTGATATTCTATATTTTATTGCTTTTCCTTTTAGTTGGTTTATTGAATGGAGGTGATCGAGTTATGTAAGTACTGTTCATCAATGAATCAAGTCCATTAACAAGGAAGGAGACCATGTTGAAAAATTAGCATTTGTGGTGCAAAATAAATATCTTTTTCGTTATTGAATACATAATTCTTGATGTAGCAGATTCTATTCTGAAAAATGCATAGTTTGAGCTAATCAAGTTAATGCTCTCAATAATATATTTATATACAGCGAGTGCAAAAAGTAAGCGATACATTTCGAAGAATGTATTCAACATAATTCATATATCTCCAAAATTGACAAAATAAAATCTGATTTTTTAACATAAGGTTTCCATGTTCAATTTTGTTCTAATACTTCTTTTGATTTTTTTAAAACCCTTGAATCAAATTCTATCAATTTTGAAGCTATATAAAGATGTTAGAATGAACATTTTGGAACGTATCAGATATTTTTTTACTCTAACTGTATATACACATACACTTATTCTTATTATATAATATTATCGAATCATCCAACACACCAAGAACTATTTTTCGATAAATATACTGCTTTTTGTCACTTGAACCCCATAGAAACACATTAGTTCCAACTGAGATGAAATGAAAATAAGAATATCAAATACAATCTCACTTATAGGGACAAATGTGTGTCCGTCAATGCCGTGTGTCCCATGAATCGATTGCTACCAGAGAAAAGTCATTTTCCACCTATTTTTACTCTTTTCAAATAAAAAGAATAGCTTTAATACGATTTAGAGAATAGATTTATTGGATTATAATACAAGACAAGTTGATTAGGTTCGCTAAAAGAAAGCGTCCAGCTTCAGTTCTTTGCCATGTTATGTAGAGATGAACAGAAGTCCTCGGTTGTCAAGTGTAGAGTGGGATGTGCATTATTGAGGGCACTGGCGTCTGCTTGCTTGTAAACAGTTGTGATGTATAAGCAGCCAGATGAGTTTGCTTGAAGAAAGCGTCCAGCTTCAGTTGTTTGCCACTCTGATATTGTTTCCTCTCTATAAGTGATTAGAGTGTCCGCAAAATCAGAATGATAAATGATCAAAATGTCTGCTAAATGTGTGATTAAAATGTATACTAAATCTGTAAAACCGTTACATTGGGTTCCGTTGAACCAGAGGTTCACTGTATATTGTTAACGGCAGGAATAATCTGAGCTGTAAAAATAGAAAATAATATGAAAAAAAAAAAAAAAAAAAAGAAAACACGCAGTATATTTTTGCTTGGCTTCCGACACCAAATAATGGCGAAACCCCCACCACCTGTTTTCACTCCATCTTCAAGTTTAAAAAAAAGAAGAAAATATCTAAACTGGGACAGAATCCAAGCCTGGGCGTGCAACTCTGTTTTCCCCTGTCATCTATCATCGCTGGTGCAGGGTACGGCTCTTTGATGTGATTAGCTTGTAATTGCAAAAACTACTAATCGTGTCTGCAAAACAGTCAGGGGTCGACTCTAACCCTCCCCTTTATACATACATACATACATACATACATATATATATATATATATATATATATATGTGTGTGTGTGTGTGTGTGTGTGTGTGTGTTTGCAAGTATGCGCAAACATATATGGTTATTGTCTGTGCACTTGCAAATATAAGTATTACTGTACACATGCATCTGAAAAAAGAAATATATATATATATATATATATATATATATATATATATATATATATATATATATATATATATATATATATATATATATATATATATATATATATATTCAGATGTATATGGATTGCGTTATATTATATTGTAAAGAATAGAACACAAAGTAATTAGCTCAATTGTAAGAGCAAAGCTACTTTGAAGCAGCTACCTTGTCATTTGTAGGTTCGATTCCTGCAGCAGCCTTGTTTTGTTCAATTGTTTACTCTATTTGGCGTTTTTCCCGATCAAAACGATACATTGACTGCGTAATAACGGGGGATAGTTTCAAATAAGAATTCCAACATAATATAACGCAGTTTATTATCATTCTGTCGGATCATATATCCATTTCTCAATAACGTATATTCATATACATTATTATGAATATCACATTGTTTGTACTTATAAGAATATTTCATATTAAGTATTTTCCCAATCATTATTTTCTGATTCGTTTCACACATTCTATTCTTGTTTTTCGGGCAACCCTCTTTGTCAATATAACAAAAGGCCTCTGTGCATTTACTGGCATATTTCAGCGATTGCACCAGCCAAACACTGCAGGTTAGTGCAGTCTACATCGGTACAGATGGTGTTCTTCCAAACTGACCATTCCCAGTAAAGAATGTCTGGTACTTGGAACCCAATGAAACTTTTATGTGCACTTGATTTAACGTATCAATTCAGATGACATGGGATCTACTTTGAAATCACTCAGTAGATATGCTGTCATGTTAGCGTTGTTTTTTTCTGGCTTCTCAAAGAAAAACGAGGAGAAATTGATGATAAAAAGTTTCTTCAAATCAGAGGTAATATAAAAAAGAATATAAATTGTTTGTTTTTTTTTACGAAAAAATTCAGTTCTTTTAAGAGGGTTTTTGTTGCTGTTGCTCTACCTCACATGGAGAGATCACAAGACAGCACAATATATAAGGAAGAAAACAGGAGTCCAAGTCATCATATAATCTATAAGAAAACCTAAATGGCAATGGGCAGGTCATGTTGCAAGAATGCCAGACAATCAATGGACATGACGACTCACAACATGGATCCCCGGAGATCACATGTGAAACCGAGGCTGACAGAATACAAAATGGAGAGACGAACTTGACAAATTCAGAAAATACTGGCTCTGCAACGCCTGCGATAAACAAGTGTCGCGAATCGAGGGGAAGGTCTACGTCCAACGATGGACGTTAAAAGGCTGCTGCTGCTGATGATGATTGTTAAAACAACGTTTTAGTAGATCCATCATCCTATGCATCCACGGGTGTACTATTCAAACGCGATAGTGGTAAGCAAAATTTCTTTTTCAATGGTAGCAATGTAACCTGGTTCTCATTCAGTGAAGAGGAAGCTACAATGAACAAGGTATTGGAATCAAGTCCTAACAAGGAAAAAAAAAAGGTATCACTCACACCCAACTTTATAGCATTGTTAAAACTATATAGACAGACCGGTTGAGGTTATTATGTTTGATGGGGGATTGGACTCTGTGTAAGGGTGTGGTTAGGTTGTTTCATTTTTCTGTACGTCAGTGATTAATTACCTATTTATGAAAAGATTACTATATATATATATATATATATATATATATATATCGGAAACCACACACACGCACGCACACACACACACACGCATATATATATATATATATATATATATATATATATATATATATATGTATGCAGTGCTTTTCCAACATGGAACAGAGCACTCTGGTGGAAGGGGAATCTATGCGTTAATGAATCTACCGCTTAAATTCAACCTTACTGACCGTCCAGTTCCATGGCGCAGAGAGAGGATACTAGCCTCTGGATCTGAAGGTTTCGATCCTACCTCGTGGCACTGGACAGGATAATAGATAGTCTATGGCCACACCGAAGAGTTGTAATACAACGAAACAGCTGTCAGTGAATGACACAATATATATATATATATATATATATATATATATATATATATATATATATATATATATATATATATATATATATATGGCTTCTGCTACTATCTATAAGTGGGTGCGTGTTCGTGATACTTGTGGAGACAATTTATTTAAGAACATAATTGACCGAGTAGCAAATCGAACAGCTGATCATGTAAATGAATGAAGGAATGAGTGCCTTGCAGGACTTGAATCTGCGTCCACCGGGAAGCAGACTCAACCCGACTCTGTCGACAGACATGTGTCCGACAGATTATGCGCTTCGTGTTATTATTTAACAAGTCCTAGATCATAGTTATTTTAACAAAGAACTTTTCACATTAAGGACCAACAGCCTGTCTGTCTGTCTGTCTGTCTATCAATCAATACGGATAGATTGATAGATACATTGTAAGAATAGTTTGCCTATCATTGCTCTATGAGGGGCATCTTATATTTGTGTGTGTGTGTGTGTGTGTGACAAGATATAAGCAGCACTGATTTTTGTCTCTATGGAGACCCATGGTTTGTTGTAAGTAATGGGTTTTTACATGACCAGAGTGCAAACCCAACGACCAACATGGACTGCCTTACGGAGGCTCTAAGGTTTCAACTACCTTGCTATCACCCATAGCTGATGGAGAGGATTCATGCCTTCCTAAGGAAATCAGACTATTCCAACCAGAATTTGAACTTGGCTTACAGATCCTATTCTCTGTGCTTCTAACCGTTAGCCCACTTGCACCTCCACTTGCATTCACACAAGTTCAAATATGATCGTATATATCATTCACTCAAACAAGCGTATGCAAAAGCAGTACGTATGACATCACATATATACACACACACAGAGGTTAACTTTCTTCGCAACCATATATGCGCTGAAAACAATACAGTCATCATGGCATGTTTGGTTTGGACATACACACGCAGTTCCACCGAAGTAATTTCCCTCAGCGTGAAATAGATGCTTTTGAGGTGGTCAAACTATCTTCCCTAAATTTTAATCAAAAGAATAAAGGATACTATAAGAAATTACAAAATTTAAAAAATTATATGTATATATATATATATATATATATATATATATAAAATTTTAAAAAAATTATATATATATATATATATATATATATATATATATATATATATATATATATATATATATATATATATATATATAAACAAAAAAAATAATCAGTGGAACTCTTTTGTGAAAGAAATCAAATTTCCGCTGGACCAATTTTCACAGAAGATATTTTAACTCTAAAGCGCTCTAGGCTAGAAGAACAATTTCAAAACTCGAAATCGAGGTTGAAAATAGAACCTTGGCATTTCAGATTTTGCATCTTCAAAAAAGAATGAAATAAAATGAAATGGAACGAAATGAATAAGACCTTCTATTAATGATTTTGCAGGCAATAAATAGCCGTTGAACTACATTCAATTTTTTTTGTGTTGACATCTCCGGGTGTCAAGCCTCCAAACTGTCATTTATCAAGGATCCTTTGAAAGGATTTGAATCAAGATAGAGAATAGAGCTGGGAAGCATTTGGTAGCGATATTATACAATTGTTGATCAATAAGTCCGTAGCCAGATTTCCTTGATTTTCAATGGATGCACATCATAGCGATTGAGAGCTGAAATTTGATAGAATACGTTTTGATCAAAATGGGCTCAATTCAGTGCTTAATCATCAAATTCTATGTTTAATCCATTACACACACACACACACACACACACACACACACACACACATATATATATATATATATATATCAATTTCCTGAAAAAAAAATAGCGAGAGATTCGCTAATGTATATGTTTCTGCCCTTCGAGCTTCTTCAGGTGAAAACCTAAAGGAAGCCGAAGGGCAGAAACATAAGTATCCCAGTGTACCGAATCTATTATTTCACCATATCTAAAAATCTATTCTAAATCTCTTTGTATCGAGCACTTTTGTAAAATAAATCCATCACGCATCGTATTCTGCATTACGGATTTGTACTCTGATATATATATATATATATATATATATATATATATATATGTGTCTATGTATGTGTGTGTGTGTGTGTGAGTGTGTGTGTGTGTGTGTTTGTGTATGTGTCTGTGTGTGTATGAAATTGTTATACTAACTACAGTTATGTATTAAAACATTGACAAATATGATCCGATATAATGATTATAAATCGCATTATATTATATAGAAACTTATTTTGAATGATCTCCTGTCATTACACGGTAAATGTATCTTTAACCCCGGACAACATGAATAGAATAAAGAATCAAAGAAAATGTGTCAGTTGCAGGAAACAAACCTCACGTTTGTCGTATCATACACATCCATTTCTTAATACAAAACTGTAGCGTTGTAAGCGGATAGACCGAGTGGGAGATGAGAATTAGGTGTGAAAACAGTTATGTTGGCCTTTGCATTACCGATAGCCATTTAGCCCATTGGTAAGAGCATCGCTACGTTTGAGCAGCTACCTTATCGGTGGAAGGTTCGATTATAATCATTTTGTCGGATCATGTATATCCATTTCTTGATATATATAATGAAATATATGATCTGCGTCTTAAACACGAGTATGTTTCTGCCTTTAATTTCATCGTATTTTAAACTTTATTTCTACACAACTTGATATTTAATGATGAATGCATTGAACACTTTATGAAAAAAACATCATACGTGTATTGTATAATGATATCATTTTATGATACTTTTTTTTAAACAGGGCTTACTTACGTAGCTTACCCTAAAAAAGGTTTTAACGATGAGGGATCAGTAAGTATAACAACAGACATGACTTGCTATTTGTGTCATTTCCATTGATGTTCACCCATCACACAGCAGAGTGTTTCTTTACGAAAATTTATATATATATATATATATATATATATATATATATATATATATATATATATATATACGCATGCATGAAATAACAAATATAGCATGGGCAATATACTGTTCTCAAATGTTGACTATTAAAAGATCAAGCGACTTAACCAGACAAATGGACATTCACCAGACATGACTAAATGCACATAAAACGCAGCAGTTTATGAACTCGAAAGTTTCTGACAAATACGTATGTGCTTAAGTGAATATAATCACATAAACACGTTTTTACGTCGGGGCGCTAGTGAGCGGAGAAATTTTAAAAAAAAAAGGCCTCTTTTCATTCTTATCTATGTAAGTTCGTTCCTGCATGTGGGGGGATTTAAGACCAGTTCGCCAGATTCGTTTGTATCTCTCTATATGCGTCTCCCCGCCATAATTACCAAGTGTAGCGAGGAGTGAGTGCACGAGTCCTTTTTAGTCAGGGTGCGGGTATTATTACCAGGGCCAGTGGTGGTGGAGGCGGAACATGCGATGAGTGAGTTGAGTTTGGATGGGATCGCGAAGAAAGGTGACCCAAAGTTTGGGAGATTAGAAGCGGCGCGTAAAACAGGAAGAAAGCCGATTAACACGACCATAGATGGCTAATAATATTATCGGAGGGAAGCTTTCCTGGGAATGTTGAGGTCTGGAATTGTACGAGGATAAATATTACAGGAGAAGTGATACAGGGAGAAAAAAAAACAAAAAAAAAAACGATACAGGCAGTCATCGAGATTCGTCTGTTCGACTTTCGTACACGTCTGACTTTCGGACACTATAAATTAACACCCTTAATTCAATATCCGTACGGTGAAAAATTGAACATTCATATATTTTGTACTGGACAGTCTTAGACCTGGGAAATGAATGTTTCCATTTCCTCAACCGCGCCCCCTAATTCTTAAGGAGATAATAATGTCATAAAATGCTCGAACATTAAGGTATCGTATGCTTAACAATGCTTTTATGTATTGAACGTTTGCCTTAAGTAGGCTACAGAATTCTTTTCTTTACGAAAATAGATAAGTAGAAAAATCATCTATGGACGCGAAGTTTTGTCTCTCGATCGAAATCCACGGGTAAGCGCAATATTCTTTGAGACTTATCCTACAAAAATTAATAAATCACTTCCATAATTCATAATATAGACTCCCAGAACCTTTTCCTGGCCATTTATACTTAAAACAAACCGATTCATGACAGTTTTTCATTGCACAAAACCATTATTCGGTGGCCGTGCCTGGAGTTTAGTTTTCGGTACGTATTTGAGACTTTATGGCAAGCTTTCGGTTGAGCAAACTTAACTTTTGAGAACGTGAAAATCCCATTGGTTTACAATTATTACACCCATTTGAAAGTTACCTATGGAGCTGAAACATGGAAACTTACCAAAAGATCAACGCTCTAACTGAGAACCATGCAACGTGCACATCAGAAATTCATGCTGAACATCACATGGAGAGATCACAAGACAGCACAGTATATTGAAGGAAAAATGACAGGAGTTAATGTTATCAAAGAATGGATTATAAAACTCAGATGGCAATGGGCTGGTCATATTGTGAGAATAACAGACAACCGATGGACATCACTACTTACGACATGAATTCCCGGTGATCATGTGCTAAAATAGCGAAATGGCTGAAACCGGTCCTGATGATGATGATGATGATGATGATGATGATGATGATGAATATATATCTTAAATGAATACAAAACGTAAAACTGATTATGCTAATTCGAATATCAAGAAGCGTACGCTCCATGAAATTAGTACAGTAAATTCAAAATTTGATATCATTAACCGTTGACAGAGATACAACATACTACGGACCCCTTTACCAACATTAGTGTGTTATTCAGCAAACTTTTAATACATTTAAAAGAAAATTATTTTGAAACATATATAACCTTACTGTATAATCATATCAATAAATGTTTATTTATCATTCAAGTTCTATTGTCCTCAATGTGTGTCCTGCGACTGATACATCCATGTATTTTATCCCTGGAAATGATTTCAATGATTCTACAGGGGATATAATGATTGATACGAGCGTATTTCTTGTTTTGATTGACACAATCCCCCAGAGAAATCTAGTAACTCACTGGGGGACGGGACTTTCTAATTACTATGTATTTCAACGTCTCAAGAATCGGACATTTTTAGCTTTCAGAGAAAGGGGGTGGTAAGTCATATCTGGGTCCGTGCACTTGCTCTAAATACTCCGTAAATTCCGAGTTTTAATACATAATGTAGATTATATAAAATCTTATTCTTAGTCGATATGGTTCGGCTAAAAAGTTGGACAAAGGTTATATCTAGCTGCTACAAATTCTGAAAAGTCAATGCGCGTTATACAAGAGTTATATTTCTCTAGGATCTCATTGTCCATAATTTGGATGTGTATCATACGCAAGAGCGTATTACACACGAACAATCACGGTAATAGTTAGCAAGCTATTTACATAGATCATTACTACCGGAGTGAGTTCGATCACACTGGATGACCCAAGACTTATGACCCTAAGCCGAAGAGATGAACAGATAGTAAGCAGGACCAAAAAGGGAAAATTGCCCAGATGGGGGCACACGAAGAGAATGCAAAGGGTGAACCACTTAAGGGAAACCATTTCAGGTTCTCCTTCATTACTGGTTATGATAAGGACATTTAACAAGGAAGTTCCGTTGTGGGCGCGTCAACCATTTCAATAATAAGCAGCCTCGGCTTCGTTGTCCACCTGACCCTGGAGATGTGCTTGAAACATTTATGCATATAAGGGTCAATTACAGCGAGTGGTTTCAATGGACAGACAAGCTTTCACAGTTGATGATAGTCTGGGAATTAGGACCGAGAAGAGGGGAGAAATCACATACTTCAAGGTATGAAATTGCTGTGAACTCTCGCTCTTACGAAACTCGTTCTACCAGCCCTATTTAATGACACAAACTTCCTAACAGGACGTTTGTTCGTATATTCTCGCAAGTCTATTGTTGGATATTCATCATTATCATCAGCAGTAGCAGCAGCAGCAACGTTTTAGTGTCCATCATTGAACATAGACCTTCCCTCGGATTCGCCAAACCTCTCTACCATGGGAGCATGGAGCCAGAACTGTCTGAACTTGTCTAGTTCGTCACACCATCTTACATCACGTATGATTTTTTTTATCCACGTTGTGAATCGTGATGTCCATCGGTTGTCAGCCATTCTTGCAACATGACCAGCCCATTGCCTTTTCAGCCCATTGCCTTTTGAGTTTTCTCATCAATTCTATGATATCCCTGACTCCTATTTTTTTGTCTAATATATTGCACTGTTTTCTGATCTCTCCATGTGATGCTGAGCAAGATTCTCTCCTCTCGCGTGTTGCATAGTTCTCAGTTTAAGGGTCAATCTTTTGGTTAGGCTCGATGTTTCAGCTCCATTAGGTGAGAATTAGGGTAATGCATTGGTCGTACACTCTTAGATATTTCAGTGTATAACTTCAAAAACTAAAATTAGAAAACCCTCCGAATAGTTCAGCCTGAATTGATTGCTGCTATTAATTTTTTGAACAAAGCATCTGTTTATTTATGCATTAAACTTTTGTACGTACATGATATTTTATGAGAATTTATTGAAATATTCTACAAAGAACCCCCAAAAGAAGAAGAAAACAAGCAAAGAATTACCTTTGGATGGCGAAACTTGAGCAGAAAAAGCTCAACCTTAAAAACAAGACGATCCCAATAATCCGAAAAAGCAGTTCATCCTCCCGATATTCGCTTATGGAACTAAAACATGGAACCTAAACAAGAGACAGACCCGAAAACCAAGGAGCATGCAATGTGCACATAAGAGAATCGTGCTCAACATCACATGGAGAGATCACAAGACAGCACATTTTATCAGGAAGAAAACAGGAGTCCGAGACATCATAGAATCTATTAGAAAACTTACATGGCAATGGGCAGGCCATGTTGCAAGAATGACTGACAACTGATGGACATCACAATTCACAACATGGATCCCCAGAAATTACATGCGAAACTGTGGCCGAAGAATACAAGATGGAGGGACGAGCTAGACAAATTTAGAAAATTCTGGCTCAGCGACGCCCATGACAGAGAAATTTGGCGGATCCTGGGAAAGGTCTATGTGCACCGGCGGATGTTGAAAGACTGATGATGATATGTATATGGTTAACATAATTACTTTTTTGTTCATTCATTTCATTTTCAGACTGGTAACTTTTGTTCTGATAAGAACAAGCGTTACTACGTAAGGATTAAACTCCGTTGCTCCAGGAAAATTTAAAAGTTAAACAAAAAAAAATTAATTTCCCAATATATAATACTATTCCCAAACTGAGTGCCCCGTTTCAACTCCTTTATTAGTAGTTTCTATAATGAAACCTGGGTTGAAAGCGCAGATTCATTTACGTACGAAACTCTTATTCGAGCCGTCATGACGTCACTGGTTTTTAGTCTTCGTTGTGACAAACGAAAATAGAGTGAAAACTCAGTAGAAGGAATCTGACAATATTTATCACTACAGAAATTCAATGTTTGCAAAAGAATACTGAGAACTTGCAAATGCAATTTGACTCAACATGACGTCATGGTATCACTTTTCATTTTCCCCCTCTCTCTTTTATTAATGACTTAAATTCAAAAGTCTTAAATTCCAATGTCTGACAGATTCACGACATCAAAGTGAACTCTGGGAGTTTAAAAAAACTCTTAGGGTTGACGAAAGCACAAAAAAATGAATTTTATTTACTCTTTCACAGTCCAATATTAGACCGTGAAAAAATATCATTCTTACTTTGAATTTTTCTCATTATTGACACACATCGTATAGAATCCACCACTCATAACGGAAAATTCATAATAACGGCACACTCTAAGAATGCCCAAATAACGGGGGTCTACAGTATCAGGTTTCCAGACATTGTCTATCGCAAATAAGGTCGGGTTTCTTGCCGAAGGCTTCTTTGGGGCGTCGGTTTTGCGCCTTGAGTTTATGGGACTCCGCCCATCAGAAACAACTCCACTAGTGGCATCACGAGATATGAAAGACCGAAGCCAATTACAGAGTCACACGGGTATAGATACAGACGAATAAATATGCATGTTTACAACATGAAGACTCTGACTCTCACTATAATTATATATAGTTGGTGAGTGCAAAAGTTATCAGGGCTCTTCGCTCGAAAACTCAAACGTGAATATTTTCCCTCACAGTTAATATATATATATATATGTGTGTGTGTGTGTGTGTAATTGTGTGTTTCTGTGTGTGTGTGTGTGTGTGTGTACCCTGTATGGAACTGTAGGTACATAGCTTACACCTGCGCCAGTAATTGAACTTCAAGGCAAGCAGACATGTTTCCACGTGGAACATTGACTTGAACTTAATAGATATCTACATGTAATATATACATGCTCATTTATATATATCAATGAATTTCAGTCTGTTCATTACCAATCAATTAGATATGAGCTGTGAAATAAATTGATAGATATGTTCGAATTACAATGAGAAATATATATATATATATATATATATATATATATATATATATATATATATATATGTATATATAGTTTCTCATTTTAATTCAAATTATAATTCAATTGCAATGAGAAACTGCATGTACATGTTTATGCAAACACATCCATATATATATATATATATATATTGATGAAAATGATAATTTGGAGTTTTAGAGGAAACTTGACTCTCACCTACACAGATACAAACACTCCTACTAAACAACCCACAACACAGAAATATCCCCCTTCTTTCTCAAATCTCAAACATGTAAACACAACACAATTCACACTGCATCCCCCCGAATTTATCTGGAAAGAATGGTTGGTAACCGTCAAAATGCATCGAAACATGCCCTCATGATAATAATTTTTTTTCTTTCTAAATTCCTCTCTTCACCTTCTAATTGTCATTTTCATTAACATTCTGTCGGATCACCTCACATAACAAACGTATATACATTTTTAGTTTCTCATTGTGATTCAAATATGTATATCAATTCTAATCTCGCTTGATAATCTCAGCGAAACCAGTCAGAGGGATCTTTTCTGTGAGCTGAAAAATACAGCTTTGAAAATAATTTTTTTTTCTACTAAATACCCAACTAATTAAATATGAAATAATCCCCAACCACTGTGGCTTTTCTTCTCTTGTTACTATCTCTTTCATTCATTCGAACTCTTTTGTGGAATGGAACCTAACCTAGAGACAGACCTGCAAACTGACAACCATGCAACGTGAACATGACAGAATCATCCTCAACGTTACATGGAGAGATCACAAGATAGCACAGTATGTAAGGAAGATAATAGGTGTCCGTGATATCATAGAAACTATTACAAAACTTAAATGGCGATGGGCAGGCCATATTGCAAGAATGAAAGACAGCAGATGGACATCTGGTCTAACAAAATGGATCCCCAGAGATCACATAAGAAACCGAGGCCGACAGAACACAAGATGGAGAGATAAACTAGACAGATTCAGGGAATACTGGCTCTGCGACGCCCATGATAGATAATTGTGGCGAATCCTGGGGAAGGTCTATGTCCAATGACAGACGTTAAAATATTGATGATGATGAATACTTACCTATATCTATATGTATCTATTTTAATATATATATATGTATATATATATGTATATATATATATTTTTTTTTTCAAATATGCATGCGTATATTTGCAATATATATATATATATATATATATATATATATATATATATTGCAAATATACGCATGCATATTTGAATTTGTTTTTTTGTAAATGTACATAGGAAAAATAGTTCCGATTTTCAAATGTTCTATGGATGAGATAAGTGGAAAGAATAATACGTTCTATTTTCGAATAGCTCAACGTTGAAATTCCAAATGTAACCGATAAAGTTTAGTACTAGTCTGAATGAGTGTTTAACATGAAACAGATCTAAATTTGGGACAATATATAATCATGTTTGATATTATATATATATATATATATATATATATATATATATATATATATATATATATATATATATATATATATATATATATATATATATATATATCCCAACAGAATATTCATGTGTACTTAATATTATTTGAAACTGGAATATTTGGGATAATTTTCCGTTATTACACGGAGCGTGAGTCACTCAGCCTACACAGCGTAAATAGAATAAAAATTTAAAGATGAATGGGGCTGCTGTAGGAATCGAACCAGCGACTGATAAGGTAGCCACTTCACCGTTGCCTCCCTTTTAACCATTGAGCTAAATAGCTCTACGGGGACGGCATTAACAAATGCTCTATCCTCAATTGTCTTATCTTGTTCATTCATTGTCCATATTTGCACTGTGGTTTCCAACGCAGGCAGTTATATCATCAAGAAATGGATACACAATCTGATAGAGCATTTATGAATGCGTTATATTATATGAAACTCAATGGGAAATGATCTCCCGTTGTCTCACAGAGAAAGAGTCACTCGGCCCAGACAACATAAATAGAATTAACAATTTAAGAAACATGGGACTGTTACCGAAATCGAACCGTCGGCCGATAAGGTAGCTACTTCAACACAGGGGGCGGAGGCTCCGCCTTTCTGTTGGGTTGTATGGTTCAAAGAGCGGCGCTACACTGCAGATAACAATGACAAATACACAGTAAGTTTGTATGTATTTATTCATGTATTATATGGATCATTGTTCAGTACCATCAATAGAGCAGTTAAAAGATAAGTAAAGATTTTTTTTTCAATTGCCCATTACAAATTATACACTTCGTTTCACTTTAAAAATTATGGTCTATTCGAAAACCTTTCCCAAGTGAAACAGAATGTACAATCTGTAATGAATCATTAAAAATATTTACTCATTATTTATATGTGTGTGTGTGTGTGTGGAAATATCAAAAGTACCATGGACATTTTTCTTTACATACATACAGCGAGGGTTGTTATGTCTACAAATACATGTATATTTATATACATACATGTATATGATTGTGTTTACGTCCATTGCTTCATACTTACATCTGTACAAATATCAATTTATATATGTATGCGTGCTCACTGGAACACAGTTAATTACGGCTTCTTGATGGATATCAACAGCGCACACCCGTGAATGGGTCTACTTGCACCCTGTAGAAAAGAAAACTACTTTTCTTCTCGGTAACAAGCTGTTTTTGTTGAGAAAACATGTCAGTCCGTATTGACTCACTTTTCCCGATAATGCCCTGTAAATATTTTTCCACATATTTACAAACACCCACGTGCGGACACTCCTAATATATATATATATATATATATATATATATATATATATATATATATATATATATATATGGTGGGCCAATAGAAACAGTGCACTAACAAATACTAGGAGCATGTAAACATCACACTTGAGAAAACTTTGTGAAATATAATATATTATCTTACTACATTATATCCATCTACGTAAATTCTCTTCTGTTTGTGCATCGATATAACTGATTAGTTAATCTTCTTATTATGGCATAACGATGAAGATTACGCCAGAAAAAACTATAAAGAGTTCATATCTGATGACCCTTTGAGACAGCTTGAGTTGACTTGAATCCAAGTTTCCTAATTCTAAGATTTTTTGATGGTTTTAACTCAACATTAAATATTACTCTCAATCACTTACACATTCTATTTTTCTCTTTTCTCTTAGTTTCAATTGTCAAAGGATTTTGTGGTGTATTTTTCATTGTTATGTCACAACTTTATTTTAAGCTTATTTTAATACAACCCTTTAAATTTTTTTTTCACTTAGATATTCAATATTTCAATTTCACATGGCCCTGTCGATTACAACCTTGATATGAAAGGACTTGGAGACGACAGAGAATCTTGCAATTATAAGATTAAACATAGTAATTTGAATCTATGATTTTTGTATGGATAGACAATTTTATTAGGTAAAGCATCGTAACCTATTTCGATTGATTTGGAATATTCCTTTTTTTACTTTCGTTTCAATTTTCCAGTTGCTTTTCATCTCAACTTTGACTTCATCAGACACTCTATCTGCGGTAACAAATTAACAGCTTGGTCAGAAATGATGAGTAAAAGCCCCGACCATTTCCGAATATTCCTGAGTATTCCCGAGTATTCCTGATCGCGTTGTTCACGCGTTAAAAAAAATGATTCGGAGAACTCAAAATTGTTTTCACCTTGCAAGAACGGTTTTTTTTTCTCGTTGAAAATGTTCTGAAGAAACACTGTGAATTTTATAAAAGAAATGCAAGAATTACAAACACGAACCAAAAGTCCAACGATGTGTCCACCCTCCGTGATTGTAGGAACAGAAGGAGGAAGGGCAAGAGGAGGAAGAAGAAGGAGAGCTTGCTGTCTCATACTTATATATTACATATTGCGATGAGACGAGCTAGACAAGTTCAGGAAATACTGGCTCCGTGACGCCCATGATACAGAAGTGTGGCAAATCCTGGGGATGGTCTATGTCCAACGACGGACGCTAAAAGACTGATGATGATGATGATGATGATGATGATGATGATGATGTTGATGATGATGATGATTATTATTTTTAATGAAAATATTAAATGGCCGATCATGACATTTTCTACCAATTTTTGGCTTTTTAAAAAAAGAAAAGTGCGGACCTTGGACATTCTATGAAGACTTCATTAGCAGTTGGTGAAAAATGATGGGAATAGATTTCTGTTAATGACCTAACACTTTCAAATAACGCCAAACCCTTTAATAGCATCAACTTTCATCATCATCATCATCATCATCATCATCATCATCACATCATCATCATTACCATCATCATTATCCTTTTAGCGTCCGTTTTTGGACGTAGACCTTCCACAAGACCTCACTACTATGGGCGTTGCAGGGTCAGTACTTTCTGTATTTGTCCAGTTCGTCACTCCATCTCACGTTCTGTCGGCCATATTTTCGCATATGATCTCAGGGAATCCACGCTGTGATTCACGACGTCCATCGGTTGTCAGTCATTCTCGCTACATGATTAGCCCATCGCCATGTTTACCCCATCGAAATGTTGTCTGTGGTCTGCTAATCAGGTTCAACAAGACTGGTAGTGTTCGAGTCAGAGTGCAAACAGGGCGGCCAAGAGTAGTTACAGAACGAGTGTCACAGGATGTTAGGAACACTTTTCAGAGCGAAACCCCCCCAACCAGAAGTCTCTGATGCGTTTGTCTCAAGATACTCAGATATCGTTGACATCATCTACCCGTGCAATACATCAACTTCAAAGGATCATTGTATACAGACTATCCTCGAGGGACGGAAGAGCTGAAACGCCAAAAAGCAAGTGTTACTGAAGACATCCAAGCTGATGAACATGCAACGTCGAACCCAATTATGTTTACCATCACCATCAGCTTTTTGTCTCTGGAACCTGGGACATATTTGTTTAGGAATCGATGAGAGATTTCGTGTGTCATTCGTATTGAATATTATGTTGATTTAAGTGTCAGTCTTTTGCATTACCAGTAGATTTTAGAATGTATTCTTTCTTTTGAAACAATATATATATATATATATATATATATATATATATATATATATATATATATATATCGCATCATACTTATAATACATATGCACAAGCAGTATATGCAACTCAGGATTTCATGGACAGGCTCTATTGTAAAAGCTTATTCATTCTGATGTTTGTAGAGAATGTCTTGAAAAATCATTACATACGTTTGTTTTGAAACAGACAGAACAAAACTTTTGAAAATGGTTTCATATAAATCAACGTGATTGAGAATTCCATTTCAAATAACTTGAAATGTTCGAGAATCACATTAAGTTCTTATTTTGTTAATTTCAACAGAAAATTACTTCTTCACCAAACTTCCACCTTTGCGCTACCTTCTCCATAGCTTTTCGAAATAAAAAGCATTATTCCTGACACTATCACGCAGTCTGAGTGGGATTTTTGCGCATATAATCTCCGATTCTTGATTTAGATAAGGGCCATTTAATCCTGTTGCATAAACCTTGATGTAGCCACACAGAAATACACCACTAACTGTAACCCTCGCCTGGCTTCAATTCAACGTTAGTGACATTGCCATGATAATGGGTACAAGACTGAGGCTCATGTGTAAGAGAATTTTTCAGAAAATGAGCTATCGATTGATATCAATTTCACAGAGATAGGACAGCTATCTGACGATAAAAATGAAAAAAGAAAGTTCATAGTCACTTTCGGGACATCCTGTATTTACCTTACCAGAACAAATTCTTGCAGTGGGCGATAAAAGGAACAATGATCTCCACAGTATTTTAACATCTACTGCATATGAAACCGGCACACGTAGACAAGATGACCGCTTTTTTATCGCTACCAATTGACCGCCCAGCTTCACTAATGTTACTCACTAAGAAAACTATTTCTGGCGGTAAAACAAAGATATGCACTTATTCACAACTGAGTTTCGTACTTTTTTTTTTTAAATTTCAGACTTGTTTTAGAAAGTTCAAGTCCTGAAACACGGGGTGGTTCGTTGGAAATCTGGAAGAAAGTATTGTCTGTGGTCAGAAATTAATGCAAGGATAGTGCTTTTATAAGTACAATACATGTGTGTGTATTTACACAAATATACACTCTCTCACACACACACATCTATCCATCACACACACCTATCCGTCTGAAAGTCATGTACACAAATAATCATGTTTAGTTATATAATTGGTTGTCTATTGTGTCTGATTCCTGTTGAAGCCTAAAACTTATAATGGATTGGTCCATCTGAAATATATTAACATAGCTAATAAACCAATTAAATGATTATAAAATGTAATGGGCTATTGTGACATAGCAATATAAGAATACGTCACAGAAACGCTGGACGCTGAAACTACAACGAAGAAAATAAAACACGTGTGATTATTTTGCAGAAAAGTGTATGATATTATTTTGTAATGAAGTGAGTTATATTCTTAATAGGATAAGTTTCTTCCTATAATGTTTTTCTCATACTACACGATATCAGAGGTGATATTTCTTGCATATCATTTGTCTTAAGACTTTGTGTCCGTTCACCTTTAAAATCAACTTTGGCTGAGTTGAGACTTGAACTAAAAATTCAAGTAAGAAAACCTGGATTATTATTTTGCCTAATGAAATATCTTTCAGCTTCTTTGTACCGATCCACCGATGATAAATAACCGCGTAATTCTTTACGTCTCTCTCTCTCACACACTCTCTCTCTCTTTCTCTATCTATCTATCTATCTATTTCCCTCTCTCTCCCCCCCCTCTCTCTCTCTCTCTCTCTCTCTCTCTCTCTCTCTCTATATATATATATATATATATATATATCTATAATTTGAGCTATAAAGAGTGAGATAGACTCAGGAGTGAACGTATATGGAATAAAGGTTTATTTATCTGTTAATGTTCTCATTAATGGTCTAGACATGTTTTGGGAGGTATTCCCATCTTCAGTTGTGTGTGCTATACATGAGTGTGTATGTGTGTGTGGTGCTTTTAGGGGTTATAGGTTTGATGTGGAACAAGAGTCCATCATCAGGAACTTTGCTTCGTAAGCGAAAAATGGTAACCCATCTGCTAGGGGCCCCTTGCTATGTGAGAGAAATTTCAGTCAGTGATGAGATCAGTGGTGTTAGTAGCTGAAATGGGTCTTGGAGAAAACATAAGGTATCAGGGTAGGAAGGATGTGCGTTGGTATAAAATTATGTGGGTAGGTTCGGGATAGTGTAAATGGAAGAGTGATGAGGTTAAGGAACTATATAGGTTTTAACCTTACCGGTCATCGAAAATATGTTGGCTTTGATTTGTACAAGTGAGACGACTGATTAAGATGGAGGTTGCTATGGGTTTGAATGACTTTGAAGTTCCCAATATTAGATGTATCTGATGGGGGATAGGTGTGGATGTCAGATTCTTATTAGTAGGAGGTTTATAATTCAGAGATCTGTGTTATTAGGGTTGTTGAGTTTAAGTCCATTAGGGGAGAGAGTTTCCAGTTTGTTGTATATATATATATATATATATATATATATATATATATATATATATATATATATATATATATATATATATATATATATATCACTTGATTTAGGGGACAGGGATACATTAATCTTTGAATAATGATTATTTCCTCTCATACGATTCTTTACCATATAATTATTTTAAAGCTAATTCTATGCTTTTTCCAAATGATGCAGGTTTTAATGGGACCACGTTTCTCTTTCTCGTAAACATCACCGTCATTTAGTTTAAAAACACCACTCGAAATTCAATATCACACTTTATTTGTTGATAAAACCGAGTACAAACCTGGAGGTTAGTGCGTGCATTATATCGTGGGTTGTACCCCCGGTTACGTTTACAAGCAAATCCTTATGTAAAATTCGAAAAAAACGAAAACAACAGACGGATTCAGTACAAAATCTGTAACAGTTCGTAAATTTGAAAAGGACGCCCATGAAATGAAGGAGGGGTAACTTTTGCTGGAAACAAATATGATAAAACATGCCCTGTTGAGTAATCCAAGATTGTTTATGTTTGTTTTATTCCTGTAAAGTCTCCTTTCTGTGCTACTCCCCCTGCCCCCCAGCGGTGCTCAAGTCAGTCCAGTCGCCATAGCCTCTCTCTTGATGAATCCTTCCCATGTTCGTGTTGATCTGCCAGCATCTCCTGTAGATTAACCTGCTTGATACTGAATCAGTAGATCCAAGATTAGAAGCGGAGAAAGAAATTCATATGAAACAGTCGAGAAAGGGTATTTGTTCGGACGAGGTTCGCAAAAAAAAAAAGAATCAGTAAAAACTCATAATTACAGGGAAAATGAAAGTAGAAAACTTGACCATTTAGATCTGAATATTACCAAATTTAGCTACAACGGATTTAATTTAGGTTTAATGTTTACAGTTACGGGTTAGTGCTTTTAGGATTAGTGTAAGGGGTCATAGTCAGAGTCAGGGTTGCAATTAACAGAAAAAGATTTGATAATTTTCTTCATATTTACTAAAATAAAAAGAATAAACAATCAAAATAAATGTCACAAGATAACTTTTCTTTGTCGTTCCCTCAGTATTTCGTCACATAAACTCAGGTAAATAAGAAGTAAACTGTCTTTTATTTGTTCCAAATTGTCTGCGTGATTTATCCCTTACGCTTTCATCACGTACATCGTCTATACTAGTTACCTCCCGTTTTTCTTAGCGAAACTATTTTAAACTTCCCTATAGATTAACCTTCTTGCTATTGAAACCGAAAAATCGAGATTAGAGTCAAGGAATGAATGTATTTAAAACATGAGAACGATATTTATAGACGTTTACGTGACTTGAGTCGGAATCATTCAGATAACGCATGTTTTACCTACACCATGCACTAAATAAAAACAGAGTGATAATAAATTATCAGAAAACAAGGGAGAGAAATTTTGAAATATTGAATTACTTCCCTATAAATTTGAATTCAGATTTTTTTCTTATCCACTGTGCATTTTTAACAACTTTACCTACAAAATGATTGAAATATTTCTCGATCAAAAATAGTTTTCAAATAGCCGATGGCCAACATTTCCATAGAAATTTATTGAGAACTTTAGAGATATTGTGTGGATAGACAGACACAAGTAAATATATATAGGTCTTCCGACTTAATTGGCAGAGGTAGATACTGAGTTAACGTATTTACCGCCATATAATTCGAAAATTTGTTCCAACATTCTGCTTCAGAAATCACTCAGTGAAGCTCATCGTCTGGTGTTCACCAACGCTTTGTACTGAATTGTCGCTATGCGCTCCTGATTTTGTTTGTTAGAACCGTTTAAGACACATGTACAATAAAATTTATTACCGTTATAAAAGTGTAAAGAAGAGAACTCTTGTTTATATGATCTGACTTTAAGGCCTGTTTTCTCTTCAGAGACTAAAAAATGTGATATTTTATGGCAATGGGCCATTTCCTTTGAGCCAGAGAGAATAATTTATGCGGTACGAAGCTTTTGCAAACGCTTTTCAGTTCCTGCAGGATTCCCAAATACATGAATTTGAAGGATGGTATGTCAAACTTCATGTGATGAAAATAATAATAATTGCGATTTACTTAGCCTAAATTTAGTGCAGCCTGAGAGAGTGCTTTTTCTTCAAATGCGACGACTTGCCTGCCACGAAACAAGCAATTGAAAATGCTTGTTTTCATTTTTACACAAATTCCAACCTCTGACAGAAGTGAGAGATATGCAACTACTTTAGCCAAGAGGCAATCAACACAAATGAATGAATGTTACTGCACAGACCACGTGGATAAAGTAAGTGTGCTTTACAAGCTGAATCCTTCAGTTGTTGATTCAATCCTGAGCAGTCTCAATGAGTCATTTGATCATAAAACGGTCCTGGCGGCTTGAATTTCCGAGATGGTGGCAATTATTCAAGATGGCTGCTACTTGGATCTTTTAATGGTATCCCTTCTCATATAAATTGATTGGGTTTTCCCCAAAGGGGAGGTTTTGTTTTCGTTTCTCATGTTCCTGACAATGCTGGGGTCAGTGGTGAAAGATGGCCATTTTCTAAAATTGTTGTCATCTGGATATTATATCAAAATTCTTTTAAATAGAAATTTGACCAATTAAGGAGGTTCCTGTATCCTTTCATATGTTTTATGTCGTGCTGAAACTAATTTTGCCATCTGAAGAAAGATATAGCGATTATTTAATCCCTATATGAGGGGAAAACAAAAGTTAATTATAACATAAAGATTGTTTGACTCAATATTTTTAAGTATATTAAGTCAGTGGCAAACAAACGTTACCTGATACAAAGGCAATCAAAAATAGTTTGAGGAGGGTGGTGTTGCAAAGCCAACTGCAGACCTTGGGAATGAAAAGCTACATGGAAACTAAAAGTCACTAAATTTATGAAATAAAGACTCACAGATGTGGAAAAGAAGAAGAAAATGTGCAACTCAAACTATTACAGGTGCTCCCATAAGGAGTATAAAAGGTTCTAGCAGGGATAACTACAGAGACGTGCGCCACTGAAACCATATCTGGAGTACTCACACCTTCCCGTACTCGCCTTGGTGCATCTAAGTCTGGTCAACTCCAAAGAACTTTCCACAATTGGTGCAAGAGGATTCTCAAAGATTTCTCACACCTTTATCCATTCTCAGTCGGATGGGTTCGGCATTTGTGGCTGTCTGATCAATGCTTGTCCCCAGCCGCATAAGAAGTACGTTTGGCCTGCTCTCTGAGTGTTACCTCAGTTGGAGTAATCAAGTCATATGGTCTTTGCTTTCTTACAAAGAGATCAAGCTTTGATTCGTTTATAGTTGTGACATCGCTGGATCTTTCATAATTTAGCACTTCAAATCTCTCCAAAAATTGACTGGGCACTATCACCTACTGCAGAGATGCATTGGCTGAGTTTTGCAGATGTGCTTGAAGCCTCGTCACACAGGCCCCACTTTTCCCAAGCAGACTTCTTTGATTTTTCATGGAGGGCTGACGCAATATAGCCGCTGAAAGCATAGCGGAATAGAATACCACGTGTTTTTCTTGTCTTATGACCAAAACCACTGCATATATTGGAATCAATTTTGTCTCCTCTTTTTTGCTGAAAGAAGACAACATTTTTCGCAAGACCAAGTTTCATCAAAAAAAGGCTTAACAGAAGTGGCCATGATTACAATGTCTGTGTCTTTAGCAATGATCATTAAGCATTTGTCCGTGGCATGTAGGAGAATTCGTGTGTCTACCTCTTCATGACGACATGGGGCAACCGGATAGGTTAGCATCTTGGTTGCTAACTGCCTCTTCCCCTTTTGTCAAAATGACTATAACTTTCTTCAGCTTTTCCCCGTTTCGACGTTGTGTCAGACTTCAGATTAGACCGCTGATAAAAATCAAACACCAAGTCCTTCCTCCTGTACGTATTCTTTTTCTTTTTGAGGAGCAAGCCATTTATTGCATACTCCTCAAACGCCATGATTGAACATAGTGACAGTGGGTCTAATATAGCTGATCCATTCACAATGATTTCACCTGATTTTGGCTTCTTCTCGGTCAATGTCACTTTGGCTTATAGAATATTAGTCAATCAGGATTTGGTACTCGAGCATAGATTCCCTCGATCACTGGGAGAGGCAGGAACTGATTGCTTCCCACGCATGAAGTCACATTGCCTGTTCTAGCAAATGATGGATAGTCAAGAGAAAAGTCGTTAGTGATCCTTCAGTTCATTCATTAAAGGCATTGCTCCGCTGAGAGCTGGCTAGTACTGAGAGAAAGTCATCATACCCTTCTTGATGAGCCTGTAAAAAAATAATGACAGTCACTGCTCTGTTAATCTATTATGAATGACTTGAACTGCCCTTCGCCTCGTGGATGATGTACTGCTGGAATCAGTAACGTCCTTTGTGTCCAACACCAGCAGATCATCTGATTCTTCAACAAAAGGGTCGACCATTTCCTGTATCACCAATGTGAGTCGTTTCATTTTCTCAGAAAATTATTTTGAGCAGTCACCGTTAGTACATGGTGACGATTAACCTTCTTCATACCTTTGGCGCATGTCACAGCTTCATAGTTCGCAACCAGACAACTCACCTCTGGACTTGCTACCATCCATCTTTGCAGTGCTGATGGGTGTTCCGGAGGCCAGTCTGCTCCTCCATCATCTTTGATGACAGCATTGTTTTGGTCATATGCCTGATCAATCGCGCTCGCAGAGAAATCCCTGTGTGACTTGTGGGCTTGTGAACAACAAACTTTCCCTTGTGAAAGTCTTGCCACTTCTGGACTTTGCTCCTCAACGTGTATTACGTCTTAAGGGTGAATTGGAAGCCACTGATCATAGTTAACGTTGTTGCTAGTAAAAAATGAGCTATTAGTTCAAACCATGACTCACGGTGCTGTCCAAACTTAGCTTCTTGGCTCGTAAGGATCGGATAAAAATGAGAATGGTCAGCTCCATTCTATAAATTAGAAACTAGAACTTGAATTGTGGGCTCTTCCATTCTATGCACAACTGTATGCAATGCTTATGAGCTCGTACAGACTGCATGCCGTTTTCTGGTGTGAACAGAGTGATCTGGTTACACGTGATGCTGCAAAAAACGTGTCTACTGCACTAGGCAAAGCTTCACCATCTTCCAGGCACTAATCCATCTTCTGTCTCTGATAGATCTCAATGTTGGCATTTTAATACGTAGCCCTTCGAATATAATCACAAACTTCTGACCAATAACGTTTGATCAGGTTAGCAATAACATATAATGGCTGGTCAGTGGTCACGATTGGTGTTAGATATATGGATGCTAGCGTACCCCACACAAAACATGCTTTGTTGCTCAGTATGGTCTTAGTCTCAAGAGGGGGAAGTAGTGATGTAATGCCAACTTCAAAACCTCGACTCCCCCGGCGGGATATATGGTAGGATTGACCATGTTAAAATGGCAGAAACATCGGTTTCTTTAGTAAGGCTAATCATCTCCAGCTAGTCGTGCTCGGGTAAGAAGTTTCTTCTGAATACACTGGGGTCTGGCAAAGGTAAGTTGGAAACACCGGGCTCAGAGTTTTCACGATTCAAGGAAGCTGGTCGTATGTCGGAGAAGGATCTAAATATCTCAGGAAGTTTCTTTACTTTGTTGTATGAAATTTTGAGCGATAGACATATTTTACCTTCATAATTGGATATCGGGTGTGTGAACGAGGAAATACTCGTACCAGGAAAGGATGTATTTGCCGCGGCAGCTGTGGGATTATGGTAAATGCTGTCAATAGCAGATGTGATGAAGAGTCCTTTTTGAATAATCAATGGACACATGGCATTTATCATGTATTGATTCACTGCAGATTCTCCTAGAAGCGTAGAAACTTCCAAGACTGTGATGTAAGAGGTGCTGTTTCCATTCGCATGAAGCATGTCAATGAATTGTCGTCTCTGTGTCTTCACGAACGCCATCATCCTGATGTAAACATCGAGTCGAGTTTCACGGTCTGTCAAGTGTCTGTGGAATTCTGTGCCGTTCCTGCCCGGGTATAGCTATTGCATTACAACAAATGTGCTATGGGGAAAGTCTAGTTGGAATACCCCATGGTTCAAATGTAACTTGGTATCTACCTTCGATATTGCAGATTTGAACTGAACAAGCGTTGGCCGGATGGAATCTTCGACAAAGCACTCTAGGTGAGTAACCTTCATTGTATTTGCTTGCATCGCAAAGAGCATTGCTGGCGTCCTTCTAAAATCCAAGCAGTGCATCACGCTCAGTCCTGTGTGCTTCTAGCTCAGGTATGTGAGAAAGCAGCTGCTCCTTCAGTCTGATTGAAATAACATCTTGTGATTGCTCAACACGTTTCGGAAGCCGTTGTTTGTCTGTACAAGATTAGATCTCTTAGTTTGGATGAAACTAGATCTGTGCCTTGACTCGTGGTTTTTATGCGTGTGATGTAGATGACAAGTTCTGAAAAGGCTAAGGGATTGGAGTTCTGATTTTCCCGGGCTTGGGTGGTTTTGCTCACACTTGAGGACTGCAAGAAGAGCTATTTCTCACTTGTACAGTTCACCGAGCCGGACAAGGTGGCATTTAAACTCCTTCGCTTCTGCATTTGGGACACTAAGCCTTGAAAGGAGCTTCACGTGGCTTGGATTCCTGGTACATTCATTGAGCATGTCATTAAGCTTTATTGACATGAACCTCTCTCAAGGCGACTGTCGCACTCTCATTTTCAGAGATAACGCACAAAGTTTGACTGTGCTGGGATGGTTTCTTGACACTGATTTCTTCGGTATCTCCAACAGCTATAAAAGAAGCTCTAGGGCCCCTACTAAATTGGTACTCTTTGACAACAATTTACAGCTCTGATATTTCTTGTCAACTTTCTACCCTTTTCTTTATCCTTTCTCAATCCACCAGTCTCCATTTCACAAATCCAGAGGCTTTTCGTTTTCGAATAGCTTCTCGTTCCCTGTGGTCTGCAGTTGGCTTTACAACCTCGCCGTCCTTAGACTATTTTCGATTGTCTTAGTATTAGGCAACCTTGGTTTATCACTGACTCAATATCATCAAGAAATATCATGTGTCGTCAATCTTCATCTTATCATTAACTATAATCGTTCCCTCAAAAAAAAAGAAAAAAGACTACAAACATAGATCGAATGACACAAAATATGATGGTTACGAAAACTTTGGATTAAAATTTAGACAAAAACTCAAACCCCCCCCCTAATGTTTCATTAAAGTTTTCCTGCTTGCAAGGTTAACTTAAGGTAATTTCTGGTCAGTGAACGTAATATCAGAGGAGAGTAAGTGACTATAACGCTGACTTAGGCTATTACTGCAGCTACTTAATCATTCGATTTAAGCCAAGCAATTATCGTCTGATTTTGAATCTTCCCTATTCTATAAAGTTTTATTTCACAAGAATTTATTTTTCTCTCTGATTTTTTTTTTAACAAATGGACGTAAAAGAGGACCTATTAAAATTATGGCAGAACTTTTAATAAGAGTATATTCTTTTCAATTTTATTATCAGAAAAAAATATTGTTTTTAATTGCATCCCCAACTCTGGAAACTTCACACTAACCCTAAGTCATTTCTTTTGTTATCAAATTTGATTGGTTAAGTTTTTTGCTAAATTTTTCTCTCGTCTGTAATACGTAGGTGGCAGCAACTGCATGAGCCGGCGTAATTGGTTACCTCCTTTCGATATCCAGTTAGTTAACAATCCAGAAACAAACCATTACCTAACTTTGACTTTTGACCTCAGAAGTGAGTGTCGATGCAATGGTTATCAATTCGCCTCGCCACGAAAAGTGGGATGTGATACAGAGTTTAAATTGGACACCCACATGCGTACGACAGTGGTTCAAGAAATTGTCCAATTCCTTCGGCACTCCCTTACTTGGAACGTCCCAGGCATCGTTCACACGGAAGCCAGCAAAAAATGTCAAGCAATTTCATCCATATTTTTTTTTACGTCAGCACGGAATGGAAAATACGATTGGAACAAAAGAATATTGTGACGTCACACACGCTTGTGATGATCCGTTTTCCATTACGGCTACAGATCTGATGTGGAAAGCTAAGAGGCCAGCAACAATTCGTATTCTATTCGAGGAGCAGGAATATTTATTTGGGGAAAATAGAGGCAGTATCAGTGGCCCGATTTATTTACGTAATTATGATCTCCTGTTTTCTATTGTTTTGCATGGAATAAGTGTACTGATGTTTTATTAGGCGACAAAATCTCAAATCTTGGTTTGCTAGATTGTTGCTCATGAAGTGTCTTTCCTTTTATATGATAGAGAATAATGCCAAGAGTGACAGCAATTGTTTGGATGAGGTTCGCAAAAAAAAGATGGTTCTTCTGTTGACGCTGTACATTATAAAAGCTTAGAGCGGAAATTATGAATACTATTTAGAACAAATGGGACTTATTTACTTGTTTTCGAAGAAATATTCTTAAAAATTACGAAAGAGATTTTTGTAAAATTTAATGATATCAATTTCAACAGTATATTCATTTTAATGTCACAAACATGAAAAAGATACTAAATCTTTTTTTCTGGTAATGGTGATCCAAATCTTAAACACTAACTCTAAACACCAACTCAAACACTAACCTCGAATTATGCATTGAAGTTGAATTTAATAATACAGTTTTAAATGATCAAGCTTTCTGCTTTAATTTGTTCCATATTGGTTAGTAGCGACAACGTTTTACGAACCTTATCCAAATAATCTGTGGGAATAATTCTAAAAGGGAAAGATATACAAATGTTGGATGGGTTTACTTATTATTCTTAGCTTAGTTTATGGTAGTCAACTGATGACATTCAACTTCTGTAGACTCATTGTCTTGTTATGGTGTTTGCTCTCCCGGTGTCTTTGGAGCCCAAATTCTGAAGCAAAGTGACTTCCATACGTTGTTCATGGGTTTCCATCACTAGTTTAGAGAAGGGCGTATGCTGTGCACGTTTATTGTGGAACTGGCGGGCCTACCACATTGGTCTTTCTTACGTTACATCGCTACCATAGTTAATAATGAATGACACCTGAGAAAGCCTCAACCGGGTAATTCTGTCGAAGTCTAGCTCCATGTCTTTCCTTTGTTTTTGTTCTTTTTTCTGCGATCAGTACTTTTCCCGTTTCAAAATGGCCGACGATTCAGCTGCAGAATAACAGACGCTGGCGACAAATGTCAAAGGACCATGCCCAAGACCCTAACTTTAAACCCTGAACACAAACCTTACTAATTCTAATCCTAACTTAAACGGCGGGAATTTTGAAAGGGGAAAGGTAACAATTGCCGTTTTTCTAATGTCTTCATCTTTAACGTGCATTCAGTATACAATGAGATATTATTCAGGTAATTATGGATGTATAAAGTGGCATAAACTGATGATTATTTATAGCTGATTCATTGAAGCGGCGTAAAATCTTCTGGTTATTTAGAACTGTATTTTGAACTTTACAATCCATACATTACAATACATTTAACATCAAAAGATACAAGTCATTTACAGAAAAGGAAAGCCAAAAATCTGACCATTTAGGTAATTGTTTGAATTTTGCAAGCGATTAACTAAAATTTATTTTATCAGATTCAACTACGAAGGATAATAGTTAGGGTTTGGATTAAGATTAGTTTTTAGGTTTAGGGTTAGTGTTAGAGTTACTCTCAGTTAGTGTTTGGGTTAGGTTTAGGCTATGCAGTTAGGATTAATGATATATTAGTAGATTACAGAACGGATGAAAGAAGAAGACTTATCATTGTCGAGATAACATTCTGGGATATATATTTTGAACAGAGCTTTAGATTACCAAACTGCCAATGTAGCGACAAAATATGTTGAAAATAGTTTACGACACCCGTACCAAAATGGCGAGTATATGCCGCTTCGAAGGATAATAGTCGTGGTCCGTTAGGTTTTTAAGTCGTCATCAGCAATGGTTTCCAGCCAAGGAGTTAGACCAATTTTTCAGTGCGGTTTCAAAGTAAGACGTAATGCTACTCAAACTGCTGATAGTGTAAACAAATATTTAGTGTGAACATTATCACAACGTGGACTGTTCGGCGTTGGTTGAATAGTCTTAGGTCTGGAAATATAGATACTAATATGAAAATTCAAGGATGCCCAAACCTGTTCTCATTGATTAAGAATTATCCGAAACAGTGGTCAATGACCCAAGAATAACGATCCAAACACTTAGAGCTGACCGTGTTAAAGCAAAGAGGTTGGGGATATGAAATCTTACAGCATACCCCATATTCACCTAACTTTTCTCAGACAGATTATCGTCGTTTTGAGCATTCTGAACGTCCTGTACGTGAAAAAAAAACTTGAAGAAATCCATAATTCGTGCTTCTATTGAATTTGTAACCTCTAAAAGTAAATAATTACATTATGATCGAATATTAGCGTTAAAGGATCGTTCAAAAAGTATTGAAGGCTTCAAACGGGTCATGTTTTAATTGAATATTTTACTGTTTGGTGTTGTTTATATTAGCCTCCATTTTACTATTCATAAAAAAATATGGTATTTCATTCGTAACAATTCAATAATTCATTTTAACTTTGAGGTAGCGATTGTGTCTGTTATCTCACTTCTTTATTAGTTCTCTTCCTTTGTCTTTTTGTTATTTCAGAAATACTTCAGTCGTGTGATCGTCATGTCTTTTCTTGTCACCCGTCCAGCCTACTGATCTCTTTTCATTCCTGTTTTTTTTCTTTTTCTTTTTCCTCTGACTCTGACTGATAGGTTGAACATCTGCTTCCTTTGAGATGTGTCATTTCGCTGCAGCTCAGCACTGATCCCGAGGTCATGTCGAATCAGCGCTCAGGATACATGGATAATGCAAAGAGATCAACCACTCTCTGATCAGACTTAAGTCTTGAGTTGACATAAGTCGAAAGTTGAACCCGACAAAGTCGTCTTTTTTAAGCTGGGAATCCAAAAATCAGGTAGAAAACTTACACAAACAATAATATCAATGAGGAAAACAATGATAACATACACTCAGAATATTCTATACGGATATGTATACAGAGATAGATGAATAGATAGATATTGATTTTTCATCTATTCTGTCACTCACTAGCCTTCATAATATGATGCTTACAGTCAAGCTTCACAAGATATTTTGTAGAATACTAACTTTGATAAATATACATACGAAATGATGAATACATTAAGATAAGATTTTTGCTCTGTTCATATATATATATATATATATATATATATATATATATATATATATATATATATTGTGTGTGTGTGTGTGTGTGTAAAGATGCATATTTCTTCAGTATATAAGACGTATCTAGGAATATAAATTTACCATGAAATATCAAGATTGTTAGGAGAATACAATTAAACGAAATTCTTAAATGCTTGCGTATAAAGCAACTGGGGTGGATTTGTTGACACCAAGATGGACCTCAGGTTGTAAGATGCATGCCGATTTTTAGGGTCGGATTTTTAAAAAGAGTATGTGTTTTATATGCTGCAATAAATATATATATATATATATATATATATATATATGTATATATATATTGATTCAGATTCATGTATGAAGATAGATACGTCAGAAGATGTATCTGTTAAATGATATACCCGCTCTCAGTGTTCTCTACATCAGGAGTCCTCAACTCATTTTACACAGCAGATCGGTTTAATATGGACAATATTTTGTGGATCAGCCAACCGTAATGGGGTGAGGCAGGTTTTGTTGATTAACGACCAGAAAATAGGTGAAAAGTCAATCATAAGTCGTTTGTAACTAATAAGTTGCCAACTCAAAGAACATTCTTGCGCTTATTTGACTATCAAAAAACGCTAAAGGTACTAAAAAAGCGAAAACAATTTATAATAGTCAAAAAACACCCAAAATAGCCATCAAGCACCTAATAGAAGTTTAAAATGGTCGAAAACACGTCAAACATGTCCAAAACGTTCAAACACCCTACGATAACCTGGCGCTTTTTTTCGTTTTTAAGAAATGCGCTTGAATTAACGCGAAAAGCGCTCAGTGGGCATTTCTAGTGAATATACTCGTTTCTGTGAGGGTTTAATGTTACGATCCAAGGGAATTTATTTTTTTTTTTATGAAGAAATATCGCCAAATCATATCGTTTAATGACGACCCAGTTGCACATTGTTAGCGGTCTGTTATCTGTCTGAATCCTTGTTGTTGAGGACTACTGCACCAGACGAAGACTTTCCTGATTATTTTTTTGTATTTCAAATTATTAGCTTTTTTATAAATAGATATCTTCGGGTTAGGCGTTTTTTCAATTTTCTCCGTAGAGTATCAAACTGAACATTTCTTCTAATTCCCTCGTGGTCATTTCTGTCTTATCCTTAATTTATTACCCTTCTCTGCATCCGTATCCCGTTTAACTCTCTATATAACAGATTCCGTTCTCTCTTTCTCTTTTTCCTCTTCTCTTTCTTGTTCTTTTGACATTTCCTTTTCCCTTTTCTTTTTTTTCTTTTTCCTTCTTAATCTTTCCCTACCTTTCTCTATCCCTATTTCATTTTTCTTTCTTTTTTAAAAAATTTCTTTCCTTCTTTCTTTCTTTTCCTTTACCCCCTCTCTCTTCCTTCTGTCAACATTTCTTCATTATTCTTTCTCTTCTTTTGGTCATCAATATTTGACTTCTCCGTTTACATTTTCTTGCATTTTTCTTCAAATTCATTCAACACAATTTTCATTTTTCTTTCTTTATCATCTTTGTCATTCATTCATTCTTCCTTCCTATCCTATTTCCTTACCTCCTTCCGATTTCTGCCTTCATATTCTTACCATTTTTCTTTCAGTTTTTCTTCCTTCTTTCTGTCTTTTTTCATTTGTTTTTGGCCTATCCTTCCTTTCTTTATTTATGCTTTTAATTTTTTCTTTTTTTTCTCTTGTTTCTTCCTTCCATCCATTCTTTTTTCTTTCTTGCTTTGTTTTTTCTTTCTTTGTTTCTTTGTTATTTCATCATTCCTTTCCTCTTTCTTTTTATTTTTGCCTCTCTCTCTCCCGCTCTTTCCTCCCTCCTTTCTTCTTTCCTTTCATTTTCTTTCTTTCTTTCTTTCTTTCTTTCTTTCTTCCACTATTCCCCTCTCTCTTAAATGTTCTTTCTCAGCTACTGTTTCTAATTCCAACCTCCCTACCTCTCCTTCCTTCTTTCTTTTTTTTTCTTTTTTCCTTCAGACGTTCTCGTGTTTCTTTTTTTTTCTTGTTATTTCTCTCTCTCTCTCTATCAATCAATTTTTCTTTTTTTTCTCTCTCTCAATTTGGAGAAGCTTCAACTGAGATAAAGCCGGCATCTGTCAGTTAAGCCCCAAGAGATCTGCAAGCCGGAGAAGGATACCATTTGTTGACAATTCCTGCAAATAAATACAAGAAGTGCAACAATCAAAAGAGAAAGAAAAATCGTTCGAGACATCGTAGAAATCCAAGCTTTTTCGACATCATCCGACCTAATCCCAAACTAATCCGCTGGATCGACAGACTCCACTTTCAAATGGATCAAACCCCTTGTAAATTAATCCGACCATAGTCCCACTCTGAGAAACATCGCGTTTTTGGCTGTGCTATCGATTCCAAACCCGAAGTTTATCGCTGGAAAAACAGACATCATTTGTCTGTCTGTTCGTTGTTCGTTCTTTATTTGGACTTCCCCGTGCTTGGATTTCCTGTCTGTCTGTTAGATATCTTAGCGTCGAAGAAGTCTCCATGCATTTCACTTGGTCGACATAACCCGACGATTTCGTAAAACCGAACCAGATATGTCTAAACTTTCCAAAGCACCTGCCTCCAACGGTAAGTACACAAAATCAAATGTCAGAACGCAAGTTCAGCATCCTTTCTTTTTTAATTTTTTTTTTTAAGTATGATTCTGGGATAAGTGGTGTTTGATTGATAGATCGGTGGTTAGAGAACAGGGAGGAGCACACTGAGGATGGCAGTTCGATCATCAGAGGAAATTTGTTTAGCTGGAGACAGGAATTCCAGAATTGAAAGCCCCATAATACCACGGGGCCCCTTAGCATGGGATAGCTTTGATCATGACAAATACAGTACTTCCTGAAACCTTCGGGACCATCCAGCATTTTTACAAAACATTGTACTCAAGTTTATGTCATTGGTCGGAGCAGCTTATCTATTTTTTTTAAATCGAATTGGTTGGAGAATGCAAAGCAACCCTTTTTATCGAATGATAATCTCTGATACAGTTTTTTTTTTTCTGGGGCGACTACTTCCTTCTCTTCCTGACACTATAAGTCCCGTGAATTTTAAAATTGATAATTGCATTTTGATTTGCTGTTTTATTAACACTATGTTTTGCACTAATTTCAAGTTCTGGACAGCATCGATTATGTAATGTAAGACTCTGAGAGTGCTGGACCTGGCCGAGAGAAGTCTTTTTTAACCCATTTTATCGGCACGACTGCTTCTATTCACCAAATTGACTCCCAGAAAGACAATAAGCAAATGAATAAGACCTTACTGGTAAAAAAAAAAGGCTGAGTCAATCGCACGCAATAACTACGTTCAATAGAATCGTCTGATTCAACCTGACGCATTTATTGCTAAAATTCATTTCTTTTTTCATTGGTGGTCGTAAACCTTTGGGAAGCACTCGAGTATCAAATCTACCATGACTCTTTTATCTTCAGCTTTCAAATGCACCAATTATGTCATCAAAGCACATAAAGTATAAGCATGAGACACACTAGTTTTACATTCATGCTTAATGTAATCACTTTTAGGAACTTGCAGCTGGTCACTTTAAGTAATCATTGAATCACTCAGCTTCTGCAAAAATCAACAGGTAGAGAAATCCAATATTCTTGAAAAGGCGTCCCACAAATCATCCTTGTTCGAGAACTCCATCTTTCACTGATTATACTCTGAATAGTGAGTGACCTTGTCTTGGTTGTTAACGTCATAACGCTTTGGACGCTGTACCCTCTCTCCACCGGCCTCCTTCGGGCGTCCATCGTATTTGGTAACCTTGGAATGTTTAACTGAACCCTCTATTTGATTGGCCAGAGTAGAACATGATTTCGAAGACGTTTTCTGTCTGCTGGGTTTTGGCAGATCCAGCGGAAGGACATGTAGCATTTTCTTGTCAGATGATAATATTTCCGCGTGGATAGCGTCTCTAGCAGTGGGAAGTAATCCGCTATTCAGAATATCCTGGTATTTTGAAGCTTTTCAGATTTAGTTTCGTACTCGACCCTAAAATGCCCATAACTAAGAAAGTGCCTCTTGAAGAAATGTCTCCCACAACGTGTGACAGACATTCAGAATTACATTTTTTCAAGATATCTTCTCAGACAGGGTTATGCAAATTGGGTTCCATGGAACGACTGCGTTCAGAATCATATTTCTTTAGTTCTGTGGGTGATTTTGAGGAATAAACCGTCCGCAGTTTCGCACGAATTATTATGTGGTATTGGTGTAAAAAATCAAAATGCATCCATTGTAACCAGAATTCAGTTGTTGGTTCTCATCAAGAAAGCCCTGCTCACTGTAGGAATAAAACTAACTTTATATGTATGAATGATCATTTCGTATACATATAGATATATAACCAACACAATGGATTTAATATTCACATGGGTGAACGAACATTCAATAGAAATGACACGAACAGCGAGACACATCTGTTTTTAAACTCATTGATCCCTCATCGTTAAATACGTCTTTTGGCGTAACCTACGAAAATAAGCCCTGTTTCATAAAATAAATGATTTGTGGTATGGAATAATCAATATACATACAAAATTACAAACAAAATTTATGAAATAGGATATATTAATGAAGAAAGTGGGGTTGATCAACATCGCTTGGGTGCTGCCGTAATATAACTATTTTGTTTTTTTAAATCCCCGAAACGGTTGCAAGGGAAACAACTAATGATCATGATGAGAGACAATTTATACATCGTACCTCAATTACAAATTATATGTGAAACAGGGGGAGAAAAATACTGAAGAAAATGACGTAAATTACATTGACAGATTTTTGAAAACAAGTGACTAAAAGGACACACAAAGCTTTTTAATATTTCCTGTTCAAAGCTGTAAAAATTTCTTGGTTATATATATATATATATATATATATATATATATATATATATATATATATTCCCACACAAATATGTCTGAAATAACAAATATAGCATAAATGGGCAATATACTGTCCCCAAATGGAATGTGGACGTGTAAAAGACCCGGCAACACTCCCAGACAAATTGACACTCATCAGATATATATTAGGTTCCAAAATGTTCTAACTCAGTCTGTTGGGTTCCGTAAGTGCAAGAAGTTTGAGAAACCCTGTTCTAAAACTGCTTTCCAGAGCATATCTGACCAATTCAAACCTACCTCTATCAAAAATACTAAAGATCACTTCTGGAAACCGGGCTTTGTTTTTCTTTTTTTGATACTTGACAAACTTCTACCAGGCCTTGGAATTTTGAGCACTCAAAAGTTGCCCTTTGGAATGAAAACCGAGTTAAATCTTGACATAACCCCCCACTTAGACCAGCCTTTTTCATCCCTTTTAAACTGGAAGCATATATCAAGAATTCCTACTTAAAAGTACTTCCTATCCAAAATCCTGGAACCAGACGTGTTTTCAATTTCGGATTCTTTTGGATTTAGGAAACAGCTTGACTTTGTGTGCTGTAGATAAACATAAACACTTTCTTTGTTGACATTCAAAAAAAATATTTGTAAAAATGAGAGAATATGCAAAAAATACCGTATATCATTCATGTTAGTCTGGTGATGTCAATAATTTGTTTTGTCTTTTATTCTTTGTGATGTAAATATGAATTTTGTTTCTACATTGTTAAGTAACTAAGCTTTTAATGTAGTCAGAATGAGTTAAATGCCTCGGAAAATCAGTTCTGTCTCCTGTTTTTCAATCATACGATTGTGGGATCAAGTTGTGACGCCATGTTGGCTTTTGAAAAGTTTTTGATTTTGGAAGATATCGTTTTTTGGAGTTTCAGATAATAGATACACAACCGGTATATGTATAGCTCACAATATATCAGTGTGTTATTATAATCTAAAAGTAATGTCAGTGTACAAGAAGATATTTTTCTCTACATTTGGTGAATATTCTAAGATTCTCTATTTTTATATTTTTTCTCTCACCCAAAGCGCATTTAATATAAAATATATTTAAAATAGAAGTTTCCTTGAAAAAATACTGATAAGATTAACTTGAATTTCATGAAATTGCTGTTTTTCCTAAACTTTATATACTTGTTAAAACATGAAATATTCAAAGATTATGATAAAATAACAGCCATTAATCTTTTTCAGCTGGTGAAGATTCTTTTGCATCTAGTGTCAAATGTCATCAAGACAGGGACTGCTATTCGTTTAATTAGAAGCCTTAAAAGAAACCAAAAGTCAAGTGCTTTTTCATGCTTAATATTTCCTTGGGGCCTTTAACAGCTTCCACTTGCAGGATCATAGCATCTCGCAGAATTTCCCAGTTAGAAAAAAGCTGACTTGATCATATAACTGCTTTTTTTTAACAGTTTTAAATCTTAATTTAGTCAATGAGATGAGAGTTTACTTCCTGTTCCCCAAGCTTTGTCTTCTGTTGTATCTTTGATCTCTTAGTGTGGTAGATTAAAGCCTCTTAAAGCCTTGTTTTCTTGCTACCATTCCCCTCCATTCTACCTTTTGGCTATTTCTCTTTGAACACACTCATGAGTGGATGCTGGCCTCCCAGGGCCTTGTTGGTTCAGTCCTTTCTACTAAAATCTTCGGAAAGATAGGGGATCCCACCTTTAGAAAAAGCTCTTGTTTAGCTTGTTATTTCTTGCCAGTTTGACAAAGGCTTGCAAGGCCATTCTTAAGAGCCATGTCAGCATGGAGCTAAAAGTTTCTTCCGGGTAATTTTTTCTGCTGATGGATAGAATTCCTAATTGGAAATTATGAATGAATAAATGCTAGCTGAATATAATCCTTTTGTTGTCTAGAAATTATTTTTTCAAATATAGCTTGGCCCATTTTTTTTCAAACCAGCAACGTTTACTTAATTCAACAAGTATTCATTTTCATCGCAACTTCCTTCCTATAGTCAATACAGTTAATTCAGTAATGAATATTAATCACAAGGAGCAAAAATTATTCAGTGAGAATTTCAAATCGAGGTTCGTGTATTAATCACGAAACAGGCTTCAGACTTATTTTGATCCAGTCTGGTATATACATATTCCCTAAGAACAAAACTCTACTTGTATATGAAGATAGGATGAAAAAAAGATGAAAAAAAAACAAACGAAAACAATAGTTGTCCAAATTGTGAGTGAAACTGATCAATAATAACCAATTGAAAATATATATCAATCCATCTAAGAAGGAAATGAGCTTCGTTAAAATAACAAGGAGTAAAGTGATTTCATTGTTCACGAAAAAAGAGAGTTTTGCCTATCGATGGATATTTTAAGAAATGTCAATAGTTGC
>OY735209.1:14400813-14428313 GCA_963457665.1 Thysanoteuthis rhombus
GGTATTTACTAAGCTAAGCTAAGTCTGGCTTAAGTTCCACGGCCGAATTAAGGCCAATCGATACCCTAAGCCCAGCAAAAAAAAAATGGTGCCTCGTCTGCTTTGGTAGCCCATTGCTTAACTATAAAGATATGACTACCGTAATGAAGACTTAATGAATAATCATGTTGGAACATGAGGTGGGAAAGAATTCTCAAGACTTTCATGTCTGATCATACATTAAAGCAAATTGAAAATTAGATTGAGAGTTGAAAGAAACTCAAAATTAGAATACTTGAATTATTAAGCCTAAATTAACTCAATAAAATAGCGATAAACTCATTGAGCGCCGATCCATACATAAATAACTAGAGGTACATATCTAGTTCACGATGGAAATCCAGATTGAATCCTATAAATTAGAAGCGAAAAACTGTCTGTTATTGATGTCTGTACTTCTCGAGTGCAGAATTTAGTTTAGCACTGCCGACCATACGCCTCTCGCCATCTTGCTTGATCAGGAAGTAATGGAAGCACAAAATATAAAATTTCAACATATTGCATGTACTTGGATTAAATATACCTAATAATACTTAATGACGCTTTGCTTTGAGCATTTCCTTTACTTTCTTTTCAACTGCAAAATCTTTGATCACGGTCTCAATCTGCCGTAACAGGCCGCTCCAAGACTTAGCGCAGACAACGTATCAAACCCCTCTTTTCGCCTAGATATTCTGCACGGATTTTTGATATGCTTCGGTTGTGAAAATGAACGCTTAGCTGAGCAATTTGTGAACATTAATCTCAAACATATGCGAGATGCAAATTTCTATCTTTGGAAAAGCGCATTCAATTCTTTTTTTTTTTTCTCTATAATTATTTTATAAGTTCAGAGAGACTGAATCTGGTTTTTACTGTTTCAATTGCACTGAACTTATGGTGCGCATATGAGAGAAATGCCGGGGCTCAGTAAAGAGCTTAAAGTCCAAGTCATCTTCGTAAGCATCTTGATAGCCTTTGAGAATACTCATCATACCATGGTAGATGATCATGTAACATTTGATATATCACTCACTTCTTCTTAGCTTTAGGTTTGTCAACAATTTGGCAAAAGATAGTGATACAAAGTTTGGCCCCAAGGCTCAGATTCACTTATAACGCATCTTCATTATATGGCTTTATGATAGCTCCATGAAGCTTTTGCAAAATCTCACCCAATAAGATCGACATTAAAATGAATTCTTGCTCTTCTTATTTATAATATCGTCTGCCTATCTTACAGTGTCCTGTTTTGATGATTCCTTCTCTAGTGGGCTTTCTAAAGCTTCAAAAACCTTTTTTAAAAGACTTACAAATCTATGCAATTAGTGCATATTATATATAAACATTAACTGCACACTTAGAAAAAAATAACTGCCATTGGTCAACACAGAGCAAATGAATGTCAAATTCATTCAACATTTGTCAAAATGTATTATAATTTTTCCTCAAAATACGCTATTTTACCGAAGCGAATCTCCATCTCCAAATGTTATGCTTGCACGCCAGCCAGGTTCTTTCAATAGTATTTGTATGGACAGTATAATCATCAGGATATTTGGATTAAGAAAGATTAGAAGAAGTTCAAACTTGGAATTCGATATCAAACCATTTAAACAACTTCAAGAAGGTGCAGGTGTTTTATATACATACTTGCTTGTGTATCTGTTGTTACCCGGGAACGAGACATCAAATAAAACAAACACAGGAAAACAAATTTCATTTTTAGAATTTCAAGAAAACTAATGAAGCGGGGTACAGGACGCGTGAGTGAACCTCCGCCAGGCCTGCAGACACAAAGCGAATTCAAATATAACAACACAGGAAAGTAAATTATATTCAACAGAGATTGCGTAAAATTGAATGCAAGAACCATTCCGTTTTCCCAGCCCCTGCCCCTCGATGTGGTTGCAGCTGACCCCGCTTAAGTTTCTCCTGCGGCTATTCTTTGAGGCTTTAGTAATTTTCCTTCTGATCAGTGGGTTCGTGACAACGACCTATCTCTTTCGGAATCCTGGCTCCTAATTCCTCTGTCATTTCAAAACTCGGTACAACTTGGTACAATTGGAGTGGTTCTTCTGTCTTCGATTAATGACTGTGCCCCTTATGGTCAACCCAGGTCAGGCCACGTTCTGCGATTTTTCAACTGCACCCTAATTTCAAAATTCGGACGAATGATCGAATTAAAAAAAAAATATTATGGATTGTATCTCGGCACTAAATCTGGAGTGTTCCCTGCTCTTTCGATGCCATAAATACGTTCTGATTTTGGTTATTAATAAGACTACGAGTAAGGCCAACCAATGAGTATCGTACAAACCACGCAATAATTTTTCTAGTCATCGTAAAATGCCGTTAAAGTTACGTACACTATAGCGTTTTCAACAGTCACTTAGTAATATGACGTGATAAACTTTACTGGGTTACATAATTATCTAGCTAGATAACTTGAGCTGTATACAACTTATTGTTTTAACATGCCTGAGTGTACCTACAAACACACCCAGACACACCTTATCTTCACCCCTATCAATATTGATTATGTGAGTACCAGCTTCTTGCTGCTAGTTCCCGGGCAGTCCAGTACCGTGACATTCCAGTGACAAGATATCTTATCACGATACCAAACAATATGACAAAGAAGAGGGATAAGTACATACACATGAGAAAGGCATGAATCAACTATTTCAATTGGTGATTTTAATAATCACCAGATCTGGTACCATGTAACCCAATACAATCCGTCACATGTTGCTTGCAGTGAATGTGGTAACCCGACAAATGATTCCGATTGCCCAGAAAAATACTGAAATAGATCCCGGCGTATCGACCCGATAATCTACAACCCCACCCAACACACACATACATAACTATATATAGAGAGAGGGTGGAGAAAGAGATAAATCGACGTTAATCTTGGAAAGGAGATGTGTATTTATTTGATGTTGACGCCAGGAGTCCTTGTTCGAGCTATGATGAAATGTCGGGATTTCCGAAGCTAGGTTTCAAGACAAACTCGTGAGCCTTCCCTACATGCAATGTTTTGCGCAATATCATCTCACTGACCCCCATTTAGCCTAATAGCTTAATGTTCGACCAATCTGATCGGAAAATAAAAGACTGTATGTATATAAATATATATACAGTTGTTTCGTTGTATTACAACTCTTCAGTATGGCCATAGACTATCCATTATTCATCCAATACTACGAGGTAATAAGATCGAAACCTTCGCTTCAGACCCAGAGGCTAGCATTTTGCCCTTGCCCTACGCAGAACTGGACGCACATTAAGGCTCTGTTACGCATAATTTCCCATCCACCAGAGTGCTCTAGTCCAGAGTTGGAATACCATTGCTATATAGCTTATAATGAACGAATTACCTTACTAAAAAGCGGTCAACCCTTAATGAGGGAGCGTTATATACACACACACACACACACACACATATATATATATATATATATATATATATATATATATATATATATGCGTGTGTGTGTGTTTCTCTGTGTGCGTGTGTGCGTGTGTGAGTCAAACTTGATGGGTATTGTCTTTTGCCTCCCGAGCTACAGTTTTAGTGGGCCCCACTTTACTTTCAAGATTGCTATCTTGTTCCTCTACCCTCCCCCAAACCACAATGGCCTTAGTCATACTATGCTTAGTTTAGTAAATATCACGAATGCTTTCATTTTCACCACTGAATACTTCTACGTTTTTTTTTACTCAGTTATATTTTACATATCTCTTATGACAGCAAAATATTTCTCGCCGAATATTTTCAAGGAAGATTCGCCTCTGACCGACGTCTTCACTGTGAGTGGCTTATTTCCCGGGTCGAAAGAGCGCGACATCGATAACTACCTCATAAGGCAACATCTTGCAAACTCAACTCGGCAACAAATTGGTGAAATTTTTGATAACGAACCCGTGTTCCGCCAACTGTACATGAGACACTGCTCCCCGAACACAATGCCTGCATCGAGGCATGTCCTGGTGAAGAAACGCGTCTGGCCCCCATCAGCCTACGTCAATCTTGAACCACGGAAATCGGAATCGGCCGAGACAATCGATCGCGTTGATTCGGTCTCTTCGCTGGCCGCCCTCAACACGAACGGGCGTAACACGAGTCCGGCACCGTTAGTCTTCCAGCAGACGCGGTTACTCCGATTGGATAGGGACGAGCTGGAAAAGAACCTCAAGGAGAGACTAGAGAAGTACTCGCTGCCGCCCGAGACGCGCGGAATCAGACGCGTGAAGGGTGAGATTGAAGATCTCTACGCTATACAGAAGCAGACGCCCTTCATAAAGTGTCTGCAAGAACAGGCTGACGCGAAACTTATTGCGAGGAAGCTTCGGGCGACCCAAAAATCGATATCGGAGACACCCAAAGTAAGCAATAGAGTTAAAAACAAACTGACGTCGCAGGCGTTTTGGCAAAGACCGGAAACTTTCCCACGGCTCAAGGCGAAGCAGGAGGAAGCAAGATCTCCTACTGAACCCTACTCAATGGGTTGTTTCCTGGGGAAAAGTCGAACTTATCCAGCCGTTAAGGTGACAAAACCACTGGAGTTATCTATCCTAAAATTAAGCTGATAGATACAGTTGTTTCATTTTCAGTGTTATATATATATATATACATATATATTTCTTATCTCGAAGTTGTAATAGGTCATACGTTTTTGTGTAATTTCCTCATCTTATTGTTGTTATTGAGCATAAGCTCCTAGATCGAATACTCCCCACTGCCAATGATTTGAGCACAGTGGAATTGGAATAAAGAAGTACTCACATTTTTCATCATGGGGTTTATCTTTCCTGGACGAAACCTCGAATACGAAAGATGTTCGAGATATCGTCCAGGAATAATGCTCGAGATATCTTCCAAGAAAGATTAGCTTACAAATGTGAACACTGCGTCTCAGTATTTAAATAAGTCCAAATTATTGGTACTACGACATTAGTAAGTAAAAAAAAGAACGATAGAGTACATACAATACATGAGCAATGTCCGGACATTTCGAGTAACCAAATCTACGTGTTTTGTTTTTTGCTTTTTTTTTTTTACATATAATTGACAGCTTTGATAGCATGAATTAATTTTGGTCAGGGTGCTGGGATCGGTTTGAGACAAAATGATAACTGCTCTCTTTCGCCTCCGTTGTCAACATAATCCATTAATCTTCTGAAGCAATCCGATGAAGAATAAGGAGTTCCTTTCTGGTCAGAAGACTAACAAATTGTTGAACACTGTGTTTTAACCCCTGGCATGATTTCATGATGCCGTTGAATTCCTTTCTCAGAGTTTTTACCTAAGTTGTTTGAAATGTTCAACGTGATGATAGATAAGATACGTCGGGCTTCTGGTGCTTAAAAAGAATCAGTTCCAACGAGAGTATGCTAAAGCTCATTATCCAATGTACTGTATCTTATAAAATATTTAGAGCTCTTTTCAAACTTTTAGGGCCTTTCATTATTGACATGCTTCGATCAACAATAAAGGTATGCATTTCCAACAAATATGAACAATGTCCTATTCAGACGAAATCGTTGTGTCCGGGCTGGTTCTCCTTGAATGATAACCACGATTTTGGTGCATTTGTTGTTGGCGTACAATAACTAATTATCATCTCCTTTTGTAATCCGGGGGAGAAAAGTTTGGATATCTGGTCAGCAGACTTTCGCAAACAGTCAAACATTGTGCTCAACGTTCTGGTTTATGAGGAAGCCGGATTCTCTCCGTAGATCTCTTTCGAATTCACTCAGGATTTTCATGCAAACATGAATATGATTGATTCTCATCTTTCGTGTTTTGACTCGAGTCTCCTTCTATAAATACGTTTAGAAGATAATCTTCAGTGCTTGGTCTTCCAGAACGAGGCTTACATGAAAAATCACTGACATCTAGTTTAAAATTACTTAACCACTGCTGTCATTAATACTCAGCACAAATATTCTTCATTGTCTATGTTGAATTACTATCTTTATAGAATCCATATAGCATACAATGATGAAATCGACGCTGATTACAGTCTTTGTTTCCGATAGAGTTAAACTTTACCACAAACTTTAAACGATGGTGACAGATCTTAGTTATTTACCTGGTTCAGTAGAGGATTTCATGTGCATACGAGTGTGTAGAAGCGAGAAGTTCCTATCCCCTGCAACTGGTGCTACTAAGGTGTCATGGTGACCTTGGGCCCTGGTGCATTTGGGTGTCATAGCACCAGATTTGGAATATCCAGTAACTCGGCGCGTCTAGTTCAATTTTGTGTCAAGGCTGATCCCAGCCCCAAAGAGTCAGGAATAGCAAATGCTAAACTAGGTTGAGCGGTACGATTTGACCATAATTTGAATTACTTCCCGATACAAATTGACGAAGGTGCACGTCTGAGTTCTGTCTGTAAGTTTGGTATTTGAGAGACTAGCACCGCAGGGAAAAGGCAGAGTTGGCTCCAATGGATAAAAATGCACGGTCACAAGTTCTGAACATTCCCCGGGAAAGACGTTGGATAAGGTATGAAAATGATGACAACATAATCCCGTGGATTAAACAAAGAAATCTGACAGACATTCCCGGAAGTTCATCAAATGCAACAGACTTCTAGGGAAGGCCAGGGTGCACAACGCCCGTAATATTTCAATAAAGACAACAGAAACGATAAAATTAGTCCGATTGAACGATATTCCACGTACACATTCTCCTACAGTTACCCCTTGGATATCTAGGTATAGTCCCTTAGCCTTTACACACTACTAGATATAATTTGTGTCCTTACTCTTGCTACGGCATCAGTCACCCCTATCTGGGCTTTCTATTTTGTCTCAGTTTCCGAATCGTAGAATAAGGGCCAAGAGGGGGAAAAAAACGAAATGGTGTCAATCACTCCATCATTATTGTTTAAGGTACCTGGTATTCCAAAGCTGACTCACACCTGACCAGGCTTGACATTGCTCAACTTCAGGGATTGCATGAGAAACCGGTTCACAAGCTTTTCGGTGTCACAGCCTACTTCTGCATCAAAGATTTTTCCATCGCCCACCTGCATCAGAAATATTCAAACATGTTTGACCCTTTCAAGAATAATGAAAATGAAAAGCTTTCGCATTACAAGATAATCTAATGAAAGTATCCTAAAGCAGAAACATCAAATGTTTTACACACACGTTCTAATTTTTAGAAATCTTCAATGCAATTCCCGTGCTTTAGTGTCTATATATATATATATATATATATATATATATATATATATATATATATATATATATATATATGTATCACGTCCCTGCTGACAGAGAATGTAGAACAAACTATGTACATCTAGACAAACATTCACACATTTCTATTCACACTAATATAATGTTCGATTTCACAGTGCTGCTTTGTAAATTATTATAGAGAATGTTGATGTTGTCCATTTTTTTTCAATACTCAAAATCATTTCGTGCTCATCTAAGTTTCAAAACGCTCACCACTTTATGCGTGATTACCTACCACCTTTTCAAGAGTTGAAACCGCCCACCGGTGGGTGTTATCACTCAGGTTGAGAAATCCTGACGTAGTGCAATGGTTGAATTTTCCTTCTTACCCATAGCATGCAAGAAGCGTGATTGTGCCACACTTTTCCAGGACGGATCCATATTTCCGAGATGATAGTGTACTGATAGTCAACTATCAACTAAAACTCTCATCAGAACGGTCAACCTTGATTTTTTTCAGTTTTTAAGTTAGTCTTGCTGACTGGCTGGTGGGCTATGAATGTTTCACGCTAACAGGAAGACCTAAGCGGTCGAAAACTTAAACATATATTTCCTATCAACTAAAAATCACCCCTAAACAGATTTTCAGTGAGTGGGGTTCAATTTGCAATGTAAGTTTATGCTAAATCTATCCCTTACTTTGCGTTGGGTAACATTCACGCTCGTTCTGTTGGAAATTCAGACTTTTTAGTGATCACCCCCAAGCAGAAGGTGAGAGAAGCAACTTATTCATTGATCACCCTCTTTTAAAACTTTTAATTGGTCATCCCCCAATACCACATGGTTCATGGTGAAAAAAACAAAAACATTTTTTTCAAATCCCCTCAATAGGTTTTCGGGAAGGGGGTCAATTTGCAACATATGTTTATGCTAAATTGATATCTTATTTGGGGTCCAGCAGCAATCACACTTGGGCTTTTGAAAATTCGAAATTTCTTAGTGATCATTGGCCAACAAAAGTCGAGAGGAATTACTTATTCATTAATCACTCCTACATCTTCTTTCAATTGATCACCCTCAGCACGATATGGCACGAAGAGACGTTGGCCATTTCGTGACGGTTTTTACTGATTGACTAACTAGACGTGCTCATATTTAATTCAAGTATCTATCTACCTATACCAATACATTGATATCTATCTATCGATATATCTATCAATCTATCTATCTATCTATCTATCTATCTATCTATCAATCAATCTATCTATCTATCTATCAATCAATCAATCAATCTATCTATCAATCTATCTATCTATCTATCTATCTATCTATCAATCAATCTATCTATCTATCTATCTATGTATCTGAATATACATGCACATATGAATATAATTTCGTAGGCAACCTCATCGTTAGTCGATAGTTGTTGATATTCGTCGTATATTGATTGCCAATATTTAAGTTTTTCAGAGTTTCTCTCATCCTTTACACATAGAAAGTTTTTTTTTGCAACACTACGATCAAGGTAGATATGAAGACGATAAAACCAGCAATCGATAGATAGACTGATATTACCACTTAGCCAGAAACTAACAAATATCTTTTGAATTTGCCAGATATGACAAAATTTAAACAATCATTTCTCCGAGTATATCCTATTTGTTCCAAACGATGAATCGACTTGGCACAGATCAGCCTCAGCAGATACCTTCAGCAGAAGATCATTATCCAAAATTGTTGGTCTTCTAGAGCAAAACTTATCACAGTCAACCCGTCTAAATTACCGAACCACAATCGTCATATATGCAAAGCACAAATAGTCTTCATTGTCCGGGTTGCAGAACCGTCTTTATGAAATACAGACAGCATACAGTTGCGAACATGACACTAATTACATTTTTTAACTCTCATGGACTTGAATGTTATTCCGAACGATGACTCTGGTTAACGATCGACTTCCCGACAGATAAGCTAAAAATGAATAAAACGTCTTCCATCTACGACGTCACGATTGCAATTGAAAACAGTACTCCATTTTTCAGCTTGATATCAGCAGCAGATATCGTAATTGACGCTCGGTACTTCAATACATTTCTTTGTTCACTCAATATTTAATAACAAAGAAATGTCATTATCAACTGACTATACGTTGTCTATTTATAATAGTCTCCGATACCAGATCATTAACCATTACTCTTTCCATTTTGCATGCCCAGGTATTTTTCTAAGCTTATATCAATCACAAGGTGAAAGGGTTGGGGTATCCAGTGAAAAACTAGTAGGTAGTGGATGAATGGCCTCGACAGGAACTGAGAGCCTAATAGTTAGAAAGTTTTTTAACTTTTTCCTTTTGTTTGTTAGTGTGTATATATGCGCGCATGCGTGCTTGAGTTGATAGCACTTATCATCATATGTATTGACTAAGCATAGCAAAGTCTGGTACAAGGCCATAAGTGTCAACACCCAGTAAGTATCGAACCCACCGCTGACAGAACTCACCGCACAGCAATTTTTCAAGTCCTTGGTAAAAGACTGGGATTTCGGAAAAAAAAAAGTTTGGCCATATCCAGTAGGAAGATTGACGCTACACATCCTTCCAACTCCAATTCCCCCTCAGTTAGTAATATGCCGTAATAAACTCCTTTGAATGACCCTCTCTCTTTCTCTTTCTGTCTCTCTATTCCTCCTCCCCTCTCTTTCTCTCTTTCTCTCGCTGTATATAGAAATAGATAGATATTTACAATTTTATTATTACTGATCAGTTTTACGCCGCCGTTACAATCGACGGACAACCGCTTTTTTTTTTCGTTTTCGTATTGCCTTTATATAAAACTAGAGTGCTGTTTAATAAAGTATTTTTTTCAACGGTTTCTCTATATTTTATTGTTTTCTGATCCTATTAATAGATGTTGGGGTCAGCGGTGTCGTGTTTACTCAAGCCAGTTCTCAAACGGAAACTATATAAAAAAATAATTGATTGAAAACTACTCAAAATAAAAATTTTTAAAAAATCACAAACCCAACAAAAGAAAGATAGATAGATAGATAGATAGATAGAGAGAGAGAGAGAGAGAGAGAGAGAGAGAGAGAGAGAGAGAGAGAGAGAAAGAGATGCGTCTGAGTATATCTACACGTACATAAACACGCACACACTTTATAACTGGCCTCTGTCAAGGTTGTCTACGTGAGTAAGAACGATTTGCAGCTACTCCTTGGGATAATGGGAGGAGATTGATTTGCTCTTGTCAAGACTGTTTTTTTACGTCCAGCACCGTGACGTGGTGGTGACAAGATATTCTCCCATATTATATTTGTCGATAGGACAATGAGCAGGGAAAGGCGGTGTCATTCTCTTACCAAATACATAAAAACGATGTGAACATCAACAGTCTGAGCAAGAATTCTAATGCCTGTGACAGCGGTGTTTGTCATGATAAAAAGTCAGGATTCCAACAAAATGATAAACCTCATAAACTTCCTCATTCATTAATTCTAATGTCTTTTGCCTGGTGTAGAGCAAACATAAGCTGGAAAAAGCATATATATATGTATATGTGTATATATATATATATATATATATATATATATATATATATATATATATATATATATATATATATATATATAATAGAATATACACTTCCGAAATGACGAATTTACTTATGTATGGATCGGCAAAAAAGGAGCCTGAAACTATTCTATTAGGTAATTCATGTTTAATGATTAAAGTATCCTTGAAGTCTCAACTCAGCTCAAGCTGTTTTGATGTGTGATGATCAGACATGAAGTTTTAAGAATTTCTACGACGTAATATTTATCATGTCACGATTTGGTAGATCAACCAATGATATCGTACTATTTGAGCGCAAACGAATAAATAAATAAACAAAAAGGATTGCATATATATAAATACATATATATTTATATATATATATATGAGAACAATATATATATATATGTGTGTGTGTGTGTATTCTTGTTAATTCAATACACATATACAAACATCAATACAATGACACACATATATCTATGTTAGTATGATTTTTTCGGAGTGTGGGCGTGAGAGTGGGCTGTCTGTCCAGCTTGATGGGTGAAATCGGTGGGTATTTAGCTCGAGTGCCAGTGGTTGGTGTTCAATCCCAGATACTAAGATAGAATTAGTGTGGTCCTTGCCGTATTTGACGACAGCCTGATGCAACTCTCTATTTCCTTTAATTTAAATCAATCTTGGCATATATCAGTAATTCGTTAATTTTTAATGCTGAATATTTGTACGTTTCTTTTTTTTACTTACCAAGTTTCAATTTTACATGTTTCTCATGACAGCAAACTGTGTTTCGCCTCGTAATTTCAAGAAGAAATGCTTTCTGACTGACATCTTCACGGTGAGTGGCTTATTTCCCAGCACAGAAGAAGTTCGGATCGATACCTACCTTATCAGACAATATCTCCTTCAAGAAACAAGAAAAATGACGCGCGATATTCTCGATAACGAGCCCGTGTTCCACCGACTTTACATTAGACACTGCTCCTCCCACACACCGGCTGGATCAAAACGTACTTACACCAGAAAACGTATCTTGCCACCGCAAGCCTACATCAATGTGGAACCACGAAAGTCGTTGTCGGATGACAGCCTTGATCGTGTGGCAACCGTTAACCCGCTGGCCGCCCTGAACACGAACGAGCGCAGCACGGTTGGCCGATCGATTGTGTGTCAACAGTCAAAGCTGCTTCAGGTGGATCACGACGCTCTGATAAGGACCATCAAGGAGAAAGTGAAGATGTACGAAGTGCCGCCCGAGACTTATGGAATAAGCAAAATGAAGGAAGCTGTTGAGAACCTCTACGCTCTGGAGATGGAAATGCCCTTCATGAAGTCTTTGAACGAACAAGCCCGCACTAAGCAGATAGCGAGGTGCAAGTCTGCCTCGAAGATGGTATCAGACGGAGAATATGCCAGACCTAAAAACGAGTCGATTTCACGAGTGTTTGTTAAAAAACGAACGTTTTTACCATTGCTGAAGAAAGAACAGGCAAAACAGCAAGATTCGGGTCCTTCTCCAAGACCCTACATGATGGGTTCTTTTCTTGGGAAAAGCCGAACTCATCCAACTATCAACCTAGTGAAAAATAAGGAGTTTAGCGTTATTGGTGAGACTCTTACAACCACAACATTGTTAGCGTGTCATGGCAAGATGTTGTAAGATAGTCAAATTCCTTTTTTGGTTTGGAATTCTTTCAAGTTATCGAGTATAAATGAACATGAAGCGTTCTGTTTTCCTGGCTAAATCTTGGTGCTTTGAAAGGGATCAATTTTAACAGATGCCCGCAAAAGCTGATTATCCAAAGTACTTGATCTTCCAGAACGAGTCATATAAAATATTAGAGGCTCCTTTGAACTGCTGGTGTAATCTGTTATTGATACACTTGATTTAACAATAAAAGTTTAAAGGTACACTTCGAACAAATGTTTCGTTAAAACTTCCGTAGATGTGGTTCTGGTGTTGGGGCCTGTTTTTCATCAAATGCTATTTTTTTTTTTTTGTATTTTCTGTTCGAACGCAAAGAACTATTCTTTTATCTCCAGTAGGAATCCAGTGAAAGAAAATGGATATTTTATTTCTGGTCAGCAGACTTTTGCAAAGAATCAAATATTGAACTCGATGCTCTGATTCATAAGGAAGCCTAATTCTTTCCTTACGTATCTTGCATGTGGTATTAATACATACATAAATATGGTTGATTCTTATTTCTCGCGTTTTGACTAGGGTCTGCTTCAACAGGAAAACTCAGAAGATCATTATCCCAGATTGTTGATCTTCCAGAGCTAATCGCATCACAGTCAACCTGTCTAAAATACTAAACCACTGCTGTCATTCATGCAAAGCACAAATAGTTTTCATTGTCTGTGTTGCATTACTGTCTCTACGAAATCGAGACAACATACACCGGTGAACATGATACTGATTACGTTCTTTGACTCTCGAAGAGTTAAACATTATTTCGCTCGATAAACGCTGGTTAACGATCGACTTTGTGAGAGATGAGCCTGAAAAACGTCTTCCATTTACGATTAAAAACTATACACTTTTCTTTAGCTTGAGATAAGCAGCATCTGTGTCGTAGTTGATGATTTAAATTTCTACACGAGAACGTGTTAGCTTGAGATCGGCGACAGCGGTCGTAGTCAAGGATTTAATAAATGATAAATAATGATTTAGATTAAAATAGAATCTAGATTCACTTTGCTCGGACCAGTAATTTATAATTATAAACTATAAACAACGCACAGTCTGATGAAGAAAAAATTGTTTATAATCGCCTATCCTCGAGGGCAGAATCGACACTAGGTCTGCTCGGATGTCGGGTCACTTACGCAAACATAGATGTAAATTGCATAGTCCCCCCCCGTGATTAGTGATACAAAAATGTCAGCCATAACGCTCCCATTTATGAGCAATGATCCATGCCTTGGAACATGTACTTCAATTTTTTGCCCTGTGTTGCCCGAGGGTCAGGTAGAAGAAAAATGCGAAAGTAAAGCTAGCTCTCCTATGATTTTTAGCTTAGATCACGTGATAGTAAACTGAATCCCAATTTGCATTTTAGAAACTGTCAACTAAAACTGTCAAAATAGGTTTCTTCAGTTTCTAAGTCGGTATGGCTGGCTGGCTATGTATGTTGTATAAATGAATCCCACCTACTGGCCGCACTAATGGATCTAGGGGGCTAAAAATCAAAACATTCACTTCTTATAATATCTACAAGAAACGTTCATTCTTATTTTATTTCATTTTATGTTCGGTTTTCTTTCAAATTCCCTCGCTAAATAGTTTTTTGTTGGGGGTGCTCAATTCGCAAATTTAGCGTATGCTAAATTGGTCCCTAGTTTTGTGCCCGCTGGAGTCTTGAAAATTCAGACCTTTTAGTGATTACTGTCCTACAGAGAGTACGACAAGTAACTTATTCATTGATCGGCTTAAATTCTAATCTTTTAATTGATCATCCCCCAAAATCACGGCTTGCTATCAAGAGACATTGGTCACGAGACGATTGCCATTGAGTGACAAAGCAGACCTGTATCAAATTACTATTCAAATAAACTAAAAGTTCTGGCGGACGTAGATTTACCAGATTCAAATCTGCAGAAAATCACCTCACGGGAATTTTACTGAATGTGGATGAAGGTGCCAGTCTGGGTTCAATCGCTACGTTGATTCATTCTCTCTCTCTCTCTCTCTCTCTATATATATATATATATATATATATATATTTATATATGTGTGTGTGTGTGTGTGTAAATATAAAGCATCTGGAAACTATAAATATGTCATGAACCAATAATCGTTAATGCTTATCGAATATTGATTACCAATAATGTTAAAAGTACTTTTATCCTATATATATATATATATATATATATATATATATATATATATATATATATATATATATATATATATATAATTGAAGGTAGCCACTTCATCATAGTGTTGCTCTTACTATAGGGCTGATCAAACGTCGGTAATACAAAGGCTTAATAACTGCTTTAACTCTGAATGCTCATTTGATTCTATCACTGTCTATATCAACTCTATTTGTTTCTCAACGCAGACAATTATAGTATAAAGAAATTGATGTATAATCCGATAGAAACAATCATAAATGAGTTGTTTTACATGATATTTTGGTGTTTTACCAAGTTATAACTCCTCAAAGTGAGGATTGCAACTCTTCAAGTGGCTTGAAAATGCCAAAATTAACCTTTATGAAATGCCGAAATTTATATTCAAAGGTCACCATGTCAGTGCTGACTATCCTATGTTTATCCTGGGGTCCAGTTGCCCATCTAGGTTTAAACATTTCTAAATTGTGCTGACCCTGAACTTACTTTTAGAGGTCAACAGATGTCAGCCCCAACTATGATATGTTCATACTAGGGTCAAGATAGCTGTGTACATAAATGTTGATTCCATAGGAGGCAGCCGTCTCTGTTAGATTAGAATGTGCCAAAATCAACTTTTTTTTGAATATGTCAAAATTGACTTGACAAAGGATCAACACCATCTCTCGTATGTTTATCCTGGCGTCAAGTTTACCTTGTACACAAATTTTCAGGACGTGGGACGCAGCTCAAAGATTTATAATCATAAGATAAGAATTCCAGAAGGGTCATTTCTTTAATGATTAAAATCATATCACCAACAGGAATAAATCATTCCTTATTTCTATATCAAACAAAGAAGGAACAGTTCATGTGTGTTCAAACGATGAGGCAAGGAAATAAAGGCTGTTTCCTTTTACTGTTTTATACTTACTCTATTTACCTCCCGAATGGCTGCCCCCGTACGGCTGCCCTCTCCGAATGGAAAAATTTTATATCAGAGAGGTAATCAGATATTATCGTATAATGAGGTGTGTAGGCAGCGAAAAGGATCACTAAACTAAAAGTCTGTGCAGCTAGTACTATAAAAAATCCAAGAGTCATTATTAACGATGTTCAGGCCGATACCTTACAAAGCATTCAAGGATCTGTACCAGGAATTGCTGCTTTGAAGACAGTTGTAAAACGGAAGCGTAAGGAAATTAGCACTGCTACGCCTGAGCTTTTAAATCTCATTTAATTATCTTCATCGAGAGAATATCAAGCAGTAAGTGAAAAGAAAGTAGATTTTTTATTGATTGGTAACGGGCTTGCAAAGGGAAGGATTTTGATATTCGGACGCAAAAGTTGGCTTTAATGTTTATTAATGTCAGAAATATGATATGATTATAGAACATTCAAGGTAGCTCCAAATTTATTCACACAAGTGTGTATAATTCTCTGTGCAAAGTTGAGTAGTGTGATCCACATTAGTTATTCATTGTTGCCCGACAAAAAAGGTTATGTATGCGCAAGGCTTTTCTATGCTATTAACAATTGCATCGACTTTGGCTCCAAAATCTATTTTATGCAACTAGAAACAGGCAGCAATATTGGTTCTACAAGATGACTTTTCGTCAGTTGAAAAAAAAAGGTTGCTTTTTTTCACTTGGATCAAAATTTGCAAAGAAAGATTTCAAGCTCCTTTATGTCAAACTGATTATGATTTACAGTGAAAACTAAAATGTTGCTAGCTACTGCATTAGTGCCAATAGATCGTAGATTAACACATAGTACTTGCAGAATGGTTCGAACATAACTATTCCTGTGACATCAGCAGGCAACGTCCTCTCTTCATTCCAGCCGTGTGGAACTTGGATCTGCGAGTTCTCAGCGGCGAAAATAGATCGCGTCAAAGTATAACAAATATAAAGTTAGAAATTGTGTTCGGAATGGAGTATCCTGCGATTTGTGAGTTCATAAAATTGAATAAAAGACCCCTCTAAAATTATTACGAGGATTAGCTTATAATTATGAATAAATTTAATTTCACTTTCGAAGTAATGACTGTTCATTATTCCTTTATTGAATATCCTTTTTTCATTATCATTTAATGAAAGTGTAATAAATCTATACCTTAATTATGTAATATACATTACTTTGGTTACTTGAAATATCTTTAGGAGATAATAAACTATGAATATGCATTGAGTTGTCCAGGCATCGTTTCAACCACATCGAGTTGTCCTTTCTCCCAGATAGATAGATAGATTGGTAGGTAAGTAGGTAGGTATGAGTTAGTAGATATGGGAATGGAGAACAAGTTGTCGGTAGAGAGACTATTGTTACTACCGGACAAGAAGTTCGGATACCTTTAAAATTGTTTTCACAAGATAAAATATTTGCATTTGAACCAATTCGCCGAACACAATGTCTTTTTATTACTTTTGGTAAATCTTACATCAAAAGTAGAAGTGACAATTTTGACCTCCCCGACGACAAAGATCTCTCTCTCTCTCTCTCTCTCTCTCTCTCTCTCTCTCTCTCTCTCTCTGTTCACGTAATCCAATACAATCTTCCGAACATTGCTTGGAGAGAAGACGGTTATCACTTGCAAGTTGAATGTCACTAAAGACCAAGCATCATGTCGAGATTATCACAGATAGATAGATAAATAGATTGGTAGATAGATAGGTAGATGGATAAATAGAGCACTACGTTTCAACCGTGGTACATCCAGGTAGAAATGTAGTGACTACACAATAACAATGATCTGTGTGACTAGCTTACTGGCAGTTGTTAATCTAATACAAGTCAGACGTATGTACAACCAGTGGAGATCGAACTCAAATCAGTAGTCATGGTTTGGGACATTTTTCGGGTCTGATTTAGGGTATAAAGCATGAATATGACGTAAAATATCCGAAAGTGTGGCTTGAATTCATAAGATACATGTTGATGTTGAGCATGGTCCAGTGATATATCCTGATCTAAGTGTACGCAAGCTTCCATGTTTTTTCATTCATAAAAGAGCAACCAAGTGATCAAGTCGGTGATAGGGATTTGGCAGGAGTCTGCCAGAGCAGCCAGGTAGGTTGGCCCCTAACTCAGCTTTTTCCACCTGCTCAGTGGTCAGATTTGCTTTTAGAAGCAACTTCATCTCACGTTCAACTTCTAATCTTACCTAAAAAAACAAAAGATTCACATACAACAAAAACTCAAGAACAAAAACGATGGGTGTTTAAATTGTATTTTGATGGCTTTACCGCTGAGACGAGAAGCTTTTGGTCCAAGAAAATAATGTTACCAAAACGTGTTTATTATATCGGTGTGTACATAAACTCACTTTATAACAATGTATGTATAATAAATGTATGTATACATAAATTTTCAGGGAATGATCACCAGAAGAATTACCCTGAAACCCAATATCCAACATCTTCTTCGCAATAATTTTGTGGGCGTGAGTACATCAATCTCAAGAATAGTAATACTTACCAAATTTAATGGCAAATTTCACTCTTCTATGTTCGGGCAAGCGTTATCACACAATGTTTCATTTAAACAAAATTTCATCGAAACGGTTCTTCATCAGAACGTCGTTTTATCGGGGCGACTTTTTATCGAATTTTTCGAATCTTTAATTTACATGAATTAAAAGTTTGAAAAAATTCAGAGAAATTAGTTATGAAAAGAGATGTATACATGATCCGACAGAAACTCGGTGAACGTATCATTTGGCCTAGAGAATAAACATAGAATAAGTAGGGCCTTTGCATTACCGGTGGCTGTTTGGCTCAACGGTGAAAGCAACGCTACGTTGAAGCAGCAACCCTATCGGTGGCAGGTTCGATTCCTGCAGCAGATCCATTTTCTTTTATTGGTTTTTCTATTTACGTTGTCTAGGTCAAATGATACATTCACTGAGTAATAACCGGAGATCATTTCTAGTAAGAGATTCTATGTAATATAACACAATCTGAAACCATATACGTGATGGTTTGGCACTGCGAACGACACACACACACACGCACACACACACACACACACACAAATATATATATATATATATATATATATATATATATATATATATATATATATATATATATATATCAAATGGTGTACGGATGAATGTGGAGCCCTTTCTTTTGTTTTCCACATAGGGGTAAAAAGTCAATATTTTGTGCTTGACTACTGCAGTCATTTTTGCCAGAGATCAGTGGAGAAAGGAAAAATGACACATTAAACTGTAGGAGAAAAATCGGAATGTTTATCAAAGCAAGCAAATCTACCTCAAAACCAGGAGTAGTGTCAAATAAGACCACAAAAAGTAACCCTCGGCCCGAATGCTGCTCTTGCTCCACAAAGAGATTGGCTATTTGGGTATTACACAAAGAACTAGGGCCAAGACAGTTCATTCAATATTGTCCTTCTCCTCCGTACCATTTTTGACCGTGGGTCGTATTATTGCATCAACCAGAAAAAAATATTACCAATTATATTCACTTTCTTAGAAAGATTTCATTGATATTGAGAATGACGAAAATTCCGGAGACTTTTATATTGTTATCGGGTATTACGTCTATCCAGAAAAAAATATTTGTTCGACTATATTTTATTTCAGTTGAAATAAATGGAGATTTCTTTTGAAATCTAATACTGTTGTCACTTATTATTTCTCTATAGAGTTAAAAAAAATATTCGAACTACTCAAATAAGGATAATTCTTTAGAAAGAAAAAGGAAACAAAAAACCTTCTCGTGGAGACCTCAGAAACAGAAAACTGGTGAATCAGGGAGGTTTTAAAAGAGGAAATTAAGGTGGAGGGATTCTGTAGGAAGATTTCACACAAACAGCAAGTGAACTTATATATAAATCGGAAATGAATCGACAAACTCGTTTGATTGGAGCAGTGGAATGGAGAAGACCGTTTTTTCTTGTCAAGGAAGTTGACTGGCGATTGAGTTGCTTGATAACCTCCATGTTGGAAAATGCAATGCATCGAACGATCATGGAATTTGGATGAGAAGTTCTTCTGTTCTCCAGACTTGACACCTTTAGACTATCACGCAACGATTCTCACCCGGTCAGTGCTTCCAAAAGCCCTGAGTCATCGAAAAATTGCTCAAAAAATTCATCGAATCAAACAAAAATTGTTATTTCTTTTAATGATAGAAAACATAATTTAACTGAAAAGTTGTGCACTATCATAGAAAGCAGAGGAAATTCTTGGATAACTGAATAATGGCCTTATGGATTTACATGAATTAAAAACTCAATCTAAACTACTGGTAAGTATTGTATTAACGTAAAAATTCAATGCACAACTTAGTTGAAAAGGAACGTAAGATCATGAAAGCCATGGAAAATTCATTATCTTGACGCTGTGACAGAACCCCGTAAGAATTCTTTTTATTGATTCATGAAACTAATTGGATACGATATAGACACCTCAAGTGAGTGAGAATGTCTTGAGTAGACATTCCAGATCATTTAGGGAAAAACTGCCGCCTTCTTTCATATTCAGTGGTTGATGCTGTTGTGTCTCTAGTCAGGACAAAATATTTTTCATCAAATACGGACACAGTGTAAATCGTTCGAGACGAAATTTCATGCAGAGTGAAATTTACGAAAGAACCCTATGTCTCAGAGCGAGTAATTTCGAGCTATTAACAATCAAATGTCACAAACCCCTGATTATAAAATGAAACGAAGGGAAGGTAATTGTTGATGGGTCTGAATCAAAATTTAATATTGATGACCGAATAACGATACTTTGGATTCATGTGGTAAAAGATTTTACCAAGATATGATTGAAGTTTTTTTTTTCCTTATCAACCTAATATATTTACAAAGATGAAAATATTCGTCGAAATAATTCGTCAAATAAATTGAATGAACAATGTATATTGTACCTAGAACTGTTTCAGACCTTACAGAAACTAAGAATAATAAGTGAAGAGCAAGACTCAATCCAACATTATGACTATTTTCATTTTTGTTTTTGAATAACCGTAGACATCAAAGATGGTGAAGAATTCCATCTGTTTTTCTAATACTTGCATTTGTGTATTGATTTATGTGCTTGTGTATTCCAGTGCTCCTGGCAATACTGTTTTGTCAAAAGACTTGAAATAGTTATCAGTTCGTCAATAGATCCCTTCTAAAAAATTCTATATGATTTGGGGGAAACAACTTTTTTTTTTTAATAATTTTTTAGGGGCCTTATTTTGATGGGTTTATCAATAACATCAAGATTCTCCAGATTCTAGATGATTGTTTACTATATTTTAGATGTTTTCAGGGAAAAATGCCGGTGATGAGAGGGATAGATTTTATTCCTAACACATTAATTCTTCATTGGAATTATTTCTTTACGTAACTTCAAAATTCGAAGCAACAATTGTTCATTTATTGACTCTGATGGCGAGTTATTATTGTAATTACCAGATGAGGTATTGTAGACCATCAAATCAATTTAGACTACTTACCGTCATCTTCCTTTTTTAGTTCACGACTTGCTGATCAGAAATACAGAGCAAACTTCTTGTGAGATTCGAACTCAGAACAGCGCCTGTTCACGCCCAGCTGCTCTCACCACTAAGCCAACAAAGCTTCATGTCCAGCAGAAGTCAAATTTTAACTTTTGAAACAACCCATTACTCTGATTATCGATACCTTTTTTGTGGTTTATGTTCTTAGTAATTCTATTATACAAGCATTTTTCAGATGTATCTAAACATTTCAATAAGACGCTTTTTGGTAGGTCCGTCTTGGGGGTGGAATGATCAGTCCAAGTTACGATAAACTTCAGAAATAGGAAGGAAAGAAGACGCATGATGTCATTAGAGGTGTGGCATCATTAGGAAACCAACTACCATGATGATTTTTGTATTACAAAAAAGCTAAAAATGTACTATTTACGATTTACATACATATATATATATATATATATATATATATATATATGTGTGTGTGTGTGTGTGTGTGTGTATATATATATATATATATATATATATATATATATATATAGCAATATTCTAGAAGTATGAGAATCGATTGGTTTAAAGGAAGACCACTTGCCCTCCTTCCTCCTCCTCCTGCTACTACCAACACAGATGGTGGACACATCGTTGAATTCATGGTTCTTGTTTTGTGATCATTTGATGAAGTAGACTAACCTATTGATATTGAATTTGCCCATATTATTTACCTTCATTTCAGCTTTTGGCTATCTTGATCACAATTCCAATGCTGGAAGTCACTCTACACTAGCGAACCGAGGAGCGTCGATCGGAGACAATGAGCAAAGCTCTGGTGAGATTTGAAATCACGTCCCTCTTCCGATATCCTTCCAAGATCTCTTGAAAGAACTTTTCAAGAAAGCCCTGTTCCCTCGCCTCCCTCCCTCGGCATTGGGTCATGTTTTGATATCCGCCAAAAGTTTTCTTGATCAATGAGGAGCGTCGTTCCGGGTAATCTGTTCTAGTGACATAACCTGAAAACATGTCAAACAAAAGTAAAGCGCCCTTAATAAGATTAACGCTAATCTTAGCAGAAATCCTCTTTGCATCGCGATCTCACCTCGTGCCCCCGATCAAGTTAGCTTTCGTACAAAAGCCGGAAGAGTATATGTGAAAAACCGATTTAGATATGGCGTCTATTCAGTTTTGCTCCATTTAGTGATCCAAACATTTCTTTTCCTCTGACGGTATTTGTATCTCAATGAACCTTTGCTTCTATACTTATACCCCCTTAGCTAATGGAATAAAGCAAGCGTACTATTTAATGATTTATATGAAGTATAGGCTTAGCCGATGGAGTCGAGCCAGATAAATATATTCGTCCGTAAACAAGAAAAGTTGACAAAAAAGTTGAAGTGACAAAGTTAGTCCGTTGTTTTAATTGGCGTAAGTGAGGAACTTCTGCCTCGATATGGAGTAAAAACGTCGCCCAGGTGAAAAAGTTTAATCAATATTGATAACGTTCGTTTGTATTCAAAGGTTCGAAATAATCTCCAAAGATTATAACATGAAATATACATAAGTGGAAAATATATTCACTTGGGTGAACACTCAATAGAAGTGATGCGAACAGTGAGTCACGTCTATACTTATACTTACTGATTTCTCATCGTTAAATATGTTTTTGAGGTAACTTATGTAAGGCAGCTCTGTTAAAAAAAATAAATAATAAGTAGTATAAAAAAAACAACATTAAATGCATTATGATAATACCCTATATGAAATAACAAGCTACAAGTATGATATGAGCTATTTGGTAATATCACAACTAAAAGGGAGGTGGTGTTTGATCAACACTGCTTGGGCGCTATGTTTATACAGCTGTTTTGTTTTTAAATCCCCAAAACACTTAAATGGTAAAAAACTGATGATCCAAACAAGAAAAAAAATGTGCATATTATACCATAATAACGATAAATGACTGTACTGACACGAAGGAATTTTGAAAAAAGGTATTTCAGTGTTCAGTGTTTAAAGCTGTACAGCTTACTAGAATATTCATATATGTATTTCTCATAACGGTTGCGATTTCTTTGGTCAGTATAGTAGGGAAACATACATTAGTCACAAAGAACCTCGCCGTGGCTCGGCTTACGAGCTCAAAAACAAACAAACAAAACAAAACAAAAAAAAACGATGAATGTTATCAAAATGTGATTAACTGTTAATTCATCTATTTTTATTTGGAGCTGATCACGTCTGACAATCAGAGAAAAACGGAAATGATTTTCAAAAAAATGTAATAGATCATTCATGCACATGTACCATCGCGCATGTCACGAGTTTATTACGTTGGTATTAATCAATCACCGTGGCACGCATGTGTACCACAAAAATTAGATATACTGAAATGATCTTTTCCAGATATCTAAATATATTACTTGAATGTTCATTTTTTCTGTTCTATCTAAAATGATCTAAGATATGACCTTATATCTAAAATATCCGAGAGAAATGAGCTTTCATCTAAAAATATCTAAAACAAATGAGCTTCTATCCAGAAGTATCTCAAAAGAGATGACCCGTCTAGAAATATCTTTAAAAAATAACTTTTTCTCTAAAATTATCTAAAAAAATGACCATTTATATGAAAATGCATATAAAAAAATGATCTTTGATCGAATAGGATCAACAAAAATTACATTTCATACAAAAATGTTTTTAAAAAAATATCAGCATAAAATGGCTATAGGGTAGTGATGGGGGGAATCGTTTTTAGATGATTCCTAGTGATGTATTCATGCAAACTCACAGGGTTGTAGCCATCAAAATGTAACCACGAGCATCCAGAGAGAGAGAGAGAGAGAGAGAGAGAGAGAGAGAGAGAGAGAGAGAGAGAGAGAGAGTGAGAGAGAGAGAGAGACATACACACACACACACACATACACACACACTCACAGACATGTGCAAGAATAGAAAGGAGAATCCGTAGCCCACTTGGTAGGTTGGTCGGACGGGCCATTTGCAAGGTTACACTGATACGATACAATATGTCCAGCAGTATAATAGATTAATTCTATCTTTTACCAAATAGCGAATATACCATGGTGTGTTAAAAGGGTTATATGAGATGAAAACAGGATGGCTAAAAGGCGAGGGCGTTTGAGTAGTGTGTAGTTTGCACTAACATTACTCCTGGCGGCCCCGTGTACGCCTTTGAAAGGCAATCGCACAGATAAGCTGATTTTTATTTGGTATTATCGGATTCAAAAGAACAGACCCCACACCCTTCTTAGCTCGCCTCTTTTCGCCTCTATTTATCAACTATATTGGAAGTAACTGTTTAAATGCCTCGTTATCTCGTAGAGAGTCGGATAGAATTATTCGAGCGTGCACTCGATTTTGAAAGTGCAAACGTCGGGAATTTTAAGAATTTTAAAAGGTTTTGATGTTTCGCAGAGAAGAAATAAACGTTTAAGTGCAGTACATTAGGGATTTTTTTTGGTCTGGGAATAGGTCTGTTTGGGAGATGTAACTTTTTTTCGAAATTTAAAATTCTAATTGAATCAGAAAAAGCAAAGCTTTTGCCTAGTTTCGCTTCGAAATTAAAATAACGAAAAATTATAGACTGCTTGCTGGTAGAAATAGTTGAGTATTTTTCATTTTTCATTTTTCAAAAGCTGGTTTTCGGAAGATAATTTTCTAGGCAAGCAAGTAGACACACCCACACTTCTTCCCCTCATTTGAAGTCGGCCTAGTGACATGATAAGCAAGGGTTGATAAATATCATATATTTTTCGTTTGCATTTTTTTTCAAAATTCATTCAGATTAAAGCTCAGTTGCGCCCCATGTTGTCGGACACAGGGGGTTATGTCTTTGTCTCCATTGTTGAAGCGATTATATCAGGTTGTACAACATGAAATGGGCGTTTTTAGCATTTGTCTTCATGATTGTGAATTTGACAAATTCTGAAGCAGGAAATGTATTTAAACATATTCAACAAATCCTACGACATTAGCTCTCTTTCGAATTTCCAACGTCTGATTCATCATATCAGTTTTTATGAGTTAATCCCTCTCTGTTGCCCCTAAAGGAAATCAGACTATTGTTTTTTTATGGATTTAAACTCGGTAAAAATGCCGTTCAAGCTCTGAAGAAAATAAATTCCACGTTTGGAATGGGAACTTGCACAGAATGGACTGTGAGGCGATGGTTCCAAGGGCGTGGATAATTATCCTTAAAGACGCTCCCAATCGATTGTTGATGACAAAAATTTTAAGGGATTCTGTGGATACTGATACAAAGACAACTGTTCGAGCTCTTGCTTAAAATTTACTAATTTTTAAAACAACTGAAGGGTACCACTAAGCATATTTTCCTTTTCATAAACGGCCATTTCATGTGGGACAACCCAAATTGGATTCCACGCGCCCAGAGTTCTAGACAAAAGCTTCAGAGGGACTGTCTTACAAGGCTGAAGGGCTCTTTGTTGCTCTTCACCCATAACTGGGAAGATGAGTAGATTCATGTCCCCAAGGTCATTTATGTGAAGTGAAAACAAATTATTCTAACTGAAGATTGAACTCGATTCGCCGATTGCATAACTGTACAGTTAACCATTTGGCTACACGCACTTTCCCTCCATTCGATCACCTTTCACCTGAAAACCTCTTTTTATTTTTTTTGATGTGTCAGCTCATCTGTATTAGACGCATTTCGTTGGTCAGTTGGTCGGTCAGTTGGTCCATTCTATTCATATATACAACAGCAAGAAGGAGAAGAATGTGTGATGTCATTTAAAAAGCATCTGATCAAATAATGACGTATCAAGGGTTTGTTTTTTTACAGTGTTGCCAAGTATTGCTTGTTAATGGCTAAAACTGTCTGCAAATGGCTAAAATCGGCTGAAATTTCAAATATCTGGCTAAGTTTATAGCTAAATATGCTACATAGACTCCTTTGGAGACCACTTATAAATAAATAACCATACACTAAGACTCTAGGACGTATTATAAATCGAATCTGGACATTCATATCATTTTAAGTTTACTCTTTTTATCAAATAGATTTCGGGTGAACCATCCTCATTTTCTTCTTCCTCCTCTTCTTGTTATTACCACCTCAACTAGTAATGCTACTTCTACTTCGTAAAGAATTCCTTTGAAATCAGATATCATATACATTGACGTAAAGACGGTGAACGCATCGTTAAACTTACAGTTCTTGTCTCGTTTCAGTTAAGCCTTGCAGCATCATTAAACGGAATAATTATAGAGTAGCATAGATAGAGATTGGGTTAGCAATCATTTAAAGTATACGATGTAATTGTTGAGCCTCAATAATATCAAATGAATTAGTGCTGAGTATTTCATCTAGTAGCTACTTTTCATAGCTGATGAAATATCATTAGGTGACATGGGCGTCCGCTGCAGCATTTTTAGGGATGTGAGGGGGGCAAAGGGAAATATTTTCGGGGAGGGGGCACAAAATAATATATCCGATGAAGACTTATTCTTTATGTCCAATTTCACTATTATCGAGATGATTAGGTTGTGGGATCCCTGTTAACACTTTTTTCTGAAAGAGTTCGGACTGTGGATCAGAAAACTTTTTGTTTGTTTCTTAATAGTCCAAAGGAATAACAAGTTATATAAACACAAGTATTTTTATGAAAACAATGTACGAATTCTGAAATTTTTCTGTTAACTTTTTGAGTAAATTCCTTGGTGAAGAACCCTAGCCATCAAATATGGTAAAGGGTTCTATCTTTTTTCGATAAGTACTTGTGTTTTTGTACCTATGTGTTTGTTTGTTTATTTGTTTGTTTTTCGTTCCAGCACTCCTGGCCATACCATTTGTCTATTTTTAAAATGGCATCAGTACTCCACTGCAACCCCTCCAAAAATGTTTTTCTTCTTTTTTTTTCTGGAAAAAAAACTTCTGTGACACTTTTAAAAAGATATAAACAAGCAAAATGAGGATCTCGTTTGTCTGTTAGAGCGAATTCGAAAGTTAGAAACTTAAGACTCAATATGGATAATGGTGCGTTACAAATGTTTTATGTAACCCATATTAAATGTTCGTAAATTAAATTAAAAAAAAATATCTTATTGTTATTCGCTAGTGCTCACTCGATCGTGTCCACCCGGGGTCAAGACATATGTCTCTGTCAACGGTCAAGTGCATCATCTGACGTTTGGATCATACTGTGTTGCTCACTCGACGAATTACGGGTGGAACACCCCTGAGATATTTTTCGCATGTACCCTCCTGCACACATATACACCCACAGGAAATATATGATTTTTCTTCTATAGATCACGCCCTCGAAAAGTGGTGGCGATTGTCCATGGTGCTGAGAGAACTCTCTCTCTCTCTCTCTCTCTCTCTCTCTCTCTCTCTCTCTCTCTCTCTCTCTCTCTCTCTCTCTCTCTCTCTGTGGATTGAA
>OY735209.1:14430813-14445813 GCA_963457665.1 Thysanoteuthis rhombus
TGTATTAGTACATACATTGGCGGGTGAGCTTGCATTTGTATACATATAAGGCGTGTGTGCCATTCAGAATGTAAATATATCTATACATATGCACAGAGGTGGCGCATGGGACTCGTAGACCCCGTAATTACTGAGGAAGGGGGCACCAGAGCCACGGGAGAGGGGCGATGTATATCTGAGGGCCCCTGAAATATCTAAAACGATAGTGTAAAAATATCTAGAAAAAAAAATGTGAAAAATCTGAGAAATAATCTAAAACATTTTTCTGGGCGTGCAGTCGGATTTGGCAACAGTCACTGATTGACAAACAAACAAACACACACACACACACACACACACACTGTGTATGCATAGATAACAATAGGAACATCCAGATCATTCTCTATACTGGACCTACAGACACCCATAACTACCCCCACCTTGAATCAGCCCACCCCAAACACTTAAAAGAACTACAATTTCCACAAGCACTTAGAATTAGGAGAATTTGCTTTACATATAGTGAACTTTACAAACGCAATACAGAAATATTCCAAGAACTATCTACCATCACCTACTGTAGATTCAAAAACATGATTACCAGTAACACAATAATGAATAACGAAGTCTCACAACATCATCCCTAAAACCGTAATATTCTTTCAACCCTGCGACAAGAGAAATACTCTTTGCTGTAACAACTAACAAGACTTTCTAAATCTACCATAATTACAACTGCAGAAGCAAAAATGACATCTACTTCCAACATGAAGGATTGATAAACTTGAAACTTTCCTATCATTAAACTCAGCAACACAAACCACTTCTATCTCTAATAACATAATCCACTCATTCCTAATTTCCTTATACTTGTAAATTCACTATCTTCATACCTGGATCTTAGTGCATACTTTTACCCAGGCCCCCAAACCCCTTTTATATACTTATACTCTTATTCCCTACAACAAACCCACCTATACAATTCAGACCCTCACCCACGTATAATTAATGTTACCAACCTTACCCTATCCACACATAACCCTCCTTTATGTATACGTAACATTAAGAACTTCACACAGTTGCACAGACCCTTACCTATAGATACTTATGCATGGTCTATTTGATTTGTACTACTCAAAGCCATTCAACTTTTCAAAGCATCTATAACGACGATTAAGGATACAAAACACACATTTCCCAACTGGTACTCGATCATACATAACGAGAACCCCCTCCAATCTTACCCCTTCATCTTGATTGATAATAAAGATAGCCTCAACCCAACTTACCAAACAAATAAAACGACTCCCATTGACTGTTCATTTAACAAGCTCGTTTTGCTATCCATTTACACTGCAGTGAGTTTGATCCGCCTTGAAATATCCCTTATTGAGTTCCTGCGTCAAATTTTAGGGACCTTTGTATATATCACTACAATATACACGCACATAAACACACGAACACGCACATGCACATGTGCACACATATATATGTATAAATATGTGTGGGTTTTTTTTTTTGTCATGAATGTAAGGTAATCCGACAGAATAGTGGTAGTAACTTGACAATTTGGAAGTGAAGGATTTTTGAAGAAGATTCGTCACATCATTCTCAAATAGCACACTTCAAGTCCCGCACGGCACCCATTTCTTCACTTATTTACGTGATCGGCTGTTCGATTTGCTTCTCAGTTAATTCTGGTACCGTAAATACGAAATATGTTTCCAAATATAATGTCTCAACATTTATCACATTCTTTCGATGCATACGCCCTCAGAGTTCAGAGATGGGTGACTTAATTGTGCTATTTCGAACTCCCACTTACTAAAAGGACTATTAGCTCTATAGGTAGAGCAGAGACACGCCAGGACTTAATGCTGGTGGACGCGAATTCCCAGTACATTTACGTGGTCAGTTGTTCGATTTGCTACTCAGTTAATTCTGGTGTCGGACGAAATATATATCCTAATATAATGTCTCTAAGACTATCACATTCTGTCCAATGAAATGATGTACACACTGTCAGCAAAATGTCTCTTAAATTATATAAATATAAATATATATATATATATATATATATATATATCATATCCATTATAGAAGACAGCAACATTATAATTAACTCAATTTTTTTAAAAACAATTTATTATGTAGTGGTCGTAAATTCAGTACTTCAACCTAGACATATTATCTGGTTGTCAGAGTACAGCATTTTTTATTCAACAAAATACATGATAAGTGGAGAAAAGGTGTTTTTAGTAGCTTGTATTACACTGATTTTATAATGGACTGTACTAAATATATATATCATATTTTAGTAAAAACCACAATCATAGTGGAAATGTCCCTTATTTTGACAATAAAATTCGATACAGTCAATATTTTGTGCTCCCTCATATTGTGGGTAATGTTGCTTCGATTTTTTTTAGGCATCAACTCCTATAAGGGAGGTATGTATTCAGGTGTTGTTGAATTTTCCCAGGTAGACTGAATCGCTGCCATTAAAACATCTTAAGACATCTTTTCATTTATCAATTCTCCTCCCAAAGTATTCTTAAGTTTCCCCAAAAAAACGTTTTCAATTATGTTTAAATTAGGACGGTTTTCAAACCAGTTTAGAATGCGTACCTATTTGCTGGAAAACGATTTTGAATCAGATTATCCGACATTATCCGATTTTCTGAGTTCGGTAGCGATTGTTTGAACAGCAACAGTTTACTCTCTGAAACCTCCAAATAAGTAATTGCATTCATCTAACATTCAATGATGTATAGATCACTCTTGCTTTCTGTTGATATGCAACACAAGACCATAATTGACCGAGAAATTTTACTCTGTGTTTCAATGCAAAGTTTGTAAATCTTTTAGGTTTTTTTTCTCTGAATATTATGGTTTCACCCGCTGAAGTCATATTGGATGAGGCATCCTTTGTTGGAAAGTTCCCAATTCCAATCCTTTACGGTCCACAACTTGTGTTTCTTACAAAAGTCTTACCTGGCTTGGGTATGATTTTTTTTAAATGCAGATAGGCTTCTTGAACTTACGAGCTCTTACTAGTCTAGATTATTTTAGTCTTCATCAAATAATCGCTGCTTTGTATATTCAACTTCCATTTCAAAATAGACTAAAATTTGCCTTGGTATTTTTTGTAAATATTTAGCAGATTTTGATCTTGTCGAGGAGTGCTCAAGCTTGGACACTCAGTGTGCCTTTTAGGTATAAATTTTAGGTATTTCGTCTTTTATTCTTCTCAGGACTTTTGATTGGGCAATCTTCATGTGTGCAGCTGTTTCATACGGACTCATTTCCGAGGATGCTCAGTTTGACACTATTCCTGGGGCATCAGAAATTAACTTTTTTTTATTATAATTAAGTAGGGTGAGTCAAAATCACTCTTCAATCAAGGAGCAACATGATAAATCGATACTTCAAAAATATGCAATATTTTTTAGAACATTCCATAATTGAAATCACTGTAATTCCTTTTTCCTTAACCATGTATTCAATTGAACAAAAAAAGGCTCTAGTCTGACGACCAGATAATATGCCTAGGAAGTTTACAACCGCAACAGAAAAATTTTTGAAATATAAAAAGTTAGTTATAATGTTGCTGTCTGCTCTTTCTTTCTTTCTCTCTCTCTTTCTCTCTCTCTCTCTCTCTCTCTCTCTCTCTCTCTCTCTCTCTCTCTCTCTTTCTATATATATATATATATATGAGGATAGGTCCGTGGGACACCACAATTTTACAAAGGCTTCAGCTGGCTGTACAGGTCTACAGTGCTGTCAGGGGCGTAACTCGATATTATGGCTTCCACTGCAGATATTCGATATATATATATATATATATATATATATATATATATATATATATATATATATATATATATATATATATATATATATATATATATATTTATATATATATACATATGTATTAGCTGACTGAGGTAATGTAGTATCAATCCTTCATATTTATCATGTACATCAATGTCTATGATGCATGTGTACAAACTTACACACACACACACAAAAGCAGCACACACACACACACACACACACATACACACACACAAAAATATATATATATATATATATATATATATATATATGGTTTATCCATAAATCTGTAGCCTGGCACAGTTGTTTGCTAAATTTTGATCTAATAATTTTACTTTACAATATTTGATCTATTTGATTGATGGCAACCATTGGATCAAGGGCAATGACAGAGAAGCAGTTTATGGTGAAAAATAAATGTTTGTTGCGTCAAATTAATGCTATTTTACTTCTATAATCTCCACACTTATTGATATACGTACATATGTACGCGCATGTGTATGTGTGTTTTCTCTGTGTTTGTGAGCGTGTTATTGTGTATATTGTATGACTATATTCATACATAAATAATTATATGTATGCATAAATGTATGTATATATATATATATATATATATATATATATATATATATATATATATATATATACATACATTTATGCATAAATAATTATATGTATGCATAAATGTATGTATATATATATATATATATATATATATATATATATATATATATATATATATATATATATATATATATATATATATATTAATAGCTTGATGTTCAATATATATATATCAAAGAGCAGAAAAAGAATAAAAGAAAGAGGGAAAGAACGACAAAGAAAAAAAGAAAAAGAAACGAAAACATCAGAAGAAGGGTGGAAGTAGAAATAAAAGCTGCTATAAAGGGTCGAATTCTGCTTTGAGTTTTCAGAGCGTTGCGCCGACAAATAAACGAAACTCCACACAAAAAGGATAGTTAATGGCAAACGATAACAACCCGTATATTCCCGAACCACCAAGCAATACTGACCCGTCTAGATATCAATGCGTTCTCTACGGCAGTATCATACAAAACAGCTATATTTATGTCCCATTAAATCAAAACGATGTCGTTTGTATCTCTTTAAAATTCGCCTCCATATATTTTCTCCTCACTCCTGTGCTATTACCCTCTCCTTCTTATGGATTCGCCTCTTGCGTTCTGGTGGTTTTCTCTCTTCTCTCCCCCTCTCTCTGTCTCTCTCTTTCTCATGGTCTCTGTCTGTCTCTCTCTTTTGAACCAACACCGACGTATACATTTCATCTCGACAGCAAAAACTGGGTATACATATATTATAAAATACCAATTCACAAGTACCTAAAATGGATTGAGGTTTCGTGAAAGACTTACATAAACTGAGGGATAAAACTCTCTTGTGTCATGTAAATGGAAAATATTTCACTGCTGGTCTCGCAATAGCTGCTTAACGTTGTACTGGTTAATATCATGTATCCTTTCCCATGTATAACAATACCAATCAATCAATCTAACTATCTATCTATCTCAGTGTATCTCCCTCTCTCTCTCTCTCTTTCTATCTATCTATCTATCTATCTATCTATCTATCTATCTATCTATCTATTTGCTGTTTCTTTCTATCTATCTATCAATCTATCTATCTATCTATCTATCTATCTATCTATCCCAGTGTATCTCTCACTCTCTCTCTCTCTCTCTCTCTCTCTCTCTCTCTCTCTCTCTCTATCTATCTATTTGCTGTTTCTATCTATCTATCTATCTATCTATCTATCTATCTATCTATACAATGAAAATTTGTTTAATGGTTATTGTATGTAGGTGCCTGTGTTTCATTACAGGTTCATCTTTCATTTTATTGTGAAAGAACAGTCTTCAACACAAGTCGAATATTACATGCAGTACTTTCAAAAATATTGTGTATCTTTTCAAAATTGGATTATTTTATTTTTTCCACCTTATTTAAGAATACAAAGATTCAAACAATGATACACGTTGTTTTGCATTCAGGTTTCTGCATCCATTTAAGTATTCTATCCAAGAAGAATTTAAACCATTATTGACCTCATGTGACCTCAGGTTGACCTGAGGATGGAAATTGTACCTCCGGTGAACTAACATGCCCTTTCAAGACTTCCCGTATCCGCCCAACCTTTTCCGTTGCAACAATAAATCTCAAATCAAACATGTTACTCTTAAAGTTGTAATTACCATGCGTGCTTGTCCAATACTGTCATCACAGGACGAGGTAAGGATTTAAACCCAAGGAAAGGGAGCCAGGTGGAAGTCTATCTGAAAGGTCCCTCCTCAAACAGCAATGAAATTGCAAAAAGTGGGAATATCCAGAAATGTATTCAACGTTAAGAAGAAAGTGAAAAAAAAATGGTGGAATTTTTCTTTGAGGCGCATCGAAAAGTATAGACAAGACCGTATTTCAAATCATGGACGAGACAGAATGTTGGTGGTTATGAAAGAAAAGATGAACAGAGGAAATGAGCAGGATAATAGACCATCCCGTTGCTTTTATAACCAAAGGCTGGGCAAATCTATGCAAGGTCTGTGGGTTGCAATGCAGTCCAATGAGTCTTTGTCAGCTCGGCTTTCGTGTTTGAAGACCCCTAAGGGCTAACAGTGGCAATGGCGAAAAAAAAAACTGATTTGGGCAAAGGCCCATCAACACAGGACTGGTTGAAAGGTAATAATCAATAATGTTGTACATAAACCCATTGTAATAATATTAGTTGTGATTTATATACGAAATCGATAATTCAGGGCTAGAGAGAGTAGACCACTACATCTACCCAAGCCAGCAAATCTCAATGAAGTCATCAAAAGAAGAAGAAATCAAGCGAAGTTTCACACTAGGATGGTAAGCTTTCCGTGGAGCAAGCCCGACTTTTACGAACAAGAAAATCCCAGTAATCCTAAAAGGAACGGTATGCAACCAATGTATTCAACCGATAGTCACCTATGGAGCTGAAATATGGCATCCAACCAAAAGAAAGACCTGCAAACTGAGAACCATGCAACGTGCACGTGAGAGAATCATGCTCAACCTCACAAGGCGAGATCATAAGACACTGCAATATATCAGAGAAGAGACAATAGTCTGATGCATCATAGAAACTGTTAGAAAACTCAAATGGCGATGGGTTGGACATGTTGCAAAGGTGTCTGACAACTGCTAGACATCACAACTCACAACGTGGATCCCCAAAGATCGGGTGCGAGGCTTTGGCCGACAGAAAGTAAGATGGCGTGGCGAGCTAGATAAACTTAGAAAGTTCTAGCTCCGTGATGCCCATGATGTGACTGAAACTGGCGTAAACCGGAGGACAAAATTACGTAAAAGAGCTATGGCAGAAGGAAAGAAAGTTATTGCCAATAGGCATAAATCAAACTAGCACAAAAACAGAACAATAACCTATAGACAGGATTTAGGTAATGAAAGCTAAGCCGGTAGAGGAAATTACGTAAGGAAAGTTATATTGCGGAAGAGGGGAAAAATATAATTTCCGGATATATAGTAAACCACATAGGCAATCCACAACCACCAGATTGGTCTCTCTGTTGTAGATGTCTATGGCACACTGACTCATCGGGATACCCAGAAATTAATCCGTGCGCTCCATCAAGTTGGGTCCTTTTTGGATGGTAGGATATCCATGAGTAGATGTTCGCCATCTTTCTTGCTTTTTATCATTTTTAACTATCTTTTTTTTCTCTTAATACAATTGTTCATCTTCGTTAAACGATAATGAAATTCAGCCTTGTTTCATTTTTATTTTCGGTCCTTTGAGCTGCAACGCGTACGTTACTTGACAGGAGGCATTGAATTGTGAATTATACGTACCTTAATTTTAAAATAAGCAACATTATGATAATATAATATGATAATGATAATTATAAGCAATGTTATAGGAACCAAAACATAAGGATCGATGTCGGTAGGCTGATTATTATTGTAAATAATGCGAATCATGACAATAAAGACGATATCTTATAATCTTTCGTTGTTGAATTTAACAGTTCAATGTTATTATATAAGCTTATAAGGTATTTGTGAATATATTATTATATGATAACGAGATCGTCAATCGGCGTAAATCCAACCAGCGTAAGCCAGAGGATAAAATTTCGTAAAAAAAGCTGAGGCAGAAGGAAATGAAGTTATTGTCAATAGGCATAAATCAAACCGGCGTAAAAAAAGCAAAAACTTGAAGACAAGATTTTGGTAATAAAAGCCAAGCCAGTAGGGAAAATTAAGTATTCAGAAAGATCTGGAAAAAAAAACTGTTTGATTTTGTGAATGATTTTTATGACCTATACATGAGATCGGCTCAATTTTAGTTGGTCCTTTTTACGCATTTTCCCGGTAGAAATTTCAGGGCCCAGTACGCCACTGCAGATAAAATACCCGTACTTGGAAAATCAATGGTCAAAATGAATTTCATTGCATATTTCAATAAATATATTTATTCATTATTATGTAATAAGCTCGAACGTATCAGTGTGATAAATTTTCCTTACTTTTTAAGACTTGTCAATTTAGCTCAGTCAGTAACACAGCCTCCTGGCAATCACTTGTTGACAATTTTAAATCACAGTAGGGTTATGTGGGTTGTATATATCGGCTTACATCCCTTAATTTGGTGAGGATTGTTCTTGTTCTTGTTATGGGGAAACAAAGTAATCCTAGACGTGGTACTAGAGCTTGATTAATTAACAAATCTCATGATTGCTGACCTAACTAGGAGGATAGATAACGAACTGAAGGAAAAAGGCTATGATAATAACAACATAACCAAGATGCTTGGACGTATGGCCATGGTTAACATACTGTTCTAGCTGCCCTTTACCACTGTGTAGTGAGTCTAATCCTAACCGGTATCTTACAAAGGTGGCCTGATGTAAAACACGTCTGGTCCAAGATACCGGCAACTCAGGCAGTCACTCAGGGCACCAAGTGTTAAGGAATGCTTTTCATACGTATGGGACTGCTGGACTTCCAAATACTTACGGAAAAGTGAGAAAATGGAGTAACCAAATAGAATGAAAAGTGTCGAAATGAGAAAATACCCTTGTGTGAAGTATGATTTTCAAAGTACATTTGACTGTTAAATACAAACAGAAACAAACGATTAGCAAAGGAAATTCGCATCACCAACAACAAGCTCTTTTAATTTATGAATTCTACTTATAATATCAATCAGTATATATATATATATATATATATATATATATATATATATGTATAATTGTGTCATCCAGACGGCTGTTTCGATGTAATACATCAGTGTGGCTATAGACTTTATCCCATCCAGTACCGCGAGGCAGAATCGAAACCCTCACATCGGACACGGAGGCCGATATCCTACCTCTGGACTACGGAACTGGGTGGTCAATGTGGCTGAATTTAAGCGATATATTCATTTTACGCAGAAACTCCTCATCCACCAGAGTGCTTTATTCCCGATGGAAGAGCATTGCATGAGCTTACAATGGATGAGTTACCTCACTTAAAAAGTCCTCAACCCTGAATAGAGGAGATACCAATGTTAAACATGAATAAAAAGGTCTTGCCAGTAACTCAATAAAAAGTGCCACAAGGCCAACGTCTTTTGGCACCATGCCGTTTTAGGGATGATCAATTAAAACAAATTGGTCAAAAAAAAAGGGTTAGTAATGTCTGAATTACTTCTCTTGCCTTTTGCTGAGTAGTGAATGATGATTACAAAGAAGTCTGAATGAAACGTGAATGCTGCTGGACATAGAATATGATCAATTCAGCATAAATTCACATTGCAAATTAAACCCCCGAATAAAATTTATTCACAGGGATTTCAAAATGTATGTTGTTCAAGACACGATAGAAAGTAAATGTTGCAAATTTAAGCCCTCTTGCTCTATTGTAAGCGTGATAAATAGACAACGAATCATTTGGACCAGCTTGAAAACCAGTAAATCAAAGGAAACTATTTTGATAGTATTGGTTAACTGTGTAGGTTGAGGATTTTCAGTAAATAATATTAAACTTTAAAGTTCGGTAGGCAATAAGGACCCCCCCCCCCATGTCCGGTCCTAGTTTCAGTTGAATGAATACCAAACCAACGTAACAAGAAAAAAGCCCACTCTTTTTGCTTGATAGTTAAACACACTACATCTGCTTCAAATGATAATTTACGACATCGATCGATTTGGTCAGTCAGATATATACCAGAGCGAACAGCAGCAACCTCTCAGGACAAATTGAGGGCAAGCCAAGTCGCTTAGAATTGAATTAAAAAGAAGATGCTGACTAACTGGTCGCTCATAAAGACTGAATATGGGCTGCAAGCAGCGGGTCGCCGCATGCCTGTGATTAACGTGGTAAAGTAACAATTGCTTTGACAATTCATCATAAACTTTGACAAGAAACGATACTCGGGTCACACCCTTATAGCACGTTGCTTCCTTGGTTTTGTCGCGTTTGTCCACTGTAATTTCGATAATCATTGGTTTCTCAAGAAACGCAGACACGAATAGACAGGACAAACGCGGTTGGAGATGAGACGAAAGTCGGATGTTTTCTCGAATCATTTATTCATTTCTTTATTTATACCTTTTCTTTTTTCACCATCACTACCCAAGAACACTTTCTATCTTTCTTTTCTGTTATTTCTCCTTTCTTTCTTTTTTGGTTTGCTTTCATTTAGTTGGTTATATGTTTCCTTCATTTCGTCTCTTTCAAAAAAAGTCTTCCTTTATCTATTTTTCCCCCAATCTATCTGTCTATCTATTTTTCTGGTTTTCTTTTTAGTTGGTCAGGGTGTCCGTCTCTTTAAATCTCTTTTAAAAGATTTCTATCTATCTATCTATCTATCTATCTGCTGTTTCTATCTATCTATCTATCTATCAATATCTCTCTCTCTCTCTCTCTTTCTCTTTCTCTCTCTCTCTCTCTCTCTCTCTCTCTCTCTCTCTATATATATATATATATATATATATATATATATATATATATATATATATATCACTTTGACGGTTTTCTGTCTTTCTTCTCTTTTCTTTATTTATTTATCCTTGCATCATAATACATCATTTGTCTTTCTTTCTTATTTTTCTCTCTGTCTTTCTTTCTTTTTTATTACTTTCTCATTTTGAACCCTCGTGTTCAAAAGCTATTACAGATGCTTTATTAAAAACCATAAACCAAAACTGTCACCAATATTGCCAAAATAGGTTTCTGGTCCGACTGGCTATCTCGCGTACAACTCGGAGCTGGAGGCTGAAAATTCAAATATCTACTCCTTATTATGTCGAACATTTTCCTTTGTTTTTTCGAAATTCCCTCCATGAAATAAATCTTTAGTGGTGGGCTCAATTTACAATGAGGATTCATGCTAAATCGGTCTGTGGTTTGTGTCTGGCTACATTAGCACATGCTTTTTTTTTAATTCACATTTTTTAGTGCCAAACAAAACGTGAAAGAAGTAACTCATTCATTGATTGTCCCCTTGTTTTCCAAATGTTAACTGGTCACCCCTAACAAAGCAAGCTTCAAAATGACCTTTAGGCAAGTGACGGTTTCCATTAAGTGACTAACTAGTCTGTTTTTCTTTTCTTTTCTTTTTCCTTTTCATCTTACTTTATACATATCTCTATTTTCCAAATTATTTCTTTTGCCTTTTTTGTTTCTTTGTTTCTTTCTGTCCGTCTGTCTGTCAGTCTGTCTGTCTTTGTTTCTTTGTTTCTTTGTTTCTTTCTGTCCGTCTGTCTTTCTTTCTTTCTTTCTTCCTTCCTCAGTTTACTGAACTTGCGAGCTTAGTTCTTTTGCAGCCTTTTTAATAATTTGATTGTGAATCTTCCAATATGAAGAGAACAAGATTTTGCTATGGCCGGAGGCAACTGTTCCCGTGTCCAATATTGAATAAATATTCAAGCCTGTGTTTATATAATGTACTTTGGTTGGTATATCTGTCGATAGCTTATATACATATTAGTATCTCTATATGATTTTCATCCATGTGTGCACACATATGCAATTGTGTGGCCACACTAACATACTCGCTCAAATACACATGCACACACAACGTACACACACACACACACACACACACACACACATATATATATGTGCATATGTAGGTACACTCACGTATATATGCGTACATTAAAGGAAACACTGTATTGATAATGTACGATATTTTCATAAATTGTATAGTGAATGAAATGTCCCTTGAATAACCATCATGAAATCGTAGAAACATAAGTACATTTTTATTCATATATATATATATATATATATATATATAGAGAGAGAGAGAGAGAGAGAAAGAGAGAGAGAGAGAGAGAGAGAAAGAGGAATAATGGATTTGTTCCACAAACATGTCTATGCTTCAGCCCTTTAAGCGAATTAGATTCGCCCGCAGAAGCCCCAATGCAAATTAACGACACTCACACACGCACAAATATATGAGTGTAAGTGTATTAATATAAATATATGTGTGTGTGACCGATTTTGTATATATATATACATAGATAATTGAAACATATATACAATTTTATTAATTTATAAGTGAATAACATAGTACATATGTTTCATATATTCATATTCCGATGATTTGAACCCACTTTCTTCATATCCTATTCCTCCAATATCTTATTTCCTATTTTCTATGCACGCTTGCAGATAACACTCTTGAACAAACATCTATGATTTTTTTCTTTCATTATACTTCACTGGGAACTTTCATGTTCATACAAATTTGATCAATGCTCTTCATCTATTTACTTACCTTGACATTTATGCCTGTGTTCCATCAGAGCAACAACGGCCAGGAGTGCTAAAGTCGTGTCTGACCGCTTAAACCCAATTAAAGCCGCTGGTCAATGGCCGGCAGGTCCGGGCTATAATTGCAAGCTAGACTGTCAAATATAATGAATTGTCCGGTGAGGACGGAGCCCAAATATTAAATACCATTCAGCTGGTTAACGCCACGCGCTTTGGCAAAACGATATGGGCGTCCGGTGGGTCTTGATTGAGGGAGAAGAAGGGAAGTAGATGATCAATGACAAAGAAGAAGAAGAAGAAGAAAGAGAAGAAGAAAGAGAAGAAGAAAAAGAAGAAGAAAAAAGAAGAAAAGAGAAGAAGAAGAAGAAGAAGAAGAAGAAGAAGAAGAAGAACAACAACAACAACAACAACAACAGCAACTTACCATTGCAGTCAATAATTGAACGACCGTAGCGTCTAAATTTGAAGCTATGTAAAAAAAAATCTCATCGAAGTGTAGATAGGGTTAGAATAAGTTCTATCTGACATCATTGGCGTTTCCCACAGGAAAACATCTAAAATGGAGTTGAAAAAAAACCATTAAAATTCTGGAGTCAAAATAATGATCCCCAAAAGTTTTGTTTGTTTTCAAAGAAGAAAGACATTTAGAGAGAAAAAAAATTGAAGGGGTTTAGAGGAGTACTGGTGCCAAAGTTCAAGTTTATAGACAAAATGGTGCGGCCAGGGGTGCTGGAACACACAAATAAACACATGAACATACGCAAGTATAAAAAAAAGCGTATGACCTTTCGCAACCTTTGAAGAAGAAGAAGAAGAAGAAGAAGAAGAAGAAGAAGAAGAAGAAGAAGAAGAAGAAGAAGAAGAAGAAGAAGAAGAAGAAGAAGAATGTTGAAAGTAAGTTTTACAGCGATTTCAAAAGACGAATTGAAGGAATTGTCAATAAGAACAGGGAACCTAAAGAGAGGGAAATAGTTGCTAATAATTGAGGCTCAGAACAATGTAATTGGAGCCAATTATGTAAATTCCAAAGTATATAAAACACAGAAGGTTAGCAAATGCTGACTGTGCAGAACTAGTAATGAAAAAATCAAATAAATGATAGATGAATATGGCAGGCTAGCTTAGATAGAGTTCTCAACGAAGCATGACTGAGGGGGAAGGGTAAACCTCTGGGAACTATGCAAAGGACTAAGAGTTGACAGTTCAGATCAACGGTATACGCCCAAACCAGAATCTGTGTCGGTTTACCCAATCCAAGCCAGAAGACCAAATCTAAATATCGTGCACAAGAAGAAATCACTATCAGATAGTGGATTTCGCTGTTTTAGTGAACCACGGGGTGATATTGAAAGAAAGCGATTAAAATATGGATCATGAAATTGATAGTTGTGCCTATCAATGTCCGAGCACTGGGAACGATCCTGACAGACATTAGCATGGAAATCTGTAGTAGAATAGAGACCATCCAGAAAACAGCACCATTGTAAACCGCTAAAATACCAAAAAGAAAGCCGGAGTATTGATCAGATTCACTATCACTCAGTTTCTGGTCTACAAAAATCACTGCATAATAATAACGCCTCCTTGTCTCTAAAATTCAGGCAAAAACAAACCCGGAGATTCCAGTGACCGAAACGTTGTCAGAAACACAACAAACATGAGGTGTGTGGCTTGAACAAATCGATGGGTAATAGTTACTATACCTCGTCTCAGTTTATCGTTGAAGAGTTCCTTGTCATCGTCATATAAGAGATAATGTCGGTATACTTCCGTATAACTTCAATATTAAGGATTTTAGTTACTCAATGTACATCAAAATTTGCATAGTTAATGGACCGGCTTGATCACCGTCTTGCATGAAACATCGTTACCAATCTAAATATTTCACTGTTTACTGGTTAATCGCTTGTCAATATTCTTTAACGTCTGAATGTTCGTCTTCTCACCTTCGTTTTTTAAAGATATCTCCTTTCTATTTATTCGTGTTGTCGCAATTCATGTTGATGATTGTGTTTCTTCTTTAATAGACGTGCAATTGTAGTTTATGGTAGGTCAGTTATTTCAACTAACTATTCAACTGATGATTTGTATGGAAAAGTTGTTGCTGTGATTATACCATACAAACCAATGGTATAAGCATATATTAGATTTTTCTCTTAGAGAATGAAAAATACTGATTCTTCTGGGATTTTTAGTTTGAAACAAATCATCTAATCTGGGCCAGAAGACAAAATCTTTGTGGATAAAGAGGAAGAAACATGTCGGGTATTAGATTTGAGTCTTTCGGCTGAAATTAAAAGAAACAAAAAGCTAGATAAGTATCAGGACCTCACTAGAGAGTAGGAGAAGCAGCGGAAAATGTGAGTGACAGTAGTGCCAGTAGTTGTTGGA
>OY735209.1:14450813-14478862 GCA_963457665.1 Thysanoteuthis rhombus
CATACTGATAATACCCATGAAATATAGAAAAGACAAGTGATAGACAATCCCCAAAACCTTGATGAAAACAAACTTGTTGATGTAAGGAGGGACATGATGAAGAATAAGAGATTCACAAACGAAGGACCGGGTGAAATCAAACAAAGAGTCAGAATAGAACGTACAAGTCAGAATAGAACACACAAATATAAAGTAATGAGACTACAGTAAGACATACGAATGATAAGCTAAAAAAGAACCCTGTAGGGCCCCAATACCTTCAACAGATGAATCCAGACGAATATTTGGAGGCCCTACAAATAGATTGGCACCGGAAAGAGCGGATGGATGGAACAACAAAGAAACACGTAAGGGAGAATCAACAACTTGTGAGTGAATATTATGATGAGATACGTCAACCATAAGACGAAATATCATTTGAGCTCACAATGCTAAAATCATTGACATGTCGAAGGGCAGAGAATTACAGAGAAAAGAAGCCATGAACAACCATAGTAAAAAAAGTAAATATAAAAACGGGAAATATTGCTACAGAGGACATTCTCGAAGCTCAAAAGCAGGATCTTACTGAACCCAATGAAATAATATACACATCAGTAAAAGTGCGAAAATATAAACGCATAAAAAGCCAAAAAAAAAAAGGAGAGAAAACCAAAATAGACATTTAAAAAAAATCAAGTTAGAAAATAAAGATTGAAAGAGAAATTGAAATAATGCTCGGAGAAAGTTCTATAATGGATGAGCTTACAAGTTCTAAAAATGTTGACAGCAGAAAAGCCAGGAAGGTGAAGAAAAAAATATCAAAATATCGAAAACCCCCAAACGATATGCAATCTATCAAAGAGATATTAGAACATAAAGTACAGCTAGAAGCCCCAAAGAATTAAAAAAGAAATCTGAAGAGAGAACTAAATCTTTCAGACAAAGTGAAATATTTCAAACTGGTAAAGACGATTCTACCGAGAAGTAGCAAAACAAAAATAGCAAGAAAATAACCCGTACCAACAAAGACCAAGACTTCTTACTGAATAACTAGAAAGATGAAGAGACGTAAAATGAACATGCTATATCGATAACGTGGTAGAAGAAGAAAGAAATGAATCGATGTAAAGATAGCAATGGCAGGATGTTTCAAATTCCGAACTACAATCAACGCTAAAAAAATATCACACAAATAGAAATTACCTGGCATTGATAATAAGCCCAACTTTCAGTTTTCCTCCCCTTACATAGTGAAGAAGTATTATGAGATACCGAACTCACATGAAAAAGCATCGGATTAGCTAGCAAACGGGGGTACTATGCCTCCTACTTGAATAAAAGATACAGTTAAGCACTGAGAATTATAGACCTATAACATGTCTCCCTACGACTTTTAAAACCCTATCAGTATCAGCAGAGTGTATATATCCTTATACAGAAGAGCGTAACCAATTCTCGATAGAATGGGATGGCTGCCGAAGAGAATCTAACAGATTTAATAACCAACTCATGATAAACAGCATTATCCAAAAGATTTGTCACTTTAAATGCAAGAATCTAAGCAATGCGTGGATCAATTATGAAACTAACCTTGTATAATATTCCTAATAAAGGCTTTAGAACTCAAGTTCTCTCCAACTATTTGTGAACTTCTTGCAACATGATATATCGTTATGGAACGCTGACCTTTTCTTTTCCCATTCAAATGGGATCATAACAGCGAAGAATATCAGCATTAACTGCAGGATATTCCATGGGGGTCTATTCTCTTATCTGCTTTTTACGTATCTCACTAATTCCCTTATCCATTGAGCTGAACAAAACTGAATACGGATACAAGATAAGAGACAATATAATCCGTTATCTTTTTTGCATGGATGATCTGGAATCATATAGCAAAAATGACAATGAACTTAAGGCGTTTTTAAAGAGTTGAAAAAATTCAGTGATGATGTAGGAATGGAATTTTGCCTTGGTAAGTATAACGAGACCATGATCAGTAGGGGTTCCATAGAACCAATAATATTGATAATGATATTGATAATAGCAGTAATAAGAGAACTAGAACAAAAAGTTGTGTACACATATCTAGAAACTAATGAAAGAGAAATTCAACGTGCCAGTATGAAAGAAGAGAGGAACAAGTGTTTCTGAAAAGTGCGTTCAGTACAGAAAACCAAAGTGAATTAAGACAATAGATCAAAGAACATCAACATTTTTGATATTTTTGATGTGGCATCTAGTCTTAAAGCAATTAACTGGAATCTAGACGAGATTAGAAAGAAAATGGCACAGAAATCAGGAATTGACTAATGTGATATTGAATACACCATTCAAAAGCAGGCATTGATCATCTGTTTTAGCTCAGGGGTAACAGTGGTGGGTGATCGGTGAAACTCAAATTGACATACAAAATAGAAACAATAATGGATTTGAACTAGTATCTCAAAATCAATCAGCACCGATTGTTGAGACTTGTTAAGGAATATGAAAATACCAAAACATTGCACTCAATCGTGGAAGGAAGTAAAAAAAAAAGTTTGCAAGAGAACTGGACACAAACTATGGACAGTGAAAAGTACTCACAGAATGTAGATGTGGAAAAGATAAAACAACATGCAAACGTCCAGGACCGTAAACAGCTTGAGGTAGATTGGGGAAAGAAACCACTGTGTGGACAATATCCATTCCGAGGTAAAGACACCCATTTATACAAGAAAAACACCCACCAGTAGCTCCAGAGCAGTGGATTGAAAGTAGAAACAAAGAGATTTATAGTGGCCACTCAAGACCAAAGCTTGAACAGTTTCAACTTTCAAGAAAATATTATTAAACAAAAACAATGCCAACCCAAATGCCTCTTCTGTGATCTGCATGTAGAAATAATAACCAACCTCTAGCTACTCTATTTTAACACATTACGTACTTTGCCCAAGACATGACAGAGAGGGCCAATATTTACACTGGAAAATCTGCAAGCAGTAACGAATCCAATAAATGACATTAACGGGTATAAGCATCAACCAGACCCAGTATCTGAAGGATAGAATACCACGATGCTATGGAACTTTGCTACTAATACCAACAGGGCCATTTAGTTATCAAGGACTACCATAAAAAAACAAAAAAACTTCCAACTGACATGAGAGTGACTCCTGACTATAACGTATCAGTAAAGGACTTCATGAAACTGGGCAAGTACAAGGATCTTGATATCGAAATATGAAAGGAAACACAAACTATCCCCGTTATTGTCGAGGCACTGGGGATGGCCAAGGAAGGTACTGCAGAACATTTCGACAAAATTCCTGGCGACCCTTCTCTCTGTGAAATCCAGTAGATAATGTTTACAGGTACTGACTGTGTATTGAGAGGAGCACTATGATCTATTGCATACTAGTGTAATGTGCAACACTCGAAATAAGACTGCAACATAAAAAAGAAAACGGTAACAAACAAAGGAAAACTAGAAAAAAAAATAACTAGTACATTACGACAACCTTCATTTGCCTTAAGTTTTTGGTAAGTGATAATAATAATAATAATAATAATAATAATAATAATAATAATAATAATAATAATAATAATAATAATAATAATATACAGACCAGAGCACTACTGGGAACTGCATGGATACTGAAGAAAGTGCTAGAAATATAAGGACTGCAACGCTAACTGTCAATAGTGACCCAACAGAGGAAGGGAAATGAAAGTGGAAAGTGAAATTGTAGCACAGACATGATAGGCAAAATAGAGAGGAGACGTTAGCTGAAGACCTGAGGAGACTTATTGTCACCCAGCCTTCAGCGATAACCACTGGGCAACCAGTGTGAAACTGTAAATCGCAGTATTACTGCGACCTATGAGTACTAGGAGAGGAGGGCTGGAGACTTGAGGACACTTGCTGTCACTCAAACTCCAGCGGTTACCACCAGGCAACTGGTGTGAGATTCCAAATAATAATAATAATAATAATAATAATTAAAAAAGTACTAAGAACTGTTAATATAATTACGATCCGACAGGCCAATAGTAAATGCACCCTGTATTTTTTTAAAGAATTAGATACATAGAATTCTCTATGACTTTTAGATTAAAACGGATTAGCCAATCCAGGCCAGAATATCAGATCTTGTTATCGTGAATAAAGAGAATGGAAAATATGTCATGTGGCAATTTTACTGTACCAGTAGAACACAGAGTTGATGTAAAGGAAACAAATGCTGGATGAATATTCTGGCCTAGGCAGAGAACTGAAGAAGCAGTGGGACATGAAGTTTAAAGTAATACCAATCGTTGAGGGAGCACTAGGAATGATCCCAAAAGCCCAGTGAAAAAGCAAGGGGAGGCTTGGAAATCCGAGGAAGAATCACAGCCATCTAGACACTGACATGAGAAGAGTGCTGGAGTCAGAGCCGGTCCAGGGCATAAGTGAACTAAGTGTCTGCTTGGGTCCCCAGGGTAACCAGAGGGCACCCGAAATCAATGGGGGTACAAGAGCTGGACATCCTCTCCTGCATCATCAACAGTCTTTTATCGCTCATCATTGAACATAGACCTTCGCAGGATTCGCTACAACTCCCTATCATGGGTGTCGCGGAGCCAATTCCGTCTGAACGTTTCTAGTTCGTCATACCATCTTGTGATTTGCCAGCCTCGATTCTGCATATGATCTCTGGGGAATCCATGTCGTGAGTCGTGATGTACATTGGTTGTCTGTCATTCTTGCAACACGACCAGCCCATTGCAAGTTGATTCTTCTTATGGGTTCTACGATTTCTCATATTCCTGTTTTTTTCCTCAATATATTGCGCCGTCTTGTGATCTCTCCATCTGCAGTAGAGCATAATTCTTTCATGTGCACGTTGCATATTCTGCTTACGGCCAAAACAGAGGCTTTGGCCAGGCCTGACTGGAGAATTGGAGAGACTTGCTTAGAGTGTAAGTAACCAGGTACCACAAGTGAGGAAGCTGAATGAGTACAAAATAATAATAAAAATAATTAGAGATAATAAACAAGCAAAAAGGTTTTGATAATGACATTGGTGATAATATATAATAAATCGTAGAACAGGCGGATTTCACGCCTTGGGGTTCCATTTGGTAATTTATTATCGTAGTCCGTCTCAGAAGTTTCAGAAGCGTCAATGTGTTTATATTGCAAGCTCCACGAAGACAAAATCACTTAGCCCCAGGGGATAGCAGAAAAAGCCTTTGAAGGGGTCACAAGATAATTCATGTTTTCTTTTCGGGTCGTCTTTCATCTTTTGACAAGCTAAAAAATGTTCCCTGATGGACTTGTTTTATTTGTTTTATCTTTGCCTTGACATGAATCGGAAAAATTTACAACGGTGTTGCCAATTTAGCACTCTTCGCGCTCAGTTCAGCACGTTTATTGTTTAGGCAGCGTGAAAAAATCGTTAAAGTAGCACAGGCATGCATCAACATTTTGGTCATCTGAGGTGAGCTTTTTCAACCATTTTTAGTATCCTTCTGGTGTGTTTTGGCCATCTTTGGTGTTTATTCCAGCTATTTTCTTTTTCTTTTTTTTTTTTAGCGCTTTTTGGATGTTGGATTAGCACAAAAATACATGAGGGTTGGCAACACCACTTATCAGGGTGCTGAAGAGCTGAGTGGCCGAGTGGTTTCACGGTGAGGAAAATGAACTCAGCGAGCTGAGATCCAACTCCGACTGAAAGAGTGCGTGTCAACTTCACACTGATATCACTGGGGAAAACGTGAATCTCTCCTATAAGTTATGTTTGAAAATAGCACTGGATCAAGTGAGTGACACCACTTCGGATACTTTTTGCTCTCTGAATCTATTTCAACCACTAACAAGAGCTGAGACTGAGAAACTTGTGATATGTGGAACCTGGACAGGAAGCCGTAACCAGCGTAATTGGACTACTCAGCTTGACATCGAGGCGTGGATGGCTGGGCTGTAGAATGGTGAAAGTAGAATTGGTAGCAGCATTGAGGATCGTTTTTCAAGTCCTTTCATCTTTTTGATTTTTGTCGATTCATAAATTCATCATCATCATCATCATCGATCGCCGTTGGACACAGACCTTTCCCAGGATTCACCACAATTCTCTATCATTGGCGTCGCTTAGCTAGTATTTTCTGAATTCGTCTAGTTCATCTATCCATCTTGCATTCTGTCGGTCTCAGTTTCACATATGGGCTATGGGGTTCTATGTTGCGAGTCGTGATGTCCATCGGTTGTATGTCATTCTTGTAACATGTCCTGCCCATTACCATTTGAGTTTTTTAATAGTTTCTATGATGTCACGGACTCCTGTTTTCTTCCTGATATACTGTGTTATCTTGTGAACTCTCCTTCTAAGGTTGATCATGATTCTCTCATGTGCACGTTACATGCTTCTCAGTTTGAACGTCTGTCTCCTGGTTAGGTTCCATGTTTCAACTCCATAAGTGACTATCGGGAGGATGCATTGGTTGTATACTCTTCTTTTTGGGATTATTGGATCGTCTGGATTTTGAAAGTTCAGCTTGCTCTGCCGAAGGCTTGCCATCCTAGAATGATTCTTCGCCTGATTTCCTCCTCTTTTGAGTATCTCATGGAGATTTGTTGTCCTAGGTAGATGTAGTGGTCTACCTTGCTCAGTTTTGCATTTTCTTTCTTGACATTCATGTTCTTATTCTCAATATAATTGTTGCACATGATTTTCGTTTTACTGAAGTTCAAGTGTAGGCCGACTTTTTTGCTTACTTTGTTTAGTTAATCTAGCATTAGTTGGAGGTCGTGTAGGTTCTCTGCGAAAAAGACGATGTCGTCTGCAAATGTACACTTGCTTAGATATTTGCTGTCTAATTTCATTCTTCTATTTTCTCAGTCCAGGTTTCGGAAGATCATCTCGAGGCAGGCTGTAAAGAGTTTGGGTGAGCTGTTATCACTTTGCCTTATTCCTTTTAGGAGCTGGAACGGTTCAGAGTCCTGATGAAAGTGTTGCTGCGATTGTATAAATGTTGCAGTACAGTATACAGGGTGTACACTATGACCATGGGAATTTCTACAGAGTCGAATACCGTCTTGAAATCTATGATTGCTACAGCGAGTGGCATTTTGTATTCTACTGCTTTCTCTTTCAGCTTATTTACTGAATGAAGATGATCTATGGTCGCGTAAATCCAGCCTGTTCTCGTGGTTTGTTTCGTCTAGTGTTATAGTAATCCGGTTGGTGATGATTTTGTGAATTACTTTCACATAATCCAAAGATATGTGTGGTTGTCCACACAATATCTTTTCAACTTCTCAGTGAAATTCAATGATATTTTGTGGAAAATTTTGGATTATTTGCTAAGGAAGAATTGATGAAATTTCGGCATGGATACAGAAATGTTTTTTTTTCCCTTTCGATTGAGAGATAGTTTTTCATATATTAAGACAACAGTCAGAAATTTAGGAAATTAAAACTTACACAATTAACTCTCCTAAATCGTAGCTATACATGAACAGATTTTCGTTAAGCTTCTATTTAACGTTGGCAAATACTTTTACGCGTATCTTTTTCTATAAAGACCGATGAGAATAATGTTGATGAGTATTCTCAACAGAATTGGTTTTCCATCGACTATGCTAATTGTTAGTATACAACGTTTAATCCAACCAAAATTTGATCAAAACTTTTTGTTCACAATTACTTGTTATCGTTTCAATCGATCCATTCTCCTCGAGGAAGTTCTTTAGTCCAGTTCATTTTTCACTCGACCAACATTTGATCAAATTCCAGTATTCATATTTACTAGTCTATCAATCCATCCTGTAATCTGACCTTCTTTTAGTCCGACCAACATTTGATTAGAAAGTATTATTTACATTTATTATGTGCGTATCTGTATGAATACAGTCTACTTGAGAGACACGCTGCTTGGGAAAAGAGAGGTGTGTCCGGATGAGGAGGAGTCGTTGAATCGGTATTGCGTAATCTAATACCAACACTCCTTTCGGTTATGACGTCGGATAATCCGACCAAGTAGCTAAATTAATCCGTCTCTGGAAACACGGAGGAAAGACTCTACAAAACATTCGGAAAACTCGTTTGCACACATGCTATAACGTTCAGTGATCGTCAGTTTTGAGAATTCTTTGTCTATTTGAAGGAAAGGAGAGGTTTGTTTGTTTTTTTCTTAATATAACAGGAGTACCTACTTGCGGTGCCAATATATCAGTAACTGAGACATACATTCGTCCTTTCTAATTTTGACATTCCAAGTTTATTTTGGTCCGTTGATAAACATCTCACTCCAAGATGAAATATATTTATCAGGCACATTCTCTGCATTCTTTTTATGCATATTGATACAATTCTGTTTAGTTTTTTGTATCTTTCGTTTTATATTCATATATATATAATTATATATATATATATATATATATATATAATACGAATGAGAAATACAAAATAATATAACAAAATATAATACATTATCCGATGTATGATGGGTTTATTTCATGGAGTGTTCGATAAATTCAACATAAAACATTAAGATAATTTAAAGTAGAGCTTAGAATTTAATAGAAAGAACACAAACACCATTATGTTTCTACTTTGCTCGGAATTCTTTAGGCGAATAAGATTTGCCTTAAGAAACCCAAACAGGGCAAAAACATAAATATATTTGTGTGGCGAACCTTCCCTTCATCATTCATGTATATATATATATATATATATATATATATATATATATATATATATATATATATATATATATATATACAGATATATATATATACAAATATATATATATATATATGTATACATATACAAATATATATATATATATATACATATATAAATATATATATATGTATAGATAAATATATATATATGTGTGTGTGTGTATGTGTGTGTATATTTATATATAAAGTACAAATCAGTCATACAGTTTAATAAAGTGCTCGATACATTCAACATAAAACATAAAATCAAGTTATAGTAGAGCTTAATATACATTTGTGTGTGCGATTATTGCATGTATATACATTATGTATATATGTTTATATATATATATATATATATATATATATATATATATATATATATATATATAATATATATATATATATATATATATATATATATATATATAGAGAGAGAGAGAGAGAGAGAGAGAGAGAGAGAGACAGAGGAAAATTGGAAAATAGGTAGTTAAATTCCATAATATCATTTGAGTAAATTCAAGAAAAGTGTAAAAAGGAAAGTCAAACTTTTTAGTTATGGTTTTTAGGAATAATAGTTTTTAATAAACCTTAACTGGTTTCGTACAGGTCTTCAGAAGGCTGATGCGATTCTATTATAGTTTTTTTTAAAAGAGTAGAAAGAGCAGGGATTTAGAGGTTTTAACATAATTCGGTCCATCCTCGACGTATGTATCAAAATTAGATTTTCAGAATCATTTTTCTTTACTTGAAAATACAATGCAAAATATATTCTTAGATTCAATTAAAAAAAAAAAGGATTTGGGCGACATTTTCTGTGTAACAATAATTCCAGGGTGGTTTTGATAAGGATATATTTGGTTTCCCTCATAACTCTTCTGCCCCGTCCCTGTATTAAGGCATGGTTATGTGGCATCTTGGAATCCAAAATGTAATGGTAGTGTCAGCTCGTTATCGTAAGAGGACGGCATTGTATCTGTAGTTAGCTTTTATCTGTTAGTCAAAGAAATCGCTGAAAGATTCAGGTAAATTTATGTCAATGTACGAGGAAAATTTACGACACCTCAATATTAATTGTCCCAGTCAGTATCTCTTACACCTTTTCACTTTCTCTTTTCTCTCTCTCTCTCTCTCTCTCTCTCTCTCTCTCTCTCTCTCTCTCTCTCTCTCTCCCTCTCTCTCTCTCTCTGGCGAATCCAATCCTGGGGAAGGTCTGTGTCTAACGACGTATGTTGAAAGACTGATGATGATGATGACATGCACTCACGCACACACACACACAGACACACACATACTTCTATGAAAAGGATCTCTCCAACAGCCATGGTAGATATTTTTCCATCTTTATGAAACGGTTCATTTTTTTCTTTTTTTAAACCTTTTTTATTTTTCGTTTTTTTTTTTCTTCACCCCTGTGAATTCGAACACGTAGTTGGATAAGTAAAGCTTAAACAGAGAAACATTTAAAAGAACGATGACGGGACCAAGAGGGGCAGGAGAGAAATTTGGTCGCCCGGGTGGGACATGCACACGGGCACAGGTAAGTGGACTTAGCTTTTCAATAGATAGAGCCATAGTTCTTGGAGCTGTGAGCCTTAAGTACTGTTTATCTTTATGTACATGTATGTGTGTGTGTGTGTGTGTGTGTGCGTACGTGTATATGTATACGTGCATCAATTAATCCGTAGCCAAATGAGAAAATATATTTATATTACGCCATAAGTAAACATTTAAAGAAAAAATATATTTCTTTGTCAAAACAATTAACCGAAAGCTTTCACACACAAGGAAACTGAGTCAGTCTACCAATTCATCAACAGACAGCTGTTTCGATGTATTACATCTCTCCAATGTGGCTATAGACTTTCCATTATCCCATCCAGTACTGCAAGGCAGGATTGAAACCTTCGCTTCAGACCCGGAGACTGATATCCTACCTCTGGGCTACGGAACTGGACGGTCAGTTAGGATGGATTTAAGCGATATTTATTTACCCAGAACCCCCCCCCTCTACCAGAGTGCTCTACTCCTGCGAAAGAGCATTGCATAAGCTTACGATGGATACCTCACTTAAAGAATGCTCAACCCTGGATAGATGAGCATTAACACAAACTAGTTCATGTTTCTATCCTCTCCAGGACTCATCAGGCGAATTCCAGCTCTACTCTAAAACAACTTGACTTTTGAAGTACAAAGTTGAATGTATCGAGTACTCTATGAAATAGATCCATCACATATCAGACACCGCTTTATATTATGCTATATTGCTAACCTGATCTCTACCATATATATATATATATATATATATACATATATATGTATATGTGTGTGTGTGTGTGTGTGTAATATCCGACATAGGGAATAAAGAATTTTATAACTAATTTTTGGTTGGATGGAAATACTTACAGTTCTGAGCTAAACAACGGTGATGATCCGGGGAGGGGGAGAAGGAGCCCTGGACGGGATAGAAACCACTTCCTTTTCCCGTGTCTATGTGCTCTAACTGCTTGAGCTACTGAGATCTTCTCAGTGAGCAGAGGTCGAAATAACACCCATTACCCGTTCCTCCCCTTTCCGATCGCTGGCAATTGTTTGTCTATGCGCTGTCAAAACTACTTGTATCTTTTTTAACCTACGTCTGGGATATCACCAGTATCTATTGGTTTATCACTTCGTTGCCAAGCTACAACTCTTTTTTTCCCTATGCTACTGTCAATATTCCACAAGACCTGAAATATGTTCTCTATTGCAACTTGAAAATTTGTCATGTTGTCTTTCTTATCTGGGCATGTTTTCCACTCAATAACAATTCTATTCCTTTGAGTTTTAAGGTTAAATTTATATCAGCCCGCTACTACTCCATGGCCATTTCCTATGTCTCCCTTTTTTCGGTAACAGTTTGATGTTATGGATCTTGTCATGTATTATAAAGTCAACTTCGTTATTTGTTATGCCATTTAGGCTTCTCTAAGTCCACTGCAACCATCTCGTTTTTTTGTGGGGGGTCGAATGAATTAGTTATCTCCAATCTGAATCTGAGTTTGAAAAATTGACTTGCGTATCACCTCTCTCGTTTCTTTAGCCTATTCCATATTTTCTACACCTGATTCTCCAACCTTTCTTTTACTTGCTTCAACAATAAAGTCTCCCTTGAGTATTATGGTAATTAGTCTCCTTTCGATTCTTTATCCTACTGATGTTATCATAAAACTGGTCATAACTTTTCGAAATTGGTGCATAAACCTGGATTACCTCTGGTGTGTAAATCTTGCTTAGTTTAACTACTACTATAAGGGATATTCTGTCTAATATGCTATCAAAACTTGTAATGTTACCTGTAATGTTATTAGTGGCTAAAGGTCCTACGTCACCGAATCCTTCTGTCCCTTATTATGAATCTCAAGCTGTGAGAGATTTCCCCCTTTTCCGTGGGTTTCACTGATACTTACGGTATGCAAAAGAATGCAGAGAATACAGGCAACAAGTACCTTTTGATTTGTGAGAAAGTAAATGCGGTAGTTAATTGGGTGGGTGTGTTTTTTTTTTTTTTTTTTTTTTTGTTTTGTAATTCGTTTGTATGTTATTGCCCGTGCCAGATGTTATAGAATTCATGGGGATAGGTGTAAATAGTTGGCAGAGTTGATATTATGAAGCCAAGTGTAGGCAGGTAGGAAGGAGTCGTAGAAATGGAATCCAGCTTACTGAAACACAGGAATGAAGTGTCACTTGTCTAAATTAAATATGCAGATAATGTTTGTGTATGGCCTACGTTAATGTATCTTATACAGTAGATAAAAATGATCTACTTATCTAATTCCGACATTTGATACTTCATTCTGAACTGGGTACTGCAGATTCAATAACAACGCAAATGTACAAGCTGACAAATAGATCGGAAAATATGTAGTTTCTCTCTTACCAAACGGGTGGCCAATTCGTCTACCTTGGGAAGTCAACATGCAAAAAGTTGATATTGAATTCTACTCATGCAACGTCCAGTATCTCGAGGTCGCCAGCCGCCATTCAGGCTCACTCAGAGAATAAGAAAAAACGAAAAACAAGTACGTGTAGACAGTCCCCGATTCAGATATCTAGATGAAAAAAAAACGAGCAAAAAAGATTGAGATGAAGGTATTAGTCAAAAATTAATAATAACGGTTAAGAATGATTCATATAAAAAATAATCGCAAAATATTTTCAACACTGATACCAAAAATACATAACCCATGATGTTAGAGCAGAAAGTATGCTCAAAAGTCGGATTTTGACCTCTGCAAGCCAGCGAAGTTCTCGTAGCTAATTTTGGGAGCAGCAGGTGTGTTAAACACTGCTCCCCTCTGGTAAAAGGGACGTAAGTCTAACCGAGAACTTATTATTTACTTCCGATCTACGATGTCTACTCACTGCCGTAGATTGACAGCCAAAGTTGAGTTATGAATAAAAACGACTAAGAAATGAATGGGTGGAGGTAAGTAGTATAGAAAAAAAAATGATAAAAACATGATGAGGAGCTTTGAAAGAGAGGAACGCGTGTTGCTTCCGAGTCATGGATTTGGCCAACAGAGATTTAGTGAATGGGATAATCCGAATTCAAGTGAGATACGGGGCTGTCTGATTAGGGATAAGCCATAAGTCGACGGTTCGAATAAATATCATGTTAAGACCAGATTTGAATAGGTTAACAGTGATTGTCAGAAAATAAGTGACCCGGAGAGAAAATCGTTAAAGAGTGGTAGGTAACGTTCTTAACATGGAAAGACCACTGTTACTTTGATAAGCGGGCGGATAATAAGAGAGAAGAAGAAAAAAAGAATTATTTCTTTTAAGAATCAATTCTTGAGATAAAAAATGGAATATGAGAAAGAAAGAAAGAAAAAGAGAAAGTACATTGAACAACGTTTACAACTTATGTATACACTTCTCCACAACACTTTCAAAAATATGGATGCAGAGCTATTTAAAATGCTGCGTAAAACAGTGACACCACATTTAGAATCCTGTCACGTATTCAAAACAGTTTTGTCTTCGTACTGTTGATGTATAAAAACAAGCGTCTGAATTATATCAATTCCGACCACTGTGTGCTTTAATTTCAAATTGAGTTGTCATTAAAAAAACTGGGATGAAGGTAAATAGTAATCGAAATTAATACAATGAATTACAATACTTCGTCTCATCATACAATAAAAAAAATGAATAATAAAATAATTACTTGTCAGGTCGCATCTGGAATTCGACTCCTGCATTCGGTCGTCCCGAAACAAATTTAACAAAGGCTCCATAGAAAGCGTTCGAAGGAAAGCCACAAAAATGATCTCCAGCACCAAACATCTGCTATATTCGTAAAGGCTAAGTGTACTTGATCTGGACACGGTATCCTACGGTAAAACCCGTGCTTATCTAATAAGGATACACAGGATAACTTCAGGTCTACACGCCATCGATCAAGACTGTACTGCATCTGTCTAGATGGAATCATGCTAAAGCTATCCCAAAGCAATGCAACCACAGTAAAGCCGTGTCACAAATAGACAGCTTCCTTGGTGGACGTGGGTTCGAGTACCGCACAATGACTATTTGTATCTATTCAATTATAGACTGTTTATGGATTCATCTGGGATTGTTCAACATGTTAACATCGGTTAACGTAAATCCCAGATGAAATATAGTTTTCCTCTATTGTCTTTAAAATTATCAAACACGCATACACACATACGGATATATATGTTAAAAAAATCAATTGGAAACAAAATATTTGTTTTATATTAATGTTTTAGTACAGACACAAATGTTGCCAGATGTTGCCAAATATTGCCGAATGTGGCTGAATGCTGTCATAATTGTATATACAACGTCGCAGGTTTTGAATAGAGTCTGCTCTCTTTCCTGTTCTTCTATTCACCGGATGTTACCGATTTATTTTTGTGAACAATAAATTAGACGAGTCTAATTATCACATATGCCAGACTGAACTTGATATCAGTTCATCCTACGAGTAATGTCCGAAATATAAAGTGATAGATTGAATGAAGCTTACACCATTCTAAAACGCCCAAATTGAAACATTACATGCCAGTTCGAGTTATTACAGTTATAGACGAGTAACTTACGTCGTCACGGTACGATTCAACTCAGTATAAATTTCGACGGATTATATTTCGGCAGACTCCTGAAGCATCCAAAAATGCTCCAAAAAGTGGGCTCGTCTGATATGCCAGGTACAAAAAATAGTGACTAGACATTTAGCCCAAACCATGGAATTTAGACAAAAATTGGCTTCCAGTCTTATCTGAAGGTCGCCTTATCCGCCGAAAGATACGGTATTCGGCTACCTATTTGTTCTTCCCACAGATTGGTGTCTACAGAGCACCGTAATGTCGTGGGGTGTTGTTTTCATTGTTCACCTGTCGATCGTTTGTTTTTTTTAATTTTATTTATTCGATTCCCACTAGGTTTGGCATGTATGTGCAAGCTCACACGTTTTGAAACCAGCGCATGAAGGAAACTAATGTGCACATAAAAGGTTAGTTACCTGAGATAATGTCGTAATTAATAATTGTACTTGTACTTTTCAGAATCGATGATGATGATGACAATGATGATGATAATGAGGTATTATATCGTCTGTATATGTAAAAGCCCTGCTGCTCCCACTTCTAAAGCTTGGACTGTCATAAGTTACGAGATTAACACACTTAAGTCTCTGGTTGAGACCCAGCAGGTAACTAAAATAAACAGAAATCTAAGCACACAGCAACAGCAACAACAACAACAGTAACGACAACAACAGCAACAACAGCAACATAATAATAATAATGATGATAATGATAATAATAATAATGATAATAATAATGATAATAATAATGATAATCACAGATATTGGTTTGAGAAATTCACCACACAACACACAGGCTCATCCACTGACTCCAAGATTGCCTAAATGAAGGTTAAGTACCAGAATGGATGACCAGAGGCAGAACCACCCTCATTCAAAAGGTCACTGAAATGGTTGGAAATCAGGCAAGCAATTATAGACCAATCACGTGCCTACCACTGATGTGGAAAATCCTGATCGGACGGATAGCAGAGAGAATATAGTTGGAAAGAAGAGGACTATTACCAGAATGATGCAGGAGACGAACCAGAGGAGGTGACTTGCTCTACATTGACCAGATGATCTTGAAAGAAATAAGAAAAAATAAGAAATAGCGTTGCAATGGGATGGATACACTACAAAAAAACCATACGACATGATTTCACACAGCTGGATACTCGAATGCCTCTGAATATTCAGGATCAGCGGACCAGTGGTGAGATCCGTAGCCAACTCTATGAAGAACTGGAAAGTAGACTTGTCAGCTACAAGAAAAAACTTAACAGAGATGAATATAAGAAGGGGAATCTTCCAAGGAGACTCGCTATCCCCACTACTATTTGTTCTAACTATGATACCACTCAACAGAATCCTCAAAAGTAGCGAAGGATGCCAAGTCTCCTGAGAAAAGGGAAAAGTCAATCACCTAATATACATGAATGACAGGAAACTATTTGAACTGGGGAGAGCTCAAAACGTTGTTCAACAATGTGAAAGGATGCAATGATGACATTGAGATGGTGTTTTGGATGGAGAAGTGTTCACTAATGGTAATGCTCAAAAGAAGGCTTACAGCAGAAAAAGAAATCGAACTCCCGGATAGCAAAAGATTAGAGCATTGACCAAATAAGACCAATACAAATACCTGGGAGTTCTTAGATGTGACGCGATAAAATGGGAAGAAATGAAGGAGAAAATAAGAAAAGAATACAATAAGAGGATAAAGAAAGTATTAAAGAATGGTTGTATCAGTAGGAAGTTATACAGGACCATTCCTCAGATGGACAAAGGAAGAACTCTAATCAATGGACCAGCGAACAAGGAAGCTTAAGATAATACACAAGGCCTTACACCCCAGAGATGACACAGGTCCGTGAAAAGAAAAGAAGGCGAAAGAGGAAACATTGGCATAGAAGACTGGGTCCAAAGGGCCGAAACAGGTTTAGAAAAGTATGTTAAGCGAACAGTGAAGACATCATAGAAAGTCCCCGGAGCAGCGCAACGAACAACATAAAAGTAGAAAACAATGGAGCAGCCCAGCAAACAAGAAAAGAAAAATGGGAACAGAAGAAACTATACGGAGAATTTGAAAGACAGATACAGGATGTTGCAGACGAGAGATCATGGACATGGCCACGAAAAGGAAACCTGAAAAGAGCAACAGAATCGCCCATCATGGCAGCCCAAAACAAATGGTCAAACTATATCAAAGCAAAAGTTGACTGAATACAGACACACCACAAATGCCACCTAAGTGAGGAAAGGGATGAGACCGTGAACCACATAACTAGTGAATGTAATCAGCCATCCCTAAAAGAGTATAAACACAGACACGATAGAGTAGCATCATTCATACTCTGGGAACTGAGCAAACGAATGGAATTTAATCATGTGGAAAAGTGGAACTAGCACAAACCGGTGACTGCCTTGGAGAACGGAAGTCACAAATTGCTCTCAGATTTTAATAACGAAACTGACCACCCCATTCAAGCGAAAACCTGCCGTATGATAGATGAGGCTTTGCTGCAGATCACAGAGTAAATGAGGAAGAGGGTGAAAAGCTGGGAAAATACTAGGACCTGACAAGGAAGCTGAAGAAGATATGGAATATGAAAGACAGGGTAGAATTAGTTATGGTAAGTGCACTCATAACCGTACAGAAGACACAGAAAGCAAGATTGGAGGAACAGCGGATGAAAGGTAAAATCGAGACTGTGCAGACCACAACACTTGTAGGAACTGCACCAGTAGTGAGGAGAGTGCTAAAAATATGCGATCTACGATCCCTGCTGTTAGCAGTGGCCTAACAGGAAGAAGGGAGAAAAAACAAAAACATGAGGGGACAGCTTGCTGGCAATCAGACTCCAACTGTGACAAACACTGCACGGATAGGAGATAGGGATTGGGAAAGAGTTTAAGGAGTGCCGCTTACCATTGAGATCCTGTGGCTCCGTGGTCAGAGCGGGCGCACGTTAAGCGAGTCACCCTCTGGCGTAGAAGGCATAATGTGTTCGAATCTCACCAGTTATCTATTCCTTACTCTGATCAGCGGTCTTAATCTATTTATTCACTGTAGTATTGAAACCGGCCTTGACGGGGTTGTGATAAAAGAAAATAAAGATGGACAGTAGCAAAAGATGGAGAATATTTTACGATACTGCAATTTTTTTTTTTCAATTTTAAAATCGGATTACCGATACTAAGCTATCTGTTGATAACAAACATGGCATTAAGGAGATCAAGTCAAGGAGTGAGTTTAATGGTTTGATTTGGACTCATGCTTACCACTGAGTTCCTGTAGCTCTGTGGTAAGAGCGGTCGCACGTTAAGCGATAAAAAGTAGCAACAGTTAAGATAAATGGTAAATAGCTAACAATTAATAACAATTATTTACGATACTTCATTTCATGAAATTTTAAGAAAATTAAAAGGAAAGGAAAAATTAAAAATTGGATTATCTGCACTTAGTTTTCGTATTTCGAGCAACAGGAAAACGAACGGGAGAAACTCATGTGCTTCAATTATATCTCCATCTTTCTTCAAAATGTCTTCTGACAACGTCTACGAACTTTCTTTTCTCTTTCTCGTACAACTTTTTTTATTCCCCCTCCTTTGGTTCTCATCCAATTTTTCTTCTTTTCTTCTTTTTCTGTCTACATGTATATATATATATTTGCGTGTTCAAACGTGAGGATTTCGTGGTTTTCCTTTGTAGTCTTAAACATCTGGGAAGAATTGACTGCCTTTTTTTTAAATTTCTTCTTCTCCTTCTCTGTGTGGGTGATAGGCACATCTATGTTTCCATTTGAAGGTACTACTCTACGATCAACTCCACTTTCCTATTTCCGGTGGTTCCCCAGAAGGGCCAAAAAAAACCCCGTCCGGTTTTCACCAAAACCCAGGTCCTGACCATTCACTCGATTGATGAAGACTGAATCTCTGAGCCCAAAAGGATTATTTTTATTAACAAAATCAACACAGGAATTTCCTCCTGAAATTTGTAAGGTGTGTCAATTTTTAATGATAATCCTACGTGGATAATACATCGCCAACTAGTAACGCCTAAACACAGCCACATATGAAAGTATTACGTACGTGGGATGCATAATTACTTGTTAAGTGGGTTACTATTTGGAAATGCTGCCTCTATATTTAAAATCTCATCCATCTTTTGTATTGTGGGCTTAGTAAATAAGTTTTCTTTATACAAGACGGCTTTTTCGTTCATTTATTGGTAAGAAAATTCCTATTCTGATTGGCTCATTTTTCAAGCATTTTTTTCATCTTTCATCGTTCAGAGAACTTCTGCGGGACCAGCGAAGGTAATAATTCAGCAGAAACAATCTGAAATATCCATGGTGTTTATGTTAAATCAAAAGAAATGGCCGAGGATTGATCCACTGAACAGACGCACCACGTACAGATGGTCCTGTTGAGTTTAACGATGACCTGCTTTTGTCTGAACTCGATAGAGATGGTGTCGTTATAGTTGGAGAATTATTTCAAAAAATGAATTCATGCCATTCAAAGGTTCACCGTCATTTGAAAAAAATTAGAAAGTTGCCTTCACTTGGAAAATTGGGTCCTTCCATGACTTGATGGATTTCAACTGTGAACTCAAAGTTGATATCTACACTTTACTAGACTCTTTTTGAATCCATATCGCCATTTTTGGTGACTAGTGATGAAAAATGCAAAGCAACGCAATGGCTGAGTGCAGGCGAACAAACCGAAGTACAATCCACAACGGATCCCGATTTAAGGAATGTTCTAGTAGGTGGGATTGCGTTGTTGTGGTCCATTCAGGGTTGCTGCCGATCAATCTTGCCATTACAGCAGACATTGATTGTCTGCGGTTAGAGCGCTTCAGTAATGACTTGAAGTAAAAGAAGCCCAGTTTGATCAATTGAAAAGTATGAAGATTTCGATGGAGGTTGGCACTTGACCCCGTCAGAAACGAAGGATTGTTGCTATGATGTAGGTGACAAGCGGGTGATGACCGCATTACGACAGGCAAGCGGTGACCGAATTATGAACTATAAATAATCCGATCAGATTAGGGGTTATCATAACAACTGCCAAATCTATAGAATTCAATAACAAAGGTCAACATAGACACATAAACAAAAGCTGATAGGAATTTGATCAGCGATTTGAAGTGATTGGAGATATGGTGTCATCACGTGGTATCGGGACGTGATGAGAAAGACGTCACCTGATAGAGCCAATAAATAGAACTTCGAATTAAGATCATGGAGATCGTCAGTGACTCCATTTTGATGGTCCCCATGCCCCCTCCACAGAGGGCTCCCCGTTAGGGGTGGGTCGACAATGGCAACGATGTGACTCAGAAAGAATCGATATAATTCACAGCAGCATGATGTTAAATCAGTTCTAAATTCGTTTGACAAGTCCAAATTCAGCTATAGTATCACATAGAGCTGTAACTACGTTAAATGTCGAAGAGCTGTAAAGGGTAACCTCTGCAAATGTCACGTTCTTAAAAGTACAGCTTTCCCTACGTTCGAAGTGACAAAAGTAAAAATTAACGTGATGGTTTTATAATTACAAATGCCGCCTTTTCTCTTCATCTTTGCACAGGAACGATTGATCCAACTACAATGACTTTCAGCAGAAGTGATTCGGCGAGTAGCCAGCACCATCTGCCAATCGTCGATTACGTCTCCAATACTCCCAGAACACTAGTGTCTATTCTAATCTTCATCTCCCTATAACAAGTAACATAATTGAGTGTCTACTAATTACTTCACACCTACCACGGCTACAAAAAGTATGTTGATCCCTCCCGAGTATGCACAACCTCAGAAAGACCACATCTGAAAAGTTCGAAGAACTTGGCTTTGAAAATAACGATCATTGGTAACCTTGTCTCGATTTCCAATGGATGCCTCATGCCTTTGGCCTTGTGTCGAACTACGCTAAATGACTATCATCAGGTTAAACTTCCGTGTCATTACTTATTTGGAGAGGATGTAATTTAGACGAATATGTATGTTCGTCTGTTGTTTTATTTTTACCTGTGCACCTGGCCATACCGTTTTGTCTGCAGATTTGAAAATTGGTATCAGTACCCAACTAGACCTTTTCGAAATTTGATTTTTATTTTTGGGAAAGAAGTTGTTGTTTATACCTTTTTCGGGCATTATCTTGATGGGTTTATTGATTTATTATATGTCTCAGCGCTCCGGGTCTTACCATTTCCTCTACAAACTTGAAAATTGGCATCTGAATATCGATCTTTTCTTTAATTTTGTGAAAAATATTTTTTTGACTACTTGGGAGCTTTATTCTGACGGGTATAATAATAACATCTTGATTCTCCAGAATCTACTTGCTTGAAAAAAACCTCCTCTATTTTAGATGTTTCTTTCAATGTAAAATGCCACTGATATCACAGATGGAATTTATTCTTCAGTTGAATATTTTCACATGATTTCAACTTTTGACGTGACAATTTCTCAGTTAGCAACTGTAATGACAAGTTTCAGTTCTATCTAAGGGGATACACACGTACGTGGAGGCATGAACATTAAAATTTATATGAATGAAACGGGTAAGCACACAAAAATACACCATACGCCAGTCCAAGGGGAAGGGTTACACAGTATATTGAGCAATACTAATCTATATCTATAAAATAAAATGTCGTTGGTCATTAGCTAAGAGCAATACTAGGGCAAACACCGTGAATTAATCATTTATAGGGCTTTGCATAGTTTGGTACAAGGCCATAGCAGTGTAGCGCCAACTGCTGATCGAACTCACTACACTAAGGAATTGGTCTACAAGATGGATTCGCTAACCAGCACGCTACTGTTGGCACCCTAATATATTTACCAAGTTTTGGTCGGTCTGATACCAGGCCATTTGGGTGTGGCACCCAGTGCGGACTTAACTCAATATACTGACGAATTTATCTCCATTTTTAGTCAATACGCCACTTTCAGCGGCCTAGAATATTTAAGCTCGGTCTGACGCGAGGTTATTGTGGAGTGACACCCAGTGCAGATCGCATTTACTGTATCAACGAATGTTCTGCAGTACTGACTTGTTAGTCAGTGCGTCACTTCAAGCACCTTAAAAAAATTTCTGAGCATCGTTTCCGTCGGATTAATTTCTTGGACATCACTCTACGACAGGGGAACGTTAAATAGACACCTATATGAATCACGGTTACGACCTGAACCAGCTTTTTACAAAACAGCAACCAGGAAAGACAGAAGAATTGAAAATGCTGGTATGATAAGGGCTCTGCTGGGAAGAACCAATGACACAATCAAACAATTCTGAAATAAGAACGATACGTCCACCATTCGTGCGTCGATATCTGTGTTTTCCGATTATAAAAGGAATTCTCCACAAAGTATTATTAGTAGTAGTAGTACTCATAGAAGAAGTATGAAGAGGGGGAGGAGGGAAGTGAGGCTGGCTCATCGGAAAATCTGTTTATTGAAAACAGCAATCAGTGAGTTCAAATGAAAGTGTATATTATTCATCATTAATTCGTTCTGGCTATTTTCTTCCGATAAGTGGGCTCTAAATGAATATGTATTAGATTTTTAGCCATAAAGATAGCAGCAGATATGAAATTTTAATCGATTTAGGCCATTTTGGGGGACAGTTCCAGCTATCGATGATGGAGCTAAAGTCAAAAGCTTGATATGTCATCTATTGATCGGAGAATGTTCTATTAATGACACATTCTTCTTTCTTCTTCCTGTTGTTTAACCGATTGACTGAAAAGCGTCTGATGGAGATGTGGGGAAAAATCATTGAAAATGAGTATCGACGTAGCATTTTTGCAGCTATCTCTTTTGGTCGCAAGCAATTTTGTGGCTATTTCTTTCGTAGCTAACTCTTTTTGGGTTAAGCGAAGAATCACCCTAGATTGACAAGCTTTCGGCAGAGCAAACTCAACTTTCAAAAGCAAGACGATCCCAATAATCCTGAAAAGAAGAGTATACAATCAATGCATCCTCCCGATAGTCACTTATGGAGCTGAAACATACAACTTAACCAAAAGACAGACTCACAAACTGAAAAGCATGCAACGTGCACATGAGAGAATCATGCTTAACTTCACACGGAGACATCGCAAGACAGCACAATATATAAGGAAGAAAATGGGAGTCAGACACATCATAAAATCTATTACAAAAACTTAAATGGCAATGGGAAGACCATGTTGCACGAATGACAGACAATCGGTGGACATCACGACTCACAACATAGATCCCAAGAGATCACATGTGAAACCGAGGCTGACAGAATACAAGATGGAGAGATGAACGACGCCCACGATAGAAAATTGTGGCGAATCCTGGGAAAGGTCTATGTACAATGGTGGACGTTAAAAGACTACTAATGATGATGATGATGATGATGATGATGATGATTTTGTGGCTAGTTCTTTCGTAGCTAGCTCTTCTGTAATTAGCTCTTTTGGGTTTAGCTTTTTTGTACCAATCTCATTCGTGGTTAGCTATTTTGCAGCAACTTCTTTTGTAGCAAGCTCTTTTGTGGCTAGCTCTTTTGAGGCCAGCTCTTTTCGAGGCCAGCTCTTCGCGAGTGCACTAATGAATCACACACCTTTGTATCTTCAATACGAATGTTGCTGATCCTCTTCTTTGAAGTGGGTCTGTAGAGTCTTGATATTAATCTCTAATGCCAATTTTTCGTTTTATTTATAAGATACTTGGCTTTCATCTCAGTGTTGATTTTGATAGAATTCTAATTAGCTTTTTATTTATTCATTATTATTTTCCTGTAACTCTTTACTTTTTCCCTTTGAAAGCAATACTTTTCACAGCTGCGATCGTTTAATCCTACCTTGTAATCATGCCAGCCCCCGACGACTTTTTGTAGGTCTTCCTTTCAACACAATTTTTTTCTCTTCGTCTTTCCACTTTCCCTGTTTTTTTCTCTCTTTCTATCTTTCTAACTTCCACTCAGTTTTTCACCATTTCTTTATATAACACATTGCGGCATTCCAAAGTTTCCTTGGTCTCTCTGATCTCCCAATCAATCTCCCTTATTCTTGCATCTCCCCGTTATACTCAGTCCCTTTAATCTCGTCCCATTGGCCATCAACTTGGTCACTAGACCAAATTAATTGCTTTCTGTTTGCAAAGACCAAAGAGGGGTTAGTGAGTGCTTTGCAGAAGTTAAAGATAAGACAACAAATGAATGTGGGGGCAGATGAGTGCAAAGACCATTATTTGGGGAGGTGGGAGGACAATATACTTATATAAGTGAACAGATATATACAGAAGTCACCCCATCCTGTTTATAATGATATATTGGGGCCTAAGGAAGCCAAATGCATTATAACCAAGCCGTGATTAAGTGTTCTCAATGTAGACGTTTTCGTCTATACCTAGATTTTATTCGTTGCGTGTACATGTTAGAAATTACAATTTAGACGATTTTTTTTCAATAAAAAAGGGTAACAATGAATTATAGAAAATGGAATTAATTTCTTTCTTCTTATCGTTTCAGATTTCTCCGGTGTTTCTTTTTAGTTATTCTCAACATAAAAAAAAATGAAAAAAAAAAAACAAAACTTTGAAACCTTAAAAACTTACCAACGTAGGTTCATTTTGTGGATTGTGTTTTCTTTTTGTTTTTTAGATTTCAATTTTTATATTGATGGATGCCTTTGCTAAACATTTTATGGCCGTTGAGGTCATTTTCAACATTCCATCAATATCTAGTTGGCAGTTTTTTTTCTGTCCTGAGCAAACTTCAACTAATTCACTTTTGATTGGCAATCCTGTGTGAACAAATTAAATTTCATCTTTTCATTAAAAGGCAATGTCTTTTACTTAATTCATTGTAATAAAATAAAAGTATTTCTTGGAAATTATATCAGTTATATTCTAAAAAGGTAACTGCTGACGATTAAAGTCACTTTTGATTTGATAATTACGTGGAATATATTTCCTATTTCTTAGATACATATCTGGAGAATCTTGACGTTTCAAGATGTTTTTCGCTTCAATTTTAAATGTAAACTGGAAGATAACTGCGAGGTGGGTATGGGTCAGTGGTGAAACACAGCAAACCTCGTCTGAGAACTGGAAACAATGTTGCGAATTTAGCGCTGAGTTCAGCGCGTTTCTTGTTTTGGTACTGTGGGAGAGACGCTAAATTAGCGCGGGCGTGTTTAAACATTTTGACCATTTTGATTTTTTCTGTGTTCTGGCTATTTGTGGAAGGTTTTTTGTCGGGGAGGGGGACTATAAAAAGAAAGCGCTTTTTTGGCAATACTGACTGGAAACTTTGTAGTTACAGCCATCTTTTTTTTTCTTATTTTGTTTATTCTTGTTGGGTACCGACTGTCAAAACTTCAAAGGTAAACTGGCGACCTCAAAACCTACCCCAGTGCCACAAAGCTACTAGTTAAAAAGCTGAGTTCAAAGAAATAGCTTATAAAAACATTCCTATTTACAGAGCTTTGCTGTCTCAAGTTATAAATCTGTTTTCAGGACGAGTAGGGATTCGTAGGCAAGAATCCACGCGCCTTATATTGCGAACCATGCCATAACGAATTATCTTATAACGGGGGAGAGCTTATAGAAACTGTCAACCAAAACTATCACCAAAACAGTACACATAAGTTTCTTTGGTTTTGAAGTTGGTCCGGCTGGCTGATATATATATATATATATATATATATATCACGTGTATGGGCAGCGCTGATGAAGGTAGAGGGCTGAAAATATGAACGTTTACAGTTATTATACCTACAAAAAAAAACTAAATTGGTTTTTAGGGAGATTCAATTTATCATGTAAGTTTATACTAAATTGATCTCTTGATGATCCGCCTGTTTTTTTTTATTTGAAAATTCAGACTTTTCAGTGATCGCAGCCCGAACAAAAAGCCATTGAAGTAAATTATATTTTTTGTTGATCACCCCCAACACAGCATGCTTGGCAAAATACATTGGTCTTGTATCAGTTTCTTCTTGATGATTAACAAGACCTGTAGGGTTATTCTGCTTGCTCTCACCTGCTGCATTCGAATGTCAGGCTCTCAGTAGTAACATAAGGGAAAGGTTGGTTTGATTAATAGGAGGGTAGGAAGGGAGAGGTCAGGAGAGGGAATAATGTAGCTTAATAGGAGGACAGAAAAAGTCGGGTATTTAGGAAAAGGGTAGAAATGGAGAGAAAGATAGAGAAGAAAAAAATGAAAGGTTATTTAAGACGAAGGTAGGAAGAGAGATATGGGGTTAAAGAAATTTAGGTAGCCTAATGCAAGGATTGGAAGAGACAGAGCGGAAAAGAAAGTTAGATAGTCTAGTAAGAGGGTAGGAAAGGAGAGGGTAAAAGGGATGTTTAGTAGTTTGATACGAGGATGGAAAGAGAGAAAGGATTGAAAATGAGGTTAGGTTGTTTTTATGAAGTTTCTAAAAGAAAAAGCAGGAAAGAAAGTTTGATGGTTCAATAAGGAAGTTCGACGGGGAAGGTGAGAAAAGAAAGCGAGATAGTTTACGGAGGGTTGTAAGAAAGATTTTTGACTGTGAGGGTATTCCATGTTTTCATAACATCTAGATGAATACATGGACGAGCAACGAAGATTGGAGGGGATAAAGGAGAGGATGAGAGATGAGAAGAGGCATGAGATAATGGATAATCTTAGTTGTAAACACCCGTGAAATTTCGTCGGTTTCTGTTGGCGTTAAATAAATATACGATCAAAACTCTAAATTTCTTAATCTATCAGTCTCATTGGCATTTTGAAAAGCTGAACTGGTAGTGAAAACAACAGAGGGTGAATTTTAGGTTCCAGATACTGGGATCATGTAAAAGATCCCAATGTCATCTTTTACACCATTTGAGGGAAAGTACTATATTGTTCATTACTGCTCTTGTAATCAGCTGACTGGAGAAGGAAAAAAAGTAACAAAGACACGAGGAAGGAGAGAATGAAAAAGAAGAAGAAAAAAACAGAAACGAAGAATGAAAGAAGGAAATCTGCAGACAATAGAGTAAAAAGAGAGTGAAAAACATAAAGAGGGTGAAAAACTGTGAAAATACTAGGATCTGGCAAGAGAACGGAAGGTGTGGAACATGAGAGTCAGGGTAGTACCAGTAATGATAGGTGCACTCGGAACCGTACCAGAGACGCTGAAAGCGAGTTCGGAGGAATTAGGGATAAAAGGACGGGTTGAGACTGTGCACACCACAGCACTGCTAGGAACTGCACTAATACTGAGGAAAGTGCTACAACCCCAGCTGTTTGCAGGAGGTGAAAGAAAAAAAAAACATCCGAATTATGATGGAGTTACGAACCACAGCACTGCTATGATAGGTGAGGCAGAGATGAGATGAGATGAGATGAGGGCAGAGGACCTGAGGAGACTTAATGTCACTCAGCCTTCAGTGATAACTACCGGGCAACTGATGTGAAACAGCATACCACAGTACTGCTGTGGACTGTGAGAGTGTGGAGAGGGGGGGGGCTGGATACTTAATGAGACTTGCTGTCACTCAACTTCCAGCAGTAAAAACCAGGTAACCGATGTGATGATATAATCATCATCATCATCATCATCATCATCATCATCATCATCATTATTATTATTATTATTATTATTATTATTATTATTATTATTATTATTATTATTGGTCAAATGTTTTTGGCCATGACTGGGTGACATCTGGTCTCTTTGGGTCCGCAGCCCTCATCTCAACACGCTCACTATTCACTGTAGTGCTGTGGTTGGTACTGTACCAAGCATCCCCCTCTTCGCTAGCCCTCCTATTAGCAATCCCTGCAGTCCACAGCAGTCGAAGTAGCCGCAGAAATGAAAGAAGAGGGAATGGAAAAAAAAAGGAGACCAGGTCTGGTCAGTGAATCAATAGAAACCGTCACATGACTATAATTATTTTGGTAGCGTGCTAGGTTGGGGATGATCAGTTAAAAAATAGAAAAAAATGATCAATGGATAAGTTACTCCTTGTGAAGGTCTGAAGTCTGAATTGAAAAAAAAAAATAAATAAAAATAAAAAAGCTAAAAAAGTGCGAATGCTGTTGGACACAAACTAAGGGATCAATTGGGCATAGATTTACATTTCAAATTGAACCCCCACTAAAAACCTATTTGAAGGAAGTTTAAATTAATTGCTTTTCCTTGACATAATGAAGAGAAAACGTAGAAAAAATCTCAGCTGTCTACCTCCATTGTACGCGTGAAACATGACCGGCCAGCCAGCCAGCCAGCTGGACTGACTTGGAAACTGGAGAAACATATTTTGACAG
>OY735209.1:14479062-14619062 GCA_963457665.1 Thysanoteuthis rhombus
CTATCTTTCGATTCCTTCTCTAACATACGATTCCTCAATAGTTTCATATTTACCCTTTCCTTCTCTCCCCCCTTCTCTCTCTCAACAGTTTCATCTGTATCCTCTCTTTCTCTACCCCCTCTCTCTCTGTTGCCCTCCATCTGATAACGTTCTACTTTTTCTCTCTGCTCCTTCTCTCTAACATACTACGACTCATCAACAGTTCTGTTGGTATCCCCCCCTCTCTCTCTCTCTCTCTTTCTCTCTATCTATCTGTCTCTATCTCCCTTCCCTCTCTCTTTCTCTGCTGTCTTCTATCGAATATCGTCCCACGGTTTCTCTCTTGGTTGAACTCAGTCTAGAACACAAAATGGAAGATGATAACTTCATTTTCGGGCAAGGATAAGTAACAGGGTAGAAACGAACGATAAAAGGAAGTGTGTCTTTACGATAACCATCTCGTGTTGTTCGAATATTTTACCCGATTTGCACGAGGCCTTACGTCATCGTAGCATCATGTTCCGTCACCATGGAAATTACAAGGCAATAGCGATGAAGTTGTACTTTCAGATGAGTCCACGCATCTCTACCAGACACTTTTTGGTCTGCAGGTCGGTCGATCACATCAATGATGAACAAGAAAAATAGGAAGGAAGAAAGTGGTGTTATGTCATTAAATATCATTAATATCTATTCCAATCAATGATTTATCTTATCAGCTGCTAATTATGCCATTCATGTTCTAAGATAACCATAACTCTTGAAAGCGATCTACCAGTACAATATCAAAACAAAGCAAATTAGGTGTCAACGGAACATTTACAGCAGAAACGAAAATATATCTACAGAATATCATCACCATCATCATCATCATCATCATCATCAGTCTTTTAACGTCCGTCGTTGGACATAGACCTTCTCCAACAGAATGTAGCAGACTCCCGTTATTACGACATCCTCAGGGATTTAAAAGTGCCCTTATACAGAGTGGATAAAACGAGTGTCACAACAACAAAAGTTTGCTATATTGCATAATCAGAAGAGATATCACCTCTTCTGGAACTGATAATCTTAGCCTATCGTTTACGGTCAATTCCAAGGGCATAGTTTGCAGCAGGCTATGTATAAAAAATCTTAAATGGCGGTGGGCTGGCCATGTTGCAAGAATGGCAGACAATCGATGGACATCACGACTCACAACGTGGATTCCCCGAGACCACATGCGCAACCGAGGCCGGCAAAATGTTAGATGGAGAGACGAGCTAGACAGGTTCAGGAAGTACTGGCTCCGTGACGCCCATGATAGAGAAGTGTGGTAAATCCTGGGGAAGGTCTATGTCCAACGACGGACGCTAAAAGACTGATGATGATGATGATGATGTATATAAAGTTGTACGCTGTACCCCGAAAAAAAAAAAAAAAACACTACGATCAGGAAAGTTTGCTAGCCGGTCACATCATGAAACAATTATGGCAAATTGTGAATCAAAACAGGTAGTATTTGACGCCTTCACAGCTGTGCCAAAAAACACTAGAATCGAAATTAGATGAATCAGACATTCAAGGAAGAACAGAGATTGTCCAGATTACGACGATGCTGGGGTCTTCGATGATACTGAGAGAGTTGCTGTTGGTTTTGAAAAGACTTGCTATCATTCAATCCTCAGCTATGACCGCTAATCCTAATCCTAAAGCTAACTTCGGGTGTTAAAGCAAAAAAAAATCGGTACGAGCTCGAAAATGCTAAATAATGAGTGACGAAATATTCTCTCAGTCAGAAAATGAATTTGTGACCCTGCACATCGAATCAGGTATTTATTCAAACGGGTCGGTACCAAGAGAGCTGAAAATAGCTAATGCAGGTCATTTTTGACGATTTTCGGATTTTGTCAAAAATGGCTTCATAAATACTTTTGTAGCAAAACACGTGGAAAGTTTTTGCGGTAACTAGTTTTGGGGGTCGATTGGACATTCACAGTCTCCTTTACGAAGAGTTTTGTTCCCACTAGCCAATCAGCATTCAACTCAGAAGTAGCTATCTCTTCTCATCGGCTAACTCCTCGAACAAAAAGACCTGAGCAACAAGCAGCAGCAGAGAATTTGAATTTCGGTAGACAGTTGGGACAAAGACACCAGAGGAAGCAGATCGTTCCCAGGTTAGCATTAGCTTGTGAAATTGGCAGGAACTAAATGAAGAAGTATCTGACGGGTTGCTGTCTACATGGGGTGGCGAGGGAGACAGAATGACCGACGATGAACGAGAGTACAGTTTGGGATACATTGTGATAATCCTTGAAGTTTGTTGAGGAAATTCTCCTTTGGGCGTTTCTACTTTTAATAAATTTGAACCCTTCATTTCACAAGTCGAATCTTTGTCCGGCTATATTTCTAGCATGTTTTTTTTTTTTTCGTCTTAATTTTTTGGAGGCTGTACTTGTTATTACAATTAAATTCACAAAAGCAATCTCCTCGGACCTCCACGTGTGCAGCAATGCAATGGCTTTTCCACGAATTTATGTGACTTGAAAGTCACACGTGCGAATGCGTGTTCCACGTGGTTATACTACACCTTGTCGATCCATTCCCGTTGAAAATATGAATGTTCGATACTCAGATGTTTTATTGTTTTGTTTTTTTTAGACCGGGTCCCTAAAAACTGTCATAGATCGTACACTTTCAACGACAATTTACTCAAAATTCGGGCGAATCAACTCCTCAAAATCATCATCATCATCATCATCATCATCATCATCATCATCATCAGTCTTTCAACGTCCGTCGTTGGACATAGACCTTCCCCAAGAGTTGCCACTCTTCTCTGTCGTGGGCGTCGCAGAGCCTGCACTTTCTGAATTTGTCTAGCTCGTTTCTCCATCTGATAATCTGCCAGCCTCGGTTGCACATGTGATCTCTGGGGATCTATGTCGTGAGTTGCAACGTCCATTGGTTGTCTGCCATTCTTGCGACATGGCCAGCCCACTGCCATTCGAGATTTTTAATTGATTCTATGATGTCCCTAACTCCTGTCTTTCCCTGGTTGTACTGCGCTGTCTTGTAGTCTCTCCATGTGAGGTTGAGCATAATTATTTCATGTGCACGTTGCATCTTAAACAAAATGTTCTATATCTTGGAAACCACATAAGCTGTTAAAATAGAGTACGTACCAAAACAAAGCTTATGGTGTGCTGAATATTAATCCAGCCCCTGCTGATATCACCTTGCATATACTTAATACCTGATTCCACATGAGAGGGTCACATTTCTGTTTGAAATGGCTAATATTCAGTAGAATCTCTGAAAAGAGAAGATTTTTTGAAACGACGATCCTTTCCAAAGGGCAATGATATTTACAAATAACGTTAGTCTATCATTCAATTTTTTTCTCATAATTACATCTATCGATCTTTATCGAAAGCTAGTGTAGTCTGACTCAAAAGCAACGAAAACGGACAGACAGAGTTCGATACATATAACTCTACCGAAATTGTTGGCAAAGTCAATTAGAGAGATCACATAATAATTTGTGTACTTGGAAATTAAACAGATTCTGAAACGACAACGACAAGAGGACTACATTATTTGACAAATAAGATAAACGCACGCGACGTTCAATAAACGGTAACTCGTGTCAGATTTTAAGAAGAGAATAAGTAAAAACGACATAACGATGACTTGATATGTCAGACAATGTGACAAGCGTCTGTCAGCCAGCCTCTCTGTCCGTCTGTCTGTTCGTCCGTCCGTCCGTCCGTTTGTTCGTTCGTTCGTTCGTTCGTCCACCATCTTGAAATGGGGCAGCGAACGATCCGGAACTTCGCCGCTGACGTTCTCCAACACCAGGCGGCGTTAAACCTCAATTTCCGGAAATTTCTCCGGCGTCTCTGGGTTCACTTCACACGTGACCTACCACCATCGGAAATTAGACGTCGTCTTGTTTCCGGCCAATAATCTTGTTTCATTGTCAAACGAAACGATGAAAACGAGAAGGAATTAAAAGAATGGGAAGGAAGGAAGGAAGGAAGGGAGGGAGGGAGCGAGGGAAGGAGGGTAGGAAGGAGGAAGAAGGAAAAAAAAGGGAGGTTGAAGGAATACACCAATGAATGACGTTCTTCTGAGCTTGAATTTATTTATTTATTTTCCTATATCATGATCATCAACAACATCGTGTTTTTTTTTTCATTTGAATACCCAGCCGCCATCCGACAGGCAAGGAAGTGCGGATTCAGCCCAGCGGTTAACAGCACGCAAAAAGGAATCGACTAGTTCAAATTCCGGCCTGGGTAAGTTTCTATTCACTCTGCCGTAATTCTCTTTGGGAAGGCATGAACCCATTTCTACTGCTAGACGTTACAAAGCTTAATTCTTATTAGTGGAACCATGTAACCCAGTACAATCTTTGGCATGGAAACCTATAACGCCATGATCACTAAATACACGACAAAATCTCATGAGTAAATATGTTACACTTGTTTGGAGAGTGGGTTGGTCTGAGATCAATATGTTTATCCCCTGTTGAAAGTCAGTGCAACTCAAGCCACGATCGTTGGTTATTTGTGGTCAAGTATTTACACTTCATTGTATAATTCCAGGGATCCGTCCCCTCGGGCGGTACTGCTAAAGCAGTTGGTTGGTGCCATTCCATGATGGCTGTGGCGCATAAAAAAAGGCAAAGCCGAGGTAACTTGACAACTCCTGGCCACCTCCCCACGTACGAGTGGGGATCACAACGTAAAACTCGACCTCACGTCTCATTTTACCCTCATGTCGTGGCTCGATCCGAGACACTGGTATCAGATTCTGGTTTCGCCGCCAACTCTTGTCTCTCTCTCTTCAGACTAGACAGCCTAAAACACGACGGAGCGTCTTGTTCCTGGAAATCCATCTCTCAGACTTACTCTTTGCATTTAAAGAGTAGGATTTAGGATCAGAGCCCGTTGTGCGTGACAATAAATCGATGAGACTGGGCTGTTTGTGTATACATCCATGAACATATTCATATGCAGGTTTCAAAATAAAAAGCCAAAATGAAAAAAACTATATCCAAATTTACTTCAAGTCAACATTCTATTAAGTTTTTCTATTTGTATATTTTTTGCAGTGTAAAATATATATGTTTTGAAAAAATGAAAGGAATAAAACCCAAGTTTCAATTTGACATAACCTCTGTTGACTTATTAAACTTCGGAAAAAGTAAAAAGAAAATAGACAAAAAGGCTTCCGATGAAATATCCGTCAGCGGGGACCATTCGTTTCGAAATTGAGTCCTGAAGCTGACATTGTAAACTTTGTGTCAGCGAAACATTATCATCCATTACACAGCAATCGAGGAACATAGTTATTTAACACAAACCTGTGCCATAAGGGTTCAAATAAATGAGATCGATTTGGAAAATATGATTTTAAGAGTCAAAGATTGCTTTCTATTGTTGTTCATTGATTAGTCAAAAAAAAAAAAAAAACTATATGCTGAGAATTAGTGTCAGTCAAAATATCTCCCTTATAGAAGGTGTATTTGGGTTTTTCAAAGTTTTGGAATCACTGGTGTATTTGAAACGTTTTTCTGCACAACGCCTGGATACGGTTTTTTCACATATCAGTAATAGTCATCGTACATCAGCAGCAGCCATCGAATATCAGCAACAGGCCTCATTTACCAGTAAATGTTGAGTTTAATGTACTTACCATTTCATCATTATGATAAGAATTGAATAGTTTTGTATTGTGAAATGAGGAAAATGTCCAGAAAACTACAAAGTGATTGTTAAATGTTTTCAACTGGTCGGGTATCCTGCACGAAAAGATAGCAGATCTGATAGATTCAACGCACGAAAGGGTAAAAACTTTCAAAATCCACGGATGGAGAGTTAAACGAATTTTAATTTTCATAATAAACTTTTACTTGGAATGTCGGGAGGGGGGCTTTTTTTTCTTCTTCTCCTTCTTCCTGAAAATAGATGAGTCCGTTCACTATTAAAAATGGCTGCGTAATTCAAAATACCACGTCTTGCAATAATAGTGAAAATGAAATTCTTAGAGCTTGAAATAAAAGCAATGGTTTAAGCAGTTATGCCTTGACGCAACAACAACAACAATAACAACAACAACAATAAATGTCAACAATTGAATAAAATGTACGACGCGGAAATTGACAAGGCCATGCCAAAGTAGAAATCCATTTTCCATGTCAATATGTAATAAGCGTTCATTTCACGCTTCTAGCCGTTTCCTTTAATTAAGATTTGTTTTCACAAACAGCCAGTTTTCTCCCTTTCTCGTTCTCACTTTCTGTCTGTCTGTTTGTCGTTTTTTTCCAGCCATTCTAAATTTACTCTCGTCCGTTCGGTATTTATAAAGCCATTATTATCATTGTTTTCCTCGAAACCATTTAGGTTTCCCAAAGTATCTTATTTTGTTCATTTTTCTTTAGGGGGTGGCGCACAGGTTCTTTCTCTTCTTCCTTCTGCGACTTTCTTTCTTTTTCAAAATGTTTTCTCATATTTCTCGGGATGATATTTCTTAGTCATTTCATTTCTGTTTTATTCTGACCTATTCTTTCTGGGTATAATATTTATTTATTTATACCTCTCCTTTTTTTTATTTTCTTTCTTCATTCCCGGGTCGTTCAAACTTTCAACTTTTCTCTTTTAGCACGTTATTTCTTCCATCCTTTTTTTCTTTTTTTTTTTTCATCTTTCTTTCTTTTTCTGTTTGTATGGTGTTTTTTGTATTTTTCTTTTTTGACGCAACATTTTTCTTTCTTTCTCTCTTTCTTTCTTTCTTTCTTTCTTTGTCTGTTATGTCATATATTTCAATTTCATCAGGGTTTTTCTTTCTTCCGCTCTCTCTTCCTTTCCTTGCTAATTTCTTTCTTCATTTTTTCTGTTTCATCCTCAGTATAACATTGCTTTCATTCGTCCTTTCGTTCCATTTGATTCTTTTTCTGTTTTTTCATTCCCCTTTTCCACATGCATTCATCTTGTTCTCGTCATCTTTTTAACAAAACATTTCTTGTTTTTTTTACTTTCTTTTTTCTCTCTCTCTCTTTCTTCATTTCCCTCTTTTTCTTTTTCTTCTTTTTTTTTTAATCATTCTTCATCAGTTTAACATTCCTTCTTTTCGTCGCATTTTTTCATCTTTCTTCTTTCACATTCTTTATGTCTTTTCTCTCTCAGTACAATATTTCATTCTTCGCAAATCCTTTTTTTTCATCGCTCTTACCTAGAATTTTATTTCTTTCTTTGTTTATTTCTATTCTTCTCTCCTTTCTCCTTTCCTTTTTTCTTCCTTTCTACCTTTCAATTTATTTTCTGGCACGTACACAATTTTTTCTTCCTTTGACAGCATTACATAACTCTCTTTCTTTGCTTCATCCTTCCTTTCTTTCTTTGCATGTATTTGATATTTTCTGTCTTTTTTCCTATTTCTCAATCACTCTTTTGCTTCGTTTCTCCATTATCTCTCTCTCTTTTTAATTTTTTTCTTTATTCCTGTTATATAATTCTTAAATAGAATCTTAGCTCGTCTTTCGTTCAGCTAGTTTTTTCTCTTCTTACACTCTTTCTCCTCTATTTTCCAAACCTCTCTTCAGTATTTTTCTTTCCCCCTTTCATTCTTGAAAGAAAAAATCCGCTCACACTTCTGTCCCCTCTCTCCATTCGTTCTCCTCCTCTTTTCATCATTCTTTCCAATCCATTTCGTCTTTCTTTTCTTCTCGTGCGTGTCCATTTTTCTTTTCGGCTTCTTTACATTCGCTATACCTTTCATTTTCTCATTCCACTTCTTTTTTTTTTTTTTAAATAACTCCTCTCATTCTTCGCCCTTACATTTCTTTCTCTTCTTTTCTATATTCTCTTTCTTTCCATTTTACTCTTTCCCTTCTCCGTATTTTTTTTTTCATTTCAATCTTCTTTTCTTTCAGTTCTACTTTTTTCGGCATCTCTTTTTCCATCAATAAAACCTTCTTCTTCTCCTCCTCCCCCTCCTCCTTCTTCTTTTTATTACTATCATTATCATTATTATTATTTATAATAATGATGATAATAATAACAATAACAATTATAACAATAGTAATAATAATGATAATAGTTCCGTTTCATTTGAATGCTTTATCGTCTGCTTTTCGTCGACTCAGCTTCTGTCTGTCTCCTTCCTTCAAATATCAGTTCTCCATCCATTGCTTACCACCGCTGTTCCTTTTTGCTTCCCTATCACGAACCTCTTCCGTCTTCAATCACTTCAGCTTTCTTCTTCTTCTTCTTCTTCTTCTTCTTCTTCTTCTTCTTCTTCTTCTTCTTCTTCTTCTTCTTCTTCTTCTTCCCGTTAAAATTAAATCATTTTAAATTCCCCCTTCCCACGCTCCTCTTAGACTGGATACATTCCACGCCGTTGATAACGTGTCGAATAATTCTTATTCGAGGAAGCCACTCTACTTTCATTTCAGTTCGTCCTGTAAAGAGTTTGTTTGCACTTTTTGTTGTTTTTTGTTGTTTCTTTTTTTTTTTTTTGTCTTATTTCTCCTGCTGTCAGTTTTTGGCTTCGTTTGTTTTTGATGACAATCAGAAACGATAAAAATTATTTTTAAATATGTGAAGAGAATTGGTCACAGTAAACAAAAAAAAACAAACAAAAAAAAGCACAAAAACAAAAACGAGGGAAATATAACTGAAATAATTATTCTATTCATCGTGAGCGAGAAATTAGTTCTTCAACCTACGAACCGAGGTATAAAGAAAAAGGGTGGAATGAAAAAAAAAAAGAAAAGAAAAATTAATTCACTCAAGCGTTAGAAAGGACTTTTGTAAAGTATAAACGCATTAGCTTTAAAGAGAATTTATACATTTATTCATTTATGAAATGCCCTTTTGATTTTAAAGAAAATATGGTTTGTTTTTAAATAAGAATATGTTTTGGAAGTCGACTTATGATTTGTGCTGAAAATAGTATATTAAAATGCCGCTTGGAAGTGTTTTCTTTCTGATTAGGGAAAAGAATTTTGTCTTGGTTGTGATGCCGAGGCAAAGGATGGCTGAAACAACTCTACTGCAGCTCCAGTAGCAAATTGGTTTCACAGACCCATACCCAAGCTCCATCCCTTACCCGGGCTTGGGACCAGCTACAACCAGCTATGACGACTACCAAGTTGCAGGAGTATTTTTCTGTTAGAACAATCTTTTCTCTGATCCATTGACTTGCATGGCTAAATGGCTCTAACTGCTCTGCTATTTACCCTTAAGTGAGTAGAGGAATGTATTCATGCCTTTCCTGAGGGCATTAACCGGAAGTGAACGCAAAAAGCCTTGGTCAAAACTAAAATTTTGTCTGTCGATTCCGATTTCAATACCAGTAACCATTACGCCACTCTGCACCAAAAAGCGACGATTTTTTAATACTCGAAAAAATCTGAAGTTATGAAGTGTATCTCATTATAGAACTGGATGTTTCGTCCCAAAAGGAGTGCGCTCACCTAACAGTACTAACACTCGTTCAAGTAGGACGGCAAATATTATCGTTAATCTTCTTATTACTGGGTGAAACATTCTCAACAATTATTAATTTTTGATTAGCACAGTTCAGTGTCAATTATCCGACTTCCAGAAAACCTGAATTACCACAAAGCAAACTTATTTTTGTAATTGGCTAGTTTTAAACGGTTCGGGCCTTGTAGCAATTCGAGGCTGGATTCGTGATTGAAGAAACCCTGTTTTTGAAATGGATTGATTTATATATGTTATAAGCAGTTCTGATCTTTTCTTTGCTTACTTTTTATGGCATATTTTATATTTTAAGTGAGTTGATAAACATCAAACAGACCAAGCTTTATAGATGTATCAATCTATCATCTGTTACATAGATTTGTTCTTTTCTTTACATGGCTTATTTTTTTCTGAACTTATCAAACCTTTGTCCAAAAATCTTTGGTCTTATGTTTACCGGATAGATGGTCCAGTACTGTATTTCTTTCAGTCTATACCGCACCTTTTTTTGTTAATGGCAATGGGTAGGCTATGTTACAAGAATGAAAGACAACCGATGGACATCACGACTCACAACATGGATCCCCAGAGATCACATAAGAAACTAAGGCCGACAGAACACAAGATGGAGAGATGAACTAGACAAAATCAGGAAATACTGGCTCTGCGACGCCCATGATAGAGAATTGTGGCGAATCCTAGGGAAGGTCTATGTGTAACGATGGATGTTAAAAGACTCATGATGATGATGATGATGCCGTACTTTGGGGGTATCATTTATAGAAAGGTTGGAGGAAGAAGCTTTTCCTCCTAAAGGGTACCTTAACAGTACTGCTAAGCTAAATTCACTTAATATTACGAGCTCTGGACAAATGCACGGCTGCTTTGTATGGGAAAAGTTTTTAGCAAGGTGCAACCTCACTTCAAAATTCAATTGCGCACGCCTAAAGATTATTCCATGGACCTCAAAACTCACGAATGAATACCCGGGCGTCTGTTTACTCAGGTCACCTATATTTTGGGATTCTCCTTGGCAGGGATAGCGTGCCTGTATTACAGGCTCGTACATCTGTCCAGTGGGTAGGAAAACCCTCTGAGAAAAAACTACGACCTTGCATCCATTAAATGCAGCACCTCACCTTAAGACTTACTCATCATCATCATCATCATCATCATCATCATCATCCGTTATAAGTCCACTGCAGGACGTACGTTCTTCTCATGACCTTCCATGAGGAGCGTGATTGCATTACTCTCTGCCGTGTCTTACCGGCAAACTTTTTTTTTCAAATTTCGTCTCTCCATCTTGTATCTGGTCTTTTCCTACTGCGTTTACCACTCTTCAGATAGCAATCAGTTAGCTTTTTACTCCATCTGTTGACCTTTCTTCTCGCTATGAGCACTGCCCGTTTCCATTTTTGTTGGTTGATTTCTTATACGATATCCGTTACCCTGGTCATTTTTCTGGCCTGCATTGATCTTTTTTTGATCGCTAAGAATTATTCCCATCATTGCTCTTTCCATTGCTCTTTGTGCTATTCCGAATTTGTTTTCATTTTGTCTTTCCCCGGTTCGCAAGCGTACGCCACAGCAGGCATTTTGCATTAATTGTATTGTTTACGTTTTAAGCATTTTGACATTCTGCTGTCCAATATGTCTCTATTCATACCAAATGCTTCCCAATCATTAATCACCGTCTCATTTCATTCACATAATTTTTTTTTCTCTAGCTTTATCGCCTGACCGGGTTTATGTATTATTCTTCCTAGTTTTCATCCTCCAATCTTGATGTCTTTTTCGAGACTTCATCGTTGAACATTACTTTTGTCTCCATCATTAGCCCTATTTCCTTTATTTTAGCTTTCTCAATTTAGATCACTCAACATGTATTGTGCGTCATCACAGTGCTTTAGATTGTTCAAATATTATCTGTCTATGTTTAGTCATATGCCCCCATTGCTTTCAAGGCTTACTGTAATCTCTATTTTGCAATTGTCTTTATAATCATTATTGTGTCTTTATTATTATTATTACGGCGTTATTTTCGTATAAATTCTAATTGACATTCATATAAGTCGATGTTGGCTTGTTAAAGGGGAATTATTCAATTTCTATCCTTTTTGTATGAAAAATTTTATTCCTTTTTTAAACGCCAAGAACTGTGTATATTTGTTAGCATCGGTTTAATTCTTATGAACACAATAGTGAATAGCGTTGAGTCATTTTGTAATTAGTACAAGAAGGAGGACATTTTGATTTACAGATGAATTTAAAAAATACTAGGATAATTATTGGTTGAAAGAATATATTCAATTAGTTCTTCGACTCCCAATAATCCTTGGTAGACCGACTGGAAAGGTCTGCAACCTCTGTTTGTGGAGCTCTGTGTTAGAATTTACTACATGGCCTTTCAGTGTAGATTAGTTTTTCTTCGGGGAACGTCGGGTACTCCAGCTAGTATGAGTGTGTGTGTGTGCATGAGTGTGTGTGCATGAGTGTGTGTGCCGGTGTGTATGTGTGTGTGTGCATATAAAAGAGAGAGAGGGGGGTCATTGATAAAGAGTAACATAAATAGACAGAGAAATAGAGAGATAGATAGAGAGATAGAGTGAGTAAATACACTGGCATCGATTTTTCTATAGAAATACACTGTTTCGTTATCGAAGCACGTAATGAATTATATCAATGTAAAAGATGTATTGAAAGTAGTTTCATTATAGTTGTGTAGTGCAAATGAATTTTACGATAGAAACGCATTGGGGGGATCAAAAAGAAAACGCCTGTCAGAGATCAGGAAGGGAGGCAAGTGTCACAGGGAGACAGACAAGGGCTATTATAAGAGTACTTCAAATTCAGTCTTGTTTTAAAAACCCGATGAAGTACGATGTCATCTCCGCGGCGACCGTTGTCGAACTTTTTAAATTCCGTGATGCCTCTCCAGTGAAATAACTGTTCAATTTGTCTGTCCGTCATGCAACCGGTCTGCTTATAAATCCGTCTCACTCAATTAATCTGTCAATATGTCAGACAATGCATTTACCCACTCTTTCGGTGTGTTTGTCTGTCAGTTACCATGTCAGATTCTCTCTTGTTGGCCGGTGTGTTGGTCTGGCTTTTTTTTTTTCAGTTCATCACTCGACCACTTCAGGATTTTTCCAACTTTGAATTTTCACTAATGTGTTATGAGAATGGACATGTGTTCATTCAAGTGTGTGTATGTACATGTATGTGTGTATGTGCGCGCGTGTGTGTGTGAGGGAGAGAGAGAAAGAGAGGGAGAGAGAAAGAAAGGGAGAGAGTGCATGTGTATGGGTGTGCGAATCTGTGTCTGGTTGGTGTCTACCTTATCACTCGTGGCTATCTGCGCATGTTGTTTTTTTTTCTTTTCTCTCTTCCAAATCAAGGGATATGGTATAAAGGAGGTAGGGAAGATGAGGAGAATGATAACTGACCAGCAGGGATTAGGATCAATGATAAATGACCATGGTCACTGATGGTCAGTACGCAACTACATGAGCTATCAAATAGGAACTCTCTGTCCCCACTCTCTCTGTCCTCTCTCTATGTAACTAGCCCTTCTCTCCCACTATTTCTCTCTAGATATATATGTACATGTGTGTGTGCGTGTGTTTGAGTCTCTGTGTGAGTGTGTGTGTGTGTGTTATGGCAGTATTTACTTTTATCATCCTTATATCATCCTGCAAGTATCTCTCTCAACCCCTGCTCTCTCTCACTCTCTCTCTCTCTCTCTCTCTCTCTCTCTCTATATATATATATATATATATATATATATATATATAGAGAGAGAGAGAGAGAGAGAGGAGGAAAAGGGAGAAAGGGGGAAAGAAAGAGAGTGAGAGTGAGATAGATATTTGCAGGATGAGTTGAGTATACACTTACTGTAACACACACGCACAAATATGTATATATATATATATATATATATATATATATATATATATATATATATATATATATATATATATATAAGAGATAGATAGATAGATAGATAGATATAGAGATAGATAGATAGATAGATAGATAGATAGATAGATAGACAGATAGATAGATGGATAGATAGATAGATAGATAGATGCACACATTTATTTAGGATTGTATTGAATATGAAGTTTGTTGTAAATTTGGATAGCATCAGTTAGAAATGACCACTGATAAAAATGCGAAACAACAATGGGAAATGAATGATGATGATTTTAAAGCAATCACATCTTCTTCGAGGTTCAGTGTAAATAGAAGTATAATTCGCTATTATAGAAGGTTTTTGAGCCCATAACACCAATGGTGTCTACGCAAGAACTCAAACTAATTTTCAAGTACAGTTTCAAATCAAAACATAATGATGCTCAAGCATTCGGTAAGGTCTACAAAGAATTTCAAGTGCACACCACTTCAGTGCTAACTGTTCAGCGTCGGTTCAATCAGTTTAGGTCTGGAAATATGGATAGCATAAATGAACTCTGAGGGGGGGGGTTAAACCTACTTTTAGAGATGAATTATCAACAACAAGAGTACGGACACTTGGGGGGTCTTCAAAATCGATAATACCATGTCATCTCAAGGCATTAGAAAGGTTTAAGAGTTGGAAAAATGGGTCCCCTATGAATAGAATGAAATGTTCTATGACAGTTTCAGTACCAACACATCCTAGCTGACTGTATCTAAGGTTAGAGAATAGGGAAATACGTTTTCGTCCATGTTCAACCAACATTTCATCCACAGATTTCCATCTTTTCAAGCATTTTGAACTATATATATCTTATAGAATATTCAATAATAGGGAAGTCATAATTCGAGCTTTTACTGATTCTGTGATCGTTTAACGTAGGTTCTTTCTTTTTATCGAGTTGGCATATCATAAATAGAGGATCGTTGGAAAAAGTTATTGCATCAAAAATGTTCAATGATAAGGAAATCATAATTCGTGCTTTTACTGGATTGGTGACCACTAAAACTAAAATCTTCTTATAGAGTTGGCACATTATTATTAAGGAATCGGTGGAGATGTATATTGCATGAAAAATGTGCAATAATAGGGAAGCCATAATTCGTACCGATACTGATTTTGTGACTGCTAAGACTGAAGTTCTGTTTTTTTTCAGAGTTGGCATACTATCATTTAATGATCGTTGGGAGAGGTTATCGTTTCAAGTTGGTCATATTTCGATCAAATATCTACCGTATTTTATTATATACATCATGACCATTTCTCTTTCTAATCAAAAAACGACCTTTCGTATATAACAACCTAATAATTCGATAATTTAAGTAATTGTCTGCGATTAGCTTTCAAAATAGGTTGCTATTCCTGTAATTTCTTGTAGTCCTTATTAGTCCTGTTTTCTTCTGGGGTGTGCGTGTGACAGAGCCAGAGGGAGAAAAGGAGGGGGGATGGTATATTTGGGTGAGTGCGCTCCTGTGTAAATATGCGTGTGCGTGAGAACATTAGAGGGATGTCTAGATTAAAATAGCGAGAAAGAAACGGGTGGGGACGGAAGAAGGAAGAAAGGGTCGTGCTTGCGTGTGAGCGTAATGCGTGAGGGATTATAATGGACGAACGACGGGTGAGTTGGCAGTGGAAAGTGGGGTAAGCGGCGATGGTAACGAGCCTCCAAAGAACCGCTCAAACAAGTTGATGGGGCGAGTGACTGACAGAACAAAGATTGTCGTCAATTTTCAAGACGGTGGGGAAGGCAAGCAGGGACCCATTTAGATCCCTTTTCATGGCGAGCTCGTCACAAATTCTAACTTTCATTTTCACGTTCTGCATTTCGGGATCCGTGTTTCTTGAACGCCATATACTTCCTCACGCCAAGCTAATCTAATGCACATCGCTCTTCTCCTCGTGTCCGCCCCCCACCCCGCCTTAGTGACCACCCTACCTACCTACCTCCATCAGTGCGCTTTAATCTCTCTCCTCTCTTCTCGGTCTTCCGGTCTTTCCTCTTGGTCATACACGCCATTTCCCGTTCACAGGCCCACGACTGTACTTTCATTTTAATTCATTCACTTCGATAGCGAAAAAAAAAACTTTTCTTCTTTCTTCAGTGTGTTCCGTTATTTTTCTTTCTCTCTTTCTTTCTTTCTTTGTGTTCACGCTACTTTTCTTTCTTTCATTCTTTCTTGGCATTCCATTATTTTCTTCCTCCCTTTCTTTCTATCTTTCTTTCTCTTTTTGCGTTCCCTTAATTTTCTTTCTTTCTTTCTTTTTTTTCTGTTATTTTTCTTCCAAAATTCTAAAATTCTAAGATTCTGAAAATGACCAACGATGGCCAAAAGATCTTGGATTCATAATTTTATATCGGCTCAACGGTAATAATATGATAAATTATACATATACATATATTTATACATATATATATATATATATATATATGTGTGTGTGTGTGTGTGTGTGTGTGTGTGAGTGCGTATGTGTGTGTGTGTGTATTTGTGGTAAATAAATAAAATGAAACTCAAAAGGATATTCCGCCGATGTATTTCAACATTTCATACCTTATGCACTCTTTAGCACTGTCATTAGATGCCTCTTCGTCATTGGAAAAAGTTTTGTCAGAAACACTCTACTTTCGAATTACAGGGGAAACCAGTATTATTGATGATATTTTATACTTATTATTGTTGTTTATCACTTCCTTTATATCGACTTCTTTTCCAAGCGTCTTATGATTAGAAAAAAGCACATCCTTTCTACTTTGATATTATTTCGGTAGCAGTTATTTTCATTGGCTAGTCGATATTCGTAAAGTCATTGAGGCTTACCCAATTGACTATTTGATATTTACCAAGCTTCGTTTTATCCACATCAAAGCGAAATATGAGGTAATGTAGAGATTGCAAGATTATTTTGTGTCAATTTTTATATTCATGGCACCCAGTGAGAATCGAAATCACCACCGAAATCATGGCCAGCAAGACTGACTGGTTAAATAGTGCTTCGGTAGCGAACTGGTCCATTAGAGTACCTTGCTTTTCAAAGCTCTCTGGTAGACACCTTATTGACCTCTTAAAACTTGGCTTTTGGTGGCCTAAGACCAAAATTATTCTGCATCCAATGAATATTGATCTCGCTACCCTGTGATGTTCTGTGAGACTAATTAATCAATTAAGGCTCCATTAACGAACAGGTAAGAGAGATGCTCTTGCTTTTCTAAGCTCTATGGTTACCTCCCTTGCTAAGTTGTTTTCTTTTCAAGAACCGTTCATGAGTTTTCAAAATCCTTATGGTCAAAGGTCATAAGGGTTTGAAAGATATAAATGATTTTACGCACACACTAACCTGCTTTCCTTCTTATCCCGTCGGTGCTGAGAAAACATAAAAAGTATTAGTATTAGTAGTAGTAGTAGTTGTAGTTTAATGCTGACTACGGCATCAGACGTCTCTGCTTAGGCTCCAAAAATTATTTGTTCTTTGGAGTTTGTAATTTGCGAGATAGACATATAGGCGACAAGCACCCGAAGTGGCGTAATTCATTCCCCCCTGCACTATTTCAACGATAGCTGTAGGAAGAAGCAATGGGTCTATGCCTTCCCCAAGGGCATTAATACGAAGTAAACGCAGATCCTAGTCGGAGTTCGAACCCGGTTCGCTGTTCCCATTTCCTGTGCTGCCAATCGCATCCGGTGGAAGAAGAAGAAGAAGAATCCAATTTATGAATGGTTGCAGAAGAGTACAGGACATTCTCAGCGAGTTTGGCGAAGAGGAGTAAGGATAAGGGAGAACCGACCGGAGTCTGGAGAAGAAACAAAGTCAACAACGAAGAAATAAAGAAACGAAGAAATCAGATCTCCGCTAATCTACGAGCAAATCCGAAACGAAACAGTCTCAGCAGTTTGTGGGCTGACAGACACGCAAAGAATAATGGCATCCGAGGATGTTGGTGCCGGGGGTTGGTGAGTCGCTTGAAGGCACCGGGTTTAAAGTGGTTCTAATCGTGACGTTGAGACTACGATCAGTGACGCCAACAGTTGAATGGCCAATAGGGAAAGACAAATGAAGCAAAAGCGACGCTGCCAGACAATGGCATTGCACACGAATCGATTCTTCTAGATTGTAATACGTATCCGTGTACGCTCTCGTGTGTGTGTGTGTGTGTGTGTGTGAAAGTGCCGATAGCCTAAGGGTTAGCAGGTAAGCAAATGGAATCGGCGAAACAATTTCACACACCGACTGAAACAGTTTGCGTTCAATTCGTACTAACGTGGTGAATCCATAGTTTCTCCTCCACTCCCCACCTGGCTACAGCAGGACAGACCGGGCATTTTCGCCTTGATTGGCAATCAGTCTAATTGACGAATAACCAGGTAGTGGAGCCCTCTGGAGGCGGTTGAATGCAAACTTAGAATTCCTTCCTGCAGCTCAACCAGGATTAAAACCTTATCGCCAGGCTTTCCCGTTGGAATTTATCAGTCAGACTGTGAGCGTGGTTCTATCAATTGGGCATCCCAGAATCTCCATATGCTTCATCCAGGCTCGCTCCCAGGAGAAGTCATTTCAGAATTGTTCCATTGTCTACCTAGACAGGAAGGGGCCATTTTCTTATCAATTTGGGCGCTACTCTGCTGTATCTGACTTCCACGGGTATAATTAAAGAAAATACCTAGTAACTTCTTGCGTCTACCGACAGTTTACAAACAAGAAAATGCAGGAATAATCTTTTATTTTCTATCTACACAAACGATCGTAGTATGACGAACTGGAGTTAATATAAAAAGTAACAAAAGTAAGATAATACCCCACCCCCCAAAAAAACTCACTAATTATTGACAATGCTTCAACTAAGAAATTCGAATACTACAACATCTAATACTATAAAGTTGGTGGCATACTAGTTTGGATGACTTGTGGTCATTTTGGACCAACAATGCCCAAATTTTAAATAAGATATCTATTTCTTTTTTTCTTATTTCAGGTAAGTTACAGCCTCATTGGGTACCTCACTAACGATGCCTTGTTGGAAACAAAAATATACCTACTTGATATCCACCTGAGGCGTGGGCCGTCGAGCGATGGTAATTAAACTAGTTTCGCAGGTTGATGTTCGTATAATGGGTTCGATCCAGATTAAGTTAAGCTTAGGAAATAGCTTTATAAACCTCGTGCCGTTGAGCAATTGTAAGTTTATCTTCTACACTATGCTCGAGTAATGAGTTCGATCTTCATTGAGCGACCCTGTATTATGGCCTTGTGCCAATAAATAACACCTACCGTGGAGAGATTGTTGAGTGTGCTAGTCAAGCTGACCATTTCTCGTATTTTGGCTTTGCTTCTTACCAGTTGCCCCTGTGCCCCTGTGCTACTCAATGATGAGCTTAGTGAATATCAACTTATGGCGTCTGCCAGTGAGCTACAGTTAATAATCTACGTTGGGTGCCCCACCACAAAAGTTTCCACAATTATTTATATTTTCATTCTATCTATTTTTCCCCTTTCACATTTTCTTTGTATTTCTCCCTCTTCTCTTTCCCTCATTTCTTACTTCTTTCTCTATTTCTCCTGTTTTGATTCTTTACGGGCAAATCCCCAAACTGGAATGGACCTTATTTCTCAACCGTACCAAGAAAAAGGAACAAAAAGAGCAATCCCCACTAAAGTTAGGGGTGTAAGCCGATGTGTGAAAATCACGTTTCACGACCGTGATTTGAACTCACGACCAACTGTCTATCAGGAGGCTGTCTTACTGACTGAACTAAATTGACAAGGCTTAAATTTTAACAAAAGATTATAGTACAAATACGCATGGGCTTATTTTGTTCTAACAAATAAATGCATTTTTACCAAAAAAAATTATCTGTTATATATACGATACAAAGGTTGCTATAATCATCTTCAGTTGGAATAGAAGAAGACGTGGTGTACGAACCTGCGAGAGCCAGTCTTGTTACCCCCCCCTTTTTTTCCTGTTTTTCCTTTTATTTCTCCCTCTTCTCTTCTCCTCTTTCCAATTTCTACCCCAACCAAGCCAGCAGCCAATCAGTCGGCTATTCTCCCGTTCTCTCGTTCTCTCTCGCGTTATCCTCAATTCGGAGTCGCTTCCTATTCTCGTTGTCACTCTATATTCATGGCTCAGTCACGCAGTCTTGCCAGTGATGTAGTCCCAAGGCGATTCTCTCCTCGTGTAAAATTTTTCCCCTCCTAATACCAAACGACACGCGTTTGAAGCTTCCAATCTACGGACCGGAACTAGTTTGCATTTCGCTTCCTGGTTCTTGGAACCTCTTCGAGCCGTCTGCTACGCTATCAACAGCAACAACGATGAGCAGGTGAAGAAGAGAGATGGGAGACACGGTTAAAACAACCATTGAAGCTTTGGCTAGCGCAGGAATAACAATTTTGACGATGGTCGAACAAACGAATCTGACATGGCCAAATCACAACGCCACGTTGAATTTTACAAGTGCCGTTGTCGAAGCAGTCGGGGAAACAAAGGAGGGATAAAAGACTTAGCACCAGTCGTAGCTCAAGAGTTAGAATGATGGACTTGAGGTCGCAAAGGTTTCTTTTTAAATTCATCCCAGACAGTGATTCTTAAATCTTTTCAAGGCTAGCATCCCCTGAGATCTTAGGAATCTTTTAAGATCCCATCAGCTCAAAGCTAAAAGATTAAATTTAAAAATGATGGAATTGGTAAAGGTGATGCCAAAAAGTGTAAACAAGACTGGCTGCTTCAGTGTCAAACACTACTCTGACTGAAGCTTATGAGTTCTCAAAAGATTTTGACTTTAGTGAAAACATTTTCCTTCAACTAAAAAACATATTCAAATTTGGCCATGGAAGGAGATTTAATCAAATCGTATCTAGATATTTTTCTGGGTAGACGGCACCAAAATCTAGATAATTCTAGATGTAATTTGAAGCAATTTAGATTTTAATTGAAATCTAGAGTTCATGGCAATTCATCTTCTTTTTCTCTCTTTATTGCTCTGTTTTTCTCACTCTTTTTATACTTCTTTCCTTGTCTCTCTCCCTCTCCCCCTCGCTCTCTTTTTTTCTCTCTTTACCTCTTTCTTCCTTACTTTCTTTTGTCAGTTGATGACGTAAGAATAGAATCTGCCTGTCTCTTTGCCAATGTCTCTTCATCTTTTATTTTAAACTTTTCACAGTTTAGTCTTTATCAGAAGCCTGTAATTGTCATTGTTGTTGAGCGATAAAATGGAAAATAAAGTCGGAAACCAGTAGGAGTCTGGCAATAATAAAATGGTAAACATTTTAAACAGTCAAAATTAAAGATCTGTATCAAGATATTACTTCTAAAAATATTTTGTTCACTAGCTACTGTTGCTTTGTCTCAATTGACTTTGAAATAAAACGAAAGGAAGTTTTGTTTGCCGCACTCTTCCCGCGCTCCTAAAATTGCTTTACACGTTACTTGGGGTACATAACCCAGGGCTAAGTAACACTGATCTAGCAGGCTGAGTTCTTGTTTTATTTTTCTCAATTTTTCAAAATTCACACAGGAAGATGAATCTACGATTAGTGCGTCGAGCTGGCTCACGTAAAATCATTTCTTTTTTTATTTCAAGGAATGTGTTAGTCTCCTTCCTTTCATCATAATATATAGAGAATCTTTACATTATAATATATATGACTGTCGAGTAGCGTTGATAAGAAATAAGGAATAAGCCTCTTGCCAATTTTAAATCACATCTATTATCGTCAAGGGCTGTCTTTCTGTGACAGTTCCTACGCCAATTTTGGTACTTGAATTAGCCATATAGCTGTATTGTTTTCTTTTTCTCCGATTGCTATTCACCGCCATTTAGTTTGTTTATTTCTTGTATTGACGTGAAAGTGGTCTGATTGTCTGTCAGGTTATAAAACATCTAAACATTGGCTCAGACAAATCAAATTTTGTATGCACACTCAGAGGTCTGAGGGGAGGTTTTAAAATGGAAAACGTTTTCAGGAAAATCTTTTCAAGGGTTTCAGGAGCAGTTCTACTTATAATGTAACTAGAATGCTAAAGTGGAACCTTACTTTCTGTCTCTATACTTATTTTATCATTCTATACATTCATGCGTAATTCTTTAATGGATCTAAGTTGAGCGGATCGCCCCTCTTTCAATGGGGCCAAAAATGAAGGGGAAATGTTTCTTTCCATGTATACAGATACATGTTGTATGTATTGAATTGGGTGTGATATTTATTGAATTTTCTCAAAGGGAGTCGAGTCATTATCATTCATTTTTGACTGATATTTCTTCCATCTTATTTTTGTTGCTTTTAAACGCACTGAAAAGAGGTGCGAGGTCGAATATTGCTAGAGACTTATTCCTTATTTCAAATGCACACGGCTAATCTAACGGACGTAGAATAACGACCTGAGAATTGTGATTAAAAATATCAACAGAAATAAGATGAAATGATTCGAATCAAAATTCAATAATAATAGCAAACCTTGATTCAAGTAATTCATACTCTATAACATATCGTACTTTTAGGTGCAAACTTGAATGAAATGAAAGAAAAACTAATCAATAATAATAATAATAATAATAATAATAATAATAATAATAATAATAATAATAATGATAATAATAATGATGATGATGATGATGATGGTGATGATGATGATGATGAGAAAAAAGAAGAAGAAGGGGGAGGAGGGGAGAAGTACCAGTAATAGTAGGTGCACTTTGAACTGTATCAAAGACACTGAAAGCAAGATTTAAGGAACTACGAATAAAAGGAAGGATCGATACTATACAGACAACAGCACTGCTGGGAGCTGCAAGGATACTGAGGAAAGTGCTAAAAATATGAGATCTATGACCCAAGCTGTTAGTGGCCTAACAGAGAGAAGAGATGAGGAAAGAGAAACAATACAAAAAAAAAAAATTAAAATACTACAAATGGTAGTGGTGGTACGAACCATAGCTCTGCTTTGATAGATGAGGGGTATATGAGGCGAGAGCCTAAGACCCGAGAGACCTTTCTGCCACTCTGCCTTCAACGATAACCAACGGGCAACCAGTGTGAAACTGCAGACTACAGCACTGCTGCGGACTGTGAGAACATGGAGAGGAGGACTGGACACCTGAGGAGACTTGCTACCACTCAGTCTCCAGCTGCGACCACCAGGTAACTGGTGTGAAAATAAATAAATAAATAATAATGATAATAATAACAACAACAACAACAACAAAAACAACAACAACAACAACCATAACAGTGACAATGGGATATCAAGATATTCGTAGTCTATCATGAAGAGACGTCTTCCACTTGACAAGACGTATGGCCCATTATACCCCCATGTCTTACGACTAAGGAATTAGCAGTGTCCAAGATGGTAAATCCAACCAAGGACAGAAGTCTAGAAGAGCAGAAAACACTGACCAGCCAACTTCGAAGGCAGCCCAGCAAAATGTGAGTGGCACGTGTAAGAGCACCCTAGGTTACATTATAAAGATGGTGACCGGCCCATATCGAAAGGATAAGGACCCTACCAAGTATCATCCCATAGTATGGATACATCACTTGAGGTAGTTATGTTTATATGATCTGTCATCGAAGCAATGCCTGGGGTGGTCCGAAAAAACAGCAAAGTTCTGATAAAATTAGACGTTTTCTGGGACCGCCCACACGTTCCCACTTGAAACTCAACCTCTTGTCACATTCTATTCTTGTGGGGAGGCGAATACATTCACTCTGTCAGACAGAATAGGAGACAACGTGTCATCTTACGTCGAGAGATATGGAACCTGGAGATGATGAAAAATTTCAATTAATGAGCTATAACGAGTTAAAAACCTGATGAACAAGATCCTGTAATCAAAGTCTAGTCTAAGTTGGAGTTGAATTTGCCCCCACCGTGAGAACAAGAGGGACAAGTGCAAGAGGGACAAGTGTAAAAGCAGGGACTAAATGATGATAAAGCTATTTCGTTGGGTAATTATTTTTTGATCATTCAAGTATCCTAATTTCGAGTCTAAACTCAACTGAAGCAGTTCTAATGTGTGATAAGACAAAGTCCCAAGTGTTTCTATGATGTAATCTACGATATGAATGTCATGTCACAATAGGAAGTTGAATTAACCAATGAGATGCATCAGCGACAAACAATCAAAGACTTTTGCATATATGCTAATTATATGTATGGATCATTTGTCGGCCAACAAAACACAGGGAGTCAAAATGGTACCATGTCCTTATCCTCGATATTCACAAAATTCTGTTTAGTACGATAAAAGGAAACCACAACAGCAGAACTCCTAATGTGAGCGGAACTCATAACAGTATTAGTATTAGTGTTATGCGAGACTATCTTGCTAATCTCAGAAAATACTGGCTCCACGGCGCCCATGACTGAGAAATGTGGCGGATCCTGGGGAATGTCTGTCCAACGACAGACCTTAAAAGACGGATGATGATGATCTTACTAATCATTAATCAACGGCACTAAGCCAGTATTGTCCTTGTGCTCATGCGTATTCATAACATTCTTCACACTGTTATTCCTATCAAAACTTCTCTGCTCCAACCGTTTAGCCTGGGGTTCTTGACCTGGGGTATCCATACGTCCTGGGGTATGGGAAGCAAATTCTAGGGATATGGAACGCAGTGGGAGTAGAAAATTGAATAAAATTGAAACATGCACGACTATTTATCAAGCGCTTAGTAATGATATTAAAAAAAAGACCAGAAATATTAATTGAAACAGCCATCTTTTTTCCAAAAAGAGGAAGATTTTAGGGATGTCATACATTCAGCAACATTCAGAGATGACGCATTCAGGAGATACGTCGATGATATACGTGATTCAAAGAAGGCAAAGAACGTAATCTATTCCCGGTACTTGGGTACACGTCAGAGTAACTACTCTTTGACGTATATCAAACGACTTGTTTATCAGTGTGGTTAGCTAAAGAGTATTAAAACATTAAAACTTGCGAAGCATCTGCTTCTTCATGCTTTTAGACCCAAACATATGAAGGTGCGTGAATGGGGCGCTACAACCTCGTCGTTGGAGTTGGTCAGACGAATTGAAATGACGGAAGCTTGTCCTTCATTCGACCCAGACGAAATGAGAAAATGAGAAAATCTCTCTCTCTCTCATTACGACTATAGTTCATTAACCACTAGCCAAGGTTATTCATGGCTTTCTCACTTTCTTAAAAAAAAGGCGTCCCTCCACATATTCTATCGTCCTTTTCTACTCAAAATCAGAAGAAGGAAAAAGATACTAAAGAAATTTCTTCGTAAAAATCTTCTTTATTTTGCGTTTTATTTTTCCCTCTTTTTTTTCACATTACATATTCATTGGCAGATCATCCAATTCCTCAGGGACACACTTGGGAAAAGAAAGTTAACGTGTGACTTCAAACAACATCGACCTGTAGAGACATCTGATTATAATCAGATTTCCATGGCCATCACATCCTATGGGCAACTGATTCTTCCATGAATTCACACTGATTGTAATTCATTTCTTCTGACGGAGTTGAAAGAAGTATACATGTCCACATCTATCTGTCTGTCTGTCTATCTGACTTCACAATATATAGGAAAGTTCTCAATGATTTTCAATGAAGTTTTCTCGAATGGTAGCCCATAGGGCGAGAAAGGACTGGTTTGATTTTGGTGCAGACCCAGGATTATTTTTCAAATTAGAGATATTTTTTCTCTCTCCATGAATTTATGTTCAACTATTTTTTTCAACACAGTATTTCCAAAAGGTTTCAATGGATTTCAATGACATCCAATGAGAGAGTAGTCCATGGTCTAAGGGAAAAATGCTTGAATTTGAAGGTGGATCCAGTTCTATACAGTTACCCCTGCATTGTCACTATATATTCACTGTTTTCCAGCAAACCATTATTGTGACTGTGCACTATCTTTTACCCTTCCACCTCCTACACCCAATTCACCTGTTCCTCATATCACCTGAGCCTCGGACAATTTACTCTAACATACAATCATCACCATTCCAAGGGTGTTGAAACGTTTAAAGATGCTAACCACATGAAGTAAAGGTAATTGATTTTTTGATTTTCGTGATTTCGACTCACGGAAGGATTTTGTAGAAACTCACGCCTTTCAGATAGTTAAGAAGTTGTATGGATGAGAGAAGAAGTTAGTAATAATTGACAATTTGGAAATAAATAGATTGAGAAAACTAGCAGTGCATCTCAAAATGTTATTGATAAGACAAGAACCTGATGCATTTCGTTGGTATCGAAACTTCTTCAGGGTCAAGAACGGAGAGAAAAATGATGCTACCTTTTGAAAACATAGGTTTATTGGAAGTCCAAGTAAAAAACTTGATGTGGGCTAAAAAAGACGTCTGTCATGAACCCAACCTCACAGTAGTGGGTGGGGGAGGTGTTTGGTTTCAAAAGAAATCAGGCAATGGATCATTCTGTGATGGCAAGCTTTTGGTAGAGCAAACTCAATCTCCAAGAAAAAGAAAATCCCATCAATCCTAAAAGAAGAGCATACAATGTATGCATCCTCCGATAGTCATCTTTGGAGCTGAAAAAACAGAACTTAACCAAGAGACTGACCTTTAAACGGAGAAGCATGCAACGTGCACATTAAAGAATTATACCCTCCCTCTTTTCCGGCCTTTTCGGTATGGATTTTTCTGCGGTTGCTTTAGCAACCACGGTTGCTTGGCTGGAGCTATTTTTGGTGGGTTGCTCCTTGTTCCCATGTAAAGCCTTTACCTTGAGTCGTATTTTGCTCTGGTGGAAGAGTAAATAAAGAGATGCCCCCCCTGCTATTCTGGCTTTTTTGGTATGGATTAAAGTGTAGCATCAGTTCCACAGCAATACTGAGGCACCGATACTGACACTTGCCTGCGAAATGGGCCACAGATTGTGTTGTTGTTGACATCAAAGCCTGAGTACGCCAGTGCAATGCATTAACCAATGAGGTTACACTGACGCTGTGCGTTGCTACGCGCATTTGGAGCCTTTGAACTCGTCCTTGGGCTCTCCCAGTATTACTCACCCCAGCTGAGGAGTATCAGTTGCCCCAGGGCAGCATTGTCCCATTGCACTGAAAGGGACAGGTCTGGATTGCCCTGACGCTCCTGTGACTGCAGTTGCTTTAGCAACTAGGGTTGTTTAGAAACCAAAGTCGAGTCGGCTGGAGCTATTTTTGATGGGTTGCTCCCTTTTTCCCCACGGAAAGCCCTGACCTTGTGTCATATTTTGCTCTGGTGGGAGAGTAAATAAAGAGATGCATAACCTCACATGGTGAGATCACTAGACAGCACAATACATCAGGGAAAGACAGGAATCCGAAACATCAGAAATGATGATGATGATGATGACGACGACGAATCTGGATGTATGTATAAGAATGTGTGTGTAGCTGTGGTCAGGTTAAGGCAGGAGTGTGTGTGTGTGTCTGAAGGTTTGTTTGTCTGTATAAGACACTAAATTTTAGATTCTAAATCGTACTCTAAGGAAGCTCGGTTCGAGGTCGTATATATATATATATATATATATATATATATATATATATATATATGTGTGTGTGTGTGTGTGAGTGTGTGAGTGTGTCTACTTTTTCTGTAATGTCAGAAACGTAAACCATGTCTCAATATTTTTTGAATATAAATTTTCATTTAAAATCAGGTATTTTCATTGAACTTTATTTGTTTCGTTATTGTTGTTATAAAAACATTTAAGTTTTTAAATCTACTTTGAATCTATGGAATGTTTTTGCTTCAATTCGTGGGGACTGATCGATCGTTAGAGTCATGGGCGTTGCCGGCAGTGGATATCGACATATCTTACCGTAACTCTGGATTGACGTGTCACTCGCTCTCCAAAAAACGATATTTGTTTTCTCTTTATTCATATTTACTTATTACCATCTCAGTTTTTTAAGCAGGATGTCATTTGTTTTGCAAGAGAAAACACAAATTAAACTGGATATTATACATACATATATATATATATATATATATATATATATATATATATATATATATATATATATATATATATATATATATATATATATGAAGTTTTTAGTCGAGTTAGTGGGTGGGTGTTGGTATGACAGTTGTGTCAAAGTATGTCTATACAAGTATAAAGAAGTATGTATCTGAGCATATATGCGCAATTTTTTTATGATGTTAAGAATGTATATGTATGTGCGTGTGTGTGTGTGTGTGTGTGTGTGCGTGTGTAGGTTAATTTGCTGGATTTTGTTCTGAAAACACAGGAATAACAAAAAAAAATGTGCTTGAGGGTGCACAGCTCTGCCAGCCCAAATGTCTCTAAAGATGGAATGAAACGATGCATAGGAGGTAACTGTAAATTATTCCGGGATCTGCTTGCAAATTTGATCGTTTTTTTTTTGCTGATATTGTACGGAAAAATATGAGTGGATGCATAAATTTATCACAAAGAAAATGTCTCAAAGTCGAAATGAATCCCTGGAACCGCTCCAAGATTTAATCATTTCCTCTGTAGCCCATCGCTCAGCCTTCCATAATGTTTTATTGAACTCTGTTGAGATCTTTCGGAGTTATTGTTTGAATACTTATACGTCATTCAGATTCGTTGACTGAGGTGAAAATAGCTAAAATAATCAACAAATAAACAGTGTCTCGGCGCAACTTGGATGCGAACCAGGTTTGCCAAGACCACAGCGTATGGTTCTGGGCACTAGATTAACAGTAAGCGTTAAACTTCTTTGGTTTTATTTTATTTTCAAATATCAGATAATTTGGAATTGATTGAGAACTTTTGGAAATATTGGAAGGGGGAGGTGAATAACTTTATGATGCTGAGTAGGACAAATTCCTGAATCCACCCTAAAGATGAATCATTTCTTTCAAACCTCATCTCTTACACTTTCATATAATTTCATTGAAATACATTTGTGATATTTGCTGATATCATCTGGTGAGATAAGCGTTCATGAGTGAAATTTCGACTTCATTAACAGAGGCTAAAAACAAGAAGATAAATAATAGGACCCCCCTCCCCCCCCAAAAAAAAAAAAACAACGACAAGTAAACAGTGACTTGCCGTGACCAGGATTCCAACTAGGTTTACCAAAGACACTGCGTCGGCCCCAAACAAGTAGAGGGTCATGGGAAACAATCACCGCTGGCATGATTGTTTGTTTTTGTTTTGTATATATATAATTAGATACTTGTGTCATCCACAGACAGCTGTTTCATTGTATTACAACTATTCAGTGTGACTATAGACTATCCAATATCCCATCCAGCACCACAAAGTAGTCTTCGCTTCAGACCCAGAGGCTGGTATTTTATCTTTGCCCTACGCAGAACAATATATTTCATAATCATCATCATCGTCAGTCTTTCAACGTCCGTCGTTGGACATAGACCTTCCTCAGGATTAGCCTCACTTTTTTATCATTGGCGTCGCAGAGCCAGTACTTTCTGAACTTGTCTAGCTCGTTTCTCCATCTAATATTCTGCCGGCCTCGGTTGCACATGTGATCTCGGGGGATACCTGTCGTCAGTTGCAATGCCCATCTGTTGTCTGCCATTCTTGCAATATGACCAGCCGCTGCCATTTGAGAATATCAATGGATTCTATAATGTCCCTGACTCCTGTATTTTTCCAGATGTACTGTGCTGTGTTGTGGTCTCTCCAGCATAATTCTTTCAAGCGCACGTTGCATGGTTCTCAATTTGCGAGTCTGTCTCTTACTTAGGTTCCATGTTTCTGCTCCATTGGGAGGATGCATTGGTTATACGCCCTTCTTTTTAGGATTAATGGGATCTTCTTGTTTTTGAAGGTTGAGCTTGCTCTGCCAAAGGCTTGCCATCCTAGGCATTCATCGCCGGATTCTTCTTCTTTTGTGGGTTTCATGGAGATTTGTTGTCCGAGGTAGATGTAGTCATCTACTTTCTCCAGTTCCGTATCCTCGATTTTGATCTTAGTGTTTTTATCTCTGATGTGGTTGTTGCATATTATTTTCGTCTTGCTGAAGTTCATGTGTAGGCTGATTTTCTAGCTCTCTTCATTTTGTTCAACTATCATTAGTTGTAGGTCGCAAATTTGTTTGTTTATCAATATAATTTGCTGGTTTTCCAAAGTCCAGAAATCATCTTGAAGTTATAATGGATTGGTCCATGTGAAATATTCAACTTTATTTTGAATGAAATAAGTTGAGTTGAATAGATTTCTTCCTCTGACTTTTTTTACACCGTACGTTGTCTCTGATGTTCCTCTCGGGTAACATTTTGTATTGCAGTATTGATGATTTGTCCCTATACGTACGTATACACTACACACACACACATACACACACATATATATATGTATGGTACACATCAGGTTAACAATACAGCACAATATAGAGCAACGTCTGATATGTTATGGATACATTTCATTGCGTGTTCAATACATTCAACATTATACTGCGAAAGTCCAGTTGTTTTAGAGTAGAGCTGGAAATATATAATACAATATGGATTCGCTGCACATACACCTGATGAGGTCCAGAGAGGATAGAAACATAAACTTGTTTGTGTAGCGAGTCCACATCATATTATACATATGTATATATATATAACAGCAAATCATGTCTGTTGTTATATTCAGTAATATCTCATCGTTAAAAACATTTTTAGTGTAGCTTACGTATGTAAGCCCCATTTCAAAAATAGATAATATGTAGGATAAAATAATATCAATATACAATACGCATGAAACTTCGTATGATCTGTATTATAAGGAAGGGGAGTGTTTGATCAACACTGCTGGGGTTCCATATTAATGTAACTATTTTGTTTTTAAAAATCCCCGAAACGGTTACATGATGAACAACTGATGATCCCAACAAGAGATAATCTAAACATTGTACCAAAATAAGAAAGTACATGTGAAACAGGAAAGAGAAAAATCACTGAAGAAAATTACAGAAATTGCATTGACAGATATTGGGAAATAAGTGACTGAAGTGACACAAGAAATGAAAAAGTATTTTAATGTTTAGTGTTTACCAAGCTGAAAAACTTTCTAGACTATATATATATATATATATATATATATATATATAGAGAGAGAGAGATAGATAGATAGATAGATAGATAGATAGATAGATAGATAGATAGATAGATAGAGACAGAGATATGTGTGTGCGTGCTTCTGTGTGTGTATATGAGTATAGTAAACCCTTGTTATAACAAACTTCGATATAATCAATTTCTGCTTTAACGATAACGTGGACCATAACGAACATCCTTCTTATTTACCGAACTAAGAGAACACGTAGACCGTAAGGAACTTGGCATAATCCTAGTTTCGTGGTCCGGCCTTTTGCAGCCTTAAGGTCAAGATGTAGTACTTGTTCTCCATTCAACGTAACAAAGCCGTTTTCTATTTGAAATGTTGTCTTGGTTGTATTCTAATAGTTTTCTCCGTGAATTTTAATTTAGTTTGAATTTTTTTTTTCAGAAGACAAAAAACAAATGTAGTAATGAATTTTATTTATTATCACTTTGGAAATCACGTGACTTAACATTCCTGTTGTAAATTTCAAAGTTTACCCCACTGTGAAAAGGTCGACTAATTTGATTTCACTAAATCATTTCAACTCATTATGACTCTTTTCAATTCATTTTCATGTAATCAATTATTATCAGACTTTGTATTTGAATAAATTATTGCTTTTTTTTTTGTATTTTTGTAATTAAATTATTGTTTTTCGTATGTAAATTATTGCTAAAAAATATTCAAGAAAACAATTAGAATACAACCATGATAAATCTTGCTTTTTTGTCGACAGAAAAAAATGAAATCAAATTAAACTAAAATTCATGAAAAAAAACAAAAAACTATTAAATCACAATTATAATAAAGTTCAAAATGGAAAATGGGAAGTTCATGTTATGTCTGGTGAGAAGAGATACTCCACTTTGATCTTGAACAACATCCTGCGAAAGGCTGGACTACGAAACTAGGATAATGCCACGAATTTTATTATCATTTACCAAACGATGTAAAGTAAAGTTGGAAATAGACCGGAGTGCAACCGAACTACCGATGAGTTTACCGAACGATGTTCGTTAAATGCAGCAAACTACCGAACTTAGTTCTTCTTATGTACTGAACGACGGACAATCAGCGGGTATAACGAACTTTCGGCTTTTACGTCACCCCCCTATGCCAATTAGTTCCTTATAGCGAGGGTTTACTGTAAATGGATAGATAGATAGACAGATAGATAAATAAATAGATAAATGTATCAGAAGATTAGAGTGGAACGATAGCGTTCAAATGTGAATATACGTCTATACATTCACACCAACACAGACGAACACACACACGCGTAAATATTTGTAAGTTCTTTACCTTCTTCGTTTTTTTTCTTTTCTTTCTTAATCTTATTCTCATTTCGGCAAAGACATGTCATTGGCAAACCCTGGCAGAAACATACATGGCGCCGAAGGACCTGCTTTCGCGTTAAGATTGAGACAGCAGCCAAGCGAATTTAATACAAAATTTGTTTGGAAATATATCAAATTTATTGGTTTTTCGATTGCACCTGCCCTCCATTTGTTTATTTTCACATTATTTCACGGTGATTCTTCTCGATTTTCCAATTATTATTCCGATTGCTGCTGCTGCTTCTTCTTCTTCTTCTTCTTCTTCTTCTTCTTCTTCTTCTTCTTCTTCTTCTTCTTCTTCTTCTTCTTCTTCTTCTTCTTCTTTCTCTTTTCTTCTTCTTCTTCTCCTTCTTTCTTTTTTTTCTTCTTCTTCTTCTTCTTCTACTTCTTTTTCCTTCTTCTTTCTCTTTTTTTCCTTTTACTTTTTCTTCTTCTTTTTCTTTCACTTTTTCTTTTCTTCTTCTTCTTTTTCTACTTCTTTTTCCTTCTTCTTTCTCTTTTTTCCTTTTACTTTTTCTTCTTCTTTTTCTTTCACTTTTTCTTTTCTTTTGCTTCTTCTTTTTCTCATTCTTCTTTTCCTCATTTTTCTTCTTTTCTCATTCTTCTTCTCTTTCTTTTTCTTTTTCTTCTCTTTCTTTTTCTTCTTCTTCTTCTTTCTCTTTTCTTCTTCTTCTTCTCCTTCTTTTTCTTTTTTCTTCTTCTTTCTCTTTTTCTTTTCTTTTGCTTCTTCTTTTGCTCATTCTTCTTTTCTCATTCTTCTTCTCTTTCTTTTTCTTCTTCTTCTTCTTCTTATCATTATTATTTTTAGTATTATTATTATTATCATCAAAAAACTGTAGCTATCAAAGATGATGAAGGGTCCTATCCCTTTTTCTTTTTTAAAAAATTTGGCACGAGTTTGTGTGTTTGTTTGTGCGTTCGTTTGTGTGTTCCAGCGCTCCTGGCCGTACTGTTTTGTTTACTGACTTGTAAATCGATATCTGTACTCCACAAGACCTTTCCTAAAAATGTTTTTTTTTTATCTTCGAAAAAAAAACCCCAACACTCTTTAGCTTTTTGAAGGCCTTTTTTTTACAGGTTTATTATCAATGTTACCTACATTCTCCAGAATCCAGATGTCTCTAGATATTTCATTTACTGTATTTTAGATGTTTTAAGATGGAAATAATATCTAGATTCTCCAGAATCCAGATGTCTCTAGATATTTCAATTACTGTATTTTAGATGTTTTAAGATGGAAATAATATCTAGATTCTCCAGAATCCAGATGTTTTTAGACGTTTTTTTACTCCGTTTTAAATGCTTTCCTGTGAAAATCTCCAGTGATATCATTAATAGAATTTATTCTTACCATATTTATTTTTCGGTGGAATTTTTCTTGATTACTTCAAATTTTGACGCTATGATTGTTCAATTATTGACTGTGATGACGAGTTGTTGTTGTTGTTGTTATTATTATCATCATTATTATTATTATTATTATTATTATTATTATTTGCAACCTCACACCAGTTGCCTGGTGGTAACCGCTGGAGTTTGAGTGACAGCAAGTCTCCTCAAGTCTCCAGCCCTCCTCTCCTAGTACTCATAGGTCGCAGTAATTCTACGATTTACAGTTGCACACCGGTTGCCCAGTGGTTATCGCTGAAGGCTGAGTGACAATAAGTCTCCTCAGGTCTTCAGCTAACGTCTCCTCTCTCTTTCGCATATCATGACAGAGCTACTATTCGTTGCAGTACTTATATCTCTAGCACCTTCCTCAATATCCGTGCAGTTCCCAGTAGTGCTGTGGTCTGTACGGTCTCTATCCTTCCCTAATCCCGATCTCCTCCAGTCTCACCCTCAGCATTTTGGGGACAGTTCCTAGTGCGCCCACTATGACCGGTACTACCCTGGTTTTCATGTTCCACATCTTCCTTAACTCTCTTGCTAGGTCCTGGTACTTTTCCCGTTCTTCACCCTCCTTTTTTACTCTATGGTCTGCAGGCACAGCAACGTCTACTATTTGGTAGGCCTTCCTTTTTATTATTATTATCATTATTATTATTATTATTTCATTTTCACCCCAGTTGCCTGTTGGTCATTGCTAGAGGCTGAGTGACTGCAAGTCTCCTCCCATCCCCAGCCCTCCTCTTCACACTCTCAAGTCCTCAGCAGTGCTGTGGTTTACAGTTCTTTATTATTATTTTTACTATTATTACTATTATTACTATTATTATCATTATTATTATTAGAATATACCTGTCCAAAATGACAGGCTAGTATACATATGGATCGGCAGTAAGGAGCCTAGATCTGTTCTATTAAGTTATTTATTTCAGATGATTCAATTATCCAAATTTCAGTCTCGACACAACTCAGGTTGTTTTTATGTATGATCCATCTTGAGAGGTTCAACAACGTCATTTTTATTGTTATGTCATAATAGGAAAATATATCAACCAATGGGATCTTCCCATTTGAGCGCAAACAAACAAACAAACGAACAAGCAAAAAAAGAAATAAAATACAGATAAGCTCATCATATGGTCAGATTGTTATCTCCTGTTTTATATTTTCCCCTCACAAGAAACAGTCTAAAATAATGTGTGGATCATTTCCATTAATATTCGTTACTTCCCAAAAATCTCCCAGATGATACCTGACGAAGGCCGTAGAGTGCAACGGCCGAAACGTTGTATGAAAAACAACAAAGATGAGGATGGTCCGAATATCAATAGAAATAATAATAATACCTCATCTCAAAAATTCCGAGATATACTAATGTGTGGATCGTTTAGTGTCTTTATTACAATAGATTTGAAATCCATCTTGCACCAACTAACTTCCGTTATACTGTTGAGCAGTGAAAAAATGGATCAGCTGCTCAATTTTCATAAAAGGTCGAGGACAATAAAACACAGTGGTTCCTAAAAAAATCATAAAAATCTAGAAATTTCTTTTCTCTCGGCTGCTTTCCGATTCCCCCAGAGGTGACGTACCATATTACAAAGTCTGACTGTTTCTATCCCTTGAATCAGTAAAGGCTGTGTTTCTCAAGATGAATATTTTGACCATCATTACATTTGTGCATACTTCTGATTTCTGGTGTTGCCAGTGGGGTAGTGTTAAAAAAAGAAGTGAGATAACGCAAGGCTGCCTGCTCTAACAAATTCTTCAAGTATATCTTAAACGTACCTTGATCCAATATTGTCCACACGGATCGTATGATGGTTAGTACATTTGCTTCACACTCACACACACACACACACACACACACACACACACACAAAGAAAATCCTTGGTTCGATTCCTGGTACGAGTATTGGAAAACTCTACATGAGGATAAATTCCCCAACGCATTCAGCCGCTAATTGAGTACACTCTAGGCCGTGGGATATATCCCTACAGTAGATTTGCATCCTGCCGAAGGGGTGATCAGAAAATAAAATTTATAGATATATAGTTCTGGTCTCGACCTGACTTGAGACTTGCAATGATCACTAAGCTGATGCATGAAAAAGACACCGGGGCTTCACCAGCGTCCGTCATATTCCATTGGAGGTTGCCTCTTGTGAGACGTGATGCTTCACCTTTATTATATATATATATATATATATATATATATATATATATATATATATATATATATATAGAGAGAGAGAGAGAGAGAGAGAGAGAGAGAGAGAGAGAGAGCATTGATAAAAACATTTACAGATAAATAAACCTAACGTCCATACACTTTACTCCCGAGTCTGTCTCACTCTCTATAGTTCATATTGTGTGTGTGTATATATATATATATATATATATATATATATATATATATATATATATATATATGTGTGTGTGTGTGTGTGTGTGTGTGTGTGTGTGTGTGTGTGTGTGTGTATAATGTACCGTTTCAGCTTATTTGAGAGTACAAACAGATAACAGGATGTGAACTTTTTAGTATGTATTGAGAGAACGCCCTTCAATCCTCAAAACGAAGTGGGGGAATCATCGTACCCATGTGTTCCCACAGCGTGAAAACACAGGATGTAACACAAAATTCTAAAAAGATTTTTGCCTGCACTAAATCGTTTTGAAACCATCTAGATATTGTCTAAATATAACACGCAAAAAAAGAACTTGGGTATAGATACAATGGACAACTTTGTCGCCAGCTTTTGATTGGGGGTAAGACAATTATCGTCGCAAACCAATGCTAATGCTGTATGAAGTTGAGCGAATAGCTTCATGCAAAGACTTTAGTTGTAGCGTGATACAGGTATTCCCCGCCTTTCGAAAGTTCTACGTCGCTTTACTCTTAGGAAGGACCTACATCCCCCTGTAATGGCGTAAAGCGAAGAAGCAATTATCATTGATTTGTATGGGAAAATTTTTGAGTGTACCCAGACCTCAAAATGATATTCTATGTTTTCCTGCCTCAATGTCCAAAGTCTGATATTCTCCGTCTCATACGGTTCTTAAAATATCCGTTAGACCTACCTTAAACTTACGCCTCTTTCAAAATTAAAGTCACCCTTTACTACAATATTGTTGCACTGTCTATCATAGTGAAAATCTCATGCACATTTTTTATATATTGGTTATGGGATCACTCAAAAAATTTCCCCATGTACATTAATGGTATCTGCTACTCCACTTTACAGCATTGTGTCTGGATAAGATCCTTCTACTTTCGGATAGCGATGGAAACCTGTAATGAATACTGCAAACTATTGCTTATAAGCTCTGTTTCAGCTGGATACCTCTCTGTTGTAGCCATGTGTCAAGTTGAGATATGTTAACAGAACCTACTGCTTCAGGGTCAGACTCCACTCTGACAGAAGCTTGTAAGTTATTGAAATATTTCGACTTTTTAAAAACAATTTTCCTTCAACAGAAAAAGATCTTCAATTTGGCTATAGAAGGAGACTTAATCAAATAGTATCAAGATATTTTTCTGGATATTTTCCTGGATAAATAGCATCAAAATCTAGATTATTCTAGTTATAATTTGAAGGCATTTAGATATCAAATGAAAACTAATGTCAATAGCTTTCCATTTTTTCTCTCTCAGTCTTTTCCCCTTCTTTCTCTTTCTCTCTCTTTCTTTGCCTCTTCCTTTTTCTCTTTCCCACTTTCTTTCTTCTTTTCATTGATTGATGTCGTTGAAATCTCTCTCTCTCTTTCTCTCTTTCTTTCTCTCTTTCTCTCTCTCTCTCATTTAAAACCTTTCAATTTTTCGTCCTAACCAGAAGTCTGAAAATTGGTAGGAGTTTGAACAATAAGTACATCTCAGGACGCCTGGCGTTGGGCGATCTTTAGTAAGGAGATGACCGGGTGAAGTTGAGTTCAGAAAATGGATATAAATGTCTATTCGTAACAATTAAACTTGCTCTGCAAAGCGAACGTGAGTTCACGAGATTCTGATCGATGATACTTCCGTTCGACACTTCGTTCGAACATTACGTCATAATCAATAAAATGACGTATCCACATGAAAGGCATTTATGCAAATAGGTATGTTCAATTGGAATAATTGTACGGTTATATGAATTTCTGTTTTGTCTGATTCCTGTAATAAACAAGAAGTTATAATCAATTGATCCACGTAAAATAGATTAACATAGCTAATGAATAAACAATCAGAGGGTTGTAATAAATTGAGACAGGCTGTTGTGACGTAACCATGTCACAGAATCGCTGGATGTTTGAAGCTAAAATAAAATAAAAAATGTGTGTAAGCGACTGGATGAAATGTTTACTAAACTTGGGGCCAATCACGTATAAATAACTGTCATTTTTACAGTTATATGCTAATAATACAACTTATGGCCCTAGAGACATCAAATTTCCGCCCAAAATACGCTTCAGGTTTATACAGAATATGAAAAAACTTGTGTAAATTATGCCAGTATAAATAAAACATCTTTTTAAACTTTCCAATTCATAAGCCACCGTCTTAAAAGAATTAATTTGAAGTGATAATAGGATTGAAATGACCAAAGACAACGAAGAAATTACGTACAAAGCAAACTATATCAAGTTTGTTTGAATAATATAGTAAAATATTACTTTCTGATATGATTTTCATTTTTTTAATGACTCTGAACAGCCGACTGTCTATAAGTGAAGTTAAGCTCAGAATTTCTCCAGGGGTAATAGTTTGTATTGATACCAAAAGCTCATTCAGGCACCTTTAAATAATGCACTAAAGATTTTCGATAGGCATCAGATCTGGAGAATGTGCAGGTCACTCTATAAGTTGGTTATTTTAAGACCCTGTTTTTGCTAAGTATTCAGCGACTAATATAGCAACATGAGAATCGTCGCTCACTGAATGGCTAAATGGTGGCTGAAGGGAGATGCGAGCACTCTCCGGGTGAGACATCAGCAAGTAGTCATATTTTGGGTAAGATTGATTGACAATTAATCTTTTGGACCCTGGAGAATTACTGATGGTGTGGAAATGAACTTTTCTGTCGACATCGAATCCCTTAAGACCAAGCTTTAGAAATACCTTTTGACAACCTTTAGACAAGACCAACCTGTTGATGTGGCCAATCAAGAAGACACCGGTGATCAAACAGAAAGTAGTTTTCAGACACGGCAATACCCCGGAGATTTCCGATCGAGTTCAGATCTAGCAAACCCGTTCTCTCCGGTCACCAATTGACACTACCCGTTTAAATATCTTGGGAAAATATCCAAACAAAACCCACTCTCATTTGGACGCCTCCCCCCACGCCCAATATTTTTTAAAGAGCCTATCCTCTCCCCACGTAAAATTTAATGGGTGACAATTACAGATTTATCAAAATTTTCCAATTTTTAAACAATACAAGAGGGAGAACTCGGTTAATAGTCAATAATGGTCAATCGTATTTATGAGGACAAGTTTAACCAAGTTTAATTGTATCTGCGGATTTCCGCGATTTCAAAGTTTTGTACAACCAGAAGACTTTTCTGTTTAATTTTTCTTCGTAATCAAAACAATTTTTTTGTTCCGGACAATACTGCACGTTTTTATATCCCGTGTGCTTACACCACCTCAACTGTATTTTTTCCCAAACAACTTTGTTTTGTTTAGATCTTACTGAATTCTGTCACTGGCCATAGTTTCCTACCGCCTCTCGCTTATTCCGACACCTTCATACACACACTCACTTACTGAATGTTAACAGGTTATCTAGCCACCCTGCTCATCTCGACCCCGGTAATCAAGTACCAAAAAGTAGGCGACTCCATTAGTCGGTCATTTTTAACCCCAATCAAGCTAAGTATTCAACGGTTGCGAAGACAACATAAGTTGTGGTATTGTTATCTATTAATACCACTTTCTATTTGAATGCTAGTGCCTACTCCTTGAATCATGAGAAAAAGTTGGTCAATCATAGAACGTGACTATATAAACGTTGCGTTGAAGCGAAATACAGACGTTCTCCATTATAATGCGGCTGTCGAAAGCCAACCGTGTTATAACCGAGTCGCGATAACAGCGCAGCATGTATGGGTGATACTCAAAGGCTGGCGATTTGAAAAGACGACAGACATCTTCTATGAGAACTGTGAGATTTGAACAAATAAAGTTACACATTTTTTTATATTTGTTTTTTTTTTTTTTTTTTTCATTGAATGATAATACTGGAATAATTACAACATATTACAAAACGTATTGAATTTCACTATCAAAAAACAAAATATTTACATATTTACTTGGCACTTTGAATCCTTAGCCCCTGTCCCTTCAGGAACCCTATACCTGAACTTTTGAGTGATTAAGCTCGAAATCGATGATAATTAAAAAAAAAAGAAGTTTAATTCATTGACAACTGAAATGCTTTCGTCTATGCAGTTTTCAGTGGTGTTATCTGCGTTTGTCAAATATAGTTTTAGTGAGGAGTTATCCTCAAATTGGCTTACGAGATATTTAGATGGCGCTCAGTCCAAAATATCGGGCTTCCGTGTTCAAAAGGAAAGCCTTTTTTTCACTTGCACTTCTTTAGACGATAGTATTGGTTGTAATTGGTTATATACCCTTCTTAACCAATGCATCCTCCAAATAGTCACTTATGGAGCTGGAATCTAACCAAGACATAAATCCGCAAATTGAGAACCATGCAATGTGCACATGGAAGAATTATGCTGGGCCTCACATGGAGAGACCACAAGACAGCATAGTACATCCGAGAAAAGACAAAAGTTAGGGACATCATAGAATCGATTCAAAATCTCAAATGGCAGTGGGCTGACCATGTTGCAAGAATGGTGGACAACCAATGGACATCGCAACTGGATCCCTCGAGATCACATGCGCAAACGAGCTCGGCAGAATATTAGATGGAGGGACGAGCTAGACAAGTTCAGAAAGTACTGGCTCCGTGGCGCCCATGATAGAGAAGTGTGGCAAATCCATGTCCAACGAAGGATGTTAAAAGACTGATGATGATGATGATGATGATGATAGTTAGTTACGTTGGGATCCATCATCCCACCACCTCATCGTGAGCTGCACTGTACTGAATAGCGTTATACGTACAAAGAGAATGGGGGAGAGAGGGGGACATTTATATATATATATATATATATACATATATATATATATGTATGTGTGTGTGTGTGTGTGTGTTAAGGAATGGATATATGTGATCTAACAGAATGTATTATAAATCGCGTTATATCATATAGAAACTTACTCGAAATGATCCCCCGCTGATAAATAGTTGATGTATCACTCGCCCAAGACAACGTAAATAGAAATAAACAATTTTTAAAAAATACATATATTAATTGATAAATAATATGGAAAAGATATTCTGCTTACATTGATGTTTCATGTTAATTAATTTATTTGCTCTGTAATATTTTTAATCAATTAATTAGCTCTGTTTACTTTGCACTGTGAATAAATACTTTCAACATCATATATGCATCATTATATGTATTTCTTGTAATTTCTACAAATTATTATCATTATATATATATATATATATATATATATATATACATATATATATACTAGCTACACATGAGAAATTAAAGTATGAAGATGAGGATATATATATATATATATATATATATATATATATATGTATATATATATATGTGTGTGTGTGTGTGTGTGTAGATATATATATATATATATATATATATATATATATATATATATATATATATATATATATATATATATAGAGAGAGAGAGAGAGAGAGAGAGAGAGAGATTGTGATTCACAAGTGTACCACGAGGAGAGAACCTCTCCCATAAATCAGCATTCAAAATCCTTACGTGAGCCCGAACACTGACCACGCATAAGTTTCAGAAGATATATCGTCTAGGAAGCTTTACAGCTTTAAACACTAGACATTAAAATAAAGTTCTTAATGATAATTTTGTGTCACTTCAGTCACTTCTTTCCCAATATCTGTCAATGCAATTTATATAATTTTGTTCAATGTTTTTCCCCTGTTTCACTTTTACTTTGTTATTTATGGTACAATGTACAAATTGTTTCTTGTTAGGATCATCAGTTGTATACCATGAAACTGTTTACATGATAAATATGAGTATTAAGATAAGTATATATATTCAAGTGTGTGTTTGTGTGTGTGTATGTGTGTGTGTATGTGTGTGTGTGTGTGTGTGTGTGTGTGTGTGTGCTGTGAATGTGAAGTGATCTGACAGAATGTAGATGAAAATGACAATTAGATAATTCCCTCTGTGAACTGCTACGAATATTTTCTCTGAAAAAGATGGCTGGCCCTTGTCGAAATGCATCAAACTACGCCCACGGAATAATGGAAAAAATGCTATGAATTAAACTCCTATCACTTCAGTTTTTCACTTCACCTTCTAATTGTTTTTTTTTTCATCTGCACACAAACAGAGAGAGAGAGAGAGAGAGAAAGAGGGAGAGGGAGAGAGAGAGAGAGATAGTGATTCATAATTTTGCAAGTGGAGAGAACGAATCTTGTAAATGAGCATTCGAAATCTTTACACATATACATTGGCTGGAAATCATTTGGTATGAATAGAGATATATCGTAGAGCATCTTGCCGATGTGCTTAAAGCGTGAAACATACTATCAATGCGTAATATCAGCTATGCCCAACATATGTAAAACATGGAAACTAACAAAACGGACTTAGACGAAGAGCCATGGAGAAAATAATGTTTAGGGTAACTCAACATGGATTAAGGGAAAACTAGAGTATAAGGTTATTATACAGATAATTATGGGTCAGAGGGTTAACTGACTGTCGCCCATGGGGAGTAAGCACAGTAGAAAGAGGCCAGACTCATGATAGAGAGATGGAATAGAAAGTTTTACAGGTAAGACATGGCAGTTGTTATCCCTTCATTATAGGCGGAAACGGGATGGGCCTTTGTCCAGCAGTAGACTTATACACGTATACTTCATACATAAATTTCTCAAGTAAACAGTTATAATAATTGATGCTGATATACAGTTGTAGTTATTGTAATCAAGAGGTACGTTACTTATGAGGGAAGAATGCTCGATAATAAAAATAGACCATATGTAAATATAAACAGTGCAGACATACAAAATTAATACTTAATTGTAACTGACAGTTTCACGCTACTGCGATCTTCAGATCATTTTCAGATGGTTTGAAGATTGCAGTAGCGTGATACTGTCAGTCATAATGAACTGCTAATTTTCTATGTCTACATCAAGTATCTATCTATCTATCTGTCTGTCTAACGTTTTTCGGTAAGATAAGATTCTTAAGCAATTAATTTTTAACTGAACAGATAAAAAGTAAAGCACAAGGCAATATATGAGTACCATCAGATGTAATACGCACGTGAAGAAGGCCAAATGGCATATCGACCGAAACATTGCGGTAGAATCAACAGGATTGTAGCCAATGTATACAGAGACCATCATACGAAACTTACAATTAGAAGATAAAGAGTTGGGCGAGATGATAATGCAGAAGATTGTCTTCTCGACGTGCCCTCTGATCAGTGGGTGGCCCAATTAAAGCATACAGGTGAAAAGTAAGGGAACCCTAATTATTTGGGCAGAAAAACCAAGAAAGGAAAGAGGAGAGAGACGGGGAAGGCCCGGAGCCACATACACACACAGCTAATATTGTTTTACATGTCTATTCTTATTGTTTGACACTGTATCGTTCCTTGTTTTAGGAATAAGAGTTTCTATTAAGGGTCAGCATCAAGAATAAACAAGGTATTTTTTCTATACGTTGTGTTTGCTTTGTCATTCTAACGGGGGTATAGGACGGGTTATATTTGCAGTTTTACAACGTGATCTTTGTTCATGGAAATTTTTCTTGGATGCACATGTTCTCCTGGAAATTACTTTCAAAAGACCCCACACTATTATCTTGCAGAAAAAAATGGTAACGCAACAATACACGTAAAGAAGATCAAATAACATGCCGACTGAATTATAATAATAACAAAACACACGAGATGGCATATAAAGACCATCAAATGAAAAATACATATGAGAGAGGTCAAAGGATATATATATCGAAATATGATAATGAAAAAAAACAACGGGCTAAGCAATATATCAAGGCCAACTGATGCAGTGTTGCTTGAAGAAGGCCGAAGAAGATGTTGGCTGAAACATTGTGATCAAGGCTACAAAGCTCGAAGCAATAAAGACCTCCAGTTGCAATTATTTCGATAAATGCCGTATCAAATTTTAAAAAATGAACACAAAGAAAGTTGAAGAAAATTTAAACCGATCAAAGAGACAATGATGGAAACATAATTTCGAATGAAGTGTGGAAGAGAAAAAAAAATAACTGATTCCAGAACACCAGGGAACAGGCTGGCAAATTCTCCCTCTCTGTGCACTTTTCATAAAGTGGTACACGTACTTGTTCGTGAACACAAGGCCCCGATCGCTGAAAACCCAACCCATTCGCACGTTACTTCAAGAACCTCCGTGGCACAGGCGTTTCTCTTTCAGGGCTATTACCCTTTTGCATCTGTTATCAGACGTCAAAGAACATGAAGAGGTCGATCTTGTTTTGGTGTGGGGTATTGTTTCGTGATGGGCAGGCGAACAACCATGAAGGGGTAGAACTGCATTCAATCGACGGAAGGTTGGTTCAGTGGGAGGGAGGGAACGTGGTGTAGGCAGATCTAGAATGATGGGTCGGCCGGTTAGTGGCGGGGGATGGTGGTAAGTTGGGAGTCAGTTTGCGCGTTGTCTGACAAACCAAGATGAGTTCTGTCCGGCGCGCATGGCGGTTATAAGCCGCAGGGTATTTGGAAAACTCGGCGCGTCCTATCACAAGCAACAAGTCCAGCCGTCGTTGAGGGGGCCCCCAGCGGAATACAAATAAGGCGGGCATCAGATTGGACTCTAAATTGAAGAATTGTGTGCTTGAGACCTGTTCATGAATATCAACATATTAATGACAGCCGGGCAAACAAATTATTACTATCCGCTGGGGAGCTCTTTATATCTTCGGCGTCATTTGGCTTCAGATAAAAATGAAAAAAAAAATGTGTTTTAATATTGCTCCAATACTGGCTCCTCTCTATCCAACATCATCATCATCGTAATCCTTATTGTAATTGTTGTTGTTGCTGCTGCTGCTATTATTATTATTATCATTATTATCATTATTATTATTATTATTATTATTATTATTATTATTATTATTATTATTGTTGTTGTTGTTGTTGTTTTTGTTATTATTGCTTCACTTTTAACTCTCAGTTTTGTTCCTTCATTTCTCTTTTCTTTCCATGTCACTTATCTCGTCCTTTCCTTTTTCTTCTCTCTTCCCATAGATGTTCATCCTCTCCTCTCAATATCAGTGATTCCTGAAGTGTGTGTATGTGTGCCGTGGCTCCCCGGAAAATGAGAGAGAAAAGGGAAAGAGAAAAAAATACTTCGAGAATCACCACTCTATATATATTGTGTTTCTATCGTTTTCTGTTGTCACTTTCTCTTTTGAGTCAGATCCTGATTTCTCTTTTTCATTTTCATTCAGATTCAGTCACCCTCTCTCTCTCTCTCTCTCTCTCTCTCTCTCATTATATAATAATATCATTATTGTTGTTGTTGTTGTTGTTGTTACTATTGTCACTGATGCTATTATTTTTATTGTTATTATTGTTACATTGTAATCGTTATTATATTGTTATTATTGTTATCATAATAATTGTTATTGTTATCATATACAACATTATTATTATCATTATTATTATTATTATTATTATTAATAATAATAATAATAATAATAATAATAATAATAATAATAATAATAATAATAATAATAATTTTCACACCTCTCGTGATCCCTGCTGGAGACTGAGTGACAGCAAGTCTCTTGAGGTCTCCAACCCTCTGCTCTGCAGTAGTGCAGTGGTTCACAGTTTCACACCAGTTGCCCGGTGGTTATCGCTGACGGCTAAGTGGCATCAAGTCTCCTCAGGTCTTCAGCCCTCATCTTACTTCTCCCCCACCTACCAAAGCACCGGTGTGGTTTGTACCTCCACCACCATTGCGGTGTTTTCGTGGGGTGAAGGTCGTGGTCTTTTGTTTTTTCTCTCTTTTCTCCCTGTTTGGCCACTGCTAAGGGCTCGGGGTTATATTTAGGACACTCTCCTCAGTATTCACGCAGTTCCCAGCAGTGCTGTGGTCTGTATAGTCCAGATTTCTCCTTTTATCCCAAGTTCTTCCAATCTTGCTTTCAGTATCTTTGGTACAGTTCAAAGTGCACCATCTATTACCGGTACTACCATGTCTTTCGTTTTCCACACCTTCCATGGCTCCCTTGCAAGGTCCTGGTATTTTCCCAGCTTTTTACTCTCTATTATTATTATTACTATTATTATTATTATTATTAGTAGTAGTAGTAGTTGTAGTAGTAGTAGTAGTAGTGGTTTATTTTAGTCATCGTTGACTTTAAAAAGTTCTTTAATCTTCTGAAAAATATACTTGCCAACTATTGAGTTCTTTTTTACTTTTTTTATTTTGGATTTTTTTTTTTTCGTATCGCCTTTCTCTCTGGTTGTTTATTCACTCTCGTCTCTTTTCTCCCTTTACATCTATTTATTCCCTCTATGTATTTCTAAGTATCTGAGAATTCCTAATCAGTTCATTCTTTCTCTATCCTCTTTATCCCCCCCTCTCTCTACTTATCTTTATTCTTTCTTTCTTCTCAGCTTATCTGCTTTCTTTCTTTCTTTTCTCTCTCTTCTCCTCCTTCCCTATCTCTCTCTCTCTCTCTCTGCCAGTCGCCTTCCATCATCATCATCATCATCATCATCATCATCATCATCATCATCATCATCATTATTATTATTATTATTTGGAATCTCACACCAGTTGCCTGGTGGTAACCGCTTATTATTATTATTATTATTATTATTATTATTATTATTATTATTATTATTATTATTATTATTATTATTATCTCTTTTTCCATTCTTTGGAGTCCTTTTCCAGTATCCATCGCTCTTCCTTTACAACCTCTCCTCGGAGACAGTTATTCTTTCTTTTCTTCACCTGGAGTTTCATTTTCTACAAATTCTCTCTCTTTCTCTCTCTCTCTCTCTCTCTCTCTCTCTCTCTCTCTCTCTCTCTCTCTCTCTTTCTTCAGTTTTTCTGTCATTTTTCTTCTCCTCTCCGACCCTTTGTCTTTTTTTTTCTTCTCTGCCATTTTTGTAATTTATTTTCTATTTCTCTCTTTTTCCTCTCCATCCTTCTTCTGCTTCTGTCTCTTTTCTCTCATGTCTTCATTTCTTCTTCCTTTCACCTCTTCTCCTCGCTTTCTCTGTCTTACATCCAAGCTCTATCCTCGGCGTGTGTGTGTCCCCCTTTCACTCTTTCTCTCTCTCACTCTCTCGTTCATTCTTTCTCATCTTATCTCCTTTTCTTCCCAGCCCTATCCCCCCCCTCACTCTCTCTCTCTCTCTCTTTCATTCCTTCTCCTCCCATCTCTTTCACTCCCCCCTCTCTCTCTCTATTTCCCAGTATTTAACCACGTATCACGTCGGCGCCATTTTCACCCTTTTTCAATTCTCATTCTGTTATTTTTCTCACTTTTTACGCCATTCTTTTCATGTTTCTGACATTTCTTTTATCACGCTCTCCCAGATTCCTCTCCCTTTTGTTCATCGTCTGAAAAAGTCGTCCCAACAAAAGAGCGTCCTACTGGTCAGCAAGCAACATCAACGATAATAATAATAATAATAATAATAATAATAATAATAATAATAATAATAATAATAATAATAATAATAATAATGAGGAAATATGGCGCTAGAGAGATGCGGGGGTGGGGAATGACGGGGGTCCCTTTTTAAAGAAAATGAAATGTCAAACTTCGGACGGGGAGTTGTCTAAAGAATCTGGCATCCCATAATTAACCTCTCAGTCACTGTCGCCGCCGTAGTCGTCGTCGTCGTTGTTGTACGTCGCCGCTAGATGTCCGAGGTGTTGACAGAATACAGGAATGGGCTCGCTGAATGCCGCCATCGAAAAGGATGGTGGGAGATATTGAACCCCAGAACGAGGCGAGAAAAGATGGCGCTGACAGGGTCAATGCGAGGCTGAATGAAATAAAAGGAAAAGATCGAGAGACGGGAGAGAGAGAGAGGGGGGAAAAAAGAAAGAAAATGATTGGTTTTAATTTCTATGCATCGTGTATAGAAATGTTCACTTGCTTGTTCATCGAAAAGTGTTCAGAATAACTGTATCCTTGAGTGTTTATGCTGTGCTAAATATGTATTTCATGCCGATCAGCAGAATTTACTTATTTTTGATACGAAAAAGTTTGATTTCACTTTCATTACATAAACTTCACGTAAAAATGGTTGTTTTTTTTTCCTTGTTTTGATTAATAAATTTTACATCAAATTAACACTGTGTATTTATTCTTTTTTTCTGTTAAAACGTTGAAGCTACGTATCAATTTGTCTTTGTAAAAGAGCACGTTGATTTCACTTTGATTACATGAACTTTTGATTATGGAAAATAAGTGCTTTATATCTTTGTTTTGATTGCATGAACTTTTGATCAAATCAAAACTAAGTATTTATTTATTTATTTATTTGCAGAAAAAGTCAAGGTGTGATCAGTCCACTCCTGAACAAAGGCTTTTCCCCATCAACTTCCATGTTGAGCAAGATTGTGCTTATCTCTTCCATGTCTTACCAGCAAACTTCTCCATCCCATCTCTCCAGCTTATTCTTGGTCTCTCCTGCTGTATTTACTGTTCCATGAGCATCAATTGGTTGGCCTTTTGCTCCATCCGCTATCCCTTCTTCTCGATATGTACCCTGCCCACCACCATTTTTGTGGCCCAATTACTTGTACCATCTCCTTGACCCTGGTCCTCTCTTTGATCCTATTCTTTTAGTTATTTCCAACATTGCTCTTTTTATCACCCTCTAAGTTGGTCGTCGAGTGGTTTTACAAGTTTGCAGGTTTTGCACCGTACGTCATAGTAGGTATCATGAACTGATTGCATACTTTATGTTTTAAGCATATTGGCAATTTGTTTTCCAGTATGTCTCTACTGGTACCAAATGCTTTCTATCCAATCATTGAGGGCCGTCTTATTTCATTTCCGTGGTCTAGCTGTATCTTCGATGCCAGGGTAAATGTATTTTGTAACTTCTTAATATCTGGGAAACATAGTTAAAGGAGCCGCAGAGATTGTTGGCGAAACAAGTGGAAACAATGAAAGAAAAATACTCACGGACAGCTCTAAGACTAATCAAAGAGAGGAAAGAATAGAAGAAATAGAGACTAAAGAAGACAAATCCAAAAGGAAAAATAAACAAACAAATGAAACAAGAGAGAAATGGGAAGAATAGTAATAGGATATTAGAACGGGGAAATGTTTGAAACATGCTCGAACCGCAGATCATATTGGCAAGCAACTGATGTATGCACTGAAAGAAAAAAGATGAGATTAAGAAAAGTACATTTAAACTATATCAGAGTGAATGTTAGCTAGCTATTCTTACAGTTTATTACGAGCTCATGCAGAAATACTTGGGTATGATATTGTGACCCAAGGAAGAGTGCACACACACACACACACACACACACACACACACACACACACACACACACACACATACATATATATATATATATATATATATATATATATATATATATATATATTAATGCTCCTCTATTCAGGGTCGAGCACACTTCTAGTGAGGTAACTCATGCATTGTAAGCTTATGCAATGCTCTTCCATAGGAATAGAGCACTAGTGGATGAGGAGTTTCTGCATAAATGAATATATCGCTTAAATTCAACCTTCCGTAGTCCAGAGGTGAGATATCGGCCTCCGGGTCCGATGTGAGGGTTTCAATTCTGCCTCGCAGTACCGGATGGGTTAAAGTCTATAGCCACACTGAAGAGATGTAATACATTGAAACAGCTGTATGTGGATGACACAATAATTATATATATATATATATATATATATATATATATATATAATGTGTACTTTAGAGAGTGAGACAGACTCGGGAGTGAAGTTTTTGGTGGTAAGGTTTATTAATCCTTATTTGTCAATAGTCCATACATGTTTCGAGATTTCTCTCATCATCAGTGGTGCGTGTTGTGTGAGTGTGAATTAAAATGTACCATGTGGAACCAGAGTCCACTGTCAGCGGCTATGCATTGTGGGTAGGTTTTGTTGTCAGGGCTACAAGAGGCCTCATGCTGAATGTAAGAATGACCAGCAGGTATTGGGATTTTGGTAAAGCAGCAGCAGTTGGACTTGGGGAGGGCAGAGTGTGTCAAGGTGGGGGGTAGTGTTGGGGAGGTGGGTTTTTTGGTATGTTTGGGATAGTATAGAAGGAGGGGTGGTGGAGTCAAGGAGCTACATAGGTTTCAACCTTAAAAGTTACTGAAGATGTTGCTGAAAGTGTTTTGGCTAAGAATTGGACAGGGGTTGTAACAGGCTAAGGTGAAATTTTTCCTATGGGTCTAGGTGACTTTGAAGCTTCCATTATTGAGTGTGTCTAAGATGTGGGTGTGAGGATGTTAATGGTAGGAGTTGTGTGTATTAGTGTTCTGTGTGGTGCGGGTTGTTCAGTTTAGTATTTAATCCATTAGGGTATAGGGTTTTAAGTTTGTGGATCCACATGTCTTCGTGTTTTTCTAGAACTTTAGTTATGTCAATTGGAGTAGTTTTTTCTATTTTTTCTATGATGGTGAAGGTAGCATCAGTGGCAAAATTGTGGTCAGGTGTGCGGAAATGTAGTTCTACAGGGAGTGGGCTACGATTATTTTTTGACTTAATCCTATGTCTATAATTGTTGAGTCTAATATTAAATTGCCACTCGGACTTGCCAATGTACTGTAACTTACACCTATTGCACTCTAGAAGGTATATAATGTTCTTACTGCGGCAGTTGCTATTGTGGTATATGTGGTAACTCACTTTTGTGGTGGTGCTTGTGAATGTGTTGGTGTGCTTGAGGTGGTTGCAACATAGACTGTTTCTTATGTTGCAAGGTGTGCAGAAATTAATTGTTCTAGGTGTATTTTTGTGTACGACTTTATTGTTAACGATAGTATTGCTACTAATCATGTCTCTGATGTTTTTGGGTCTGCGGTAGGAGATAACACATGGGTCTGTGAATGTTTCTTTTAGATCTGTTTTGATCGTGAGAATGTTCCATCTATTATTGATGATGTGTGCTAAGGGTGGGAGTGTGTTGTTGAAGGTTGTTATAAGGGGTATGCGGTTGGGTTTGTTATTGTGGGACAGTAAAAGGGTTTCATCTCTGGGTATTCCAGTCGCTTTTTTTATTTGTTTTTTTGTGTCATCTAGTGGATAACCTCGTTGGGTGAAATATTGTATTAGGTTATGTTTGTGTCTGTTAAGTTCACTATTGGTGGAGCAGATTCTTCTAATTCTAAGAGCTTGTGAAAATGGTAGACTCCTTTTTAAGTGTTGGGGATGGGCTGATTTGGAGTGGAGGTAATTGTGGGTGTCTGTGGGTTTTGTGTAGAGGGTGGTATGGAGGTTTCTGTTGTCATCTATATATATGCGTGTGTCTAAGAAGGCTATGGAGTCAGTGGATGTTGTGAAGTCAAACTTAATAGAGTCATGTGCCGAGTTTAGATGTATAAAGAAGTTATCTAGTTTGGTTTTTTCGCCTGTATATATGAAAAAAATGTCGTCTATGTATCTACCATAAAAGATGCAGTCATTATAAATCTCTGGGTAAATGTAGGTTTCTTCAAATTTACCCATGAAGATATTAGCATAGGATGGGGCCGCTACTGTGCCCATGGCGCAGCCTTTCACCTGGAGGAAGTGTCTATTATTAAAGTTGAAGCTATTTAGGGTTAGAATGTGGTGCATAAGAGTGGTGATTGTTCTAGTGCTAGGTTCTTTAGTAGTTCTATTGTTTAAGGCTTCTGTCAGTGCTAGGATACCTTCGTCATGTTTGATGTTGGAGTATAGGGATTTAACATCCATACTAACTAGAAGTGCTTTGTCTGGGATTGCTGTGATGTGTTTGATTTTGTTTAGGAGGTCTGTGGTGTCACGTATATATGATTTGATTTGTGTTGCTAAGGGTTGTATGTAGTGATCTACAAATTTTGATAGTTTAGTAGTGTGGCAGTTCGTGGAGGAGATGACTGGTCTACCTGGGTTATTTGGCTTGTGGATTTTGGGGAGTAGGTAGAACCTTGCGGGTTTTGTGGAGGTGGGTTTCAGTATATTCTGTGTTCTTTTGTCTATCATGTTGCTATTGTGTAATTCTGTTAGGGATTGGGTTATTGTGTTTATGTATTCGTTAAAGGGGTCTATGGGGAGTTCTCTGTAGAATTCTGTGTTGCTTAATTGTAAGTTAGCTTCTGTGAGGTATTCATCTAGACCCCAGATGACTATGGATCCACCCTTATCTGCTCTTGTGATGATCAAGTTTGTGTTGTTTTTTAGTTTATTAAGGGCCTTTCGCTCTTTAGTTGTAAGGTTATCACGTGTTAGGGTTTGTGGTGTGTTATTGTTGATGTAGGTTTTTATGTCATCTCTGACGGCTAGCTCAAAAGTTTGAATGGTTGTGTCTATGTTTTTTGGGGTGAAAGATTTGTTGGGGTCTTTAAGCCTATCAAGGATGTCACTGTCGTGGCCTGTTTTCCCAAAGTGGGCTCTTTGGGGCAGAGGACCAGGGAGTGACAGCTTGGCTTTTGACAGAGCGTAGAGAAATTCCGATCCATTCGTAAATAAAATCTCGTCGTTTTTTACAGGTACTATACGAGCAATCTAAATGGAACACCCCAGGAAATTACTACAAGAATACCCCGCATGAAATCGTCAACTTGGGAGCACCAAAGCCAGACAGACTCACGGGATTTGAAGACAAGAAGATTGCTGCACAATAGAGAGACTCACTAACTTTATAATCAACACACCATCAGAGTCAATAACCGAGCAACTGTAGCATCAAAATTCAAAGTCATGTTAAAAAATAAATAAATATGGTCAGAATAAATTCTATTTATATCATCACTGACGTTTTCCTACCAGAAAACATCTGAAAAAGATTCTCCAGAATCAAGATGATATCAATAAACCTGTCAAAATAGGGCCCTTAAGATGGTAAAAAAACCTTTCTTTTTTTCCCTAAAAATCACAACATTTTTCTAGATTGGGTTTAGTGGAATATTGTTGCTGTTTTCTAAGTCTGTAGATAAGACAGTATGGCCAAGAGCGTTAGAACTCACAAATACTCAAACACATAAGTAAACACAAAACACATGTACGTATAAAAAAGGTTAGAACCCTTTGCCACCTCTGGAAAGAACATATGTGGGTAACTACAGACCCATAACTTACCTATTCATTATATTGAAAAATCCAGACTAAACAAATACATATCAACCACTCTACGAAAAGCTGAGGATTACAAACCGAAAACACCCTTGATATTTTGTAGAAAAACGAAAGTTCCAAATGACAAATTTCCACAGGAGGATTATGAAGTTGACACACATGGAAGCATGTCCCAAACCCCACCCAAGAAAAATATTGAGCCAAGATTGGATAGAGAGGATGTTCGAGGAAGGATTGAGACCTACCCTGACCATGGCAGCATTTGGGTCTGTGATACTGAGAAAGGTGCAGGTGGTTTGAAGAGACTCAATCAATAGCAGTAATCATCAGGTAGGTTCTATTGAGATGTAAATGCATATTTTGAATTCTCTCTCACCATTGGCATTTTGCATATCGAGTTGACAATGCAACTACTAATCTTTTTTTTTTTTTTTGCTGTAGAACACCTAGACAATTATTTCTATAAATATTCGGACCATCCTCATCTTGGTTGTTTTTCATACAACGTTTTGGCCGTTGTACTCTACGGCCTTCATCAGGTATCATCTGGTAAGTGTGGGGAAGTAACGAACCGAACCCTTTATTTAACCGACGGGGGCATATTGACTGCACTCCCCTCTTAGCATTAGCAGTATAATTATTGTCTAACACTGATGAAAAACAACCAAGATGAGGATGGTCCAAATATTAATAGTAATAATGATAATACCTCATCTCAAAAATTCAGAGATATACCGAGACAATGTTTTGAACAAACACTAGGACGTACCCGTTAAAAAGTGTTATTCAAGTACAGATAGGCATGGGGGAGACTAGAGCTTTTTTGATCAGGTAATTTACTTAATCAATGATTCGAGTGTCGTAATCTTAATTTTTTTTTTTCAAGTCTCAACTCAAGCTGGTTTGATGAGAGATCAGTCTTGAGAGTTTGTGTAACGTAATCTATGACATAATTGTTATGACGTCATGATAAGAAATTGAATTAACCAATGACAGGCGTCAGTGATTCAAATACAGAAAAAGAAATTTACATATATGCTCATTATACGTATGGATTATTTACAAATATCTGACTGTATTGTGTTAGCGCGTGCATGCGATTTGGGCAAGAATATAAGTCGATTCTACCGTATATATATGTACGTTTTGACCATCTCTGCTAGTATTCATATTGTGAACAACTGAATTTGTTTTACGTAGCGACATAGACGCGTTTGTAAGCACGTGCCTGACCAATCACGTGATTGTATAAGCGGGAAAGATTTCTCCAGCTTTGCGTCCGAGCATGTGTGTGTGCCATTATCGTGACCTTTTTAGTTATTTGTGTTTCCCTTCCTCCCTGTGAACATCGGCGCGTTTGTTCCTGCCCTCCTGCACGCGCTTGCGTGGTGTTTGTGTTCGATTCTTACTTTCTTCCCCACCCCTGCTTTTTTTTATTTTTTATTTCATATATATTTCTCGATTGGCGGCAACCTCAGTCCATTTCTGACAACTCAGCCATCCTGACAGAATACTGATTTTATTCTTGTCATCAACTCAATTGGAAACCATTCTGGTTCAAAGCTCTTTATTCTTTCTTCCATAACCGAAAGGGGCACACCATCAGACATGCGTCAAAGTTTCGTTTACACGCCCCTAGCTATGCAAGAATCACGGTCGTGTCTAACGCATTCACACACTCACCAGCACACAAACATGTATGCCTGCGTGTCAATGTGTGTGTCTATAAGAAGAAAGTCTACCTTTCATAGATAGAGCCAGATACACACGTTAAAAACTATACGAAAGTTGACTGAAAGGTTCGTTTGTTAAGACAATCTCACTTTTGACAGATGACAACCTCCTCATTTTCAGATATAAATTCCTTTTACAACTTACGTTATCTAAACTCTTAGATAACGTATTTTCATTTCAAATTTTTTGACTCACTTTTCTTTCATCTCAATGTTTCTTTTCGCTTGGAGGTTATCCTGGCTTCTCATCAGTGAGAGAGAAAACTCACCATGGCCTCGGTCGAATGACGAGACTAAATTAAGACTGACAGAGCAAAGGAAAGGGAAACGTTATTCATTATCCGGCAGACCAGCGTAGAAATGAGAGAAGAGAGAATTATACAGAGAAATGTAATTTTACATTTATATTTACTCATGACTAAGCCTATCAAATATCGATGTAACGTATACAAGAGATTCTTTGAGAAAAGAATAAAGATAAACAGAAAGACGGGGAGATAAAGGGAGAGTGATTGAAAGTGAGAGAGAGAGGGGGGAGGGGAGAGAGAGTAAGAAAATTTCATTAAGGGAAGTTATGCATGATTGTCAAAAATAACACCGGCGACACAAAATCGATCAATTTTTTGTTTTGATAATTTGCGCTTTACGGCCTTCCATATGTTGTCCGGTATTCTGAGCCAAAATATTTTCCCTAATCCAAGAATTATTCGGACTTGTATTCTCATCTGTGATGTTTTAATGACTTCGTCTCGGCCGATGCAATCAACGGGCTTCCAAGTTTTGTGTGTAGTTTTGGGTTGAACTATTGTCATTGTTGAAAGCATCATTCAAAATGGTATTCCTCGTGTTGGTGAGTCATAGTAGAATGTTTCTTCTACTACTTCGTCCGTTTCTTTTTTTGAAAGCATTTTCCCCGACCTTTTTGATTTCTATAAAATTCTCAACGCTATATACTTCTGCTTATCGTATGATGTCGTCTCCCTCATCTGAAGATTCTCCCTTTAAGTCGGTAATCATATCATTTTGTCTCAGTTATCTTACTCATGTTTTGCCACTCTTTCTTCCCGTGGGCCAGGGGTCGACATTGGTAGGCTGCAGCCCTCAAATGGGCCATTGAGGTGTTCTCTACAGGCCACGGACCTTTTCCAAGAAAAAGTCAACATTTTATGTATTTGTGGGACCATTGAGAAGTTGGTTGCTTTTAGATATTTTTTTGTGTCACCATTTGTTTGATATTTACTTATATAAGGTGTGCATTGTATATATATATATATATATATATATATATATATATATATATATATATATATATATATATATATATATACTATAGGCATTCCCACGGACTTTTGACGGATCGCTACATGTGTCGATGTACTCAGATATCAAAATTCCACCAAAAATCAACTAATCAGAGGATTTCGATTACATTTTCAGTATCAATTTACAGTACAAATGAACATATATAAATGCTTATTCTTACATTGTATTTTACTTGGAGAGTAAATATTTGAAATTTTCAGGCCTCAAGAGCAAATCTTTAATCTAAGATATGATGTATACAAACGGGCCATAAGCAAAATTTGAAAAGAATTAAAAGTGAACCAATACAAAGAGATGTTGCTGAGCTCATTTCTGGGTAGAAGTACCGATACTCAATGGCGTCCTCCTCCTCAACATCATCATCAGTCTTATAACGTCCGTCGTTGGACATAGACCTTTCCCGGAATTCACCACACCTCTCTATCGTGGGCGTAGCGGAGCCAATACTTTTCGGATTTGCTGAATCTGTCTTGTTCATCTCATCATTTTCTATTCTGCCGGCCTTCGTTCCGCGTGTGATCTCTGGGGATCCGTCTTGCGAGTCGTGATGTCCCGACTCTGACTAAGCGAATCAGGCCTGGGGTACTTTGATTAGTCTTCTTGATTATCATCAGCAGCAGCAGCCACAACCTTTTAGTGTCCATCGTTAGACATAGGCCTTCCCTGAGATTTGCCACACCTCTCTATCATGGGCGTCGCAGAGCAAATACTTTCTGTATTTTCAATTTCGTCACTCGGTCTTATATTTGGCCGGCTGCAGTTTGGCATATGATCTCTGGGGATCCGAGTTTTGAGTTATGATGTCCATCTATTGTCTGTCATTCTTGCAACATGACCAGCCTATTGCCATTTGGGTTTTAATATATCATATGATATCCTGGACGCCTGTTTTACCCTAATAAACCGCGCTGTCCTGTGATCTCTCTGTGTAGTGTTGAGCATGATTTTCTCATTTGTCCATTGCGTGGTTATCAGTTTGAGGTTCAATCCGTTGGTCAGGTTCCGTATTTCAGCTCCATAGGTGACAATCGGGATGATGCATTGGCTGTAGACCCTTTCGGAAAAGAACCGAAAAATCAAGTACTTACGTATGCCATCAAATACGGTAATAACAATCCTTTTTTTTTTCTTCTCCTTTAGTCTCCTTTCTCTCCACTCGGTTATCTTACTTTTGCTCTGTCTCTTTTTATTCTTCTTACATCGTTAGCGATTCTCTTGATGAATTCGTCTCACTTTATTTCATCTTCATCAATCATCAACCCTCAGTTACTGGCGATTCCGCTTTCCCTTTCTCGTTCCTCTTCATTTCAACTACTAATCTGAGCACGCCCTTCAACTCTTCCCCTCGTTATCAGCAGCCTGTTTCTGCCTCTAATCTATCTTGACCATTAATCAAAAAGCAACTAAACACCCACCTCTTTTATTCGCTGCCGGCACCCGCCCTTCCTCGCGACCGGCACGTCGCTATGTCAGCAGGCCTATATAGCGTGGATGGATATCCTCGGCTGAGTGCTACGGTTTATTATCCTTTATCTCCGCAGTTAAGTGGAGCTGGAACTTGTTGAGTTATTGCGCCAACGCGACTTTTATCACCGCTCTGAATCAAGCAAATCTCTGATTGATGGTGCGCACGTGTTACTTTCATTGTCGACTGTAAGGGAAACGGCTCGTCAGAACAAGGCAGACAACTCCTACACCTCTCTCCCACCCCCACAAATCCGTCGACAGAGGGCGCACAATAATGGCCGACTGTTAGATCGACACTGAAGGCGCTTTCGGAGGCTCAACAGGTAATAAAGGAGTCTTTACGACGGGAAACAAGGGTGGGTTGAAGTGGTACATACACTGATGAGTTTATAGAAAGATAAATATATGGGTTTGCACTTGTTATACATGTGGAAAGTCGGTTGATGTTAGTGGAGGGAGGAAATTGTGATGTATTCGCGCATATTATTTGTATATGGGAAGTATCAAATAGACAACAGTCCGCATAAATACACTCACACACACTCACACACACTCATACATATATCTGTGTGTGTATATATGCCAATCAAGAAGTCCATAGATAAATCACGAAAAAAGCATTTATTATATATATATATATATATATATATATATATATATATATATATATATATATATATATATATATATATCAAGAAGATATATAATCTGACAGAAATAATTACGAATGTAACGCATTCCGATGGAACTGTAAATCGAAATGACCTCCCGTTAATACCGGGTGAATGCATCATTTGGTCTAGAGAGTGTAAATGATATTAGCAATTAAAGGAAATGGAATGCTGCTTAAGTCGAATCTGTGATCAACTGGGGGTTTCTTTAACATCGCTTCGGTCTTGCCATATACATTCTCTTTTAGTTGTTTATTTCATTTTTACTGTCTCGGCCAAATGATACAATCGCCGTGAATCAACGGGAGGTCATTCCAAACAGAGTTTCACAGCGAGGTAACGTATTCATGATTGATTCTACCGGATTACATATCTATACCTTCCTCTCTTTATGTATGTATAGAGAGAGAGAGAGGGGGGGGAAGAGAGAGTGAGAAATAAATAAATAAATTACTCTTTCATGATTGATCTATGGACTTATTGACGCACACATAGATAAATGCAGAGTGTTGCTTACTTGATACTTCTCGTGCACAAATACTATACGTGCATACGATCACGTTTTATATATATATATATATATATATATATATATATATATGTAAACCAGTATACCAGCTAACAAATATACAAATATATAATATATTTCCTGTAACTAAACCCATCCCACCTAAGTGAGGGATCATCAGCACGACTGATAAGAAGTGTCGGAAACACTCCAATACAACCGAAATAACTCATAACGACTGGCCATAAGCACAGATATTAAAACCTCATTTCCTCTACAGAAGATGAATAAACCAAAAAAAAAAAAAAATTAATAGTTGACGACCGCAAAAATTACCAACCGGTAGATTAACCGGTATAATATCCCAAAACAATTCTAAAGCCCGCTAACCAATAATTCAACGAAGAAAATATGGCGTAAACTAAATCTATAAAGACAAAATGAAATAAAAAAAAGATCAAACGCAATTAAGGAAACTAAGAGCTTAAGTTACAACGAATGACGGAATCATATACAAGAAAAATGTGAAAAGGAAGTATAGATATAATAGGGCGGGGTTTTCCACCCAGGGAGATCAACAGTAAAATATGTAATGTCCACCGACAGGATAGGGACCCAGACAAATTGAATCATTTGCCTGAGAAAGTCCGAAGGGCAGACAGGTAAATGTGCATAAGTAGGGTATCTATTACTTCATCATATTTAAAGCTTTGCTCTAACTAAATGTTTTTGTATCGAGCACTTTTATGAAATAAACCCACCACACATCGTATATCGAATCATATCGAATTATAGATTTATACGTTGGAATATATATATATATATATATATATATATATATATATATATATATATATATATATATATATAGGAGATATAAGGAGTGAAAAGGTGGACTAATTTGCCATTTGCTAATTTTAATGTATAATCAATGCCTGACAAATATGTATTGCTACGATTGTAGACTGAAGGTTTTATCATTAGAATAAATAACTCAAAGCCGAATAACATCTTCAACCAAAGTTTTGAAATTTCGACTACTTGACCGAACCCTAATTGTTTGCACAGTCCCCAGTGTATAACTGTTGCTACTCTGTCGTACCTATTTTTGGACCCCTCCTGGAGTTCATCATGTATACCTAATACATTGACGCATTGTTAACTGTTTTGACCATTTGGAGCTGTATTTTTTGAAAACTAAAACACGCATACATTTCAATACATTTAGCACGTGGGTCATGGCAATCGAGGTGGTGAAAAACACCCGAATTTTGGAATTGAATAAAAAATTTTTAAAAAAAGAAAAAGGATTGGTTGTACGGGATCCTCTCAATCCATGTTAGGGGTAGAAAGTCTACTGTTTTCTGGTGATCTAGTGGAACGATCTCTGAAGCGGAGTTGGGGCGGTGAATTGCTGACAACATAACTGAGGTTACCTATTTAATCACTGTCCCACCACAGCTAAGACACAGTTAAGAGGAAACAAATGTTCAGCCGATTTTTACTGGCGGCAAATCGCAGTTTTTAGAAGTTGTCACTGACTGACCGAAACGAGAGTTTACGTCCGCTGCTAAGAGTTGCAAAAATAGATGTTTTTTATCTAGATCTAGATGTCTTTAAATCTAGATCTAGATGTTTTTTGTTGCGTCTAGCTCTTAGAAATTGTTATTTACGTGATTTTTGATAAAATAAGAAAGAGTTTCATTGTGATTCATATTGATAAAATAAGTAATATTTTAATGAATAAAATGATATTTTAATAGAATAGATATTGAACATTTAATTCATTAGCAATGTGTGCATCTTTGGTCTGACTTTCAGTCTTGTTTTCTTTTTTTCCAAGACAACAAATTTATTATGACATCATAATGAAGATCTTAACACATGACATTAACGGCATTATGATATCACAATGAAAATATGATATCACAATAACGTTACTATAATTATATACTACGAACAGGCGTAGATGTGGTGCTATAGTCAAAGGATTTGGTCCCATCAGGAGTGGTACAGCTCCGTGAAATCATACCCTGAGTCCTAAAGATCAATGCCCTTAAGACCTTGCCACAATAATTGTGAAGACAGCGAGGATTTTTGTTGATAGCCTACCCACACGTTTCTTTTTTCCTAATTTTTCTTCTCCTTCATTTGCTTCTTTATTTTTCTTTTTTCTTTTTTTCTTTTTTCAGATTACAATGCCTGTCACTGAGTGTTAGTAAATCTTATTTCAATTTTCTTTTTTTCTTTTTTCCCTATTTTTTAAAAAACTTTTGTTCTTAACCCTCCACTATTTTTAGTTATTCGTTTTCATCCAAAAATTTTTAGATGTGTCTGCACACTTCCATTAGACGCTTTCCAGTCAGTCGGTCGGTCGGTCTGTTTGTCTGTCAGTTTTCTCAGGAAGAGAAAGTATGAGATGCAATATCATCAAAGATATGACGTCATTAAGGCTATGACGTAATAATAGAATATACGTGTTCGGCATTATCGTATTTTGAAAAAAGCAATTTGCGATTTAAAAAAAAAATACTATAGGAATATTCCCATGTTACATTATCTTACAAGTAGGTCGATGATGATGTTATCGGGTCCTGAGGACTTTCCTTTTTTGTTTGTTTGATGGCTTGCTTCATTTCAGAAAGACTTATCGATCAAAATCTTGAAAAAAAGGGAGGCTGGAAAAGGTTCACCTAGGATAAAAAATCTCAATGAAATCCCCAGAATATATCAAGTGATTAGGTCGGCAAGATTTCGATAGAGCAAGCTCAACCGTTAAGGGCTAGAACATACTATTAGTCCTAAAAAGGAATATCTACAACCTATGCTTCCTCCCGATAGTCATCTATAGAACTGAATTACGGAACCTAACCAAAAAAATTACCTTTCAAGCTATGTAAACAGAACAAAAGAGAATCATACTCAACATCACATGAAGAAATCACAAGACAGCGCGGTATATTAGAGAAAAAACAGATATCTCTATCATAGTGTCCATAAAGAAACTCAAATGGCAATGGACTGGCCATGTCGTAAGAATTTCAGATAACTGCTGGATATCTCTTGAAATCATGTGCGAAAATATAGAAATAAGATGGTGTGCTAAACTAGACAAGTGCAGAAAAAACTGGCTACACGACGCCCATGATGGAGTCCGGCGAAATTTTGGGAAGATCCATGTCACAACGAATGGTAAGAGGCTGATTATACTATAATGATGATGATGATGAGAATCAATTAACCCAGAGGAAGACTATTTGCCGTTCTTCCGCCTCCCCGTGCTACTACCATCTTGGATAGAGGTTGCATCGTTGAACTTTAGGTTCTTGTTCTATTTCTTCTCTTTGTATTCTCCCACGTCTTGTTGCTTTTGAAATATTTCTTTATACTTACTTTACACCTTGAAACTCGACTTCTTTCAACCAATATTTCGTGCTTGTTTATTGTTCACAATTGAGGCCTTTTAGCCTTTTAATACTACTATATTTTTTCTTAATCTATTCTTGAATGGTGTATTGAAACATTGTTTTTATTTGATAAGATTTTTACCGTCATTCTAATCTCCAGTTGCTCTTTATCACAACTTTGAATCGGACTGTCGTTCTACTGCAACGATTGAGAATAAAAATGAATTTCACTTGATAATTCGTGTCTCTCACTACTGCTTCTTTTCCGTTGTCTTTATAGTCTAGTCAAATTAGCATTAGACCCGGGCGTAAATATGGACTGGATGAATTTGGTATTGATGCGTGAGAGCGCTCTCTTTCATAATTTCAACGTTATTATTCTTTCCAATAACGGAATTTTTTTACAGGTCATTTTCAAAGATGGTCGCCAATTTGATCTCCCCAAGTTGTTTTCAGGCCAGGAAACCATTTTTTGTACAAATGACATGATCTATGGTTGGAAGGAAATTTTGAAATTTAATCAGTTCTTTAACGGTGTATTTTGTCAATAGGTATCTGTTTTGCAAAAGAAGTTACAGACAGAAATTTGATAGTTATTCCAGCACTTATTGGCGGAATTTTATTTCCAATACATAAAAGTCGGCCTACACATGAACTTCAATAAAACAAAAATCAAGTGCAATAATCATGCCAAGAATAAGAACATAACTGTCAAGATAGAAGATGAAAAACTCGGCAAGGTAGACCACTACATCTACCAAGGACAATGAATCTCCATGAGACCCTCAAAAGAGGAAGAAATCAAGCGAAGAATCACTTTGGGATGGCAAGCTTTCGTCGGAGCAAGCTCAACTTTCAAAAACCAGATGATCCCAATAATCCTAAAAAGAAGAGTATATAACCAATGCATTCTCCCGATAGTTACTTATGGAGCTGAAACATGGAACCTAACCAAGAGACAGACCTACAAACTGAGAAGTATGCAACGTGCGCATGAGAAAATCATGCTCAAACTCACATGGAGAGATCACCAGACAGCACAATATATAAGGAAGAAAACAGGTGTCTGTGACATCATAGAAACTATCAAAAAACTTGAATAGCAATGGGCAGGCCATGGTGCAAGAATGAAAGACAACCGATGGACATCACGTCTCACAACATGGATCCCCAGAGATCACATAAGAAACCGAGGCCGACAGAACACAAGATGGAGAGATGAACTGGACAGATTCAGAAAATACTGGCTCTGAGATGCTCAGGATAGAGAATTGTGGCGAATCCTGGGAAAGGTCTATGTCCAACGACGGACGTTAAAAGACTATATATATATATATATATATATATATATATATATATATATATATACATACACAAGTCGTATAGAGAACAATATATGTCGTTGACAATGTCGGAAGTGAATTATTAGGTGTATTTTGTAAAGATGTTATCACCAAAAATGTGAAGCTAGGTATAAAGTATGAATTGTTATTAGTCTATTGGAAAGTTATCATTTAGCGGGATTAGAATCTTAGCATTTAAATTAGATCACACATAAAAACTATACAGGTTAAGCAAAAATGTTCTTCAGTTTTTCTATGAACTTTTGTGGGGCATTTTGAAATTCAAATTAGACGACAGTTAATGTATATTCAACCGATGGACATCACGACTCACGACATTGATCCCCCAAGATCACATGCGCAACCGAGGCTGGCAGAATATTAGATGGAGAGACGAGCTAGACAAGTTCAGGAAGTACTGGCTCCGCGACGCCCATGATAGAGAATTGTGGCAAATCCTGGGGAAGGTCTATGTCCAACGGCGGACGTTAAAAGGCTGATGATGATGAATGTATATTCCCTCCAATATTGACCAAGTAATTGTGTAGTCCTAAATTCTGTTCTCGTTTTTTATATCCTATTGCTCAACCTCCAACAAAATTTCATTGAAATTCATCGATGACTCTAAGAGATATCGTGTGGACGAACAGGAGCAGATGTAGAAAAGTATGAAAACAAATACATCTTTCCAGCAACAGCAAAGTTTTTGGTCCCTCTCAATTTAAACACACCTCCCTCCACACATATTGTAATTATCCACAAATTTTCATTGTAATTAATTGAAAACTGTTGGAATATCGTGTAAACGATATATTTATGAAAAAAAGCCCCCCATCTCCCCATCAGATACAAATCTCCAATTCCATCCAAAACTTTGATCATCATTTACGTATGATGCGGTTCGCCTTACCACAGAATTTCCATCAAAATACTCTGAGAACTTTTGGAGATATCGCGTTGACAGAATTTGCAAATTGAGAAATGGGTAAAATATTAAAAACTGAAACATCTGTGAATCCCAAAGACATAGCTGGATCCGTTCCCAAATTCAGTTACTTCTTCCATACATGGTATCTTACCACTCCACTTAATTTCGGAAGGGACAGACGTGGGTATAGACGTGGGGACAGATGTGGGAACGGACAGGCCACAGAAATTAATTTTTTTTATGCAAAAATATTTCCAGAAGTTAAGTAGCGTAAATTCTGTTTTTAGAAAATGGCGATCGCCAATTTCTCCTTAATTTTTAGCAGTGGACGGACGCGTGAAACTTAACGATCAAGAAGGTCGGTTCATCTACAAATTTTAAATTCTAAAAGTAAATAAGAAATAAATGAATCAAACTTTTTCGGCGATGAAACATAAGAGTAATTAACGTTGATCGAACAGAAATTGTGGATGTACGACTCTTATCTACAGAATTATCCTTTTCGTTCTTTCTTACAGCAATTTAAACCGTCCGTCAGGGCAGGTATTTCAGCCCCTAGATAGTATCAAGTGAAAGTTGAGTTCTGGCAATGTCCACTACGATCATCCTTGTTACCTCCTTTAGAAACTGTAATCACCTGGGTCGCCAAATTAATTTCCAGTCCATGAAAACTGACCAAATCGAGTCTTAGTTTTTACCCCCTGAAAAAAGTAAATCTCATAAGGAAAAAACCCGGAGAAAATTTCCTGGTGATTCCTTACATATAGTCACAACTTTAAAGGAGCAGAAGTTGGTTGCCCCTTTGAATGTTCGGGTTAGCCATTCATTCGGTCAATTCTCACCGTACTATTAATAGATATGACTATTGGGTCCCACGTGGAACAGGTTCCTTTCCTCTGATCTGCATCTTTAGGAAAATTTAGTACACCAAGTGTATAAGGCTAAATAATTATTGGTCCTGATACTAGCATTGATAGTTTAAAACCAAACTATTTTTGTTGATTGTTCAAGCTAGCTATTTTCATTTAATTTAGTCTTACTAAAAAAAGGAAAAACAACCAGATGATAGTATAACTGGTCCTGACCCTTTCTATCTGCCCCTAGAAGAGTTGGAAGGGGTGGAGGACTGAGTCTATGTTGGCCATTTCAAAGTCCTTCAGACTGTGTTTCTTTGAAGTTAATTCAATAGTAAACTTTCCAAAATGTTTCCTCGTATCATAATCTTTCTCATTCTGTCTGACTCTGTCTCAAGCAGCTGGATCACGATTCTGCAGCAAAAAAAAAAAAAATGTTCAGAAGTTATGTCTACATGCACTGGAATCGGCTATCAGCCTTTTTCCCCCATAATTTCTATACAATTGAAACACCGTGGCCCAGTGGTAGAGTGCTCGACTCCGATTCAATCCCTGGCCGAGTCATTCCAAAGACTTTTAAATAGTGCTCAATGCCCCTCTATAAAAAAAAGAAAAAGTAGGGTTGATGTTGCCTGGAGAAGAATGGGCTCCGTCAGACTATCTCACCCAAGACACGCCTGCGATGGATGTCCAAAGGATACGGCACAGGAGACCAAAAAGCTTGCACTTAGTTACGGGACATCCAAGGCTTCCTTTTTCTGTTTTGTTTTTGTTTTTGTTTTTGTTTTTTTTGCTTCGGTCTTTGATGATAAAAAGCATTTATTTTTACCCAACATATTTGTACGCAATGTATATATTTTTCTGAACATAACCTTTATCTTTCTGATGCACTTAATTTGGTGCTAAATATGAATCGTATGAACTGAATATTATACTGTGAATATTCCATTTCTAAATTCAGCTGATAACTACGTGTCAGGCTACAGACTTATCGGTCCGAATTATATTTTTTTTACTTTTTAATGCTGGCTCTTTCACTGATTCACTCATTCTATTCAAGTCTGTTCTCTCTCTCCCTCCTCCTTCTCTCTCTCTCTCTCTCTCTCTCTGCCAGTCTCTAATCTATGTTTCTATCAATGAGGTGATGTACATTTTTGCTCCGATCTCTCTCTTTCTCTATCTATCTCTCTCTTCATACCAGTCTGTTACTCACGTTACTAACAATCACGACTTATATTTCTTGTTTCAATCTCCCTCTTTCTCTCTCTTTCTCTCTCTCTTTCGCTCTCTCTCTCTCTTTTGCCCTCTCTCTCTTTCGCCCCCTCTCTCTTTCGCTCTCTCTAACTCTCTTTCGCGCTCACTCTCTCTCTATTTCGCTCTCTCTCTCTCTTTCGCTCTCTCTAACTATCAACCCATGCTTATCTGTTATCCATGTTTCTGTCAATCACGACGGATGTATGTTTGCTTCAATCTATCTATCTAGCCATGTATTTATTTTCTCTCTCTTTCTCTGTCTATGTGTTTATGTCTCTCTCTTTCTCTGTCTCTCTCTGTCTCTGTCTCTCTCTGTCTCTGTCTCTCTCTTTCTCTGTCTCTGTCTCTCTCTGTCTCTCTGTCTCTGTTTCTCTCTAACTATCTATTCATACCAATCTGTTACCTATGTTTCTATCAATCACGTCGTATATGTTTTGCTTCAATCTATCTATCTATCTATCTATCTATCTATCTACACGCTGGCACAAAGAAACCCCAGCTAAACTCAGCACAACGAAGCCTCTAACCAACTGTAAAAGGCACCCCTAGTGACTATGTCATTATATTTGTTCAGTGACACGTGACGTGAGAGCTACTTTGGCTGACGGCCGATAAATTGATGTATTAGCGACATCGTCAGACCTGGCCAACTGAGGATGTTTTTACCGACACGTGACTGACAACTAGTGGGTCGTAGGGATCCTTGAATGACGGAGGGTGATGCGAAAAAGGCGGGAAAAACGAAGGCCTGTGTTATGAATTGACAAGGAAAGAAACGGACTGCGTCCCACGAAAGACAAAAGCAAGAAAAAGATAAATAAGACGAAAAAAAAAAAAAAAAAATGGTGCAGGAAAACACATGAATGTATTTTTGAAACGATGGGAAATGTTAACTGGCCTTGTCTCTCCAGTGAAGACGGGGGCCTCCTCTTCAGCTGTGTGACGGTCAGGAAAAATGGCTGTCAGTATGTCTTTTCGCTTTAGGGTAAAAAGAATACTGGGTCGGGGAAAGGACATCGGTTAGAGAGAATAGTTAAGTTGAGGGTTTGGTAAGTGTGTAGTTCTCGAAATTAATGGGTATATGTATATATGCAGTGTTTTCGTTTTTCTGATGTTTTTTTTTTTGTTTTTGTTTTTTTCATTCTGAAAGCCCTGGGGGTTACAACGAATGAGACGTTGGACGTGACGTTTTTCCCGGCCTATAAGGAAAATTGCTCTGGCTGAATGGCGGACAAACGCCACATTTCGACATTCTCTGTCTTTATTCAGTGTTCCACGCTCGTCTCCTGTGGAATCGACTGCTGCAACCGGGCAGGGGAGGTCGCAGACAGGCAGACGTGGCGGTACAAGATCTTCCGGATTTCCACTTTTACTGAATCCGAACGAACAATTAGAGCAGAGGAGAAAGAAACTTGATGTTTTCTCAAATCACCAAACCTTCCCCTACACCCCCGTGCCAAAAAATCTGTCTCTCCCGAGTGGGCATCGCTTGCCACCATCGGTCCTTCGGCAGGTGTGGAGTCCTCTCTCAAATCCTCGTCCGTGAGGCCAGTGCATGTTCATGACAATCTTTCTATATCCCTACTCTCCTTTCATCCCCATAAACCTTTCCTCCTTACTTTCCCATTCTCACCGAATACAAGTCATTTTATTTGCTGATATTCACTAGTGTTGTGGAGCGACGGAGTGGCCAAAGTGTTAACAACACAAAGAATGGAGACAGCGAATGGAGTTCAAATTCTGGCGGAGGTAGTTTGGGATCTCTTTGCGCTAATACTTATTGGAAAGTTTCCAGAATCCAATGCCTGGAACCTAGCGTACAGCAACTGGAGCCCTTGTGTCTTACAATATTGTCCATAAAAGGGTACTCCGAAAAAAGACAACAGCTTGGTAGTCGTATTGGGCGTCTCGACCCATCGAACTACCGAGGATGTTCACTTACCTAAAGGGTGAATTCGGTGTATACAAACTGTTCCCCCCCCCAAAAAAAACAACTCTCGTGGGCAGAGTACACCACTTTGATCCTTGCAGGTGAAGGAATAAGTCGAAAACAACAATATTTATAATTTTAGGAAGTGCAGGATGGTGTTACTCTAACCAAAACGGAATCTGTGACCCAGATTCAAATTTAGGCGGTAAAAATTCACTGCAATGGTATTGTTCCTAATTGGGTACCTGGTCTTGCAATTTAGTATTCAAATCTTACCTCAATTTACAGAATACAGTATTGATTATCAGATTGGCGCACATATTTCCAGAATTATTTTGACAAAATTTTTCATTCCGATAAATTCATATCATCATGATTCAAGCGGTACAACATTCTAGCAAAATTGCTAATTCCATCATGAAAGAATGATTCCGGTTCTTATTCGATCAATTATCCGAGGAATGTTTCATGTGATTAACATGTTGTAAGGGCAGATCAGACAAAATTGTTGAATGGAAGTTATAGTCTGATAAGTAACAAAGCCGCATGATATAGGTAACCAGTGAAGATCAGAATTACCACACTAGTGATGACCTGCTTAGCTGGCTTATTAACCATTACTATACCGAAAGGTTCACATAGGTTTCCAAGAATATGAGTGGGCCTTATACGCGTTTAAAAAACACAGCTCAGTTTGACATTAAGGCTGCAAACTGAGGATCGAATTCACCACACAAAGCTAAGCTAAAAACTATGTCAGTGCCTTTTTCACTTATTCTATCTTAGTTTGGTATAAGGCTATCATATTGAGACAAACCAGTTAGGATAGAACGCATCACAGACAGTTATGCTTACCAATACATTGAGGTAGTCGTCTTTTTACTAATTTCATACTAATCTAATACAAAGCTATTATATTGAGACAGTCTGAGAGGAACGAATTCGTGTCAAATAAGATTTTTCCTGACTTTTGGAATGTTCTCGTGGGCAGCATTTGCGCTCTTACGGCTGTTTTTTTTTTTGTCTTTTTTGAACAGCAGAACCCCAAAGATAAGAAGCAAAGAGCTTAGACTGAGAGTCGAACCCAAATCGTTAGCTTGGGAGACAAACATGCTAGCTGTTACACCATAACTTTTACTTTTTATCATAAAAATGTAAAACTGAAAACTCTTCGTCCAGCTGAGCCAACTTGATGCCAAAACTGAAATTCCTGGAGTGGCGTTTCTCAAGTCGCAACGTTTTATGAGCTGAAATGAGTTAGCGAAACAAACTTGTTAATCATTGTCGTACACGTCAAACTTTTTTCGGGCTTGGGGTCAAAACAAAAAGTGAATAACATTTTGTGAGAGTTTTGAAAAAAGATACCACTTTACTTCCTTGAAACAAGAAAAAGAACAGACTCTGTTTAAAAAAATAGCTACGTTCTGTATGTGCTTTCTGACAGCTTTTGGTAGCATCTGTTTCTGTAATAAAACTATTCGTTTCCAATTGATTTTTCATAGAAATCTCTGTTAAAACTCCCAAGGCAAAATGAAAATCATTACATCAAAGATAAGAGGTAAAATATCATCCGCCATGCAACATAATTCATTAAGAAGTTGAAAAATTCTAAAAATATATGTGTATTAAGAAATGGGTATATGATCCGACATAATGATTATGAATTGCGTTTTACTATATTGAAACTCTTATTTTGAATCTCTCCCACCATTACGCAGTTAATATATAATTTGGCCAAGACAACGTAATTCGAATTAGCAATTGGAAAAAAATAGGGCTACTGCAGGAAGCGAACCTGCAGTTGATACGATAACAACTTAAACGTTGTCTTGCTCTAAGGATTGAGCTGAATTCCTGCAGTAGCCCCATTTTTCAAATAAGAGTTTCAATATGATAAAACACAATTTATAATCAAATATATATACATATATATATATATATATATATATATATATATATATATATATATATATATATATATATATATATAAAGTGTATTGATCATAAACACTGTATAGTCTGTTTTCTTTCCTTTCTGTATCTTCTTTATCTCGTGAATCAAGATCTTAAAAAAAAGAAGACGATGACATAGTATGACGTATGATGAAATTTCCCTTTTTCCACCCATTCACTCTATCCTTCCCTTCTAATAAACACTCTGAACCAATCAAAATCTTATCTTAACAAGAAACTTTATTTTTTTTTGCATTTAGAGATCTGTTTCGACTTTCTTTGCGGTTAAAATGAGTAGCAACAACGGATCATTTAGCAAGAGACGGAACATTTGTTTCTCATCTTTGTCTGGAAACTTGAGTAAATAGATATGTGGAGAAAAAAAAGAGTAAAAAAATAAAATAACAAAACACGATTATCTTTGATGTTGACGCGGAACGAATTAACGAAAAAGGCTTAAGTGAGCAGTACGTCTTGCTTCGTGGTATGACTGTCCAGGGGCAGCGAGAAATCAACGGTAATAAATGAAATATGGTGTGTGTCTGGAAAAGCTGAAGGATGGAAAAGGCTAAGGAAGGTAATTCGTGACGTCTTCATTCCAGACCGTGTTTCCCCCCCCCCTTCTCTCTCTCTCTCTCTCTCACCCTAACTCCACACAGGCCACAACTGTCCACGCGTCACACAATTGGTCTTAGCGAATGTCTCGCCTAAAAGCTCGGAGGCAAAAAGACCAGAAATGAAATCAAATGACAAAAATAAAGAAAAAAAAAGCAGAAAAAAAAAACAGAAAAAAATGAATGAAAGGCGGGAAAGAAATTAGCTAAAGGGTGCAAATGTCACGTGATGAAAGTAGAAAGACTGGACGGAGAAGCGTGAAGTTGGATTGAGGAAGCTCCGCGCGGTGCTTGTCGCTCGTCACTGACCTCCATGCAAGGTTAAAGCCGTGAATTCGCTGTGAAGATGGGCTTGTCATGTGGCCTCCGGGTGTGTGTCATGCAGGATTCTAATATGGGTAGCGTTGTAATGTAAAACGAGAAGAAGGAGAGAACAAACGGAGAACTGCATCGGGAGTTGGGGGTTAGGGTTAGGGTTACGGACATATTTTTTGACCAACCACCTGGATGAATATTCGCAAGAAATTGCGTAAGAAAGACAGTGGCGAGATGACAAAGAGTTTTTGATACATTTAGGTATTATCAGACACATTTACATTATGAAAAGAGAGCACTACTTTCGTTTTATGAAAAGGCTGATTAATTGGGGGTGAGAGGGAGAGAACGATATATATATATATATATATATATATATATATATATATATATATATATATATATATATATATATATATATGCATGTATGTATTTTCCATTGTGTATATGTGCATTAGAAGAAGACAAAAGAGAGGGATAGGGGGCAAACAGAAATACAGACGGAGAGGGAGGTTAGAGAGAGACAGAAATGGGGGGGATAAAAGGGACTGAGAATGTCATGTGACCAGTCAAAACTTATATATAACACATATTCCACTCGATGACATCTTTTCCCTGTATTGTTTTGGGATGAGAGGACACACACAATTACCAATAATGGAGAAAAAACTCGTACGTATTTTGATGCTCATGCCTTTTCTTCAAAATGTGACAATATAAAAAAATATTATACTAACAGGAACTAACTACAGCTTTATCAGCCTTATCCTGATGAACGATCCCTACGCCTTAAATGAATTAATGTTAACAACTTGTGAGTACTGACGATTTTGGAAGAATATTAACGGTAGGATGTAAGGAAGACTGGTTAGATTGGAAGAGATTTGTCAGGAAAAACACAAACTTTAATCGAATACGATATAAGGGTGTATTTTTTAAATTTGCTATTAAGGTCTGTTGTTGAACATAGAACTTCCATACTCTATCTTGCCACTCTGGCCCATGGCAAGGTTGGGGAGATGGGTATATACCTTTCCCGAGGGCATTAATGCAAAGTGAACACAAGCTGGGCTCGCTAATTCCATTCTCCGTGCACCTCTTAATAAAGAAAGTGTAAACACTTATGGCGGTCAACCATCCAAGTTATGACCAGGATCGGGGTTGCTTAGATTCGGTGATCAGACAAGAATCGACATTTCCTACGTGATGTGGCGGTAAGTGCATAATTTATTTACTAAATATCCACAGATGAAAAATTTTATAAAAAAGTTATAAGATATAAGTGAGGCGAAAATGAACGGACTAATCTAAAGTGTTTGAAATAATTACAAGACACTCCACAAATATAGCTTTTAAATTCAGATTAGTCGAAGTGGGTAACCCAATTCGTTACTCATGGAAAAATGGAATTTTTGGTTACTAACCCTCATCTAACTACAAATTCTAATGAAGTAAATGGGAAACTGCAGATAAGTGGAACCATAAATGTCCAAATTTGCAACACTGAAAAGGAGCGACCAAAATACTTCTAAGTCGTAGTTTTCTACGACAAGAGGAAATCATTTCACATGACGATTATGGGGAGCCGTACCACACACCGTACAGTTCAAGCCCCCCAATACAGGCACTTTCGGAATATGCACTGACCTTGCGCGTGTAAAGTTTGAAAAACTGCAGCTTAATCTCTTGCATAAAATATTGCTGGGATGAGATTCTGCTTAAAACCTTAGAAAACATTATGTCTTATCGCAAAAAAAAGGTATTAAGGTTTTACAGTAGAAAGGAAAGCCAAAAAAAATTGATTTAGGTACCATCATGCTCAATTCAAAAAGAATCATGATGCCTTATACCTACTTCCTCCCTTGAAACGTATGATGTTCCAAAAGATGCATATAACTATGTACCTAGAGCATCTAGCTAGATGATAATTGATTTTTAAATCGAATTCCCTGTCCCATGTTTTCATATAAAACAAAGTGGGATACGCTCCTTGATCAATATCTGAAATTTTCAAGCTATATTGTGAGGTATCATAATTATTTCCATTAATCTAAATACCAACAAACATATATATATATATATATATATATATATATATATATATATATATATATATATACACACATATATTTATATATATATATATATATACACATATATTTATATATATATATATACACATATATTTATATATATATATATATATACATATATATATATATATTTTTATATATATATATATATATTTATATATATACATATATGTATGTATATATTTATATATATATATATATATACATATATATATATATATTTATATATATATATATTTATATATATATATATATACATATATGTATATATATATATATATATATATATATATATATATATATGTATGTATATATATATATGGAGAGAGAGAGGGAGATAGATAGATAGATAGATAGATAGATTAATTGATAGACAGATAGATAGATAGATGTAGACTGAGATAGGCGTAAAATAGAATGGAATAGGTAGTTAGTAATAGATTGAATATGTTGGTAGAAATAAACTTGGAAAAATCGGAAGATAGGTTTAAAAAAGACTGGGACAGTAATGAACAGACTAAGCTATAAACACACAAAGATAGATAGGAACAGACTGAAATAGATATGAAGGCACTGGTCGAAGTAAATGGGTAGATACGAAGAAAATAGCAATCAATATGAATTGAGTTGACTATGAACAGAGATAGATAGATTCAGTTGTACCTACTCAGTGAATTAAAGGTAAATGTTCTGCCCAGTGGGCAGATTTAGAAATAGATAGTGCTTCGTATTGATGGATGATGTCGATTGTCGATTTGAACATATATACAGGTTGAATCAGTACTTCAATCACGTGTCATCTATCTTGTAATTTATCCTCGGTACACGTTCTACTTACTTTCACTTTCACTTTTGAATCAGCCGGCCATCTCATCACTTTGCCATTTTCTTCGCCATTTTTTTTTTCATCTTTTTATTTCTCTTCTTAATATCCAACCACCCCGGCTGCAGTCATTTCAAATGATAGCATTCTACCCCAGGCAATCAGCCACTATCCAATACTTTCGGGCCTTTTGAAAGCTTTGTGTCAGCCCTGAGTGATCTTACTTACCGACCACGGATACCTTCGCTTTCTGGACTGTCAGTTAAGTATACAGTAATACCTCGCTTTGTGCTACTCCGTTTAACGCCAAATCGCTGAAGAGCTCCCATTTTCCAAATTTTCTTTCGTAATAAGTTTAGTAATGTTAGATTTTGGAGATAGATAATGAATGATGGAAGACGCTACCAAGGAGAGTCTCTGGAAAGACTGTTTAGTGTACATGATAGTTAATGTTCCACTCGTATGATAATAAACACGTACACATATACAATGATTTATCCTGTGGTGATATTCATCGACTTCTAGTGTTATTTCACCAGCTCCAAAACGTATCTATCAGATGAGATATACAGCGGTAGTGCATTCCATCTTATTGACGCCCAACAACGACATCATATATTTTTAAATTAGAAGAATGACCCAAACTGGACGCACTGCAGCCAGGCAAAGAGAGGTATTCTGGTACTTCCGTAGATTTTTTTTAGGAAGGTATGAATGGGCGTCAATCAAGACAAAGATGAAACGACCAAAACCGAAAATACAGAGCTGAAGAAAGTGGAACACTCCGTCTACCTGGGATAACGAATCTCCATGAACCCCCTAAATAAGAAGAAATCGGGTAAAGAATCGCCCGAGGTTGGTGAGCTCTCGGTTGAGCAAGCTTGAGTCTCAAGAGCAAGAAAATCCCATTCGTCCTAAAAAGAAGGGTTTACAACCAATGCATCTCCCCGATGGTCACCTATGGAGCTGAAACACGGAAAGTAAGCTAAGAGATTGGCCCCTAAACTGAGAATCGGTGCACGTGAGAAAATCATGCTCAAATTCATATGGACAGAGATTATTAAACGGCATTCTGTATTAGAGAAAAGACAGGGGTCCGAGATAGGGAAAACATTAGAAAACCTAAATGGCAACGGGCTGATCATGTTGCAAGAATGTCAAACGACAGCTGAACATCACGGCTCAAAATATTGGATCCCTGAAGATCATACACGGAATGGTGGCCGCTAGAAAGCAAGATGAGTGACGATCTAGACAAATTCAGTAAGTACTGGCTTAGCAACGCCCATAACAGAGAGGTCTGGCGAATATTGGGGAAGATCTCCGTCAAACAACGGATGTTAAAAGGCTGCTGTTGCTGATGATGATGATGATCTTTCATTCTTTTTATCTATGTTAATATTTCTCAAATCCATTTGTTTTTAATGACTTTTGCCAAATTCTTGGAGATTATGCCTGTAGGAAATATGGACATAATCGATCGGGTATATTTTCCAGACTTGTGACCAACTACATTTATTTCTTTTAAAAACTTTTTTTTCATTATCATCAGTTTTGCTCTTTTCTATATTATTTACTTTTTATTCGCGTTTTTTTTTCTTCTATTCTCTTGTTCCCTACTCTTCGATTAATCTGCTCTCCTTACTTCTTTCTTTTGGTTTTATTCCTTCAATTCTCTTTCTTTCTTTTTTCATTATTCATTCCTTTCTTACTTTCTCTCCCTTGATTTCATCGTTTAGTTCCTATTTCCCGCCATCCAATTTCAATTTTTCTTCACGGTTTTCTTTCTTCCTATCTTCCCTTCTTTCTTATTTCTTTCTTTTTTTCTTTCGATCTTTTTTCTATTCTTTTCTTTCCTTCTATTTTTTTATCTTCTTTCTTTCTTTTTCTTGAAATTTTTCTTTTGCTCTACCTTTCTTTTCTTTATTCTATTCATTCTCTCTTTTATTTGAATTCCTTTTCTCCTTCCTCTCCTTCTTTTTCTTGATTTCTTTACGTAGTTCTTCCTTTCATTCTTCCATGCATTTTTCTCTTTTTTTTCAATTCTTCTCATTTTTCTCCTTTCTTCCTTTCTTCTTTTCTTTCTCTCATCCATTTATCTTTTTAAGATTTTTCTTTCTTTCTATCTTTCTATCTTTCTTTCTTTCTTACTTTTCCTTGGTTTCTTTGCTAAGTTCTTCCTCTCTTTCTTCGGTCATTTTTTATCATTTTTTTCTATTCTTTTCTCTTTTTCAGTTTTCTTAATTTCTTTCTTGAACATTCTTTGTTTTTCGATTCTCTTTTCATAACTTTCTTCTCTTCTTTCTTTTTTAAAATTTCTCTCTGAAGTTCTTTCTTCTTTCCACCCATCCATTGTCTTTCTTCCTAATTCTTTTTCTTATTCCTTTTTTCATTTTTCTTTTCTTTCGTTCTTCTATTTATCTATTTCTTTTTTTCTATTTCTTTATTCCATTCATTTTTCAAATTATTTTTCCATTTTTCCTTTCGACCTTTCTTTCTTTCTTTTCCTTGATTTCTGTCTTTACTTCTTTCTCTCTGTCTTCATTCCGGTCTTTCTTTCTTTTTTTCAATTTTTCCTTTTTTTTCCATTCATTTCTTTTTCTTTATCCTTTCTTTCAGTTTTCAATTCTTCATTTCTTTCTTCGATTCTTCCTTCTTTCCTCCCCTTTCCCTTCTCCTTGATTTCTCTCACTAGTTCTTCCTCTTTTCCCTATCATCTTTCCTCTCTTATTTGTTTTTCCTGCTTTTTTTTCTTTACTCCGCATCCTTTTTTTCTTTCTCAATCTATTTAATTTTTTTCGTTTACATTTCCTTCTTCCTGGTAACTTTTGAAATATTTTTCATTTTTTCCTTCACATACAATTTTTTTTTCTTCTAATTCAAAATTTCCTATCTATAAAGTCAACAATTATTACTTCGTTTACATGTAATGTGATGATAATTATTTTATAACAAAAAATATGATCATAAAATATCATAGTATATAATCTATACTATAATTTGTCACATGTCTGTCCGTTTGTCCAGCTGTTATACTTCTCTCTCTAATGCCTTAACATAATAACATAAAAAAAATTATGAATCCGTCTGTCACAGCATGTACAATGGACAACTCCAGCAAATGTGAAAAAACACTCTTAGTATGTACTCCTTGATTAATAAATTTATTTATGGAAAGGTTACTTCGTAAAAATACGAGGTGGAAATATATATTCATGTAATAATTCCCCCTTATTTGATTTAACAACTTTTCTTTAAATATCGGACCAAAAAGTTAATTCCGTTTTTACATATCAGAAGAAAATAATTTTCATATCTGATGTTTCTCCATTCGAGATTTCAACTTAAACCCACTATATGAGATCTAATGACAATAAAACCAGATACCAACCTGTGTACGTCTATACATTTTAGTCGTTTCGGGTATAATACAAAATAAATTCAAGAATCTTAGTTAACAATACTTAGCGTTAACTGTGGGAACCTACTGACACAGACAGAGCTTTAGCATACTTTTTAGTAAAGCAGCGTATGTTTGCAACCATATATTCATATCGATATACTCTCAACATGATAATTTTAAGAATTTATAAGCAACAGACATTAATCTTATATTCCAAAAAACTCTGCTATCCTTTTTCTTATGATGATTTTGAAGTATATTTGAGTATCTTTTTGTGGGCACCTAGGTATACGGTAATGTCATCTTTAATAGATATAGAACTTACTAAAGTCCTGGAAAAGTAGCTGTACGCCGTACCTCTGCATAAGGCATCTCATTTTCAACAACTGTGTTCCTAAACCTGGCCTTCGCAGAGCTTCTAATCAAGCATTTTGTTATCATTTTCTGTTCCAAGAACGCAAGTCGTTTAATCGTAAGTTTAACGCTTTCACGAATAGAAATTCAGTTTTTTTATCGATGGATATTACAGCAAAAGCAGACTGTTGCAAGTTCAATGATAGTTTTGTTTCTCTCCATCGGGCATACTGAATATCTCTCTGTCCTCCACCGCACCAACAACACTAACCTAATCACACCACCACTACTCCACTACGCAAGTTTACCAAGCTCTATAACTGAGGTCGAGCAATAAAAAAAGTGAAGTTTGTGCAATTGGTTGATTGGTCTCATGACATATATGCTCGTTCCTGCATGACATCTCTAGGAGTTACGTGTTGGTGCCTATCTCCCCTTCTAGTAACATGGGAGACTGAGTTACATGGTATCATTAGCAGGAGAGGATTACTTCATCAACCATCACGATATAACTATAACAAGATCTATGCCAAGACATCCAGCAATGAAATAGAGACCATGAAGAGCGTGATTCACTCCTTGCCCATAAGGATTAATGCCAAGTAAATACATGTAGCCTTAACTGGAATTTGAACCCGTTTAGCCGATTCCGTCCCATTAAGCGTTAAGCCATGTCTTACTCCTGAACAGTGTACAACAGAGTATCATTAATGTATCTGGCTTGATGTGGAAGTATTCATATTGCTTACACTTTAAGATATGTCATTAAAAATAGGCGTGTTCACAAATTAAAGATCAAAATGTCTGTGCAATTTATTTCTTAGTCGACTATGAAGAATAAATAAGTGACAACTGGTAATTAGCACGAAAAAACATGATCAGTTACTAGTTCTAATCTCCAGAAGTAAAAATGCGCCAATCTTATACTCGATACGAAGTCATTCAGTAGAGAGACAAAGAATATAGTCAGAAATGAGCGCTTTGGAGATTCCCCCTCCTCAGTTTCTCTTTGTTTTTTGTTTTTTGTTTAGTTTAGTTTTGTTTTGTTTTTTTTGCTTTTGTTACATTTGCTCTATGAAATGGTAAGCAGGGCCGAATTTAGCATTGATGGAACCAAATGCAAAACCTTTCTCGGCGGAACTTCATTTTTTTATACTATTATCAAATGAATCCTAACAAAAAAGAAATGTTCAATCATGTTGTTTAATTTAACGTAAAGTCCTTTATGAATCAATAATCGAACTCTTTGCAATATAATATATCTATAAACAGACTGAAACATTGAAAAACATCAAAAATATTTTAAAGATATATTTTTGGACCCCCCCCCCCCACTCCCAACGAAAAATCGCCATGAGTAACACACTGGTAGGAAAGCACAGTTTTTATCTTCAGAACCAGCTAATTAATGGAAATAGTTTGTGCACGAATCAGAAAATCCTCGACGGTGGGATAAAAATGAACTGAAAGGGACGCTGAGATAAGAGACTCCAAAGTGAGTACTTTGATGAGGATTGAGGTACCGATATCCCAGGTAGGCTATTTTTTCCCTCAATATTAAATAGTGTGATGATTTCAGAATTCTTTTGTTTGATTACTTGTTTGTGTTTGAACAGGTGCAGGATATCTACGCGATTTCACTAACCCACTAATGCAGTGGTTTCGAAACTGGGGTCTACGGACTACTGGGGGTCCGTCTTATAATGCTCGAGGGTCCGTCTTATAATGCTCGAGGGTCCGTCTTATAATGCTCGAGGGTCCACAGCAGTTGAACCTCTAGACCTGACATAGCGAATCTTGTAGCAGAGAAACAACACCATCCATCACATGGCTATAAAAAAAAAAACAAAAAAACATAATCATTGTACGCAGACTCGTGCCATATATAAGAATTCAAATAAACGTAATCAACTTTTAATGAATATGATTTTAATGGTTAAAAAATTGCTTTTTATCGCAGTTCTTTAATTAGTCTAAAAAATGGAATGCTAAAAATAGGGGTCAACCAAAATGTTTCCTTTATATGAGGGGGGTCCTTGAGTTTTCAAAGTTTCGAGATCACTACGCTAATGCATGCCGCCCTATTTCTCCAGCCAACCTCAAGCCGGTCATACGGATGTCTACGTCATCGTTCCTATCACAACATTGTGACGCCTGCACTTCCGGCCATCAACATTACATCTGCCGCCATGACGTCTTCTTCCCGTCTTCCATTCTCTTTTATTCACAGACAAGAATAAAACTTGTAATGGCGTGTTGAAATGCTCACCCAGCTAGCAGTGTTCTGACGCTTCCTTCCATTCATTCCAAACATTTAAAAGCAAGTTGAGGATAGGTGACCAGAAACGGAGCCATTAATTCTTGACAGTGCAAGAACTTGACTGACATCACTTCACACGACCGTATACCAGCTTCTCTTGAAGGCATAGCTGTATGCATATACGTATGATGTATGCGTGTATCTTGTGCATAGGGATACGATATCCGACAATATTGCTAAGTGGACAATAGGGGAGATAGTAATTTAAAAATAGTATTTAAACCAAGTTTATAGTACAAACATGTTCGACATTTTGGTTTTGTGAAAGCTGTAATTTCAAATGAAACAACGTTGAAAAGTTCGTTTTTTCAAGTTAATAATGTCAAGTAATATGTCGAGTGACTGCGAACATTTCAATATTGTTTAATTTGAAAAAAACTTCTTTGACGAAGCCGAAAGGCGAAACATGTTAGTTTAATAAACTTGATCCAAACACTGCTATTTTTCGTACTGCCCATTGAATAGTATTTATATATGTATACAAGGTCTCAAAGAAGCATATTGTATTTCCTATCAGTTTCATGTTAAGTTAAGGAACAAAGTAATTTAGCGGTACTTTTTGATACACTCACAAATACACACACCCATACACATACACACACACATATATATTCATAATTACAGTTCTACTTATGATGAAATCCATCTACAAAGACGATTGAAAAACACAATTCATTTATTTTATCGTAGTTTACCAACATACTCCAACAACAACTTCTCAAACCGTTGGTCAACAGCAGTGAGTAAAGAGTGCTGATCGGAAATAAACCATAAGCTCTAGGCAAGACTTGAACTCAGATTGAAGAAAAAATGATAGGAAATATCCAGAGACGAAACATCGAAGTTCTCAAATACTGTCCGTGTTTATGATTTACCTTAACTTGTCACCAAATAAATCTAATTCTAAAATAATCTGAGCACATATCAAGGTGTGCTAAAGATATTGAGATCACTTAACGTAGAGGTCAGAATCTACCCATCCTTATGTGAATTTGAGTAAAGGTCCAATAGTGCTACCTTACAGTGGGAAGAGGCTTTCGCAAAATGGAGCAATTAAAGCGTATGGGTAATCATGTTCATCTAAGGAGGAATTGGAAGATACTGGGTCACATCGCAACGAGTAAGATATAATCGATCATCAATAACATTACAAACATATCTGACATGACAAAAGCGTAGTATCTGATCTTGCTAACTCCCATAACTCGCAATTTCGAAGTCTGCAAGTCGTACTGAATGACACGATATCTCATTCTGACTCACATGAAAACGAACTTAGCTAGTTTATTCACTCTGGAATTCTTACCAGTTGACAAATGTATCATTACGTATCAATGTAACGTAAATATCACTTAGAGCGCATAGATTACATTCCTACTTTTTTTTTCAAGTTTGGCATCATGTAATTACTAGTACATGTGTAAGAAAAAGTATAATGAATCGGCCATGCAAAAAATTACATTGCAAATTATAAAATAATTGTTAATCATATATTGACGCGCACATTTAATGGATTATACGTAAATACTGCCCCGGAGAGACGCCATTGGTATATTATGAATATCAGATGTCAAGATTTTGAGTCCCCGAAAAGTTGAAGTTAGATCAAACTTCGTCTACTATGGAGGCGTCAGGCGTCATTTTTGTACACAGGAGGACCAGCAGCTTTATGATTCGGTCACATAAGTATCGTAACGTAAGTATTAACAACGAAGCTCGGCACTAATTCCTGTAAATGACGATGGAGTGGGTGGTGATACCTCAAGCGTTTGTAGCTAATGGGGCACAATATTCTGTGATTTATTCGGGGTCGCACTTCTGTCCGACATCAATAAACTCAACTTTTGGTAGATGTAGGTAATGTAACTGTTGACATTTTTGCATCCTTTCGATTTTGGTCTCCACCCAGGCTCTTGATTTTAATTTGCAATTCGTGGTCTCGAAATTTTCCGCCGGTAATGATGCTATTTCTACGAATCAATTGAGACTATGGCAGCATTTGCGTGCTTAGTGGTAGTGAGATATGACATACGTTTACAAGATAGTAACATAGACATCGTAGACCAGATAACCAATTATGATTCGGATTCATTCAATATAAACGTTCGTCATAACCCCATTGATGGATTAAAAACCCCTTTGAATATACCAGTGGGGTTATCGTACATTTTGACTATAGAATAATGGATAGCACCTACAGAAATGTTCTAGCGATAAGATAACAGTAACGTAAGTATCGTTTCACGATCTTGTCGGACACAGGACGTTCGATATTGGCGCCATCTGGAGATCCATTGTAATTTCCATCCCTCAAGTAATCCTTAGGTCTTCGACTAAACATTAGCAAGAACTTTAAATTCACCTTGGTACAGGCGACACACACAAACCTCAGTATATACAACGAGAAGAGATATGAATAAGCTGTTATAGACACACACATACTCATAATATATCTTATAGGTATTTCAGAATTTATACCATGTATAATAATATATTAAATGTAACGGGGTGAGACAAGATTGCGTTACACCAATCTTGTAAATGTTCAAGACCTGTCTTTCACAAGGCTTGCACTCTAATCACTGGTTCTAATGGGAAATACCAAAGGACCCGCGTCACCAGACAGAACCCTGCTGTGGTGCTTTCATGGGAAAATACAGAGGAACATATCAACCGAAATGTCACCGATGCAATGTTATGCACCAAGGCAGAAACAACACAAGAGGAAAGTTCACCATATTCAAAGATGGTGGAAAACAACACACACTGAAGAAAGAACATGGTGGTCGTGTGGACAACTCATTTAACTTCATTGCATATACACAGGAGAAAGTGAATACAGAGGATGAAAGTCTTAGCTTCATGCAACAGTTATTCATGTCTATCGACGAGGCGAGTTTCCCACTTCTTTACCATCCTCTCTGGTACGTCTCTATCGGGAGTATGCTCCCTGCATATGACCTTCTTACCTTGAAGTACAACTCAGATGCCAGAGAGAGAGAAAGAGAGACAGACAGAGAGACAGAGAGAAGGGGGGGAGAAAGAAAGAAAAATAGAACAAGAGGGGGGATAAGTTTGAAGAGAACGCTGCAGAAAGACAGAAAGGAAGGAAGGAAGAGGGAAAGAGGGAATTAGTTTAGCGGAAGGGCGTGGAAAGAAAGAAATAAAATTGGAAGGACGGAAGGAGTAACCGTAAGAAGAAGATAGATAGATAGAGAAAGAGAGAGAGAGAGAGAGAGAGAGAGAGAGAGAGAGAGAGTGAGAGAGAGAGAGAGAGAGAGAGAGAGAGAGAGAAGTGGGGAGAAAGAGAGAAAGAGGGAACAATAGAGAGATAGGGGGATGAGTTTAAAGAGGAAGCTTCAGAAAGAAAGAAAGGAAGGAAGAGAGAAAAGAAGGAAGGAAGTGAAAGAGGAAGAGGGGATAATTTTAGCGGAAAGATATGGAAAGAAACAAATAAAAAAGGAAGGGAGGAAGGAATAACTGAAGGAAGAAGATAGACAGACACACACACACACACACACACACACACATATATATATATATATATATATATATATATATATACATATATATATATAATGCTCTTCCATAGGAATGGAGCATTCTGGCGGATGGAGAACTTATCCATAAATAAATATATCGCTTAAATTCAGCCTCACTGGCCGTCCAGTTCCGTAGCTCAGAGCAGGTCTGAAGCGAAGGTTTCAATCCTACCTCGTGGTACTGGATGGGATAATGGAAAGTCTATAGCCACACTGAAGAGATGTAATACATCGAAAAAGCTCTCTGTGTATGACACAATATATATATATATATATATATATATATATATATATATATATATATATATATATATATATATAGAGAGAGAGAGAGAGAGAGAGAGAGAGATGTCAACAAAATTCTGAGGCTGGGAGATATATTAATTACACTAAAACAATTTAATCTAGACATCGTGGAATACGGAAGAAAACGTTCTGGCTTACTGGAATAACATACAAAGAGTGGATACTGACGTTCATTGCGTAAAATACCCAGATAAAAAAAACTCCTTTCATCTATCTGCAGCAAAACCGGAGGACACAGCCACAAACAATAGCGCCAGACCCTCACTGTGATTAACAAAAAACATAATTCCCGGCACGATTAGCAGAACACATCAATATCAATATTCTATAATACACAATCTTAATTCTGATATCGTCCATACCAAATTCTATTACAAGGGTTCTCATTTTATGATTTAATCTCGCCCCGACTAAACTGAAACTAGCTCGACGATGCAATCAACTTCTGTAAAAAAAAATGTCCATTTCAAGTGCATATTTTCTTACAAACAGTATATTTCTCTTCATTTCTCACGTGTTTACTCTCTTACACACACACGCACGTACTCACGAGAATGCATACATACATACATATGTACATACATCTGAAAAATGCAGAGGAAGCTGTTTATCATGATCACAGAAAATGTTATCAGCCAATATTGTTATCAAAATCAGTCGGTCCAAAACACTTTATATGAAGTGATCACAGTAAGTAGATTCCTCTACATATCCCCCAGCTTAATGTTGAGAGTCATTTATCAAAGGACCCTGTCCTAAAGTGATCAAAGTATGTGGTTAGCTTTGTATTTCTCACTGCTTTTATTTTATCACCATATAGATTTTCAAGCCCTCCTCATTTCGACGGCCGGCTCAACACAATCTTCCTGCCTTCATTTCGCCGAAATCTAATTGTATACCGTACCAAGCGGAAGTTAGTAAATATCTTTCATTTTTAAAACCGAGAAACGAACGGGAAGAAGGCTGGACACGTTACTGAGGGTTGAGAAGCTTCTGGAAAGAGTGTGAATGAAGTTCAGTATAAAACAAGACTGATCACTGTGAAGTTTAAAGTCCACCCCGAATTCGGTACCGACGGGAGATGATTACTGCAACTTTTGTATTCAAAATTCAATGCATAGAATAGATTTTTTAAAAATGATAAGTCCATGCGTATCTGATATGATCAATTATTGTTACTATCTAAGACTTATCAATTTAGCTTAGTCAGTAAGACAGTCTCCTGACAATCAGTTGGTTGTGATGTCGGATCACAGTAGGGGATTGTGGGTTTCACATATCTTTTTACTACACTTATTTGGCGAGGAATCTTCTTTTTTATACTTGGTACATTAGAGAAAACAAAATCAACTCCAGACTTAGTTTGACAACAGAGGCAATAAGCCTGAATGTAAAGTGTCTGCAAAGGCAACATATCACCATTTGCCCCCCTGTCAGATGGACGGTGTACTGATTGCTCGGCTCGGATCCTCGAGGCGCGTAGATGATGCACGTCAATGACATCTTATGGAAATTAAGCACCGTTCTGTCGCCATCTTCGTGACCGCGGTAATAAGCGAGTGTCAACAAGGAGAGAGGGGGACGGGTTTTTAAACTAATAAAAATCGACAATTTATTATTTCTGTCCGACACAACCGATGCATTTCGGGCCCGAGAAGGGACGGATAGCGAACGGAATGCAAAAGAATAGAAATAAATGATGTAAAATCAAGAGAAAGAGTGCACAGAAGATATCAGTAGAAACAGTGGCTGTTAAGAGACAAACGAGCATTATACCCGCCAAAAGTTGACGGTAATATTTACCCATGGATAAATTATTCATATGAATATATATATATATATATATATATATATATATATATATATATATATATATATATATATATATATGTCGATTGCAAACAAAGAAAGGGCATCGCTTATGATTAGCTTTCGGTAGAGCATGCTCAACCTTCGAAAACAAGCAAATCCCACTGGCTCCTAAAGAGAAGGGTATACAACTAATGCATCCTCCGATTAGTCGCCCATGGAGCTGAAACATTGAACGTAGCCCAAACGATTGACCCTCAAACTGAAAACCATGAAACGTCCACAGGAGAGAATAATGCTCAACATCACATTGAGAGATCACAAGATGGAACAATAGATTAGAGGAAAATATCATATAATCCATTTGAAAACTCAAATGTCAATGGGCTGGTCATGTTGCAATAATGACAGATAATCGCTGGACATCACGACTCACAACATGGATCCCCAGAGATCACATGCACAACTGAGGTTGGCAGAGAACTAGATGGAGAAACGAGCCTAGTAAATTCAGAAAGTACTGGCTCTGTGTGACGCCTACGATGGAGGAGTGTGGCAAATCCTGGGGAGTGTCTATGGAAACTATGACAAACATGACAAGTTCAGAGAGTATTGACCCCTCGACACCCATGATTGAGAGGCCTGGCGAGTCTGAGGGGAATGTCCAACGACGGATGCTATAGAGCTGCTGTTGATGCTACTGTTGGCGATGATATTGATGATGAAGTTAAATAAAATTGATTTGTCGCTTCCTACAACTATTCATGTTTTCAGTTCGTTTATTTTTTCAATTTCTGGACGATAAGGCATAAGAAGTGCGTAAAAAAATTAACACATCAAAAGCAGCAATCAGTAGTAGTATTGATATTCCCAGCAACCTATTTCCGGTGAATGCACATACAGCAGAGCCTTGGTTTGTCATTTTGTGTCTGTGTGTTCACATTCGCAGTAACCCTTCCCCCAGTTTTAGTGTGACAGAAAACAAACCAACAAAAAAAAAAAAAAGAAAGGGAAGAGGGCTATTGTATCATGAGATATCCGTAAAAGTATGTGCACTCGTCAAAAACTTGTTCATACATGCACATGTGTAGAGCTTAGGACGATATTTCCATATACATGTTTACCCTGCAATCTGAATATAAGACATCTATATAAAAATCTCTAGTTATCCAGAATGGCGTCAAGTGAAGAAGCATGTACCATTTTTTTTTAACAGGGATGATATTTTGACTGTTCTCATACCAAACAAAAATGGTTATGGTGGTATGCTACTTTGAGGTCAGGGTAGTGCAAGGTCCAGGAGACTGGGTGGAGTTAGGCGAGGGTGCATACTGCCTTTATAACAGATCGTTACAAAATAAACGGTGAACACTATTTCATTTGTGGAGTATACCTGCATGTGTAAATAACAGGTTAGATATCAGGCCTACCCCTAGGCAGGAGCAGCAGCCTTCTTTTGACTAGAACTGACAGTCGGTGTTCTAGCCCAAATAAAAGCCAGAATTTCGAGCGCTGAGTTTCAGGGAGAGCAGATCCGCTTCACTTGGAAGACGGACAGAGCATGAACTCACTATCATCAATTTCTCCATTTTTAGTTTGGAATTGGAATTTTTGGAATGAAAGCAGTTATTCAAGCCTCTGCATTATCGGCAGCTGATTACCTCAATCGTAAGATAAGCGCTACCTTAAAGCAGCGGCCCTATCTGTGGCAGGTTCGTTCGCTGATGCAGCTCAATTTCCTTTAGTTTTTTTTATCATATGTATGTGTTTGTTGTGTGGTTGTAAGCTGATTAACTACTAAACAACTCAGAATACAGAAATTTCTTCATTTCATTTCTCAAATTTCAAACATTTAAACAGCAGAGAGTTTTCTCTGAACCAGTTGCAAGGTAGTCTGAACGCATCAGAACTTGCTTATTTTCGGAATTTGAGACTTATTCTCTCCCTTTTAAATTTCTCATCGCCATCAAATAATCATTTTACCAAATGTCTGGAAAGTTTTACCACTTTAAACACTAAATACACTTATTTCCTAGTAGCTGTTTATGTAATTTAAGCAATTTTTCTTCAGTGTTTTTCTCAATAATTTACACATACTTTTATATCATGACACTATGTGTAATTTTTCTCTTGTTGGAACAATCAGTTGTTTACCATGTAACGGTTTTGGGTATTCGAAAACAATACAATTATATTAACATGGCACCCTGTAGTGTTGATCAAACATCGCCCCTTTATATATATATATATATATATATATATATATATATATATATATATATATATATATATATGTAAAAGAATATATGTATACATATATATATATATATATATATATATATATATATGTGCGTGTGTGTGTGTGTGTTTGTGTGTGTGTGTGTTTGTGTGAGTGTGTGTAAAGAGAGGAGGACAGAAGGGGGACAGAAGGGAGGAGAGAGTGTGAGGTCTGGAAAGAGAGACAATAATCCTATGATTTGTTGTAGGGGTCGGTAAATATGTATGTAAATAATATTTATGTAGCCTGTTAAAAATGACTGCTCCTAATTGAATAACCTCCAATAAAATGTGGCATATTACATATTAGTGTCCAATAATCTCGACTTATTTATAATGATTTTAATTACTCGGACAGCAAACGGAAAACAATTAACGTCAATGTAATTACAAAAAAATTGAAAAAATTATGAAGCAGGCGCCATTTCATAAATTGCCCTACGACAGAGTTATTGCTTATCATGATCCATGAGTTCTGAATTATGTAGCTCAGTGGAACAGCCCAGGACAAAAAGCCCAAAGATACAAGGCTTGATACCCACCTTGTGATTTTCCAAACTTCTTTTTTTACGGTGGTTATCACAAGAATTTCAAATCAACTATACTGACCAGTCTGGTTTTGAGTGTTTCTGTATCTGTGAATAGACAGACGAACTGACACTGTGACACCTCTCATTAAGCGTGGACAGATAGATAGATAGATAGATAGATTCATAGATTCATAGATATACATACATACATACATACATACATACATACATACATACATACATACGTACTTAACCAGCCAAACGAACTTGAAGAGTGGAGAAACCAATGTTGACAGATGGGGTAACAGTCTTTGTTGATGGTTTCTGATATTGAGATTCATTTAGTAATGGCAGAAATAAAATGTTTAATAGATAAGTAATATTTTGATTTAATTCATTTTAATTGAATAGTTTTATTCAGTTTCCTTATCATTCTCACAGCGAGATATTTCGCCAACGTTTTTTTTTTCAATTTAGGTGAATAGAGTTTTTTTTTTGTGATTTATTTACCAACATTTTCTGGCACCCTGTTGGGAAGGTGGTCTTGATTGAAAAGTTTCACACACTCGCTTGCTAGGTATAAAAAAAACAGCGAAAAACAATTTAACAATTTGATCTTTTCAAATAAATAAAAATATAATTCGTGTATTTACCTCTGATTTCCTTTCATCGTAATTCACTGATTTCTTTTAAAACTAAAAATTTACTTTTTTTAGAAAAAAAAATCCTATGACTTTTTTCTACTCTAACAAAATTGTGACATTTTTTCCCCATTACGTTTTGAAAAAAATTTTTTTTTTTTTAGCTTATCCATTCAATGACTTTTTCTAACCCCTGATGTCTTTCCTGGATCCGTTTCTAAAAACGAGTCTATCAAGAAAATGGTTCCATCAAGTTTGGAATAGGTGATAATCAGAAGGACCCAGATCTAGGGAAATAAGGAGGGTTATTTCTATTATTATTCGGACTATCCTCATCTTGGTCGTTTTTCATACGACGTTTCGACCGTTGTACTCTACGGCCTTCATTAGGTATCATCTGGTAGGTGTGGGGAAGTAACGAACAGAACCCTTTATTTAACCGACGGGGGTATATTGACCGCACTCCCCTCTTAGCATTAGTAGTATTATTATTGTCTCACACTGGGATTGAACCTAGAACCATTAGATTACTTGCAGTAATTCTGTCTGATTCTGTACCAGATGATACCTGATGAAGGCCGTAGAGTACAACCGCCGAAACGTTGTATGAAAAACAACCAAGATGAAGATAGTCTGGATAATCGTAGAAATAATAATAATACCTCATCTCAAAAATTCAGAAAATAAAAAAGGAATTTTATTTTTTTTACAGCTGAGGTTTTCTGTCTCTTCAGATGTAATCATTGCTCTGGATATGTAGTATAATGTGCAGGCGTCTTCATGATTGATCAAACTTGGCCTCTTCTCCTTAAAAGCTATGTTTAAATCAGATTTCTCAACCTTTTTTCCATATCGCACCCTTTTGGCTACTTTTTAAAAATTGATCTATCATCCCCTGCAACTTGATTTTTGCTCCCGTCGAAGCGATATTATCTACAACATCAGATACCTTTAGTCAAATAGAAAGAAACATAGCTTTCCATTATTTAATGCCAAATTTTTTAAAAAGAAAAGTTTCTATTTGTATGCGACAATCTATGTCAAATCTACTCACCTCTGAGCTCTGTTTGGGAGTTATATAGCCCACGTTGGGAATGACTTTTTTCCCAAGTACTCTATCTACTGTCAATAGATATCTGCCGTAGTTGTAACATGGACTGGTTGAAACCCAAAGTGAACCACACCAACGCAATCGAACCACTTCATCTACCCAGTTTAGGCAAAGCAGGTCATCGTTAAATCCAAAAAGAAAGACTTATTCGTGGTGCATCTATCCAGCTGACGCCACATATTTCAAACCATTCCAAACGTCTTCGTCAATTTCTTTCTCATGAATATTTTTGAATGCACATTTCGAGCTGCTTTTGCAGCATTATTTCCTATTCATGCAGCACTTTGTATCACATGCACTCTGAGGATGCATTCAAATTTAAGAGGGTCGAGTTAGTAATTAAGTTAGTTGAATCGTACTGTGACAACATAACCTACTTGTTTAAAACCCTACGAAGACACAGTAGCATATACTGATAGCATTCCATCATTGAAGAATAGCGAAAAATTAAAGATATCGCTATCAGATTTCAGACACTATTTATAGGATGATCTGATATATATATATATATATATATATATATATATATATATATATATATATATATATGTGTGTGTGTGTGCATGTGTGTGTGTGTGTGTGTGTGTGAATTATAAATTGCGTTATATAATGTAAAACTGATCTGAAATGTTTTCCTGCCGTTACACACTCAATTTGGATAACGTAAACAGAATGACCAATAAAAGAAAATGGAGCTGCAAGAATCGAACCTGTCACTGATCAGGTAGCTGTTTCAACGTAGTGATGCTCTCACCATTGAGCTAAAACCTAATTACCATCTTGTTTATCCTCGGTTTATTCGTCTTTTTCAGCACAAATGTTTTGTTTGTATATATATATATATATATATATATATATATATATATATATATATATATATATGTGTGTCAGTGTGTGTCTGTGTGTGTGTCTGTGTGTGTCTGTGTATGTGTGTGTGTGTTCGTGTAATAAGAAATGCGTTATATTACTTTGAAACGACCTTCAATTAATACACGGTGATTGTATCATTTGGCGTAAATAGAATAAACAATTCAATGGGCTACTGTGGGAATTCAAACCTTCGATCAGTAGGTAGCCAGCTTAACGCAGCATGACTCGTATCTTTGAGCTGAACAGCCCGCGGGTGAATCGACGGCCCAAATAACTGCTGAATGTCCAAATTCTCATATTGTTCATTCACTGTAGATATGTACTCATCTTGTACTTAACCAAAAAAGAATTGGAATTATGCTTTCTCCAAGGATCAGCTGATCCATTCTCCAGAATAGATGTGTTTGACGTACATCGAATTACTGAACATGTTTCAGTGATTTAGGGCCTTTACCGGTTGCTGTTTAGCTCAGTGACAAGAGCAACGCTACATGAAAATGCTGCCCTATCGATCGCTGGTTCGATTTCGGCAACAGCCCCACTTTCAGCAGTTGTTCATTCTATTTGTATTGTCTTAATCAAAGGATACATTCACCTTGTGATAACAGGAGATCATTTCAACTAGAGTTTCGACATAATGCAATTTTCAATCATTTATATATATGTTTATATTTATTCCAGCTGAAGCACCATTTTCTCTAATTGTTTATTCTATTTACGTTGTTTGTACGAGATTCATTAACTGTGTAACGACGGGTGATCATCTCAAATAGGAGTTTCTATATAATATAACGCAATTTATATAATCATTCCGTCGGATCATATACATCTAATGCTTAGTCCGTACATACGTAGATATATATCACAACCATAATTATTGACATTTGATATGCTGGTCTTTTTTATTCAATAATTCCACAATGAGAGCCACATTTTTCAATAAAGATTTGATATAACGTCATTCGATATTTTAGGTTGAAGTATTATTAACCTATTAAAACTTGATGCATCTAATTCTTATTTTCTGGAAAGACTTTTCTTTCTAAAATTGTTCGGCAGTAAACTTCATGAAACGAGTTACTTCGATCATCCCGGGGAAAAAACGGACCTCCCAGTGTTTAAGATTAGCACAATGAGACAACCACTTAACAGATCCCCAAGGGCCAAGTTCTTGACCTGCCAATAAAATATAAGAACTGAGTGAAACTAAACATAAGAAAGAAAATTAAGGAATATGAAAAATGCCTGATAGTGTTTGGTAAACACTTGAAATGTAAACAAGAGACGGCAATCGTTGAATGACACATTAAAGGTGGTCCGACACTTCGTACGTCTTCCCGCGAATATTTATATGGCAGTCGACAATCTTATCAGCGCAAGGAAAATCGGTTTTATGAGTTAGTTGCCACTAATAGTGTTTTTTCCGAGTATTTGGACTATGGAGAATAGTTGGGGGTCGCTTGAGTGAAAATGCCGTGGGTTAGGGTTGAGGTTAGTACAATGAATGACGTACAAAGAGTTTTTATCAATGATACATTCGAAACTCCCAATGAAAATCCATTGGGGAGTTTTGATGGGAAAAAAAAAGAAAGAGAAAAGAATGGAGTACAGTGAGAAGAGTCAACGCTTACATAAACATCTCCTAACATAGGGACGTAAATAAGGAAAGGCGACGATTGGATTCATTGAGTTTCAACCATTTACAGCAGTTTATCTCGTGCATGTAAGATATTCAAACTTTTTTTCCATGATCTGCTCCCGGTGTCGCGCTTTACAATAGCAGTAAAATCAACAGCAGAGACATTCGTATGAAAAAAAAAAAAGAAGAATTGAAAAAAAAGAGGAACATAACCAAGTTCAAGAGCTAGGCAACTTTCACTGTCTTCATGATGAATAAGAGGAGATGCATGAAAATAACAAAAGGTATGGTTCGTACAGACCGACTGTTTCAAACCAGCTCAAAGATGGCCAACCTTTTTCGGTCCGATGGGTCGATATTTAATTCAAAAAATAATGATTGTGTTATTTGTGCGTCACTCAAATGAATTTTGTTTCAGGCGAATGTTTTTAGATAAGCAGCTTATTTTTCTTATAAACACACTAATAAAATAACGAATATGATTTGAAACCTCAACAAAATACTCATACAATAAGGGATATGAAATGAGATTTGAAAAATTACCTTATCTTTAATATAACTTTTTTTGTTTCTGGGTACCAGAAGGCAGTTGCTTTATCAGAGCGTTATAGTGTGTAAATGTTAATTCTTTGGACGGCAGCATTCAATACTAAGTGCTGTATCTCAAGATATTACTGAAAAATGCTAGTTTTTGACTAATATTACAACCAATGCATCCGCCCAATAGTCACTTATGGAGCTGAAACATGGAACTTAACCAAGGCCTGACCCGTGAACTGAAAACCATGCAACATGCACATGTGAGAATCATACTCGACCTCACATGGAGAGATCACACAGCAGCACAGTATATCCGGGAGAAGACAGGAATCCGAGACATCATAGAATCCATTAGAAATCTCAAATGGCAATGGGCTGGACATGTTGTAAGAATGGCTGACAACCAATGGACATCACGACTCACAACAAGGATCTCCGAGAGACCACATGCGAAACTGAGGCCAGCAGAATTAAAAATCGAGAGCTGCACTAGACGAATTCAAAAAGTATTGGCTCCGGGACGTCCACGAGAGAGAAGTGTTGCGAATCCTGGGAAAGCTTTATGTACAACGACGGACATTAAAAGACTGGTGATGATAAAAGCTAATTCTTTGTTAGATTTAGCAAGCTTTTCAAGACATGATATTACAGGGAGACCTTTCTTCAAAGTCAATCGCCTGTCACCCTAAAAAGCAGCAGCGTGTAACTGCTGACACGGGTGTCAGCAAAGGCACGCGTTGCCATCACTGAACTAACCAAACCAGAAAGTGAAAATCCACGGGTGTTGACATCTAAAATTGTACATTATCTCATGTTTCTAACCTTCTTTCACCTTTTGCCAGTATCTCATCATACTCACCCTTATCCCTTCCAATCTTCGTTACCCATCCATACCTTTTCTACATTTGAATGCCATACAAACATGGGATAGTTTTATATGCGAAAATCCTCCTTCCCTGTTATCAATTTACGTAACTTTTTTCTCTGTTCTCTCCCTTTTTTACTCTCTGATTAGACTGTTGAACTCTTTTTCCTGTCAGCCTCTTCCTGATCTTACGTGTATATTATTACTGAAAGAATACATTCGAATGCAGGTAGGAACAAGCAGAATAATATCATAGATTCTAATGTCTATATACCCGAGTGCTGGCACCTTTCTCATTTCATGAATTATTAATACGTCTACCCACAACTATACTGTTATTGAAGTCAGCTCTTGCTTCGGACACAGGTCCGCTGATGGCTTATGTGGTCAACACTGGACAGACATCTCCCGTCACGATGGCTGGGGAAAAAGGCTCCAGCAGTATGATGAGGATGAATCTTCACCGAAACTCCGGGTTAACAGATGTGTCTTCACTGTGATGGGGTGAAATCTGAATTTTAAGCCAAATAATAAAGGAAAAAGGCCAGAAAAAAAAGGGGCCAGGCAAAATACAGGGTGCGGTTTCACATGATATATTCATTGCAAATTGATCACCCACTCTAGAGCCAATAAGTAGAATTCAGCTTGTAAGAGGCCAAGTTGTCACCACTACTGAGGAGACAAACAATAAGCGATGGGGCTGGAGTTGCCAATTTAGCTCTTTTGGAGCCACATTAGCTCCATTATTTTGCATTTGGCCACAATAACTTCGCATCTAGCTCTTAGCTCCTAGTTTAGCTCTCTCGCAATAGATTGAACCTTTTAGCATATTTTTCTTGTGGCTAAGCATTTTTCAACTGCATCTAATTATTATTTCTATTGATATTCGGACCATCCCCACCTTTGTTGTTGTTCATACAACGTTTCAGCCGTTGCACTCTACGGCCTTCGTCAGGTATCATCTGGTAGATTTGGGGAAGTAACGAAGCGAACCCTTTATTTATCCGACGGGGGTATATTGACTGTACTCCCCTCTTAGCATTAGTAGTATTGTTATACTGTCTCACATTAGGATCGAACCTAGAACCATCAGATTACTTTACACTAATTTGTCTGATGCTGTAACCACTGCGCTTTGTGTCCATGCGGCCGAAACGTATGGAAAACAACCAAGATGAGGATGGTCCGAATATCAATAGAAATAATAATAATACCTTATCTCAAAAATTCCGAGATATAATGTATCTAATTAGAATATTTTAGAAAACTGCTGAAAATGTCATTAACTTTATTTTCACGTAACATGGTTGAAAATGTAAGAAAATATTTTTTTCTTCAAGTTATCCTACAAGTTAAAAAGAAAAAAGGATCTGAAAAACCAAAAATTTCAAGCTGAAATTGTTGAGCCAGATGATTTGGGAAAAAAGCCAAATTTGAAAAAAATCTGGCTTTTAAAAAGTATATTATTAGTATGCTGATACACTAGTTTCGTTCACTGACTACTGAAAAGTTTTTGTCTAGTTCATTTCAGTTTGTCAGTTGGTGTGCCGTATTGAGTCAAACATATTTTTAGTGTGTTATCCTACAATAAAGCTTGGGAACCACCGTCCAAGAACTTTTCAGTTCACATTTTACAGCGGGCGAGAAGTCAGCTAGCGTTACCAGGGACGGATCCCTAAATAAAACAAAGCATCGCTTTCCTCAAACCAAACTCTTGGGGTCGCACATAATATCAAACGTGATCTCTCCATCGGTATTGCGAGAAAACCAGATTGGTAATTTGATTGGCGAACATCACACAAGACTGACTCATTGTCTTTGTCAGAGACGAAGGTTCTGATGTACTTTAAAAAGGAGATGTTATCTCTAATAGTAAATTTATCACCCTAATAGCCCAGTTCCGTACTCCGCTGAAGAAGAAGAAGAAAAAGAAGAAGAAGAAGAAGAACAACAACAACAACAAGAACAAGAACAAGAACAACAACAACAACAACTAGAAGAACAAGAAGAAGAACAAGAAGAAGAAGAAGAACAAGAAGAAGAAGAAGAAAAGTCATGTAGACAGACGACCTACCAGAGAGAATTAACAGTTTCCAGATAAAGCTACTAGGATGTTTGTCCCTGAGGGAAGTCGTCGACAGTTTAACAGATAGAGAACCCTCACTTTCTTGATGATGGACAAGATAAGATACTTGAAAACAGCAAATGATACCAGTCACTGAGTACTTATATACAAGGGTGGATCCATACCATCGTAGCTAGACATGTAGCTAACCGAACTTGGGTCTGAAGTCTTCACCGTGAAACGTTTGATTTATGCGATGTTCCAGATATATCAGTTGCATTGACAAGGCTATCAAGTAGGAAAATAAATATTTCTTGTATTGAATAAATGCTTTCTTTCCTCAGTGCAGTGCAAGCCTATTGATATAACTAACTTCTTTTTTCAATATAATTGAACGATGCTATCGAAACGCGTCCGTGTCTCTGAATGTGTGGGGGGATATGCGCGCGCGCATGCAACCCAATAGGGGGCGAAGGTACAGGTGTAAGCCTGGTTGACTTTTGGGACAAGGCCGAAGATCAGGCGCGAGTGATGGATGCCATGTTGAGTGCTCGCATAAAAAGATATACAATACGCGCCAATGACTGGGTGAAATGTTCACATGTTTATCTGCCTATAACGTCACTGATGTGTTTTTGATATCATTTGAATGACAGCGTTGTCACCAGGTTGGGGTTGTCTCCAGCTGGTGCCTTTCAAGGCGGTTAGACTCCTTAAGCATTCTTTAAAAAACACATTATTCTCCTCCGAGACACACTGTGTATAAATCGACAAAAGTTGCTTATATATATATAAATACATATATATATATATATATATATATATATATATATATATATATATATATATATATATATATATATATAGTAGAATGTGGATTCGCTACACAAACTAGCTCATGTTTCTGCCCTCTTCGGGCCTCATCATTATTTCCAGCACTACTCTAAAACAACTTAACTTCATGACTAAAAAGCTGTATGTATCGAGCACTCTACGAAATAAATCCATTACATTTCAGAAGTGGGTTTATATAATTGATATATTAATATATTATGTTATACTGCTTGCCTGATTTGTACCACATATACTGTGTGTATATATATATATATATATATATATATATATATATATATATATATATATATATATATATATATATTATATATATATATTGGGATACCCTGCGTTGCCTGGGATAAAAGCATCAAATTTAACAACACTAGCAAATGATATTTTATAGAGATTGAACAAATTAAAACAAATCAAAATTCGTTGATCGATTAGACGTGGAGAGATCATGTCAACAGTCGCTTTATACTTGTATTAGGGCTTAAGCGTTGCAAGACAAAAAGCAAGAGGCTGACTCTGTCTCTTTCTAATTACCGGAAATCACGTGATTAGCCAGACGGTTTTTTCGTTTTGTTTTTTTTTTTTCTTTTACTTATAGTCATCCAAAAATGAATATTGTAGAACTGGGAATAACACAAAAGACAGGATAATTTTTCAGAATCACTATTAAAAAAAAAATGTTTTAGCTAAAAATTCACCCGACATAAACCTCCAATCTCTAAAAGTTAGTGAACAAACAAGAAAATTGAAAAAAAAAAAAAAAATATGAATATGAACAAAATATTGAAAAAAAGGAAAAACCCAATATTTTTTTTTAATGTTGACATACTTTTTATGGAAAATAATTTACAAATAAAGATAAAAATTTGTCAAGAAGAGCCATATTTTACTTTATTTTTTCAGTTTTTTTTAAATTCATGAATAAGGCTTTCATGTGATTCCCAGCATAGGACTTTTCCAAGGAGATAGACAGAACTTAATCTTCCATGGACCTATCTTTAATATGTGTAGAATCCATTACTGAGCGGAAATTATAAGTGGAAAAACATTAAGAATTAAGTGGGGGTTTCCACTTATGAAAATATGAAAACCTCTTCAAAAATATTTCGTCTTTCATTACAGAAGTACCGAATTTTTTGTTTAAATTCCAATCTACAGTTGATTTTTTTGTAAAACTTCCAAGTGTTGATGAAATTTTTGGAATATTTATAATGTTTGTGTGAGTTTTTGCATACAAACAAAAATATATACGTATACAAAAATAAAAAATATACAAATATACAAAAATATACAGATAAAAAAATATATATATAAAAAACAGAAAAATAAAAATAAGAATAGAAATATCTATATCTCTCTCTCCACACACACACACACACACACACACACACACACACACACATATATATATATATATATATATATATATATATATATATATATATATATATATATATATATATATAAATATATAATGTACAAAAATACGTAGATACAGCTTTTTGCACTTGAATAAATATCTCCTGTTCTATAAGATGTACACAAATAATTTTTTATCGTTGATTTCTTTCCATAAAGTGTTTATTTCTGGTCAGAATGTTAGTGCAGTCAGTGAGTAAGTATGCCTAAATAGTGCCCAAGTTATATTGTCGTGTTTTGGTTGGAGTAAGGGTTACGGGTTTTGCTCAAAGAAAAACATTTATCTGGATTAATGTCTAATTCCTACCTCCGAATTCTGAGCTAATTCTGACGCCACGTCAGGCAAATCTGCAGCCCCTTTGGTGGGGACGTTTGGGAGTCTATAGGACTTCAATGAGCGAGGAAGCATGCAGAGGAACAGTAATGAATATATATTCTATTTAAGTTGTCTAGGACAAATGATAGATTAACTGTGTAACGACAGGAGATCTTTCAAAATAAGAGTCTATATAATACAAAGCAATTTATAATTCATTCTGTTGGACCAAATATGTCCATTTCTTAATACATAACTGTCCCATTGAAAGAGACGAATATACCGTGAATAAACGAGAAGAGAATTTGGTGCAACAGTGGTGATTTGGGCTATTGCATAACTGGCGGTTGTTTAGCTCAATGGTAAGAGCAACGTTACGTTGGAGCAGATACCCTATTAGTGGCAATTTGGATTCCTGCAGCAGACCCATTTTCTTTAATTGTTTATTTTATTCTAGTTGTCTTGAGCGAGTGATATATTAATGTAACGACGGGAGATCATCTCAAATAAGTTACTATACAATATAGCGCAATTCATAATTCATATATATATATATATATATATATATATATATATATATATATATATATATATATATATATATATACATATATATATATATATATATATATATATATATATATATGTATCTGTGTGTGTGTGTGTGTGTGTAGACAGAGACAGAGAGATTAAGAGATTTTAGATTCGAACGAACGGATATATATATATATATATACATATATATATATATATATATATATATATATATATATATATATATATATATATATATATATATATATGTATATATATAGCGCAATTTATAATTCATATATATATATATATATATATATATATATACACATATATATATATATATATATATACATAGCGCAATTTATAATTCATATATATGTGTGTGCGTGTGTGTGTGTGTATAGAGAGAGAGACAGACAGACAGAGACAGAGACAGAGAGATTGAAAGATTTTAGATACGAACCAACGGAGATTGATATATATATATATATATAAATATATATATATATATATATATATATATATATATATATACATACTTGGTCGGTTTTAGAACTTGTAGATGGAAGCTACACTGCTCTGTCTATTAATGTCCTGGGCTTTTTCTTACAGGTAATTGTAAAGTTCAAACGTTACAAGCCAGACATATTCAACGGAGCGTGTGCAATATAATGTACATTAAAATGATGATTGATTAATTCACGATGGGTGGGGCTAGTGAAAATGTAAGACGTTAAGCAATAACAATCGATGATAAAATATAACGAACAATAGAAGCGGTGTGGACGTTACTAAGCGTCAAATATTTGATACGTTAATATGGCGTCGTTGGGTCGGACATTCGGGCGGCCTGCCCTCGGCTGGTTGGCGTCTTTAGTGCACATCATAACTAAAAAAGCACTCGAGAGAGCGCATACCCCTGCCAACGCCGTTGCTACCAAAAAAATGAATGAGAATCAGTTCACAAATATTTTAGTGTTCCGAGAGTAATCACTTATTTTTCGCGTTTGGAAAAGTAATTACGTATGTTCGTGTACGGAAAATTACTTCTCCCCCACCAAAACATAAAAACAAATGCCAGTGGAGTTTGATTACATTCTGTTTATCAGTATTGTTATCACCATCATTATTAATGACAGCAGTCCAACGGGAAGGCAAGTTTTCGATTCCATGTCGAAAAAAATCTGGGTTTTTTTTTTCGTCCAATCCAGGCGTTTTCTTTTCCTCTTTAAAATCTCCATGGGTATAAACTTAACGATACACTATGAATACCTCACTGTCAGTTTGAAGAGGTGATGAGTTAAACCCATTTATCCCTTACCTCTCCTTAGTTCGTTGGTTTATAATTTACAGCCGTCACATTCATAATTACTTTCCGAACATCCTAATAGTTACGATGCAGGAGAAGTAATTGTGAAGATTCCTGGAATCCATTCCAAAATTTCATCAATCCTTTCCTAGCCCATGACCTACCGTACCGTACCCTTCAATAAGTCATCATCGTGATTAATTTAGAACTTCTGGAGATATTGTGTGAATAAACATGAATGAGTACGTAAATGTATTTGAAATGAAAAAATACCTCTCAATTAAAAAAAAAAAAGAAAAAAGATTACTGGGCCCACTCAAAATTTAACAAATTCTCCCTTACCCCTATGGTTAACCTCACCAAAAATATCCTTGAAATTGAATGAGAACTTTTGGAGATATTGTGGTGGGGGTTGAGATCTATAGCAACGATGCAGGGGAGGGAAATTGCCTGTATCTTCCCAAATCTAATTGCTTCTACCATGGCCTATTGGTTACCCTTCTACAGGGATTCATTGAAATTCATTGAGAACTTTTGGAGATACTGAGTGGACACAGAAGGACACAAGTGAATACATATAACTGTTTCAGCTTTGTTGACAGGGGTAAAAACAAAAAAACACCCTTAACATAGTTGAATCGTCTGGAGTTGGTACATATCAATGCATATGCACGCGTGTGTGTGTGTGTGTGTGTGTCAGTTTTAATATTCACTGTTCTGGGCTTATTCCACTCTAAGAACAGCTGAATACTTGAGCTTACGGTCACCCTGAAAGCATAAGTTTCCGTCAAATCAATGTGGCTATGAACCCAGTCTGAGTTTAGATTGGTGACTACTTCAAGTTTTGTATCAGACTAATCAAATTCCTAGACTTGCAGTCCAGTCACCCTGAGAGCTCCAATTGCGGGTGATCACAGCCACTCGATATAGCGGCTACTCGGCGAGCACACTTTCATGTGTCTTCGATGGAATAACAAGTGTGTGACTGAGAATGGACCAGGTGCACAGTATGGTCACAGAGTATAAGCTGAGACGGCCGCAGAACGATCATGTTGCTACATACGTCACCTGGTATTCCAAGACAGTCACTCATCTTGATAAAAAACCTGGCTCAACGTCGCTCAACCTCGGTGATCTCATGAGAACAGTTATATCTAACACGATTTTGGCCGTATTTTCAAATTGGTAATCGCTTAGGAACACCTAACGTTGATAAACTTAGAAGGTCTCCATTATCAACGACTGGCTAACAATTCCGAAATGATCAGATTTTTCGGCGGGGGGGGGAGCGTTTGTAGGACAAAACGTCTCTCTCGTGTTATGGTTCAGTGCATCGTGAAGGCGCCTGTCACTTGTCAAGTAATTAATGTCATTTATTATAAGAGACTGTGTTTGCTCGCTCTGCAGACAACCCAAATTGAATTGGACAGCCGTTAAAACTGTTGACGGGGGACTTTAAATTAATTACAATACCCGAAGCTGATTTCCGCCTTGTTATTAGAACCTAAAAGTGTCAAAGTCTGAACTTCTTAGATTGAGCATTGTCTTCATTATCCATTCTAACTAGTTCTCCCTTTCATCTGAATCCCATTGTTTGTTCAAACCTGATAGCGATAAACGTGATGGTCTCATATGGTTCGAATTTCTTAGATGGGACTTTGTCAATATCATCGATTTCCAGTTAGTTTTTTCCTGCATCTTATTTGTGTTGCTTATTCATACCTAGTAGTAAAAGCAGTAGCAGTATTATTATTATTATTATTATTATTATTATTATTGGTAGTAGTAGTAGTAGTAGTAGTAGTAGTAGAGGAAGACATTAGTTTTAAGGTGCCTGAATTTCGTAGATGAAGTATTGTCATCACTATAAAGTTTTGACTTGTTTTCCTCGCATAATCTTTTGTTGACTTACATTGCAACGCTTAGTAGGTAGTCATCCCCTTGTTTCGGGGAGGACGGCCGCAAGATCGGGTCAGGGCCTTACTTATTGGGTCAGGGAAGCTAATCAACAATTGTCTTTCAAACTCCTTCAAACTTATCCCCATAGCCTTATTAGAAGAAATGGAAAGTAGGTATATAGCCATATAGCAAGAAAAAATATAATTACAATGCTTCATTTTTGACAACTTAAGACCATTACATCAATTTCTATTAGTGTAAACAAACAGTATGACGTGGAAATATAATCGAATAAGGAAAATATCGTGATGAGTTGACCAAAGCACTGCTAGGGACTGCACGAATATTGAGGGATGAGCTACAAATATGGGATCTACGATCCCAGCAATTAGCAATGGCCTAACAGAGGAGGAGAAGAGGGGGAAAAAGAGGAAAAAAATAACAAAAAATGAAAAAAAAATCGGTCAAATGGTCGCGGAGGTACGAACCACAGCACTGCTATGATAGTTTAGGGAGAGATGAGATTAGAGGAGGGCTGAAAACCAGAGATGACTTACTGTCACTCAGCCCTCAGCGATAACCATCGGGCAATTGGTGTGAAACTGAAAACCACAGTACTGCTGTTGACTATAAGAGTGTAGAGAAGAGGGCTGGAGACTTGAGGAGACTCGCAGTCACTCAGTCTCCAGCAGTAACCACCAGGCAACTGGTGTGAAATTGCAAATAATAATTGTAATAATAATATTAGTTATTCCGGTGCATATTGCATTAATTGGTCTTGAATACATTGTAACCATGAAAATAACGGAAATAGATTTTGGTAAAAGAAAACGACCCTGACAAGAATGGCACCGGTAAAAATGATTCCAGTAAAAATGACACGGGTGAAAATGGCACGAGTAAAAGTGACCCTGGAAAATGGAACCGTTAAAAATGATGCCAGTAAAAATGGCACCGATAAAAAAGACCATGGTGAAAATGGCACCGGTAAAAAGACAACGGTAAAAATGGCTCCGGTAAAAGAGACAACGGTAAAGTTGACACCGGTAATGATAGCCCAGCTAAAGAGGGCACAAGGGGAAGAAAAAGTTGCAAAAATAGTTTTCTTCAAAAACAAATCCTTACTAAACGTTTCCAGACGTAATTGAATCAAATTTATTCTGGTCCTCATTTTGGTATTTATTCAGACCAATATCCCCATGCTTGTTGTTTCGATCACAGCATTTGAGCAAATGGATTTTCTCGCATTCGCTAGTATTTTCTGTGATTATATAATACATTACTATTCCATGAGTCATTTGAACCTTAATGCCCCATTTTTTTTCTTTCAGTGGGTGTATTTTGGCTGATGCATTCTCCGGTCTTCCTCACGTGCATTTCGTATTCAGGAAAGAGAAGTGAAGTAAAAAGAGAGTACGCTGAGTTTCAAGAATATATATATAAGTCAATGAAGAAAGAGAAGGAGGGTTAAAAGCTTATTGTATTAACTGAAATGATGAATTTAATAGACAACATGGAAATTCGAAAGTTCGGAAACTGGATCGTATTCATTTCCGTGCTTTCTGTCATTGCTAAACGTCAAAACGGTCTTTCGAAAAAGGTGACAGCAATAAATACGATCCAGTGTCCAAAATTTCATGTTTCCATATTGTCAATTAAATTCACCAATATGTCAGATAAATCTCATCCTTTTTCCCCACTATAAATGCAAAAAAAACTTTAAAAATTTTTTATTGTTCCATCCGCCTACTATTTTTCATACTTCCCCTAATTCATCTCCCCCTTCTCTCTCTTATGCACATCCACATGTAAGTATATGAAGAGCTATCCAAAAATTTAGGAAAATCTCTGTGCGTACGTGTGTGTGTGCATGTGTGTAATATATATGTATATCTACATACATATGTATATCTACATACGTGCTACTCTCTCTGTGAGTAATATATATATATATATATATATATATATATATATATATATATATATATATATATATATATATATATATGTATATATGTATATATGTATATATCCATTGTGTATGTATGCGTTAGAGGAAGACAAAACATATTTGCATCGGAGTTTTGGTTCTCCTCTGACATATATATTCATAAAGGTACTACTATATATATATATGTGTGTGTGTGAGTGTGTGTGTATGTATGTGTGTGTATGAGAGAGAGAGAGAGAGAGAGACAGACAGACAGACAGACAGACAGACAGAGACAGGGTGTACTAGATTTCCACAAAAGGGGTTTAATGTAAGAGATAAATTAAGAATTAAGGAAAAAACACTGGTTGGAGATTATTTCAAATAACTTGTACATCGAGTAAAATGCTTTGTCTTCATAGTTGTAACGTTGATTTCTTTCCGTTACACGAATCTTGGAAGATTCTTGCGCTCATTTGAACCGACTATAAGGAACCACATCAGAAAAATGTCTGCACTTTTGAATTACAGGTATTCGAAAGAAGGGATGCTACGTAAATACTATATATATCTATATGTATCTATAACTATGTATCTCTATATGTATAATCTCTCACAGACCTCTCCCATTCCAAACCAAACTTTAATCTCACCTACACTGATATAAACATCCCCTCCTGTGCCTACTAAACAACCGAACGATACAGAAATATCCCGAGATAAAACATGCAAACAGCAACAAAAAACGAAAAAAAATCTGTGAATAGCAGCAATTTTTCTCTAAAAAAGATTGCTGGCACTCGACGAAATGCATCAAAACTAGCCAACAAAAAATTGGAAAAAAAAATTGAGATGTAACACCTGCTTTCTCTCAAGTTTTTTCTCTTCTCTTTCCAATTGTCGCTTTCATCTACATCCTGTCGAACCATTTCACATCGACAATACAAACATACATATAAAAGCAAATTAACAGGAAAACTGACATATTCCCATATCGAGCATATAAGCACAAATAATGACAACGTCCTGAAAACCCAAGTGTATACTTGATAACTACCTCTCTTTGTCAGTGGTCGTCCCCACTTATTTACGTAAGAGGCCCGAGACAGTGGAAATGGAATATAGTAACAAGGGAGCTAATACACACTTGAATGTATTTAACAGCAAACACCAGAGGTCGCTAAAAGTGTTGACTGGTTCGAAAGTACCGGGTGAGACGCCATTGACGAGGTTAAATAGTGCTCTTCTCGGCAGGGGCAAACGCGGACAGCTTCGGGGGGATCGGTTGTCATTCTATCGGCGAGACGTGGCTGATGTGAAACCCGCCAAGGGGGAGGGCACTGGAGATAAAATGCGAGGTTCTCTCCCAAGTGTGCTTGGTGGTGACGGGGGGAGTGGATTTAACAGTAAAAGGGTTCTGTAAATGAGAGAATCAGAGAGAGAGAGAGAGAGAGAGAGAGAGAGAGAGAGATTGAGTGATAGAGTGAGTGAGGGAGACAGAAAGGTAGAGAGAGAGGTGGGTGCGGGGTTGGACTTGTTTTGATGTCAGCAGTTGTTATTCGGACTGGAGATGAGGGGTGTCGACTTTTGAAAGCCGGTAACACAACAAGTTTGATCGCTTGTAATATTCTTCCGGTCGTCTGTCAGACGGTGACAGGGTCTGCTTATCTGCCCTTACTGTTAAGCCTTCTCACTTCTCTCCGGAATCGCCAACATCATTCGGATAACTATCAATAGACCCAGTGATTCTCACCTTACTCCCCCCTACTACTATGAGTGACATCATGGACTCGGTCGTATCCTTCAACGAACTGCTAACCACCACCTTTCACACATTTGCTGGCATAGCTCAGTAATAATAACGCCAATATGACATCGGAGTGGTCGAATTAATACTCAAATTCTCCATCTTTAGCGCTCGTTGCCACAAAATTCACTTTAGCTCAGGAAATTAATTCTCCATTGGGGTAGAGAGTGGCAGCACATGATAAGTGCCCAACGGAAGAAAAAGAAAGTTGATACTTTCTTCATTTCCAGTGTTGCAATGCGGGTTTTTTTGTTTTTTTTTTTATGTTCTAGTTTGAACGCTCTGCATAATGATTAATAGATTGTTCAAGCTTAAAAAAAACTGATCATTGAAGCACTATAAATAACGGGGAAAAAATCAAATTTTGCAAAATGATTCATTGGGCACTTATCATGCGCGGCCACTTACGGCCACTTATATTACGCTGCTACAGATTAACCCTAAAATACAGACAAGCATGACATGAAATTAATCGATACTTTTATTATCGAATAAAATCTCTAATTAAACAATTGAAACTATGACGGTGTAAGTTCTGTCCGATATTTCATTTTATCTGAAAACTCTGAAGTAGTGGTTCCTTGAAGAGTTGAAGATATACTTGATCATTAATATAGTCTTCTTCGATTTCAACGAGCTTATTCCATCCATCAACAGAGTTTTCGATACCAAATTCATAAAATTCCTCCGATTTTGAGCCGAAATAAGGGACTAGATAATTTTCAACCTCTTATGAAGTGAGTCTTTGTCCTTCAAAATGGTTTTGCGACATGAAATCATAAAAGAATAAACTGATATCCATATCTTGAATATATGAATCACCGTTGCCCACGTGTGTGCCAGTGCTATTTATCGAAAGACATTTTAAAAATTATCTTTGAAAAATGGATTTTTTATCTAACATTATCTGTTAAAAATGGATTTCTTTTGTCGAAAATTATCTAAAAGAAAAATTACCAGCTAAAAGTTTTGGGCATGGTTGGTTCAAAACGACAATCGAGAGAAAAAGCCCTTTTTTAAATGGTGCCTAGGGTAGTACTCATCCAAATTTTCATGGCTGTAACCCCCAAAATATGACTAGGGGCGCCTGTAGACACACACACACACACACACACGAGAGAAGAATGTGTATCCCCACTTTGGGTGGGTCAACATTTGTGGTACTATGCTGATCCAGCATAAGACACCCCCCCTAGCACGGACAACGGATAGAAAATACTGTACCCTGTGGATCGAAGAAATGATTAAATTCAAAATTTGCTGCCGGCCACAGTTCTGCTTATGATCTCTGGGGATCCACGTTGTAAGTTGTGATGTCCAGCAGTTATCTGCTATTCTTGCTACTTGACCATTCCATTGCCATTTGAGAATTTTCCACTGGTTCAATGATATCTTTAATTCCTAATATACGGCGCTGTCTTGCTATCTCTCCACGTGATGTTGAACATGATTCCATACTGTGAATATTGCATAGTTCTCAGTGTGAGAGTCAAATATTTGGTTACCTTCCATGGGAAGGATGCACTGGTTGTATACCCTTCTTTTTAGAACTAACGGGCTTTTCTTGCCTTTGAGGTTTGAGCTTGGTCTGCCTAAAACTTGCCAACCTTTAATGATTCTTGGCTTGATTTCCTCTTCTTTTGAAGATATCATGGAGATTCATTGTCCAAAGTAGATGTAGTAGTTTACTTCCTTCAGCTCTGCATTTTCGATTCCTATTGTCGTGTCTTCGTCCCAAACGCCTTTTTATAAATAACATTTGTTTTGCTGAAGTTCAGGAGGAGATCAATTTTTTTTACTTTTTCTGTTCAGTTCGTCTAGCATTATCTGGAGAGCATGAAGTTTCTCAGCAAAAAAAGCAATGTCGTCTGCAAATCTGAGGTTAGTTGTCGATTCTGATTCCTTTATTTTCCCGGTCTAAGTTTCGGAAGATCATCTCGAGGCAGGCTGTGAAGAGTTTCGGTGAGCTGGTATTTTCACGTCTCATCCCTTTTCGGAAAGAGGCAAGGACTTTTCGTCACCTTCCGCACCAAATTGTTTGTAAAAAGAGAGTTATTTATGCCACGAAGTCAAGACCAGTAGAAGAAACATATTAAAATAGCTTATTGGTTTTAAGATTGTAAAGTTTGAAACACCAAAACATGATTTAAAAAGCAAGGAGAAAGTTAAAATGACTTATAATGTGAGAGATACTAAAAATGGAGAACAATAAAATGTTGCTTTTAAAAAAAGAAGACTTATACTGGATAAGGCGCTTGTTCACTCGGGGTTTGTAAAATTTCGAGACTGCTCACCACTACAAAGACGGCTATTAGAAAGGAGACGGTGAAAAATAGGTGTCAGGTTAAATGACTAAAAGTATTATGCTTATTATGGTTATTCGAAGTGTATTGGTGGTTAACGAGCCGATCTCGCAGAATATCAAAACTGTGTATTTAATCCGAACTCCGCTGGATTCTGAACTGTTTTGGCCTTGTGCTGTTCTGAACTTGGTTTGGTAATGTATATTGCCAAGGTTGTTCGGTACAATCATATTAGTTTGAAGGCACATGCAATAAAATAGATGTATCCTTATCCAAATGTCTGTGTATTAAATGTTTTACGTATTTTTGAGGTGGGCGTCGGCAAGGGCGGAGTTATGAAATTTGTTAGCGGGTCTAGCCCCTCGGCTTGTTAGAGGTAGGAATACATTAAGATAGAAATACACATCTGGTGCCCACGTGTGAGAGATTTTCTCAAGTTTTCATTCGCACAAATCATATGTACCACACACACACACACATACACACGCCCATACACGCACTGACACTCACAAACGAGGCTTCATTAACACACACGAACACACACACACAGTGAAACCAAAACATACACGATCATTCACATACATTCACAGTTACACACAAAGTCACATTGAAATACACACGGACACTCACATGCTTATTGTCACACTGAAATGCATTCACAGTCTCACTAAAAAAATTAGCACTTACATTGATGTACGTTCTGATACACACAGACTCGCATATACACACAATCACAATAAAAGAAAATAAAAAAAACACCGGTACTCTTGTGCATGCACACACACACACACACACACACACACACACATGCATACACACAGTTACACTATAACACGAATACAGTTCCATTCGCACACCGGTTAACAGTTTTACATTCTGCCCACGCTCTTTCACACACGCAAATAATACATTCATTAGTATTCAAATACACGTATTATGACACCCACTAACTATCGCACTCTCATACACCCACAGTTGTATTGATGCATACACAGTCACATTCACACATGCATACAATCACATGCATTGCATAACTCTCATTATCAAACATACTGTCATTCTCACACACAGTTCACTCAAACAGTCACACTTTCATGAACACACGCAAGGAATACATTCGCACATATACTTACTCACTCTCATACACACATATACCCAGACACCTTGACTGTTTTTTTAATACAAACACTAGTTGATATTCAATTTTTCACGTAGCAATATATATATATATATATACATATATATATATATATATATATATATATATATATATATATATATATATATATATATATATATATATATATATATATATATATACTAGTATTCCACTACGGAGGTTCTATAAATGTTAGAGATGTGTGAGAATTAAGAAGAAAAACACAGCATTGGTTGGAGATTATAAAAAACAGGCACTGTGTTCATAGTTGTATTAGAATTGTATAAAAATATTACATGAATGTTGGAAAATCTTTTATACTTTTTGGACCGACTAAACGAGACCCAAGCAGAAAAATAGATCAAAATTAACGGACAAAAATATCTATACTTCTTAATTACTAGTGTTTAAAGGAAAGGATGACGCTTAAACACACACACATACACAAACATGCACAAACAAACACATACACACACACACACACATACACATATATATCGTACATATATGTATATATATACATTGTTAAAAAATGAACGAACTCTGTCTATCTAATTTTTGTAAATTTTTCTAATTTCTACAAACTTTTTATTGATGTCATCGAAATGTATCAATGTAATGAAGTTGGGGCAGAAACATATATGAGAAAGAAATTTAATGTTATTCTTTCATATTGTTAATTCGAGTTGTCAGACATGTTTCGGCAATGCGCCATCGTCAGTGTGTGGTGGAAGAATGAAAAAGAAAACAGTGGAGCAATGAATGTCTTGAGTCAGTTGAATATACATATACATATATATATATATATATATATATATATATATATATATATATATATATATATATATATATATATATATATATATATATTCAGTTGAGGGACATTCAACAGAATAGCTGGCTATCCTGTTATTCCTGATTTTACAATCCAACATTCATGAACAAATTTTGGATGTCGGATAAGGAGGGAAAGACCAGAATTTAAAATCTAGCTGTTTATGTAACAATAACGATATGACAGGTAGGATCTTTCAAACTATAACGTTAAAAACTTACAATAACATAAAGTGACCCCAGAAATTATGTTGATAAAAAAAACAAACCAATAACTAATAATATTTTGACGACTTTCTTTTTTTCATCTTATTATTTTCGAAATCTTCACCTGACCGATGTCTTGGGTGATCAATTAAAAAAATTGGAAAAGCGGATGATCAATGACTAAATTACTTTGTTCGCGTTTTGTTAGTTGATCATCACTAGGACGTCTGAATTAAAAAAAAAAAAAATTAGCGTGATGCTACCAAGCACACACTAAGGGGCCAATTAGGAATAAAACTTACCTTATGAATTGAACCCCTTACAAACAATCTATTTGGGAGATTTTTCTCTTGAACTAATTTGAATAGCTACAAGTGGCTTTATTTAAGAAAAGCAAGGTAATCAGTTCGCTATGTATATGATTAACAACAATGTGATTTGTTTCATATCGTCATAATTCTGTTAATAACTGATCCATAGGTATTGCCTTAAGAATGATTGTTACTGTTCAGTTTTCTAAGGGCTATATATGTACAGGTAGACGCATTGGCAATCGGATAAAAGATGGTCTGGAATTAAGGCAAGTTTCAATGATAGAATCCTTTTATTATACGTATAGAGACTTTATTCTTTTTTTTTCTTTTTAGACGAGGTATCTCTGTGACAATTAATCAATGACCACCAGATCTCATCCTTTACAAAACCTAGCTTATTACGACATAAAACTAAATGTTTGTCGGGAAATGCATTTTAGAAGAATGTGTTACGCCTTTCTTCCGCGTAGGAAGGGTCTGTCTGTTAAATCAGCCTTTGACATCCATGCGTTAACTCGACTTCTGACAACAGTGAAAAACGCGTATATCTGTGACGAGGCAGGCACCACGTATTCACCAAACTTAGCTCGGTTTGGCACGAGGCCACAATACTTGGGCATCCTGTGATCAATAATGGCTGTTTGATACGACCTTAGTAGCCACTACTCAACGTCCGTGCGTCCTATTACTAAGCTCTGTTTGGCACAAGGCCGAATGTGTTGAGTCCCCAGTGGGGGTCGAACTCTCGACAGCAGTGACAGCCAACGAGGCGAGCTTTCTAACCACAATTACACGATGCAGCATGCTGAAATTATCTTGTTTTGGGTTTTTTTCCGAATAGATGATATTAAGGCAACAGCATGCCTATTCACGTATTTCTTTCATCCTTATTTTATTTGATTTTTACCACAACTATTTAGACCGTCAGTCTACGGCAGCCAGCACTCAGTGCAGAGATTCGAACTTGCATGCCTTTTCTCCAAGAAACCTGCCTATGTACGGCTTCTGCTACAAGATTTTTTTTTACACAGAGCTGGAAGATTTTTTTTTTATAGTTGGATCACATCTAACCCTCAAACCAAGGTTTCTCAACCCGGGCGATATCACCCACCGGTGATCGATTTCAACAGAACATAAGAAATGAGCCGACGGCAACATTTTCTATTATCAAATTACCAACCAGCACTGTAATATCACACATTATGTAGGTGCGTAGAGGAACATGTAAATGTTTGTGTGGACGTGTATACGTCTGTACTACACTTTCCGTACGTAGGTACGGGGTACATATATTCGTGTGATACTCTTAAAAGATTACCGGAGCCCTCAACACAGGAACAGCATTAATCATATCTAAAATCAGTGTGTGTGTGTGTGTGTGTGTGTGTGTGCTCAACATTTCACTTCACAATACTTCAATTAAATATTCATACGCGAAAGCTTTCAATTTCTATTCAAAGAGTTGAACATGTTTTGGTATCCTTTGGATTTTTTTATACTGGTGGGCGTTGGAAAATTCTTCACGTGGGAGTGGGCGTTGACTCCGAAAAAGTTGAGAACTCTTGCTTTAAACTTATTCTTCACCCTCAAACCCCGATCGGTCCGGACTATATTAGTTATTATATCATGCACATTGATAGTTTTAATAGTCGTGATATTATCTCGCTTTAATTTTTATTGGATGCCAACCATGATTTTCTACTAGTATTTCTTTCATCTTAATGGTTGATAATGCTTTATCAAAGAGAAATGAAGAAAGAATCGCCATCGCAGTCAATAATCGAACAACCGTAGCGTCGAAATTTTGTAGTCATGTAAAAAGAATTCCATCGAAGAATAAATATGGTCAGAACTAATTCATCACTTGCGTTCTCCGCCAGAAAACGTCTAAAACGAAATTTAAAAAAAACAAACAAACACCTAGATTCTGGAGAATATAGACGTCATTTCTACTGGAAGACATAAGGGGAAAACATTTAGAAACATCTAAATCCTCAAGAATCTAGATACTATTATCAAATTCGTCAAATTAAGGTCCTAAGAGTTAAAAACACCTTTTCTTAAAAACAAACAAACAAACAAACAAACGTATAAAGGGGTCAAGTGGAGCACTGATTCTAATTTTCTAGTCTGTAGACAAAACGGCATGGCAAGGAGCGCTGGAACACACACACACACACACACACACACACGCAAAGAAAGGGATAGAACCTTTCACCACCTTTGGCGACTACGGCTCTCCCATAATACTGATATAACAACTATTTTTCACGACTATAATGTCATAGACAGTTTGATAATTGGAGTCAAAAGTAGAACAATAAGTTGGTGTATAGAATTCTATCAATCGGTTACCATTCTGATAGCTTTTTTCCCTCAAGTCTGTTGTTGGGTAAAGGCCTTCCACGCTGTTCCATCACATGTCAGAAGGCGAGGAAGAGATGCATGTCTTTCTCAACGACATCAGTGCAAACTGAACGAGGACTGTTCCAGCCGGAGTTGGAACACGAACTCGGCTCAGCGACACCATTTTCCGTGCCGATAACCGCTCGGCGGCGTGCACCTCAAGATCGATATAAGTACTATTCTCTCCCCTATCTCTCTGTCTCTGCCTCTCTCTTTCTCTCTCTCTCTCTTCATTTCATCGACAAACACGTCAGAGAATTTTCAGATTTATCAACCCGATGTCGTGACTTGTCGTGCCAGCTCCGTCTTGAATCTAACGAGAGAAGCGCAAAACATCTGTGATCTCTCATAAAATGGGGACGACGTCAGTAAGCAAGGGGAAAATGAACACCAAATGTCAAATCGATAAAACAAAACATATATATATATATATATATATATATATATATATATATATATATATATATATATATATATAAAGAAGAGAAATAAATTCTCCAGCAAATACTTCAGAATGGGCGTATGTGTGCTGAAATTCTGTAAAATTTGATTTGTATGTGTGAACTTTCCATTTTTCAAAATTTAATTTGAAAATCTTCACAAGAATTTAGGAAGTTCGAATCAAACGAAGTAAAAAAAGAATCAGTAAGCAAATTACGCGATTGATAAAGGAGGGAAATTCGATATATCAAGCATTGAGCAGAGGAGGAGGAGGAGGAGGAGGGGAAGGAGGAGAAGACGAGAAAATAGATAAGATTTTAGATTAAATGTTTGGAGAGAACGAAATTAAAAAAATAAAACAAAAACCTAACTAAATATAGTCTAAATTCACAAACAACCCTTCCCTAAATGGGAAAGAAAACACGCATCAACGTCTCTGAAATCACCGAAAAAAACATGTCACTCTCCTACACACAGCCAGAATCACATTCCCGTATATATACACAAACGCAGAGTCACGCTCTCACATACGCACACACACATATTCACTCATATTCATATACACAAACTGTCACACTCACACAGTCTCAATCTCTAAGTCCCACTCTTTTAAACACCCGCACAGGATACACTTGCGCTTATACACAGTCGCACTTATAGAAACAGTCAAACTCACGTAGGGGAAGAAAAACATATCAACTTCGTTGATTTCAACGAAAAAAAAACAGGTTCTTATTTTATAAACTTCATTCTTTGAGATTTTTAACTTTGGTCTTCTACCATTTCACACGTCTGAGTATCGTCAGAATCTGACGATTTGGCCTATCAGAGAGAAAAAAAAATATGTGGGAATCAGTTCCACGAATGGCATACATACGGTTGTTGGAAATTACGGGAAAAGAGGTAAACATCAAAAGATAGAAACACTGAAGCAAATTTTAGAAGAAAAACAAACAAACTTAAATGCAGAAAAAAATGTGTGCAATGGTTTCGCACGCAATGAAAAGTGGGAGACTGTAGCTGAAACACATTGGAAATCAATCGAGTTATCCCCCCCAGTGTCTTTCTTTCTTTCTTTCTCTTTCTCCTTTCTTTCTTTCTTTCTTTCTTTCTCTCCTTTCCTACTTTCTTTCTGTCTCTCACTTCCCTTTCTCTCTTTTTTTCTCTCTCTCCTTTCTCTCTCTTTTTTCTCTCTCTCTCTCTCTCTCCTTTCTCTCTCCCTTCTCTCTCCCTCCTTTCTCCCTTTCTTTCTCCCCCTCATCTCTCTTTTTTACTGTATGATTTTCTGTCTCTTTTTCTTCCCACCCCCTTCTCCTCAAACTCGTTCTCCTTTATTTCCTTTCCGTCTTTCTTCCCACCTTTTCTCCCAACCCTTCCTCTCTTTCTTCCTTCATTTCTTTCTTTCTTTCTTTCTTTCTTTCTTTCTTTCTTTCTTTCTTTCTTTCCACATCCTTCCCCAAAACTCATTCTCTCTTCTTTCCTTCCTTTCTCTCTCTCCTTGTTCCTCTTTTCCTTTCCACAGCCTTCTCTCCAAACTCATTCCCCTTCCTTCCTATCTTTCTCCCCCCTCCCCCTCCCTCTCAATCTATTTATTTATCGATATCTACCAAGCATAACCATTTTCCACCTCAGGCTCACTAGCTCCCGTGTCCCCCGACACATCAGGCGAGAATTTTGTCTCCATCACTAGTTAGGAAACTGGGGTCCTTGGATGCCTGGGTGTCCGACGGATAATTCTGGGGGTTCGCATCGATATTCCCATAAAACAAAACTTCTCGAATTTTGTTTGCCAAGAAACAGCATCATTCATTGGACAGCTATCGAGAAACAACATTATTGTACACAGACCTGTATCTTATATTAGAATCCAAATAACAAAAACATATGCTGAATATAGGGGTCCACTAGAATGTATCCTTCATAGAGAGGATCCTTGGATTTTCAAGGTTTTCCGCTGGCCTACATTTCATAGGACAGGGATGTTACCCCGACGCCCAATATGGACTGCCGTATGAGGCCAGCGGGATCAAAAGGTCCTGCTATTTACCCATAGCTGGGGAAGGAATGGATTCATGCCTTTCCCAATGACATAAGTGCAAAGTGGAGGCAAACTGTCTGAACCAGAGTTTGAACTCGGTTCGCTGATTCCATTCCAGTGATCGTTAGTCCCTCTGCACCTCTGTTAATCCGTCACTAACTATAACATTGTGCATCCCTGGTGATCAAACTCACTACAACAGCTAAAAAACTGCCAGAAAAGCTCGCTCCAAACCAAGCACTCCCGTTATTTACTAAGGTAGCTTAGTCTGGCACCCGGTCACTGTGTTTAGGAACCTATAGGACCGGCAAAACGACACTAACTAGTGATCTACAAGGTAAGGTTGAAAACCATCGCGCTAAGGAAGTGATTTCAAAACTTTGAAGACATACGGATATATTCAGGCGAAATTTTAGCATTTACTTTTTAGGCTATGACCATTGAACTACAAACATAAACAACTTTTGCCCTAAAAAATCCTGTTATATTTCAGATGGCTAACATTTATTCGAATCCTAATATACGGGACAGATTTGTATTTAATAATAAATGTTTCCTACCGTTGGTAAAATGGTTTTATATTGAAAATGGATTGCACTCATGCGAATTTTAATGTATGGTCCGAGTTTGTGCAGAATAATTATAATCATCTTTATTCTGAATAGATAACAACTATTCTGATTTCAAATTCATGGAATGGATTTAAATTTTTATCTGCAGACCCCCAATCATCATCTGACGACCCCCCCCCCACGCGATGTTAGCGGACCCCAGTTTCGAAGCCGCTGCTCGAAGGCACCTTTCGCTATCTTACTCTTATCAAGGACCTAGCAGGTGATCTAAGCGGTTACAAGTATTGATATTCACGATTGACAAGATCCTGCAAATATAGTGACACAGTGTCTTTGTTGCAGGTGGTTGCCAAGTAGCAGAGAAAGCAGCGTATTTCTCACTGGTGCCAGTAGTCGGTGTTCGAGCCTTGATTACGAGTATCAATTATTAAGGATGGCCAACAGGCAAGCTATTTCACTATGAAAACTGCGCGCCTTATTCCATATTCTGTTGAAGTGAGCTGAACATAGTATACCTAACTCTTAGTAGCAGTATATTCTTGTGCTTGAAAACAAAATCTGTGATAGCGTTGAATAATAGAACTACCCACGACTATTACTAACGCTTCTGAGGTTATCATTCTACCACATTACATACCTCGCAAATTTAAGTGTATATATAAAAGTAAAACTACTTGAGTATCGAGCTAGAGATACAGGTGAGTATATCGAGTGTGATACGACACTCAATAACGAGAGTATCACTCGAGATACGAGATCACCAACGAGATATTGCAAGAGTAAAACGAGAACTTTTATTAGTAAGACTGGTCACAATTGAGTCACAAGTACTAATCAAGTACAACTGATGTCTGCAATTGCGAGTGACAAAATATCAGGAATATCTGATGTTACTAGATATCAAGAATATTTGCAGGACACTGTCTTTACTTGAATTTTTCTTTCGATTTTTCTTTGGTATAAATTTAAATATGTATTTTTGGATAGTAGGGTTACTACCCTATCACTAATTACTATCACCGCTGATATCATACTCCTACCATCTTACTCAAAGTACAGCTCAACGTGTATAAAAAAAGTAGAACTACTTCCGTATTGAAGACATGAGATAGATTAGTATATGAAGTGTGATGTTCGATTTAGTTACGAGAGTATTGAACGTGATGAGATAGTAAGAGATTAGTACAAGACCACTCACCAGTACGACCTATTCAGTATATCAAAAAATACAAACCCTGTATAAACTACAGGGATTTAAATGAACTACACCAAAAGCATAACAACCCCAGAAGCACAACAACTGACAACGTGATATAACCCCGTTACAAAAAATGAGTGTTGGTTGGATAACCATAGTCAACGATATCATCATTATCATCAGTCCATCAGCGTCCGTCGTTTTGCATAGACCTACCTCAAGGTTCGCCGGATCTCTCTATCACAGCTATCGCGGAGCTAGAACTTGCTAAATTTATCCTACTCGTCATGCCATCTCAATTTCTATCGGCCACGGCCTCGTGCTTTATCTCTTGGGATCTATTTTGTGAGTCGTGATTTCCATCGGTTATCTGCCATTCTTGCAACAAGTCCAGCCCATTGTCATTTGAGTTTTCTAGCAGTTTCTATTATGTCCCGGACTCCTGTCTTTTCTTTAATATACTTTGCTATTTTATGATCTCTCCACGTGAAGTTGAGCATGATTCTCTCATGTGCACGCTACATGCTTCTCAGTTTGCAGGTTTGTCTCTTGGTTAGGTTCCATGTTTCAGCTCAAAACCGGTCGGATACATTAGTAGTATACCCTTCTTTTTAGGACTATTGGGGGTTTTCTTTTCTTAAAAGTAGAGCTTGCTCAACCAAAAGCTTGCCAACCTAGTGTGATTCTTGGCTTGGTTTGCTGTCCCAGGTAAATATTGTGATGTCCCTTCTGAGTGGTGACTAAAAAACAGATACATAAAATATTTAAATATCTATCTTATTAAAAGAGGTTCCATTTGTTCTTGCTCTGTGTCTTTCTCTTTCTCTCGCATATTTTGTCTTAAAAATGAATTCTTTTTTTTTCAACTTTCTCAAAATCGCGCATCCACGGCTCTCATCACTAAGATCTCCACGCCTCTCTCATCCTCACCTCCTCTTTATGCTTGTGTTCAACATTTCCGTTCTTGACGATGCAACCTTCACAACTTCTTTCCTTAGCCTCATTAAATGTTCACCACGTTTGTTACATTAGGGACGTGCCCCTTTGTTCTCCATATATGATCAGCTATATTCAAATTTCGAAACATTTTCACGGACCACAACTTGCCGATGTTCGTCAAGACTTGTCTTTAGGGACGGTTGGTCTAGCCTACGTATTCTCTGTTACAACGGCATTGAATGAATCGAATGAAGTTCTTGGTCTCGCTTTCTTCCGGTTGCACTTCATATGGTATGCTAGCTCTGAATGCGACAGGTATCTAAGTAAGACCGACTGGAACCTATTAATGTACGCAACAACGTCTGAAACCTATTAATGAAGACTAAAGAGACGGGGAACCCGGTTTGAATGAATCAATATGTAATAGTAACTGATTGTCTCAAATATTGTGACAGTAAAAAGGTCGGTCAGTTGAGCATCTGGAACGTTGTAATGAAAAAGAACGAAGACAAGGGAACTGGTCCAAATGAATCAGCGCAAATTTTGATCAGTATAAATATGAGAATATAAAAACCTCGACCCCTATTTGTCTGATTGGCGAAGATTTTAGAAGCCAACAGTGAAGACTATTTTGCGTTTGATTCATAGGGTTGGGTATTAAACCATTCTGTGTTGACTCCCGACTATAATCCAGGAATTATCTTAATCAGGAAAGTTGACATTAAAGGATTTGATCGATTCGGGTGCTTCGCAGTTGCTCAGAACAATTGATAAACAAACAGACAGAGGAATAGGAAAAAAAAAAAGGGACGAGATGGTAAGGTCATTTTCCTGGTCACGTTACATTGTCAAAGGTGGGCCCAGACAAGCGATGGGTTAAAAAAAAACAAAAACAAAAAACAAAAACAAAAAAACAGGTGAAAAAATACAAAACAAAAACGTTTGAATATAACGATACACTTTATGATATTTGCACCAAAAGGTATATTAGGTGGTTCAGGAAGTAATGTCGAATTTTGAAAGCAGGATAAAAACTTATTCAGGTGTAGCAGAAATTGAATTAATTTGCCCGTAACATTATTATTAGCAGGGGTGGAAACAGCTAACGAAAACTCTAAACTGATAATCCGCAAAAACTTTTTCAAGAGCCAGGATAACCGATAACTTTTATTATAGGAATTTAGCTTCAGTTGTTCTTTTGGCTATAAAACCCTCAGAACAGTTCCAGAGAGCTGAAATTTTACTATTTTGTAGCTTAGACATAAAACTTTAAATAAGAAATATGTCGAATGCAAAATATTGTTCAATTATATTTGATAATCTAATCATTTAAATACACTTAGATCATCATCTGATATCGGCATGCTATACCCTTTTGGAAAGTTCTTTATCTAAGCTACAGCATATTAGAATCTAGGCTTTAGATATCGTGTGTATAGACTTGTAATTTTGAGGGTATTATCAATTCTAACTGGTTATAAAAATGACCATGGTGACAGATAAAAATGACCCTCAAAGCCGTACTTTCTCTCAACATTTACCTCTTCTTAGGGTGAAGTTGCAAAAATCAGTCAACTTGACTGATCTTGGATCCAACTAAAAATAAGATGTATGTACACTAAAAATACTGAGGCAGAATATACTTGATATTGATTTAGCTTAGTTTGGCACAAGGCTACTGTAGAGGGGCACCAAGTAAGGATCGAATTCATAACAGTTGCAAAGATCAGCATCATGAGCTTGTTAACCATTACTATGTTGATAGTGAAACTAGGGATTTCATTAAATTACTGAGAAGTAGCAAGCTTTCAGCAAAACCTTTAAAACAAGACGATCCCAATAACCTTACAAAAGAAGGGTATACAACCAATGTATTCTCCCGATAGTCATTTATGGAGTTGGAACATGGAACCTAACCAAGAGACAGACCCACTAACTGAGAAGCATGCAGCGTGCACATGAGAGAATCATGCTCAACCTTACATGGAAAGATCACAAGACAGTACAATATATCAGAGAGAAAACAGGGATCAGAGACATCATAGAATTCATTAGAAAACTCAAATGGCAATGGGCTGATCATGTTGCACAAATGAAAGACAACCGATGGACATCACAGCTCACAACATAGATCCCCAGAGAACACATGCGAAACCGAGGCCGACAAAAAACTAGATGGAGAGATTAACAAGACAAATTCTGAAAATACTGGCTCTGCGACGCCCATCATAGAGAAATGTGGCGGATCTTGGAGAAGATCTATGTCCAACAACGGACGTTAAAAGACTGATGATGATATTGATTACACAGAATCCCCAGAGATTCTACGAAATCACTTGTTTCACAATTCTACTGTACCGTCCTCACCCAGGTGACCCTTAAACCCCCGCCCATTTGTGTCCAGATAGCGGCATCTCAATCGAGCTTGATCGGCAGCCATCTTGAATATGCATTAGATATGTTCTTTTAAAGATGAAATAAAATCGTGAAAATAAAGAAACAAAAAACAAACAAACAAACGTACTACTTTATCGTTTATTCACCTTTTCACAAGTCCCGTTCGTTTGCTGCTGTTCTGTTGTGAACATCTTTTAAAGTATTTACACGACCAACAAGATAAAGAAAAGAGACCAAGAAATAAAAAAAAAATAAGGTGTAACTTGAATTTGGGAGAAGAACTGCGCTCAAAAGAAATTAACTCAGAGTTAAGACGAATTAAGAGAACGCTAAAGACGGAACGAACCGAGAAAAAAAAATTCCTAGTGGCATAATGAAGTAAAGGAAAGCGGATAGAGAAAAGATGAAAAAAAAATTCTGAATTAAAAAAAAAGGAATAAATATCGCAGAGGTTGAAAATAAAATGGTGGGTCTCAAAAAAAGAAAAAATAAATGTTACGCATTCAGTATGTACTATCGCAGCACAGAGAGCAGGATTAATCTAATGGGAACATAGCGTGATTAGAAAATGATATAACATTACATTTATTAAATGAAAGTGAAGAGAAAAGTTACTCTGATTTTTCTTAAATGTATCTGTCATTGTTTGCTACTAAAAGGAGGTATTTTCTGCAAAGTACCATATGTGTATTTACGTCTATGTCAAGAGCACTTTAGTATATACGTGTGATTATATATATATATATATATATATATATATATATATATATATATATATATATATATATATATATATATATATATATATATATATTATATATATGGAGAAATGGATATATATGATCCCACAGAATGATTATAAATTGTGTTATATTATATAGAGACTTGTTTTGGAACGATCTCTCGTCATTACACGGTTAATATATCACTCTCCGTAGAAAACGTAAATGGAATAAACTATTATTCATTCTATATACGTTGTCTAGGGTGAGAGATACGTTGATCGTGAAATGACGGGAGATCATATCAAAGTAAGTTTCTATTTATGATTATATATATGATCATAAATTGCCTTATAGTATATCTAAACTCTTATTTGAAATGATCTCCCGTTATTACATGGTTAATGTATCATTCAGCCAGGAAAACCTAAATAGAATAGACAATTAGAGAAAATGGGACTGCTGCAGGGGAATATATACGATATATTTAATGCGTAATGACTGGAGATCATTCAAATAAACGTTTTCGTTATGATATAACAGCAGGTACTGTAAACTATCTATCAATATATATATATATATATATATATATATATATATATATATATATATATATATGCTATATATATATGTTCCGACATCATGAATTACATTATATTCTCGAGAAATTCATTTGAGATGATTTCCCGTCCTTACACGATTCGTAGATCACTTGCCCGAGACAACGTAAATAGAATAAACAATAAAGAAAATGGAACTGCTGCAGGAATCGAACCAGCCATCAATAGGGTAGCTGCTTTAACGTAGCAATGCTCTTACCATTGAGTTTAAAGCCCGCCGATAATGCAAAGGCACAAATAACCGCTTTCACACCAAATTCTCACCTCTTTTATAATCGTTCTGTTCGTCTTTTTCAATGTATCAGTTGCGTTTGAACAAATGGATAAGAAAGCGGTTATTTTTAGCTTTGTATTACTGGTTGCTGTTTGGCTCTATGGTAAGAGCATCACTACATTGGAGCAGCTACCACATCGGTAGCAGGTTCAATTCCTGCAGCACTCCCGTTTTCTTTAATTGTTTATTCTATTTACGTTGTCTACGATGAGTGATACATTAATTGTGTAAATAATTTTCCATATAATACGATGCAATATATATATATATATATATATATATATATATATATATATATATATATATATATATATATATATATATATATATATATATATATATATATCAATCAGAACTAATGAGTCATCCTTGGGCTAACCCACCAAGAGGATCAAATAAATCCCGACAGGGTTGTGCCGTTGTCACCAGGAGTTCCGAAATAGGGTATTAATATAACAATTTTGTTTTAAAATTTCTCGAAACTGTTACATGGTAAATACCCGAGGATCGAAAGAGGAGAAAATTTATACATTGTACCATAATAATAATAACAATGTATATGTAAAACAGAGGGGGGGCACTTGAGAAATATACATAAACTGCATTGACAGATATTGTGAAATAATTGACTGAAGTGACACAAAAAATTGGAAAAGTTTCTTAATGTCTAGTGTTTAAAGCTGTAATATATATGAATACATGTATATATTATTGTATCATCCACAGACAGCTGTTTCCTTGTATTACAACTCTTCAGTGAGGCTATAGACAATCCATTGTCCCATCCAGTACCACAAGGCAGGATTGAAACTTCCGATTCAGACCCGAATATATATATATATATATATATATATATATATATATATATATATATATATATATAGAGAGAGAGAGAGAGAGAGAGAGAGAGAGAGAGAGATTGATAGCTTTCCGTAGTCTGGTACAATGACAGAAGTAGTTCACAGCGCTTGACCTTCCCAAGCGATCACCTATATTGCAGTCACAGATCAGGTTCAATGCTGTTAATTTCTGCGATCAGACTGAAACTAGTGCTTTCAGAATGATTGTACCGTAAGCTCAATCTATCCATGCTCATACAAGTGTATGCATGTAGACACTTGTACATATGTTGTTGGCCTCTGCTCTGTCTCTACAGACAAAGGAACGACAGTAGCCCGTCCCCTCCATGAAAACCCACAGCTTTGTCATAAGAAGGGGCTAACATTGATAAAGAGCCTACCTTGAGAGCACTTTCTTTTTGTTAGCTGCCAACAGTCCTAAAAAAGCTCTCAATGGATTACCATGAAATTCCGTAGAGTGTGGGAGGATATACCACGGAGAGAGTGATTGAATTATGGGGCGGATCCAGGTATTTTTATCTCCCCCCTCAATTGGTAACTTTTCAGGATGACGTATGCGTCCAAGAATCCCCAATGAGAATCCCCTGCCGTAACTAACCGTGATACACCAATTCTGATCATATACTTCACTTACTAGCAAATTTCTAAATAATTGCAAAATAATGACTAGTTCTTTTTTTTTTTTTTCGTAATGAACGAAAGAAGCCCATTATTGACCATTTTGGGGGTTTTTTTTTGCCTTTTGTGGGCCCCAAAATTCCTTCTGTAACCGATGGTGTATATCATTCAATCATAGAAAGCACTAATTGGAAAATTTTCAGTCGAAAAATTCCATAATATTCAATACAGTATACGTTTAGGTTAATATAGCACAAGGCCATAATGTGCTACACCCAGTGAGAACTGAATTCACTATAGTTGTAATAAGCTAGACTAAAGATGTATTCAGAATTTGCGGGAAATGTTGGGTTCTTCTGATACCTTGACAAAATAATTTGCTGCATAAATTTGCTCTTACCATTGAACTAAACAGCTGCAAGGGCCCAAATAACTGCTTCAATTTTGCATTACCGGTGGCTGTTAAGCTCAATGTTAAGAGCGACGCCACGTTAGAACAGCTACCCTATCAGTTGCAAGTTCGATTCCTGCTACAGCTCTATTATCTTTATTGTTTATTCTACGTTGTCCAGGCTAAATGATGCATTCAACGTGCAATAACAGGGGATGCTTTAAACTAAGAGTTTCGATTATGATACAACGGAATTTATAATCATTCTGCCGGATCATATATCCATTTTTTATAACATAGACGCACACACGTATATATATATATATATATATATATATATATATATATATATATATATATATATATATATATCCCAACATACGAATCAGTAATATATTATACGATGCATAATGGGTTTTGATATAAATATAATTGATGAATTAAACATGAACAACTACGGCCATGTAAAAATTAAATCCAACACTGGAAGGTAGATAAAAAGTAGAGGAAACATACCACAAAGAGCTAGTGGATTAACATCACACTGATAAAGAAAGTGTCCGTAACATCCCCTGTTAATTTAGAGCAATCAGACAGTAATCTTTTCCTCCTATGTAAAATAAAACAAGCAGTGACCAACAACTGAACAAGGAAAATTTAAAAGAAATGATATTTAAATGGAATAGGAGGAATGTTCTCCAACCAGGAAAATAGACACACCCAAAATTCAAAAAAATCGAATCATTCGTCTGAAGAAGCCCAAACAGGGCAGAAATATAAACGTGCTGAGGTAACTCGACACTTAATCATAAATAATAGCAATATATATATATATATATATATATATATATATATATATATATATATATATATATATATAGTTATTATGCATTTTGAGTGTAGAGTTACCTCTAAATGAACTGTGCTCAATATTGGGGATAGAGCAAATGTAAAATTGTGTACAAAGAAAACTCGCCTAGGTGACTCTGATTTTCATGCCAGTGGTACAATCGTCGGACCGTCCTATTAGGCATTCAGACGATCTGACAATCGAACCAGTGGTATGAAACTTCAAGAGTCGTCGCAAAGAACTCAATTTCGTATACATATACATATGGACATTGTGTGAGTAAAATGGTTGGTCAAACTTTTTTTCTTATTTTTTTTTTTTTACTGCAAATCAGGATAAAAGGAAAGTTTTAGTCTTCATTTCAACCAAATTCTATTGCCCGTTTTTTGTCGAATTCAACACGACAACGCAAATGACTGTTGAAGTTTTTTTTTTCTCTCTCTCCTTTTCAGTCTATATTTTCGTAATTCCTTTTTTCTTTTCCTTTTATCTTTTTTTTTTTTTTGTTTTCTTTTTTTTTGCCAACACTGTTCTAAAAGCCCAAAGCACGAAGTAAAGTGGTCAAAACAGGGGGCGGACGATAAGAGAAAGGAGAACGAGAAAGTAAATAATAATAATAAAAAATATAAAAAAGAAAAGAACCTCTTTGCTACGCCAAAAGCAAAATATTGGCCCAGACGAGTGTCTGTTCTTTATGCTGGCAACGTTCGGTGTAAAGTGTTCTTAATTTATACTTTTCTTTTGTTGACTGACGAGGCGTTTATACTGAGTAGCAGAATAAGCTGCGAAATCGCATACACTTTATACATACACACACACACATGAACACCTCACACATACATTCGCACACACACACACACACACACACACACACACACACACACACACACACATATATATATATATATATATATATATATATATATATATATATATATTATCACCAACATTAGTCGTTATGTCCACCACTGGACAAAGAGCTTTCCCATCTCAGTCCATAACGAGCGTGACTGCCCTAATCTCTATCATGTTTTATCGGCAAACCTCCATCTTGTGCTTCCCAACTACGTTAACTGTCCCACGGGCATCAATCGGTCAGCCTTTCGCTCGATTTATTATCTCTTATTCTCACTGTGTGCCCTGTCCATCTCCATTTTTGTTGCAAAATTACTTATGCGATATCTTCCACCGTGGTCCACGCACGTATCCGTGCAGATCCTTTTCTAACTGTAAGAGTTTCATCATCGTCCATTGCATCTTCACTGTTGTCCAAAGTTGTTTCCCAGCTCCTTTCATGCCAACCGTGACTGTGCTAACTTTTACCATGTTTTACAGGCGAAATTTTCTAACTAATCTCTCCATATTATGCCTTGTCTTCACCTACCACGTTCGCTGTCCCTTCGCCATCAATCAATTAGTTTTAAGCACTACATTTCATACTTCTTTCTTGCTAAATGCCCCTCACTATCTCCATATTTGTCACTTAAAATCGTCTGTGGTATATTTTACCATCTTATGTTCTTGTACCGGTATTGATCTTTTTTGTATCTCTCAGGGTTATTCCTAAGATTGCTCTTTCCATTGATCCTGTTGTGACTCTGAGTTTGCCTTCAAGTGCTTTCTTTAGTTTCTATGTTTCACACAGTTACACCATTGCCGGTAATATGCATTTATTATAAACTTCACGTTTTAAGCACGTGGGGATATATGTATCAATCCATATAAAAACCATAAGCAAACTAGCATGTTAAATCGTATGTTTGTGTGGTGGAATGTACCTCAATTTTGTCTGATTCCTGTTATAAACTCAAAGCTATAATAGATCGGTCCATGTGAAATACACCAACAGAGCTAATAACAATTAAAGGGTTGTAATGACATGAGAGGCTCATGTGACACAACAATGAAGAATACATGACAGAATGTTCAAAACTAAAATAAAACCCAAAAAGAGTTTTTGAGCAAATGCTTCTTCAAAATGCCAGACTTGTTAAATTAAGCCATACTTCCTATTTTTTTTGTCAATTAAATAATATCCAACTATTTTTCGTGATGAAACAAGTTCTTATGTCTTTTTTCCATACCTCACGATATCAGAGGTGATTTCTGTTACATGATACTTTGTCTTAAGATTTGTGCCCGATCAAACTTTAAAAAGCTTGCGTTTTCAAGAATCTATCATTAGAATACTTGAACGATGATCTTAACTAATGGTTTCAGGTCCATTAATGCCGATACATTCATAAATAACCCCGTCGTCTTGACGGATATATGTTAGAGTATATATACAAACCCTACCAAATCTTTGTTCGCTAAGCCAAGCCATTGAAATGTATAGATATGAAAAGAGGCGTACATACTTTCTGAGTGTAGGTAATTCTTTACAGTGGTTGGAAGTACTGACCGAAGGAGAAATAGTCCATGAAGAAGTGAGACGGTGCATACCTGCTTAGAAATTCAAATCCTGATCATTGACTTGCAACAGACATTGACTGCTGCCAGCAGAAGTCAAAGCAACATCGCCATTCTTTGGAGAATGTTTGCATTCAAGAGATAAAACAAATAAACATCAAATGCCATCTCTCATTCCCCACCCCACTTTTTCTCTCAATCTGACCTATCGGTGGCAGGTTCGATTCCTGCAGCAGCCCTATGTTTCTTTAATTGTTTTATTCTATTTACGTTGATGTATCAACTGTGGAGCGACGGGAGAACATCTCTAATAAGTTTGGGTTTTTTTGTATTTATATATATATTATAATGCTATTTATGATTCACTCTGTCGGACCAAAATATGTTCATTTTTTTAATACATAACCGTCGCAATGATTAGATCAAGAATAAACGGAATGAAAATTTGGTGTGAAAGTGGTTATTTGGGCCTTTGCATAACCGGAGGCTGTTCAGCTCAAAGGTAAGATCATCGCTGCGTTGAAGCTGCCATCTGATCAGTGGCAAGTCTGATTCCTGCAGCAGCCCCATTTCCTTATATATATATATATATATATATATATATATATATATATATATATATATATATATATATATATACATATATATATATATATATTCGAACATACATTGTTTGAAATCACAGATAAATTCAGTTGATTTAAATTCTGGTTAATTTTACTGGTTTGCGTTCCGAAACCATCAACCAAAACTGTCAATATAGATTATTTTACTGGTCACCACTCAACAAAAAAAAAGCAAAAAGTAGTAACTTATTAATTGATCGACCTTTTTTTCTAATTGGTCATCCAACACGGCATGCTTCCAAAATACGCTAGTTGCGTGTCGTTTTCTATTTAGCGAATAACCAGACCTGTATCTTGGTCTATCCATATCCCTGCAATTCCATATCAACCTGAATCCATCTATCTATCTATCTATCTATCTATCTATCTATCTATCCATCTATCTCAATATATTAATACCTCTCTCTCTCCCTATATCTATTCGGCCATGTGTCATACTCAGATGGATTCAGTGAATACTTATCTAACCATATGCAAATTTTCTGTCTGCCTGTTTGTCGCAGCTCAAACGGAATGATCTCATTGGTTGAGTTACCTTCCTAACATTACATCACGATAAAAATGACGTCATAGGAACTCTCAAGACTTCATGTCTGCTTACTCATTAAAACAATTTGAGATTAGTTAAGACGAAGAAAAAATATATTTTAAAAAATAAATTCCCTGATGAAACACCTGTAAGCTTCTGGGTGACAATCCATACATAAATGACCCCGTCACTTTGGACGGCTATATTCTGGTAAATTGAAATTAAACAGTTCAAAGTGTTCTAAAGAATTCTCATAGAGAATAAATATGTATGTATATAAGAAAATCTCTAGTTCTTTTCTTAATCGTCTGATGGCATTCGCTGCTGAATCTGGTGAGACTTGCCTCTTTTTTGTCTTTAGATCACGTCGCATTACTTTTTTTCTTGACGGTGCATAGGAAGAATTGAAGTGACATGATGACACTCTAAATGCGTTAACACACTGAGTCCTGACTCGAGGCAAAATCATCACCATCATCATCATCATTATCCTCCTCCGAACGCTTGTCGTTGGACCTATAACTTTCGCCCAACCTCTCGATCATGGGCGTCGTAGCAACTATATCTCTGCAACCTGTCCAAGTCGTCACACGATCGTGCTCTCCAGGGATCCACATTGTGAGTCATGATATCTTGTTGTCTGACATTTCTGCTTCATGGCGTGTCCATAGCTATTCGAGTTTATTTTTAAACGGATTTCATGATATCTCTGGCTCCTGTTTTTTTTTTTTTTTTTTTGACTCTAATACATAGTGCTGTCCCGTGATCTGTCCATGTGATGTTAAGCAAGATCTTTTCTTTTGCACGTTGCATGGTTATTCGTCAGTCAATCTTTTGGTGAGTTTCCATATCTCAGCTAGATAGGTGACTACCGGGAGAATACATTGGTTGTAACCCCTTTTTTTCAAAACCATAAGAATATTTTTTTTCCTGATTGTTGAGCTTGCTCTAGGCTTGACTTTTCAAACTTTCAAAGGGGGGCATTCTTCTTCCTGTACATTCATAAAATCATTTTAACCCAATTTCTAAGAAAAAAGCATTTTCTATTATCATTATTATTTTGACTATTATCTCTTTCATCTTATATCTATTGCTTATTACCATACTTGTCACATTGAATGTAATTGTTTTTTTAATTTATCAAATGAAGCATCTCTAATTAGGGTTAGATTTGGACTAGTTTTTCCTCTATTTAATTACTGTTGCTTTTTATCGCAACTCACGAATCGTTAAAAACTGCACACTTTCAGTATTAGTTGTAATATTGTTTACATGCTCTATCAGCATTGGTTCTGATATCATTCGAATGTCTAAGCTGGAGCATTGCCAATAACCAATGCATCCTCCCCATAGTCACCCAAGGAGCTGAAACGTGCAACCTAATCTAGAGACTGACTTGGAAACATTCAAATGGCAATGGACTGGTCATGTTGCAAGAATGACAAACTACCGATGGACATCACGACTCACTACGAAAGTCCCCAGAGATCACATGCAAAACCGTGGCTGGCAGAATATGAGATAGGGAGACGAGCTGGACAGAGTTCAGAGAATGTTGGCTCGGTAACGCCCGCAATAGAGTGATGTGGCTGATCCTGGGGAAGGTCTATGTCAAACGACGGGATATAAAGGAGTGATGATGATGATGATGATGATGATGATGATGATGATGATGATGATGATGAATGTTTGAAAACTGTTTTTTTCTAATTTCACTTTTTTTGCTTTTCTCAGATCGTTATAATACGACTGTTAAGAAAGCGACGCTGATCAGAAATCAATATTAAGTCTCCGGCGAGATTAAAATTGCATTTTTAAAGCCCGGCAGTCTTAATTTCTGTTGCAATGCGTTACCAATCAGGCCCCAAAGGCAAACCATGGAGAACCATTCAAATTTAGCGATATATCTATATTCTTTATATTCTTGAATGGAAAAAGACGCCATCTTGTATGTGAACATTTTAGACTAGTAGTATTAGATGTAATAGTTTCCGAATTTCTTTTATGAAGCTTTGTCATTAATTTTTTTTTTCTTGTTTCTTTCTTCTCCTTTTGGTTGCTTTTTATCGCAACTTCCAGATTGTTGTTCTACGACCGTTAAGATCGGTATTAAAGAATAAGTCTTAGCTGAGATTTGAACTCGTACCCTTTCTCCTTGAATCGTCATTGACTTATCATAAGATCATTTAACGAAATATGAAATTTGATTTATGAAGACTGTGAAAATAGAGAAAGATTCAAGACAAATATTAAATTGGAATCAGTACAAATCATCTAGTAGGATACTATAGATCTAGTCATTTTTCTTCTGGACGTACGAAACGAAATTCAGTAAATTCCGTTGTCTAACCCATCAAAAATCGTTCACTGACATATTTCAAAATCAACGTAGGCTATGAGAAAGATCACGTTTAGCGCAGTTGGAAATCATATTGGCCACATTTTTATCGCAGATCAGTCCAATTATGAGAAATATTTGAGAAGTACTTGAACTAATAGGAGAATAGAGGAAAGAATATTTTAGGCGCTTGTTTAGAGCTTTTTATACATTAAATAATGACTGATAGGTTTGGAGGATATATTTAGACTCGTCAAGGCAACTGTGGGTTTGTAAATTCAGTGATACCTTGATAAAAAAAACTGTTCTTATTACTAGATTAAGAATAGTAACACTATTATTATTTTGACAAGTTTTGACCTTCATCCCAACTTTCAGACGCTTTTTTATCACAGCTTTATATCCGATTTTAAATTTGGGATAAAAAGCAACGGAAAGTTAAGATGGAGGTAAAAACTAGTCAAAATTAATAATAATCTTATAAATCAAAATATTTCCCGGTTGGTGCGTTAGTATTATAAATTTTGCTTTAATATCAATAGCATTGTTATATTCGTTCACGAGGACGAAATGGTTGTACAAAAAACCTACTAACAAATAGAATATATATATATATATATATATATATATATATATATATATATATATATATATATATATATATATATATATATATATGTGTGTGTGTTATTGTGTTATTGTTATACATATATATATATGTGTGTGTGTGTGTGTGTGTGTGTGTTTTACGAGCGAGTGTGTGGAGACAGAGATTTGGTACACATGAAGGAGGGGCGAGCAGTGAGGGGTTAATTAACCAGGAGTGATCGATCTCTCAAGTGATTGAGTTGTCAAGATTTGATTGGCATATTGATAGATCGTTGTTCATAAGGATGATTTTTTTTCCAGCCTATGTCTATAATCTGACATCATTTAATTTGTGGATAAACATGGTTGTGTAGTGCTCTAAGCACATCATATGTATATATGTGTAATGTGTTTAGAGCACAGTACAATCATGTATATTCACATTAAATGTGTAAATATACATATATTGTGTAGTGCTCCAAGCATATTACACATACACACAAACACACACACACACACACATATATATATATATATATATATATATATATATATATATATATATATATATATGAATATATATATGTGTGTGTTTGTGTGTGCAATATATATACATATATATGTGCGTGTGTATTGAGCTTAGGACACTTCACAATCATGTATATTCATACATCTAATGATGCCGGCTTACATTATTTGAAGCAATTTGAAATTTCCTCTTGTTGTTACAAGGAAAATTAGTCACTCGGCATTAACAGCGAAGAGGGAAATAAGCACTCAAAAGAATTAATCTTCAGCGGGATTGAACCTGCGATCGATAAAGTAGTCGCATCAACAAGCGTCACTTTAACCCTCAAGCTAAAGAACCGTACGCAAAGACAAATATCCAAATAACCGCTCCATATCCACGCTTCTCGTTTTCCTCATTTACTGTCCATTTCTGCACTGTTTCTTTTATTAGGCTGACAATTATATTACAACAAAATAGATATTTTATCCAGCAGAATATTTAGGAATGCGTTATATTATTTCAAACTATTCGTTGTTATAGGGGGAAATGTGTCACCCGGACTAGACTGCATAAATAGAAATAAACAATTAGAAAGGATGGAGCAACTGCATGAATGGAACCTGAGACCGATGAAGTAACTGCATCAGCATAGCATCGCTTTTAACCACTGAGATAAACAGCCCTACAGAAAAACAAATGTCTGAATAACCGCTTCATACCCATACACCTCATTTGGTTCATCTATACTGTCCATGTCTGCACTGTTTCCTGTAGTAGTCTCATTTTTTTCTTTTCTTTTAATACAACGCATTCATGATTATTCTGTCGGATTATATATTCATTTCTTACATATATGTGAGAGACAGACGGGGTTATATGCTTGTGTGTTCAGTAGGGGGAAGGACTACCATTATTTACTGGTGACCACACCTAGTTATTTACGGGATCCGTTTCATTGTTTTCAAGTCAGTACACACCCATCTATAGAGTTTGTGTACGAGACAATAATGTCTTCATACAATGTTTACAGTCGCTATTTTCAGGTGCGAAGCCATTTGCCACAGTCTGAACAGCCTTTCATGGAAACGAGTTGACTTCAATCGGAAATAAGTGGCAACATGATTTACAATGTTCATCTGGACGTAATGTATGTTTCTATGTTATCTGGCAAGGGCGCGCTCCCGAGGTGAATTAGTTAACGGAATAGTTCCCAAACTCGGTGCCGCACGAATCTTTCCAAATATGAAAACGTTTATTTCGAGGCTTCAGTATGTCCTGTATGGGTATTATGTTGCCAATCTAGCAGTTTTATCACTGGATTTTCTGAGATCTGGGTCTTCTTAGCGACAGATTACAGGGATAAAGGGGTGATTAGTATACTGATGTATTAGTTTCGTTTATTGATAGCTGAATTGTTTTGAGTAATTCATTTCATTTTTACAGTTGGTGTCCAGCATGCCAAATATATTTCATGGTGTGTCGTCATACAACAAAGTTCGAGAACCATTTGGTTAGTGAGGTTGTCGAACAGACCATTACTTCTGCGACTTCTATCCTCACTGGTCGTATTACGTTTATAGCCTTGTGTCAGACTATGGTAAGATTAGCTTGCCGTTGAGTACAGATTGTGGATCGGTTTGAGCAGACCGTTTGTTTTGCGTGGTGAGTTTCATCTTTACTTCATACCCCTATATTTCTCACCTTGTGCCAGACTGATCTCTGGTGAGCAAATGCTTAAATGGACGCCCTGCTCTGGATGAATGTTTAGTACGTAAGATGGATGAATAACCATTTTTTTTTTTTTTGGTGGGGAATTCGATCCTAAATAGTGGCTTCTGAAATGGACACCTTATGCCGGACTTAACTGAGGTCAGTAAATACTTATATGGATGCTGAGTCAAAGAGAAGTGGTTAACGGCCGAGTTGTGCAGACTATTCCTTTTGTGTGATGATTTCAATTTTCACACTCGTCACCTTGTGCCAGACTAAGTTAAATTTAGTAAATACGTATACAGCCCAGCTCGCCATCTACGATCAACTTTCTTCATCAGAAACTGTCAACCAAAACTGTCAAGTTTCTTTTGCTTCAGTTGTTCCAGCTGGCCGGCTGGCTGGCTATGTATGTATCACGCGTACAGACCGCACTAACAGAGTTAGAAGGCTGAAAAATTAAACATCTACCCCTCATTATATATAGAAAAAAAATTTTCTTGTGTTTTTTAAAAATTCCCTTAACCCTTAACAGGATTTCAAAGGTGGGTTCAATTTGCAATATGTGTTTATGCTAAATTGGTCCATAGTTTGTTTACATGTTTGCTGGTTTGTTTGTTCGTGTTTTTTTTTGTTGTTTTTTATTCAGACTATTTTTTGTTATCACAGCCGAACAAAAATCGGGAGCAGAAACGTATCCATTGATCTTCACTATTTTTAGTTTTTAATTGATCACCCCTAACATGGTGAGGTACGTAAAGACCTAGGTCACGTAATGGACAGTGCATTTGTATGGATCTTGAGGAAGAAGTAAGTAAAAAGTGAATCATCCATTCGCCAGTGTCCTCAGGTGTATTGCAGGGTTTCCTTTCATGTGGGCTATACATTATATTCCACTTCCAGTTTGCTAGACCCATCCAAGCTTCACCAGAGACTTATTAACCGTAACTTTCTATAACACGTATCCTACTAAGTCGGTTACCAGCCTCGTATAGGACAATATTTTTCTATTGTATTTCTCTATATCCACTCACTCATATATGTATAGGGTGAGAAGTGTATCTTTGTGTGCTTGTCTGTTAGTCTGTGAAGTACCCAAACTTGGGCGATATCAAATTTTGTGATGGGATACTCTTTCTTACCTGCAAAGGAGCAACTTTGACGATAGTTTTTCCTCTTTTAATCTCTCCTCTCTCTCACCCACACATCTCTCTCACTCCCTCTCTCTCTTTATATATATATATATATATATATATATATGTGTATATATATATACACATATATATATACATATATATATATATATATACATATATATATATATATATATATATATATATATATATATATATACATATATTCACACACACACACATATATATAAATATATATATCATATCTTCATATCTTATAAATGTATACGTGTAAGGTGTATGTTTGTGTGTTCGTCTGTTACTTTATGAATTATACCCAAACATAGGTGCGCACCCACTCAATGGACCAGTGGCAGGTTTTGAAATTTAAAAAAATTGAGAAAAACACATTTTTGAGGGTTTTAGAGAGGAGTTTCTATTTACAATGTGAATATAATACCTAAGTGGGAACTTACTTTCCGTCCATAGACATATTTTTTCATTTCATACGTTGACACATAAATGCTTTAATGATATGAATTGAAGTGATAGGACCGAAGGTTAAAGATACTTTTCCCTAGATCTTAAAGTTTTAAGGGAAAAAAACCCAAACATTCTGAACGTGTTAGAGGAGGCCCTCTTTATAGTGTGTCTATAATCTAAAATAAACCCTCCCTTTCCGTTCAATATAGACATATACATATACCATTGAAAATCTTTTATAATTCGTCTAATCGCACATACATACATTTATTGGGAAAAGTAGTTTAACTACATTAACGGTACCAGAAGATCAATTCCCCAACAGTCTACTCCCACTAGGGACCATCACATTTTCCCCAGAGGTAGACGGAATTCCTTCCTGGTAGAGAACCTTTGGTATGAGAGACCATTAGAATTGTGTAGTGAGTTCAATCCTCAATGAGCTCACTCTATCCGGGGCTATTTGCCAGACTAAGTTAAGCATAGATCAAAACTGAGATCACTTCGCTCGCTGTGGTATTTATTCCTGTATGAAAACAGAATATGTGGCCAAAAGCCAAGAGGGTGATGGGATAGGAAAAGTTTCCACTATCCTGACTTTTCAACTTGAATTGTCCTATTCATTGACCCAAAACAATATTCAATATTCCATCCACCAAAATACCACATTCATTCTCAACACCCCAATACCACATTCATCTTTTTACATCCAGTGTGTCCCTCCTAAATCATTTTTTTAAGTGTCTTAATTTTTCTTCGTTTTAGTTTTTCTAACGCTTATAAGCCATTTTGACGATCTTATCGCCTTTTTTTTTACTCTTCATTTCAAACGTTTTTCAGGTTCCCAACTTCTAACATTTCAACATCAACACGCTATTCGTAACATTTATTTACTGGTCGTGTTATACGACAAAAATCACACCCTTTCTACTAACCCAAACTAAATGGGAAAAGCGGCTATTCTCAGGGTGACCAAAAATAAATCAAATGAAATAAATTTTGAAATAAAACATTCAATACTCCTCATGAATCCAACTAATCCCGTCTTTAGAATTTTCGTGTCGGGGTTGTGAGTGGATTTTTATTTATTTTACAATTTTCAAAAGATTTCCCTAATGATTTCATGAATTCGATACATATTCACAAGAATATATTAAATGGCAAACTCAACAGTGAAAACGTGGTTCAGCAGTACAAAGAGAAATGGTAAAGATTGCCATACAACGCTTGGATAAAATCTTTGTCGTCTTAAGTATTTATTTTCCTGGGCTTGCTGGATATTTTTCACGAAATTATTGACTTTTTTTCCCTTACGTCAACCTCATACCCTATCCGACCAAACTTTTTCTCCCTCCTTCCGGTCTCCACCCAGCGTGAATATATCGTTGCCTCTGTTTTGTTTATTGATTGGAGTCGGTGCTGAAAGTTTATTTTTATTCGATGTCCTTCGCTGCCCGGAGAGCATTCATCAACGCTTCGCTTGTCTGGCTTCATCTTATTCAATTGAAACTTACCGGAAGTAGCTATGACCTAAACGTGACACCAGCTAAGATGGCGTCAATTGAGACTTACCAATTTGCTGCTTGTTATTGGTGATGTTGATTGTGTCAAAGCATCTCGTTCGTCTTTTAGATTTTCTTTGTCCCTTCTCTCATTTTTCCCCTTCATCATTCACTTCCTTTTCTTTGCACATCATTTTTCGCTTTCCCTCTCTTCCTTACTCCTCCCTTTCTTCATTACACATTATTTTTTCGTTTTTCCTTTCTTTCTTCATCACACATCTTTTCTCGTTCTTTCTTTCCCCCTTCCTTGCTTTCTTTCTTTCTTTATTGCATATAATTTTCCGTCTTTCCTTTCTTCCTTTCTTTCTACCTTTCTTTCTTCATTACACAGCATTTTTTGTTCTACCTTTCTTCGTTTCTTTCTCCATTACACATCATTTTCCATTCTTCCTTTCTCCCTTCCTTCCTTTTTTCTTCCTACGTTACACAGCATTTTTTCGCTCTTTCTTTCTATATTCCTTTTTTTCTTCATAACACGTCAAATGTCGTCCGTCTACTCTTTCTTTCTTTCTTCATCACACATCATTTTTCATTTATCCTTGTTTTTCGATCGTTTTTCTCCCTTCATAACGCATCGTTTTTCATTTTTCATTTTTCCTTTCTTTCTTTCTTTCTTTCTTTCTTTTTTCATTAAACATCATTTTTCGTTCTCTTCCTTCCTTTCTTTCTTCCTACGTTACACATCATTTTTCGTTCTTCCTTTATTTATTCCTTTATTTCTTTCTTCATTAAACATCATTTTTCGTTCTCTCTTCCTTTCTTCCTTTCTTCCTTTCTTTCTTTCTTACTCCATCACCCATCATTCTTTCTTTCATTCTTTCATCTTTTTCTAATTCAATATCTTTCCTCTATTTTTTTAGAAAACGTCAACCAAAACTGTCACCAAAATAGTCCGCACAGGTTTCTCCATTTTCAAGCACATCTGGCTGGCTGGCAATGTATGTATCACACGTACTGGCTACACCAATGGAGCAAGAGGGCTGAAAATCCAAACATTTACTCCTTATTTTGTCTAGCAAAATAGTTTTTACCCCCCCCCCCCACTGAATGTGGTTTTGTTGGAGGGGGGTGGTCAAGTAGAAATGTGAGTTTATGCTAAATTTGTCCCGTAGTTTGTGTTAGGTATAATTCACGCTTGACTTCTGAAAGTCCAGCTTTCTAAGTGATTACTGTCCAACAAAAGGCAAAGAAGTAACTTACTCATTGATCATCACTTTTCTCCAGAATTTTCAATTGATCATCCCACCATTTCGGTATGCGATCAAAAGAACAATGCTCTTACTGATAGACTAACCAGACTTGTTCTTTCTTGCTTTTTTCCTTCTCTCTTTCCTCCTTCCTTCCTCTCTTTCTTCCATACACTCTTTGTTTCTTTTGAGTTTAGCGTCCGTCTTTCCCTCTCTATCTTTCTTCCTTCATCACCCATCATCCTTCTTTCTCTTTCTTTCTTCCTTTCTTCATTCCATCTCTACTTTCCTGCTCTTGTTCGTTCCTTATTCATTCCTTCTTTTTCTCCTTCTCTCCATCGACCACTTTTCACGACATACTCTTCTTTTATTCCTTGCTTTTTTTTCATTTTTTTCTTTTTTAGTCTCTTTCTTCTTACTTCATTTATTGTGTCATTTTTTCTAAATTCATTCCTTCTTTTCCTTCCACCTTCCTTTTCCTTCTATTTTTCTAATTCACGTTCTCTTTGTTAAACATCATTCTTTTTCGTTTTTTTCTTCGTTTCTTTATTTTTGTCCTTCTTTCTCTCTTCTTTCTTTTCTTTCTTTTCTCTCACTTTCTTTCTTTAACACCCCTTTTTTCCCTTTCTCCTTCATTCATTTTCTTTTCTGTTCTCATTATTCATTTTCCCTCCCTTCGTTTCTTTTTTAATTGATTTTTTCATTTTTTCCTCTCCTTCTTTTCATCTTTTTTCTTTCTTTCATTCTCCTTCTTTCCTTCCCTTCCTTTCCCTTTCTTCATTATCTCTTCCTTTCTTTCTTTCTTTTTCCTTCCTTCTTTCTTTTTCCTTTCTTCTTTCTTTCCCTCTTCCTTGCATTCTCTCTTTCTTTATTTTCTCTCTTTCTTCCTTTCCTCCTCTCTTTTTCTCTCCTTATGTCTTTTTTATGGTTGTTTAATGTTTCATTCCTAACCTTTCTATTTTCCTCTCTCATTTCTTCATACACGACAATTGATTGGCTTTTTTATTGATTTATCGATTCCTCCTTTGTTGCTGCGTGGATCAAAGTATTTTCCCACACTCTCCCCAGGCACATTAGACACAGCAGCATCCCTAATGTCCCTTCTTTGAAAACAGAGACGGAGTAGCGGCATTTTCTTATCATGGGAATATTTAGGAGTATTCTTTTATATCAATAACCCAGCTCTATAGAGGGGCGCTAAAAAGACAAACACGGTTTGAACGAATTCTCATTAATCTACACACACACACTCACGCACACACACACACAGACACAGACACACACACACACACACACACACACACACACACACACACACGTGCGCGCGTGCACACACACGCAAATACACATATGAGTAGCTGGGCTTCGCAGACAAAGATTTGGGGAGGGTTTTCAATGATTATAGTTTGATTGAGCGGCAGGGTCATGTACGCAAAATAACCCACCAGCCTTTGCAATCGAGTTTCACGGGGAAGTGTGACATGCACATGCCCGACCCCACCGTTTTAACTAAGGGTTTGCATCCAATGGAGCAGTTGGCACCAATAGGAGCAGAGTCCTTTGGTAGTAGGTTTGATAGGAGTTCCCTTCTCCTGGCTGATGCCTGAGTTA
>OY735209.1:14624062-14674062 GCA_963457665.1 Thysanoteuthis rhombus
TATATACTTTGAGTACATAATGTATTTATAGTTGATGTAACTAACTTTCTAGATAAATAAATAGATTAAATCTATAGTTAGATGCAATGCCGTATGTTTCATAGTGACTAACTTCTGGTTTGTAAGGGAATATCATGCGGCATCAATGGTAAATTAGTTACACATGTGGACGATCTGCGGGGTTCGTGCATTAACCATTGTTTTATATTTGGCGTTTTATAAACAATTCAAGTCCAGCGCAAATCCAAAATAATGAAGTAACCAGTAAAGGTCAAAATCCCAACAGTAGCAGTGTTCTCATATATAATCTTGCCAGCAATCACATTTTGACAGGGGTGAGGTTATTTAGTAATCAGTGAGACGCCATTGAAGGAACTTGCGAACTATGTGACCGTCAAATTCTTTATGCCCCAGCGAGTAGAACAATAAATAACCAACAAGTAGTTTTTGTTTGTTTTTTTTTATGGAATGGGGGGGGGTCAAAATATCTCATCCCACAGCTCAGTGAGCCCTTTCCCTGTATAGTCCAGATTAGGTTCCCTGTGGCTTCTGGATTTCCTTAAAGCTAAAATCACCGTTGGAGATTTTAGACCCTGGTCGAGATTAAGTGACTTTAATGACTGTTTTGAAAAGCTGAAGCGACGCTGAGATATACAGGTAACATTCTAAATGTTTTGCTCTGAAGCCCAACGAGTTGCTAGTGCTCCATTTAGGGTATTTCTCGTTGATACCAAATGGCTGGACAATTTTTCAGACAGTTGGTTTCAGTTTCCCAACTGTTGTCTTCAAATATGAAGAATATATATCTCAATCAAAGATTAATTCCTGGATCCACTCCTGCCCCGAATTCAATCAAATGTTATTTCAGCTCCAAGTACAACCTTCCGCAAAATTTCACTGAAATTCATAAAGAAGCTGTAGAGATGTTCTCTTAGCAAACATTCCTGGGGGGTCCACTCCAAAACTTGAATAGTTCCTCTTTACTCCATTGCCCACTGTTTGCATCGTAATCATCATCACCATAAGTTTTTTTTTATCGTCGGTTGTTAGACATAGACCTTCCCAAAGACCCATGACATGTCTTATCATGGGCGTTGCGGAGCCTATATTTTCAAATTTTCTTGTTCATCTCTCCATCTTTTATTCTTTCGGCCTCGGTTGCGCATGTGATGTCTGAGGATCCATGTTGTGAGTCGTGATGTTCATCGGTTGTCTGCCATTCTTGCAACATGACCAGCCCATTGCCATTTAAGTTTTCAAATAGATTCTACGATGCCTCAGACTCCCGTTTCCTTCCTGATATACTGTGCTAAACAACTTCTACGATGACGAACTCTTTGTTACAAGGTACAAAAAATACTTCAATGTCATCATAGGAGATTTTAACGCACTGGTAGGACAAGGAAACGAACGATGCGTTGGGGTATTCAGATACAAAAGACGGAACGAGAGAGGTGAAAATCTTGTAAACGTTGCAACTGCAAACAACTTCAAAATCATGAATACATTCTTTAAAAATAAACCCAATAGAAAATGGACTTGGATGAGCCCCAACTAAGAAACAAAAAACGAAATAGTCTACATCCTAACGGACAAAAGCGTCACCATCAAAGATATCCAAATTCTTAACAGAGTAAACATTGATAGCGATCATAATACGGTAAGATGTAAGACGCAAATAAACACCAATAAAGAATGCAGGAAAATGTTCTACACCAAACTAAAACCACTGAACGTACCATATGAACTCACCCAACCCTTCAATCTAGAATTGGAAAACATATGTAAAATACTTACCGATGGAAACAAAACCTACATCAAGGAACTCCAAAGCAAAATAACCACCTCCGTAATAGAAACCGCCCCTACGTTTAAACCAAGAAACACTCAGACCATTTTTTAAATCACAGACGAAACCAAGAAACTCATTGAAAAGCGCATAACCTTTAATCCACCACCACCAACAAGAGGAGAATACAGAAGACTGAACTTAACAAAAAAATCAAAAACCAAAAGAGAAACATCAGAATCGATGGAGTAATATTTGGAGATATCGTGTAGAACAACAGGCCGACAGACTGACACGACTGAATATATATAGCTCTTCCAACTTAGTTGGCTGGCGTAATATTGATAAATGATTAGAATTTATGTTGTTTCCTTCCCGGTCACCTTCACAGAGGCGTAGCAAGCAACTGCTCTTTCTGGCCCCCAGAGGGTGCAGTTGCTTCCAGGCACAGATATGAAGGGGGTCCAAAACTCCCTCAAGAATATAGCTCAATTGTCCTTGGCGCTGCCTTTGCCCCGAGTGCTGTCCGTGTTCCCAGGTGATGAAAAATCTTACTACATCACTGAACCTTCATATGCCACGATTTTTTCTCTCTGTTAACCTGAAAATATATTAACAAATCGGAAAGTTGTCGGCGAGTCTAAAGAAGCAGGCACTGTGAGCGTCACCAAGGAGTCATGAAACCAATTGAAATCAAATGTTACTCAGGGTTTGACATTCATTTATTTATCCCTGAAATCAAAAAAATGATAACAAAATTAAAAAGAAAAAAGAAAAGAGAAAAGATTGCAGTCCTTTGATTGTTTCATCTGATTCATAGAAAAAAAACAAAAACAAATACATTCTTTTGTGGAAAAATATTTCCCTTGAATTCAATTAGATTAATTTCTCCAAATTTATTCCTTCTGTTCAATTACTTTGGTTCTCATTTATCAAATTACCTTTTTCATCTTTTCTTTTTTTTTTCCTTTGGACCCCTGGCATTTCCTTTTTAGACATCTTTTTTTTTCATTTATGTTTACTACGGTAGGATAACTCTGTTGAAACAGTCTTCGAAATGGGGAGGATTAACTTCCCTAGATAACCAACAAGCGGAACCCAGCTGTGAACCAATCTCGAACACCTACAGAAGTGTCAAAACTATTGTGCACTTTTTCTTTGAAAATTGACTTATTTTGTATTCAGACCCTGGCTAAACTATACATATGAGAACAATAACTACAAGCGTTTAGTACATGTTGGATTCTGTATTCATTCTAGTATTCTGTACCACAAAAGCTGAACTATTGTTGACCTCATGTGATCTCACCTTAACCTAGAATCGTGACTGATCACAGGCGAACTGGCATGCCCTTTTAAGACACCCTTTTGCCTTTCATGTTTCCATTTAACCTCACTTACAATAACAGGTCTCAAATCAAACATGTTAATCTTTGTGACTACCATGCGTGCTAGTCCTGTATCGTCGTTATGAGATCTAGAAAATATCTGAACCCTAAAAGAAGCTGAAGTTTATCTGAATGATACCTCCTTAAATTGCAATGAAACCGCAGAAAAGTGAGGTCACTTCAAAGTTACACGAGGTCAACAAAGGTTTGAATTCTCCGTGTGTAGAATACAGAAATGAATGCAGAATCCAAAATGCAAGAGAACATGCAATACTGTTCACATTTTTGTACTTGAAATCGAGTCTAAAATGAATTAAATCAATTTTTTAAGTAGTGCAAAATAATTTTGACGGTACTGTAATTTCATGCCTCTTCCAGTCTTTCCTATAGCTCCAAGACCAACATTTGAAACGGTATCTAGTCATTGGTCTCTCCGCTTACATCGTCATGCATATAAATATCCATGGACATTGGCTGAAAAGTTTTCGTTGCCGTCTTAAAACTTTAAGAATTCGGACGCCATAGAAAACCATCGGCCTGAATATCCATAAATCCTGTTGAATCAGAATCAAAATAAAATGGCAATGATATTCCATCATAAGATACTAAAATATGTACGGCAGAAGAGTCGAACGGTTTATTGTAATCAGTCAGTCAGTCGACACGGATACCTGATCTCCCGTTACTTACTCCCGGCCAGATATCGATACGTTTGGAATCTTGGACAATATTTGCATGTGGATATTTTAGATCAACTGTACTCAAACTGTGAGCCACGCCACAATAGTTTCCCGATTGTGCTGCGAATTTTTTTACGTTAACATGTATTCCGAGTTTTGATCCTGTCCAGTACGGGTATTAAGTCTGTACTGCTGACACCACAGGGTTATCAATTAATAGAGAAAAGGAGCATTGAGTACGTTTATCGATATGCTTATATCTCGTTCATCGATTACTATTTTTTTTAATTAATTGATTTTCAGATGGTGTGTCGCTCAAGTCAAATATATTTCTTAGCGTACCGTCAAGTTTGAGAACCAGTAGTCAATGATATACCCCACACTAAGTTTGAAGTTGTCAGTGATGAATCAAAATTTACAAGGATCCCTATTAAGGACTTTTTTTAGGGGATGTCTATTTTTCCAGATTAGAGTCATCTACCTCTATTTCTATCAATGAAACTTTTTTTGTAAAACGAAAAACATAATCATAAGTGACCAACAACTAAGCAAAGCAAAGAAAAAAAAAGTATGTAAATAGAATAGAAGGAAGGTTCTCCACCCTAGAGAAAGAGACACCTAAAAAAAAGATCTAAAATGAATTAGACCAGTCTTCTGAAGATGCCCAACTTGTGTTTGTATAGCAAATCTTTTATTTCGTTATATTTTAAGCTCTACTGTAACTCAACTTGATGCTTAATGATAAATGTATCGAGCACTTTATTAAATAAACTTTCGGGAGAGCAATGCAATGCTATTTCCTCCTCCACGAATTTGACTTTGTACCTGACTAAATTCTGCAAAGTAAATGACTATTCAAATATGATATGCCTGTCCTGGTGAAGGTTGACAATGAGTGTAACGACTATTTACAAATACAAATGGTGCTTATGGGCAGAGAGTTTGTCCAAATAATCATTCGAAGATTTGTCAGGCATAGCAGCACACCAAAGACGAGATTGTCCTTCATAATATCTGGAGAATCTAACGATGCAAAATCATACTTTTTCACGTCGGCAGTAGTGTTAGTGAAAATAACTGCTTGAAATCGAACTTCGTACTTATAAATGCCCATACACATACATATAAGTGAAGATATGTAGGTGCAATCTAGTATCAGGAATATGTATATATATATATATATATATATATATATATATATATATATAGTAGCACTCTGGTGGATGAGGAATTTCTGTGTAAATGGATATATCGCTTTATACTGACCATCCAGTTACGTCGTCCACAGATAGGATATTGGCCTCTGGGTTTGAGTGGGATAATGGAAAGTTTCTAACCACACTGAAGAGATATAATGCATCGAAACAGCTGTCTGTGGATGACAAAATACACACACACACACACACACATATATATATATATAATTATAAATAGCGTTATATTATAATAAAACTCTTATTTGAAATGATTTCCTGTCGTTACACAGTTAATGTATGACTAAATAAGATAGAGAAAATAGTGTTGCTGCAAGAATCAAACCTACGACCAATAGGGTGGCCGCTTCATACAAATAATACAAATCAGGAACACAATATAATATAGATATATATATGAAAAACAAATATATCAATTTGAAGTTCAAAGTTGGAATAAAGACCAATGTAAAAATTCTATATTTCTAGATGTTGCTTTTGATCGAAATAATAAACCAAATAGAAATGAAAGTTCTGTAATCACGTATATCAACACTAGATCTGACCATCCAAACAAAACCATTGGGGGAATCTCAAAGTCAAATGAAACTAAGCGAATATACAATGTTAGGAATGAATATTCTGAAGCCTCAAAGGACAGCAGTTTTACCAAAATCAGTTTTAAATACAATGAAACAGTAAAATCCAATAAAGTAAAACACAGCAACAACATAAAAAAAAAGTAGAAGTGGGAAAGTCAACTGGTATACACTGCCATTTTAGACCAGCAAGTGAAAATTAACTTTGGAAAAATATTCATCCAATTATTACAAAACACTTCGTAAAATATTTAACAAGAACAAACTGAGAATTAGCTACGGTTTTACGGATAATTTTTGTAAATTCATAATAAAGCATAACAATAAAGTAATTAAAAATAATACCAAGAGAAAAGCATAAATAAACCAGATTGCCATCGTACAAATAGAAACGGGTTCCCTTAGCATAACAAACGTCTCAAACCAAATATGGTACACCAAACTGAATCATCAACCCAGGAGAAACACTTAAAAGTGATATACCGAGTAGGAATATCGAAAACACCCTTCGAACTAGGATTAAACAACTATATATCGTCATTTACAACTGAAAAATACATAAACAGTACATCACTGTCGATATATTATTGGAGATTAACCGATAGCAACCTCAAATCCTAGGTAAAATGGAAAATATTCGAACAAAAATACGTATGCCAGAATATTGAACCCCCATCTTACCTGTGCCTAAATGAGAAATTTAAAACCCTCACTTTTGCCAATAGAACAAAACCCTAAAAAGGAGAATTATCAAAATACAACGAAAAATGAGGTAGCAAAAAATACTAGCACAGCTCAAAATTTCTGTTAGAGAACATAATTTAACACCCAAAACATAGGTACACCTAAAGTTAATCACCATAGTCATCCTATTCCCGTCATTACTACTATTACCTTTATTATTATTTCATACCTTTAGACACTGTAAACAACAACCCAATCACAATCAATATTTTAGACATGTAGAAATAGACCAAATCCAGAATAATTAAACCAAGGTCATGAAAAAATGAACTCTAACACTGGGAAACAGTTTTGTGTAAGAATAAAATACTCTCAGAGAGGAAACATGCCATGAAGAACAAATAGTTGAACAGCATACTGATAACAAAATTGCCTACACCATACACTCCTAATTTATAATTCATAACTATCAACAAGTACAGTGTTTCCACTAAATGGAACAGAAAATCATAGTAAGTAATGACCAACCGCTAAACTGAGAAAAAGGAAAATAAGAAAAGAAATATGAATAGGATAAAAAGAGGATCCTAGAGAGATAGACACCCTTCAAAAAAATTCCTGAATAGGGATCTAGGATAAACCGAATTTTCGCCTGAAGAAGCCTGAACAGGACAGAAACGTCAACTTTTTGTGTAGAGAATCCTCTACTGCATCATATATATATATATATATATATATATATATATATATATATATATATATATAAAATGAGTAAAGATTTTTTCCTATGGTTTTAGTTGAGCATCATATATGACATGTGTTTCTTCTTATTGCTTCTGTCAATGTACCACTAAGGGAAAGCAGACAACGTCAGAGCAAGAAAGAAATCTTGGACCTTAAACTAACTTGGCAACATGAATAATTTACACCTACAACAATCAAACATTATACAATGAAAATTTCAGATCAAAATTGCGCTAATAACTGCACCAGGCTACAAGACCTATTAATCCATATATATATATATATATATATATATATATATATATATATATATATATGCATGCCTATGTTTTTCTATGCATGCGTGCAGGTTCTGTTCGGAAAGAATTCAGTCTTTATGAATATCTCTAGAAACGGTGGCGATGGAACCCACCTATTCCTCACGCCGGGAGTGGGTTTTTGAAAGAGAAATCGCATCCCCTCGTTCAGTCACATATGTTCCCTGGAACTACCGACTTTTCTCAAAGACTGCGGACAAGTTAACTGATTTTTTTTCTGAAACTAAATTTTAGAGACTATTTTGGAAACGTGGAAAGAAGGCTGGTGTGAGAGTAAAATACCCAAAGAGGATTGAGGTGCCATTGCTCTTAGTGAGGCATTCTCCGTTGATACAATGAAAAAAAATGTTTGTTTGGGCCAACTTGAAAAATTACTTTCTCGAAATAAAATTCTTCACTTAAATTTATTAGTTTGTCTCGACGAAATGTGATAAATATTACTTTGGGATAAACTAATAAATTTACGGGTAACAAATTAGAGTGATTTTTTAAAAAGTCGGTGTGCGTAACACTTTTTTTCAGTGATGGATGGACAATTTCCATGTAGACCACATACGTATGTATGAAGGGAGAAAAAGAGTGAGGGGCAGAGAGATTGAGAGCAAGAGAGGATAAACAGGGAGAATTCTATGTTTGTAGCGACTATTTGTACGTATTTGAGAATCACTAAATTGGACTTAGTGTTACGTAACCTAACTTTCGAAATTTACTCTAATTTATTATACGTAAATTCATTGTTTTATCTTGAAGTTATATCTATCACGTCTAACCATAAATTTTCTTCGAGACAAACTGATAAATTTACGTTTACAAATTAGAGTATTTTTTCCAGTTTGATCCAAAGAAACACTCTTTTTCCAGAGTATGAAAATATTGCTGCTCGCTCTCGAATAATTGCATTATAGAACAGGTTTAACGAGTTTTATTCGATATGTTTTGATAGCAGTAGGCTGACAATATTTCTTCTGCATCTGCTGTCTGTTTGGTGTTGGTGTCGGTGATGTGGGCCGGGAAGAGTCTGCTCGAAGAAACTTCTGCAGTGTGAAACCATATCCGTTTGAGGGTCTGCAGTCAGTGATGTGTTAATACCGTTCCACATTTGAACGTTGGCATATCTGAGCATACACAAGAGATGAAAGCAGTTCGTGCATCACAGTGTGCGTGTGGGTAGACCTGAGGGAATCTCTGAGCCTAGTCGTTTGAAACTGAATACTACTCTGGCTCAAAGAGGACAACGGAAACGGAAAACTTGTTTGCATGCCCGTGTTCTCAGAGGCGTGAGAACTGGGGTATTAAGAAAGAGTGCAAAAACTGCATTGCCTATTGAAGACGGAATAAACATTAAAGTACAGGGTGAGCACAAAGTCCTTTCTGTCATCTAAAACATATCGACGCCATTTTGACACTGATGTTTGCAGAGCTACCTGTAAAAGTGTCTCCAAAACTTTTTCTCAGCTCTTTTTTGGCCTTTGAAGTCAGCCAACTGAAGTATAGTATTTATTCTTTTATAATAAGCCCCTTTTTAAAGATTTTTAAACGAGAACTACATAACATCCCCTTCTCTCAAATACGTGGTCACATCCGGGTAGGCATGACTATACCTATTGTCAAATCCAACTGACGTGTAACTAATAGTTTTAATCACTATAATATTACATTTTCCTCTGGTAATGACAATATATTTTATGTTCATTATATTTCACAAGTCGAGTATATCTTTCGGACGTATATTTGATAATATATGGTGCTAAATAAAGGTCGGTAAGTTTTATATAGGAGAGATGTTTTTCCCAGGATTTCGTTGCTCATAATTAGTGAGACACGTCACATATAAGTACTTATTCATTATCCTCGTCACCCTTTTGGTGTCCGTCGTTGAACATACATCTTCCTCAAGATTCGCCAGATGCCTCTATCATAGACCAATAATTTCTAAACTTGTCCTGTTCGTCCCACCATTTCATATTCAGCCGGCCATGGTTGTGCATGTAATTTCTGGGGATCCACCTCGTAATCGCGATGTCCAGCGGTTTTTTTGACATAACCAGCCCATTGCCATTTGAGTTTTCTTATGGCTTCTATAATATATGTTGAGCATAATTCTTTCATGTGGACGTTGCATGGTTCTCATTATGAGGGTCAGTCTCTCGGATGGGTTCCATGTTTCACCTCCATATCGAAAGGATACATTGAATGTATACCCTTCTTTCAGGGACGAATTGGTTTATTTTTGTTTGAAGACGAAGCTTGTTCAACCGAAACCTTGCCACCCTAGGGTGATCCCTCGTTTGATTTATTTCACCTTTGAGGATTTCATGGAGATCTGTTGTTCTAACACGAGGAGATACGGTATATCGTTCATTAGCCTCAGAAAAAATCCTGAATGTAAAAAAATAAGTTCCATGTAAGCGAACCGAATGAAAAATAAGATTCGAATTTCTCGACATTTCCTTTTTGTTCGAACCAGAAAAACGTCGGTTTAGGAACCGTTACGTGGCCAACGTCTTTTGGCAGACGTGTTTTGGGATGATCAATTAAAAAAACAGAAAAGGAGTGATCAATGGATAACTTACTTTTCTCACCTTTTATTAGGTACTGATCACTAAAAAATGTCTGAATCTTCATAAAACGAGCGTGAATGCTAACAGACATAAACTACGGATCAATTTTGCATGAACTTACATTGAAAATTGGTCTGACCCTGGACCTATTTAGGGGAAGACAACAAAGACAGATAAGTATTAAAGCTTAAATTGTCACTCCTTTAGCTCAATTCGTGCGACCTGTATAAATAAATATTGATGGTTGTTGAATGTTATAGGCATGAAATGTTAACATTCACCAGATAATTTCTTCAATATATCAATACCTCTATTTACTGTCTTGGATATTGAGCACTGTGATTTAATATCTACAATGGATAAAATTGGTTTTCGTTCATTTTCTAATTGTAAGTTTACAAATTGAGAATATATATTAGGCACTATATTTATATGTGATTGAGTATGTGTGTAAGGAGAGGGGGGAGAATGAGAGATGGTAAAGATCACTTAGTTTATGCATTGCTCAAAGCAATATTTTCGTATAAACGATTGTTTATATGAAAGGTACTGCTCATTAGTATACACACACCCACACACACACACACTCACATACACACTCACACACACACACACACACACACACACACACATATATATATATATATATATATATATATATATATATATATATATTTGCAGTGCACTAATTGAAACCCTATTTGAAATAACCTCACATTATTACATGGAGAATAAGTCACTTGATCTACAGCGTGAAAAGAATCAATCCACTTTGGTTTGTTTTTTTTTTAACAATACTTGCTAGAGTGAACATGTGTCTACTGCACGTGGTCCCCACCCCCACAAAGTTGAACACTGAAGGTTTTAGAAAATCTTGTGATTCATGGAATTATCACCTAATTGTTTCCGAAGAAGTATGGACCTGTAAAAGATCGGGTGACCTAAGAGAATTACCGTTACGCATCAGGTACCATTTTATCCATCTGCCATCAGATTTTGCAGCAACTCATCTTTAACTTTCCTTTTAAAATCATGTTGCACGAACTTTTACAGATTCCCACCTCTTCGGAAACTTCGCAGACAGTCATATGGCGATTTCCAGGAATCACGTCACGCATTATTTCAATGTGATCTCTGTCCGTCAAGGAGAAATGTCCTTCAATTAGCATCCCCGTTAGTGGATGTTTTACCTGATTTAAAACGCTGGCATCCCTGGTGGCACTGTGTACGGCTTCGACAATCTTCCCTATGGATCTATGGCAGTCATCCAAAAAGTATTCTCAAATTTGAAATAGAATCTCGCACAAATCACGTCACTGCTCTCAAACCTTCATTGTTCAACTTAGGGGTAGGGGAGCCAAGCGCTCTAGATACTTGTTGACTCCCACACGCATAATTAGAAAACTAACCGACGTGGATTGAAGCATTCTTTTCCATGAAAAAAGAAAAGGACAAGATAACAGCTACATAATATTCCAGTCAGAGAGAGAGTTAAATTGTTCCTTTGACGCACTGTTTGTACGGTTTCTTTGTGGACAAAACGTGTAAATAAGCGAAAAAAGCTATTTTATATCAATATAACACATATATATATATATATATATATATATATATATATATATATATATGAGCAAAATATCGTATATCTATACCACACACTTATATATATATATATATATATATATATATATATACATGCACACATATTATTGTGTCATCTAAAGACAGCTGTTTCGATGTATAACATCCCTTCAGTGTGTTTATAGACTATCCATTATCCCATCATTTACCGCGAGGCAGGATAGAAACCTTCCCTTCAGACCTGGAGGCCGATATCCTAATTCTTGACTACGGAATTGGACGGACAGTAATGCTGAATTTAAGTGATATATCTATTTACATAGAAATTCCTCATCCACCAGAATGCTCTATTCCTATGGAAGTGCATTGCATAAGCTTACAATGGCTGAATTAATGTATATATATATATATATATATATGTGTGTGTGTGTGTGAGTGTGTGTGTGTGTGCGTGTGTGTGTGTGTGTGTGCATGTATATAAACCGAATAACGTTCTGTTTTAATGTTGTATCTGTATAAAACAAGTTCTATTATGTTCATATGTATGTACGTGCTGGTATGTATACAAGCACCAAGCGTATGTTTCTTGTCTCTGATTGCATTCTTTTCACAATACGTATTGGCCGAGTCTATGGCGATTAGTTTGGCAACTCTTCCAAATAGCTATGTTAGTTAGCTTTTTTCAATCTCATTGATTTAATTTCATCGAAGTTCATACCCTGTAGTGCTGATAGCAATAGAATTCAGTTATTCTTGCATAAAGTTCCTGATGTTTGTTTTGTCTAAATACTTACTAACAGTAAAAAAGAAATCAACAGCTTAGTTGCATATAACGGCAGTATGGAAAAAAGGAAAAAAAAATAGATGTCTATTGATTGCAATGGTGTGAGACTATTCAGTTTCAGCAAAACTAAATGTATTCATCTTTCTCTCTCCCCTCTCTCCCCCTCTCTCTCTCTCTCTCTCTCTCTCTCTCTATATATATATATATATATATATATATATATATATATATATATATATATTCCTGTATGCACTCTAATTGAATCTGAAACATATGACTGGCACATGTCCCTCTAATTTTGTGCAGTAAAAATAACTGTTGTATGTGAGAGCATTATGAAAAAAATAAAAAATAGATGTCTGTTGATTGCAAAGGCGTAAAACTGATCAGTTACAGCAAAACTGAATTTATTTCTCTTTCTCTCTCTCTCTCTCTCTCTCTCTCTCTCTCTTCCGTCCCTCTCTTTCAATATATATATATATATATATATATATATATATATATATATATATATATATATATGTTTGTATATATATATATATATATATATATATATATATATATATATATATATATATATATATTTTTCCATATGCACCCTAGCTTAATCAGAAACATATGAGTGGCACATGTCCCTTTAATTTTAAGCAGTAAAAAAACTGTTTAGTTGTATGTAACAGCATTATGAAAAAGAAAATAATAGATGTCTGTTGATCGCAAAAGCGTGAAACTAATGGGTTTCAGCAAAACTAAATTTATTCCTCTTTCTCTCTCTTACTCTCTCTCTCTCACTCTCTCTTCATATATATATTTCCATATGCACTTTAGTTGAATCTGAAACATATGAGTGACACATGTCCCTTTGCTTTTGCACAAAAAAAAAAAATTTTTTTGTTGTTTGTAAGAGCATTATGAAAAAAGAAAAAATAGATGTCTGTTGATCGCAGTGGCGTGAAACTTATCAGTTTCAGCAAAACTGAAATTCTCTCTCTCTCTCTCTCTCTCTCTCTCTCTCTCTCTCTCTCTCTCTCTCAATATATATATATATATGTGTGCGTGTATGTATACATGTATAAATGTATATATATATATATATTTCCATATGCACCCTAGCTGAATCTGAAACATATGAGTGGCACATGTCCCTTTACTTTTGCGCATGCTCACATGCAAACTTGCTATAGACCCTACTCAGGGCCACATATTGCACTATCAAGTTACTCTTTATGATCCTGACAAATGCCTACAATCTAAAACTACTTATCCCTCCTTTCAACCGCAACCCTTAGTATAAATGAACTCTCAGGAGGATTCGCTTTTGGCTTCGTTATTGATAGCCACGTAACTTGGTAATATTACGTTTCTTTAATTCCATTCAAAAGTTATCTGGTACAACATGAATTATCCGGGGAATGGGTTATATTTCGACGTATATTTGCATCGTTTGAACAATCTCGATATTTAATGATTTAATGTGGATAAACTGAACGTACAGAATCCATATTTTGTAATACAATTCTGCATGTCATGATCTACGACCGTTACGTTCTGCCTTCCAAGTTATTCAGAAAAAATGAAAGTCATTGGGCCAAGTGACTTTTTACAATTGATGAAAAGTCCAGCTCCAACGAAGAATTCATCATCGTGTATTAGTAACCTTCTATGATTGCTTTTCTAGGAAGCTATATTCCCAATCCTAACTACTAGCCGGGTCCGTGTTACAGCATTATGAAAAAATAAAAAAAATAGATGTCTGTTGATCACGAAGGCGAGAAACTGAAGAGTTTCAGCAAAACTGAATTTATTCCTCCCCCCCCTATCTCTTTCTGTCTGTATGTCTCTCTGTCTGTCTGTCTCTCTGTCTGTATATATGTATATATATATACAACTAAGATTATCAATCATCTCCTATCTGTCCTCTTCTTTAAACCTAATCCTTTGTCTTCTCATTTTCAGTCTTATCCCTGATAATCTTTGTTTTCGGTCCGTGGTTTCTTTTGATTGTGCTAACCTCTGCTTTTTCTTATAAACAATTCCACGATCATGTGTCCGGTCTTTTCAAACTGCGTTTGCAGTTTTTCTGGAATCAATCAGTTAATCTTTTGCTCTATCTGTTGTCCTTCCTTCGTGCCAAGTGTCTATCTTTATTTTCATCGCTCAACCCTATGATATATTTTCCCTTAGTACGCAGTCGAATCCAAATTTATCTTTTTCTCACGATAACTCTTAGCATTGCACTTGCCATTGCTCTCTGTTCGATTCTGGGGTTCTCGAATGGTTTCGTTAATCTTTATATTATGCATCTTTTTGCTAAAGTTGTTATGATGCGTTCATTGTACGTTTCACGTTTTAAGTACATTAACGACGTGCTCAAAACTATGTCTCTATTTACACTTGATGCTTTCCAACCGAGTCGTTTAATTTCACTTTCATGGTCATTCTCTAGCTTCGTTGCCTGACCGTGGTAAATGTATACATTAACCTTTACAAGTATTTGACATCTTGTCTTTTTCGAGGTGTTATTTTCCCTTGATATTCTGTTCATCTTTGATTATGTTTCATTTTCCACTTTCCCGACTTAGATCACTTCCAGGCTCGACTTTCAAGAGTAACTAATCCCCGCTGGTTCTACTAGGGGGACTATAACCAATGTATACCACCAATAGTCACCCATGAAGCTGAAAGATAAAACTTAAACAAAAGATTGACCCTCAAACTGAGAACCATGTAACGTGCACATGAGATAATCATGCCCAACCTCACACGGAGAGATCACAAGACAGCACAATATATATATATAAGTCATCATTGGAACTTGTAGAAAACTCAAATGGCAATGGGCTGGACATGTCGCAAGATTGTCAAAACAACCGCTGGACATCACGACTCACCACATGGATCCCAAGAGATCAGGTACGAGGCTGTGGCCGACATAAGCTACAATGGTGTGATGAGCTACATGAATCCAGAAAGTACTGGCTCCGCGATGCCTATGATAGAGAGGTCTGCCGAATCTTGGGGGAGATCTATGTCCTATGACAGATGCTAGCAGGCTGATGATATATATATATATATATATATATATATATATATATATATATATATATATATATATATATATATATATATATATACATATATATATATATATATATACATATATATATATATATATATATATATATATATATATATATATATATATATATATTTAATCTAATGGAAAATTAAATTACATATTTATCTCCTATAAGTAATAATATTTAACTTTAAAAATTTGAGAAGGGCAAAATAACGTTGTTTTTCCGAACTGAATTAAAAACGTTGAATAATTAAAAAACTATTTTGTCATTCTCGTGACCGTATAGTTTTGTTATTCTTTTCGTGAGCGAAATCTGAGTAATAAAATATATTTCGGTTAATTTCAAATACTGCGTTCTAACGGTAATTTCGAAAGTAATTAGATTAGAACTGAATGATAAATGGCCGAAACGAAAAACATGTGTCGAGTGATCTCTCTCTAAATATTTAATGTAGTGCTCTATATTATATGATTAATGTATTGAGCACTTTTTTATTTTGATCTAATGAAAATCATTAAATTGAGAATTCAACTACTCCATGTTGTTTATCAAAATCAGAATTATTTTTAAATAGAGCAGTATTGCTGATTATATACATATATATATATATATATATATATATATATATATATATATATATATATATATATATATATATATATATATATATTGTGGTTGTGAAGTAATCCGACAGAATGTGGATTGAAATGACAATTAGAAAGTTGGGAGGAAAAATCTAGAGATAAGTGTTACTTTTCAACTTTTTAAAAATTATTTTTAGTACATATCTTGATGCAATTCAATGGGGAGGGGTCACCCATCCTTTTTAGAGAAAAGATATTTTCGTTGGTTCAATTGCTGTTTACATGTTTGATACTGAAGAAGAGAATGGGACTATTTCTCGTTGTTGGAAAGGAGATGTTTGTATCTGGGTAGATGAAATGGACATTTGGTTTGAAATGAGGTGGGTCTCTTAGAAGGGGATCAGGAGGGTTGTTTGTTTCCTGTCTCTGTGGGAGTTTAGCTTGTCTTAGATTAGAAAGGCAGTCAGGGGCAAAAATGGTCATTTCTCAGGGAAAGTGGATTTTGTTATTTTTATTATAGAATGGAGAGGTTACGTCAGTCTTTCAATCTCTCTCCCCACCTCTCTCTCTCTCTCTCTCTATATATATATATATATATATATATATATATATATATAGAGAGAGAGAGAGAGAGAGAGAGAGAGAGACAGACAGACAGACAGACAGACAGACAGACAGTGAGAGAGAGAGAAAGGAAATATCATCGACAACACGAGGATATTGCACAGCAGCCCTGGCAATGGATGGAAGCATCGAATCCTGGAGGCCATCTACATCAAAGTTCCATCAATAAAATCTTTTTCAAAAACGTAAATCTCAAAAACTACATTTGACGCATGAAACTTTCTTCAGGTATTCGGAACTAATGGAATTGTAATCTAACATAATTTGCAATGAACGCATCGCTTTCTTGCAATGAAGGTTGTTACAGGGGAGAAAAGAATGTCATCGAAATAAACAATTCAGTTTGAAGAAACAGTGACACTGCAAATTATGCTTATCTTATTAAAGAAAGTTCTCTTTGAAAATGACCGGAGGCAGTCGATAGCACTGGGGGAAAAGTGGACATTTAAAACTTTCGACAATTCTTAGATTCCTGTGACTAAAAAACTGAACAATCCGCAGACAGAACCTAAATGAAAAGTTTCAAATCGTCCGTCGTTTTTAATTTTTTTATACTTTATATATATATATATATTTGTATATATGTATATATTATTGTGTCATCCATAGACAGCTGTTTCGTTGTATTACAACTCTTCAGTGTGGTTATAGACTATCCATCAGGATTGAAACCTTTGCTTCAAACCTGGAGTTCGTAATCCTACATCTGCACCATGGTTGAATATAAGCGATAAATTTATCTTAACGTATATTCCCCATCCACCAGGGTGCTCCATACCAATGGAAGAGCATTGCATAAGCTTTCAATGAACGAGTTGCCTCACTTAAAAAGTGCCCAACCCTGGATAGGGGAGCGTATATATATATATATATATATATATATATATATATATATATATATATATATAATATATCATATATATATAATCACCGAAACAACTGAAATTTATGTAATTTTCTTATTTCCAAATATCTGTTAATGCAATTTTTATAAGTTTTCCAAATTTTACACAGAATTAGGTATTATGAAACTTATCATAGTTGAAATCATCAGTTGTTTTCCGTGTAAACATTTCGGGGATTTGAAAACAAACCAGTTTTATGTATTGTCGTGTGAATATCTATGCACACACACACACACACACACACACACATTTTTCATTCGAAACGGTTTCCTACCAAACATGTATATATTTTCTCAGCAGTACTAAATTACCTATTACGGGACTATTTGACGACTTTATTGTCTAGACAAAAATTGTGACGTGAGGAAAAAGAGAAAAATGAATATGTTCTCAAACAGTTGACAGTTATAATAGCCACAACCAGAATTGAATTACACCTGACGAATGCGGACCGCTTTCAACTTTCAAGAAACTAATAGTCGTGGAATAAATCTAATGCAACTAATAATCTCGCATTATATATATATATATATACATATATATATATATATATGTGTGTGTGCGTGTGTGTGTATATATATATATATATATATATATATATATATATATATATTCATTTAAAATGCATAACATTGTACATATGTATGTGTGTATATATCTATATGTGATTAAGAAATGGATACATGTTTCAACAGAATGATTGTAAATTGCGTTATATTATATTGAAAGTCTTATTTGAAATCATCTGCCGTCATTACAAGGTGAAAGTATCACTTGGCCTGAACGATGTAAATTGACTAAACAATTAAAGAAAATTCCTGCTGCAGCCTCATTTTCTTGAATTGTTTATCTAATTTACGTTGTTTAGGCCAAGTGATATATTTACTGTGTAATGACAGATCATTCCGAGTATGAGTTTCAATATAACATAGGGCTATTTCTAATCATATATATATATATATATATATATATATATATATATATATATATATATATATATATATATATATCTAGTAGAATGTGGATTCGCTACACAAACTAGCTCATGTTTCTGCCCTCTTCGGGCCTCATCATCCACATTCTACTATTTATTTCCAGCTTTACCCCAAAACAACTTAACTCCATGAGTAAAAAGTTGTATGTGTCGAGCACTCTATGAAATAAATCCAATACATTTCAGAAGTGGCTTTATATTATTGATATATTATTATATTATGTTATACTGCTAGCCTGATCTGTACCACGTATGCTATATATATATATATATATATATATATATATATATATATATATATATATATATATATATATATATATATATATATATACTTTTGCTTATTCAAGTACTTATGTCTGTTAACATTTACGACTAACTATGTCTGTCGAGTTGGAGAACATAATTCTTTTTCACTCTTGGATTTTGAGCGCACATGTGCGTTACATTAAATATCACTAATTACTGCTACGATCCCAGTGCATTTCTATTCGCACACAAATTGATATATTGTGACAGAGAGAGAAAAAAAGGTTCCATTTGGTTACCACGAGGACTTGAAATTCATTCTCTGTTTCATATATTGCTTAATTAAGGGTATTTCTGAACGACATTAAATATTTGGCAAGACAAGCTAAGGAATCAATTACAGCAGGGTTTTCAGGGATCACTTCCAAACATATGATATGTTGAATATATGCACCCCACCACCAATATATGTATATATATATACATATATACATATATATATATATATATATATATATATATATATATATATATATATATGCGTGTGTGTGCGTGTGTGTGTGTATGCGTGTGTGTACGTGTGTGTAGTTTTTTTGTTTTTTTTTTGTTCCGATGTTCATTTTGTAAACGTTTATTTCAAGATTGTACGCAAAATACTAAAATTTTAAAAGCACACACACACACACACACACTCAGAAACACACACACACACACACACAGACGCACACACATATTGCTTTATGGCAGCATTTTAGATATATATGTGTATACCAGATCGCAGCTCAACATGTAGTTATCAGATGAATTAATTTGAAATCCCTACTGTAATATGTTTGATCTATGGATTATTATTCACACATTGAGATTCTGCTGAAAAATGAAAATTTGTTAGGTAATTGCTTTTCCTCGTTAGACTATGTACTTACTGATCTTTCCCTTTCTCTCTCTCTTTCTCTCGCTATACATCTATCAAGCAATCTATCAATCTCTCTTTCTCTCCCCCTCTCTCTCTCTCTCTCTCTCTCTCTATATATATATATATATATATATATATATATATATATATATATATATATTAACAGGTGGTCATTTGAAATATACATATTAACAGGAGGTCATTTCAATAGAGTTTTAAATTATTTTTGTCGGATTGTATATCAAATTGTTAATAAAATTGAAAACGTTTAAAAAATTGAATCATTCATGTTGGTGAACAAAACGAAGAAATGAGCCTCGTATAGCATTAGAACCCTCACCCTTATCCATGGGAGCACCTATATAGCCTAGGTCTGCACATACCGTCATGGTACCAGTGGCTCAATTGGTTTTGCGCTGACTCAGCCTACATAATTGCTCTTATCGAACAAAATTACGTAATATTTTTTTAGAACTCTTATTTGAAATGATATCCTGTTATAACAGAGTGAATGTATCATTTGGCTTAGACAATGTTAATACAATAAACAAAGAACATGAGGCTGCAGCAGGAGTCGAACCCACGACCGATAAGGTAGCAAGTTCAACATAGTTTCACTCTTACCATTGAGCTAAAGAGCCGCTAGTGATTCAAAGGCCCAAAAAATTGTTTTCACTCTGAATTCCTGTCTTGTTTATTCATGGTCTATGTCTGCTTTTTCTTATCTTTCAATGCAGACAATTATGTTATTATGAAATGTATAAATGATCCGAAAGAATGATTATAAATTGTGTTATATTATATCGAAATTCGTATTAACAGCAACGGAATAATAATAATAGGAGATCAATTCAAATAAGAGTTTCAATATAACATAACACAATATTTCATCATTCCGTCGGATCATATATCTATCTCCTAATATATATATATATATATATATATATATATATATATATATATATATATATATATATATAAATGAAAATGACCATTGGAAGGTGAAAAATATAGGAACAGGGCCCCTACGTCGTTGGTTTGACAGAAGTTTCCTTCTCTTGACAGATGCCTGCGCTAACCATCCAGGTCCATCTGTAGGCGTGTGCGGACTTTAGAGGCCTGGTAACCTCCATTCGAGTGATCCAATATTATAGCAACCTGCGCAGATAGCAGCCCAGGTGAAAGTTACAACCTTAGATAAAGGGATTCTAAATTCAGTAAACGATCCAATAGTCTGTGTTCATACGTTATTGGTCAAAATGCAGATTTAGCTTGATTTGTAGGTTTTTGAGCAAACTCAGAATTATGCGTCGTTTGCTAGCGTTTACAGACTTTGTTACACAGCTATAACCTCTTACAACGATTAATTAATTTCGACACAACATGTTCTTATCCTTATTTACCTAAATGTAGTTGAAAATGGGCATCAGAAAAATAGGTTTTTTATATTTATCGTATTTTCTGTTTGCCATCGCAAACAAATGCCTGGTCTGGATATAGAGGTCTGCCAATCCTTGCTGAAAGTCAATTCCGATAGTATTATTGCTTTTCCCAAATTATAGTTGGCATATCTTAGAGAATATTCATGCAACTACTTTTCTTTCCAGACAAGTCCCTTGAAACTTCCATTTCCTTGAAAAAAAATGATACCAATTGCATTGCCACGATAGAATGTAAACAAAAAAAAATCATAAATGGTTGCAATTGACAATTTACATTTAACATTCTCCATAAAGTTTCACACTAACTTTGTTCTCCTATATCCCTTTCATCCATCTTTTTTCTAACATCTCTATCAACAAAAAAAATTCACCTTAAGAAGATGTTTCTCCGAGTTTTAACTTTGTACAAGTCCAAGCTTTCTCTCCCAACAGTACAGGTTGAAGCGGGGAAGATGCCCCTGACTTCAATTTTGGTGCTTCAAAACGTCAACCAGTCTAAAGTCTGGGCAAGTTGAAACCCATTGCAGTTTGTAGGTAAATTTACAATCAAAGTATTTACACCCATCGATCCCCCTATCAGATGATTTTGACATGCCGTTGGAACTGGGACTGAGTTGAACTAGGTGGGTATGTACTTTGCCATCCTTTTTTTCCATTTCCACATTTCCAAGGGAAATGGTTTTTCATTTCTGTCATCGTCTTGGAACATTTTTTATTCATCATCTGAATGGGTAAACCAAGATTAAAGGAACAGTCTTTTGAGGAAAAAAACAGGATTAGCAGCAAAGGTTAGGAATAAGATATTTGTAGCATTAGAAAAGTACGCCAAAATCCTTTGGGGACCCTTCTTTCTCTTTCTCTCACTCTCTCTTTCTCTCTCTCTCTTTCTCTCTCTAAAATCCGGAGGATAGTGCTTACAGGCACTGCCTGTATACTGAGATGAGCATTATCGTCTGTTGTATATAAAAACTGCACCACACACAATACAGAAACTGTGACATGTGCGAAAAAAAACTGCTACACATACAAAAAAAAAGGCAACACACAAAGACCCCCCCAAGAAATCTACAGTACACACGGAAAATAAGATTGGGGAAGGGGAAAATTTTACATCACTTATACTATCTTTCCTCCCAAGTTGTTGGTAACTACTCAGCATCAGATAGAGAAATACAAAGATCAAGATAATAATAATGATAATAATAATAATAATAATAATAATAATAATAATAATAATAATAATAACAGCAGCAGCAGCAGCAATTTGCCTTTGAAAAAAATTGTATTACCATTGTTTCACCTTACTCCAATTTATGATTTGACAAGTTTTTGAAACAAATCTAACTTTATCCATCTATCTATCTATCTATCTATCAATCTATCTATCTATCTATCTATCTATCTATCTATATATATATATATATATATATATATATATATATATATATCCAACAATTATAAATTTAATTATTCGACGATTTGGGGGAAAACTGAATTTGCATATATATATATATATGTATATATATTCTAGAAAGCTTTACAGCTTTAAACACAAAACATTGAAAAACTTTTTCAATAAGTTTTTTGTCTCACTCCACTCATCTATTTCTCAATATCTATCAATGTATTTTATGTCATTTTATTCTATGTTTTTTCTGTTTCCCCCATACACGACCATTATGCTACAAAGTATAAATTGTCTCCTATAGAGATCATCAGTTGTTTACCAGGTAACTGTTTCGGGGATTTTAAAAACAAAATAGTTCTATCAACATAGTGCCCAGGGGTGTTGATCAAACACCCCCTTTCTCATTATATTATTAATGCCATACATGTACTTCATCGTCTTATATAAAGTTTATGTGAATTGTAAATTGATATCATTTTATACTACACATCATTTATTTTTTTAAACAGGGCTTACTAACGTAGGTTACCAAAAATGTTTTTAACAATCAGGGATCAATTAGTATAAAAACTGACATGACTTGCTCTTTGTGTCATATTGAATGTTCACCAATGAGAATATTGTTTCATTTGAGTCGGTTTCAATCTCAAACTGCATGCAAACCAACTTTTAATATCATCTTTAAGAATGCTAATTACACAGGAAAAACTTCTTCTCTACCAGCATATTCAATCGAAAAATTTGACAATTATTTCACACAAACCTTTAATTTAATTTTTCCACGTCGTTAAACATCAAATGTTCACTTTAACACTTGTTATTATCAAATGAAGTATTTTTACATACATGGTTGACACGAAACCACTCTCTAGCGGGTCGTAGCACCTTAATAGGTGATTCAACTAATATACTTGAAACATTTGTTACATGGCGTTCTATGTTCGATCTTCCAACCCACCCAACTACCTATAAGTCAGACAAATGGACCAAAACCAAATCTTTTCCCCTTTCCCTGGTTCCAGTCAATACAATGATCTTTCACGCTGACAAAGACCAGATCTTTCCCTTTGGGTTACCTAATTATCAATACAAATTGATTTATCTTAATACATACTATTCATTTATTCTATTTTCATACTCTTGTTAACATATTCTTTATTTTTGTTATTTTTTCACTATGATCAAGCTGATAATTTTTAAAGGGACCCGGATGTCTAATCATGGCTTCATTAAATCATCTAAAAACGGTACTAATTTTATGCCTTGATTTGATATTCTTACAACTAAAGAAACTTTTTTTGGTGAGAAATCAATAAATTTTAGAGTTGCTCTTGCGATTCTCAAATATTCCAATGATATTATTCCATAAAATATATATGCTGGAATACTTCTTTTTCTGAAAGGCATTTTCACCAAACGAAACGGGATACAATCTCGTTTATCGAACAATTTGTAGATTAATGAAGATTCCATCCTCGATTTTGACATCTATATCTAAGAACGTTGCTTGCATGCCTTTGTGTTCACATTTCTATTCAAAATCCTCAAGGTATTTATTACTATAAGATTTTCCGAATTCTCTTCCATCACTAAGAGAAGATAAGTCATGAATAAAACATAAAAATGAACAAGCTCGTTTTATATTAGTTTTATTCAGAGATGAAATGAATATACATGTAAATGTAAATTAGTCCTGTAGGCGGCTGGATCAATTTTTCATAGGGACACCAATGGCCTGATGAAGTATCTGATTTTCTATTCTAAAGTAACATTCCTCAGTAAGACCACGAACAACCTCTTCAAGGGTTGAGCACGTAAAGTAAGTCTCACCTTTTTGGGGTTTTTACAACGGAAAGCTTTAGAGTTTATAAACCCAATACATTCAATATTTCCTCCTGCAAATGCCAAGTATATTATTTCATATTATTCTTCAATAAAATCTTAATGAGAAATTTTAGTGTAAATAATACTAAAATCGTAGATTTAAATAGATCTGGCCCCTGTACGGTCATTTATAAGATCCAGTTTTTCTTTGACGAGCATGCAATTATTTACAATCCAAAAGATATTTACATTACTATAGAATTTACATTTTTTATGAATCAATATATTTAAGTGTATACTAAATCAAAAATTTTAGAGATAGCTTCGCTAAGAGGTTTAGTACTACAGACTCTAGAGTTTACAATAAAGCGAGAACCCATTGGATTTTTATACCTTTTACGTATTCAATCCATAATAGGTCACTTTCGCACTTTTTCATCTATTTCAAGGCCCTAGCTTTTCAAACAATACTATGTTGTTAAAGAAGATATTGTCTGATTAACAAGATAATTTATACGTGTATGATAGAGTTTTGAACCTACCTCAGACAATATTCTTTAAATATGATATTTTTTTTTTACAGATAAATGCTATATTATTTGCAGCTTTATCAATCAGGACTATAACAAATTTATTCGAAGTTTAATGAGATTTGCCCACACTTGAGAATTTTTATCGGTCCCTGACTTGTTTTTTGAGGTCGTTTAAAGCGTTCCACCCGTTGGATTTTTTCCATTTACTAGTCAGAGTATTTTTTTCTTTCCATCTGTCGAACGATCCTGTTTGGACCATCAGCTGTTTACCATCTATTTGACACATATAAAATAGAAATATGTAATGCTTTTTCAATCCCATTTAAACATTTACTATAATTTAAAACACTTTGGTTCTCAATAATTTGGACCTTTTGTGAAGAGGTTTCTCAACTAAGAATTTTTTTACCATCTCTAGTTTACCAGTCGATAGTTTGCCAAGATTTTTATCACATAATTGTAAGGCCTGCCATTTGCATTTTGGAATTTTAATTTCGCTCTCTTTATTCATAGTAAGAGTTTCTAATATTTTTTTTTATTAAACATTTTATTCTGTATCGTTGGTTCTAATCTATATGTTATTAATAGTTTATTCTCTTCTTTTTCAATTCAGTTGGTAGAGACTGTAAGATATCCCGCTGATTAAAGATCTCAGGAAAATTTAGTCCTTTGATTTCATTAAAAAAAGAACGACACAAACATTACGAGAAATACTTTTCTCCTTCTCTATTGGAGGTTTATATTGTTTTGAGTCAATTATATTCAATATATATATTCGTGCCTTTGATGTAATTTTGTCATCTCCCATATCAATTCATTTTTTAACAATATTCTGGAAGCTATATCTTTCTATATATTCTTTTTTGTTTGATTCTTAAGTTTCCGAATGTAATTGAAAGATTCTGATGGATCATTATCATCTATAAACTTTTGGACTTGGGTAAAAAAAAATCCTCTCATTAGAAAACTGATTCTAAATTATTCCTATTTATATAAGAACGAGCATGGCTATCTCCAGATCAGGGTAGGGGAGAAAAACGTTCTCCAACGCATTCCCTCTTACCATAAGAGCTTTTCTTGACTTTGATATTCAGTCCGTAAGGATTTATGACACGCATGACTCTAATAATACTATCTTCCTTCTGTTCCCTTACTTTAAGCATTGCTCCATCTATCTTACCTAAGCAATTATATTCATTTTCTCGACATTTCTAGATAATTTCTCAATATGAAAATGATGAATCGGTGCGGATTTCTTTGAAATGGCCAATTACATGTTTACGACCTGTATTACTAGTCCTATGTATATTCATACGTTTATTTAAGGGGAGCAACGTTTCACCGACTTATTGTAAATTACGATTCTCACACCATAACGGATAAATAAGAATTGGTGATCTACATGACAAATTTTCGCAAGAATAGTATATAACTGGGTATTTTCTGTTGATCATATTCGATTTATATTCTTTGTTACAATTGATATATCAAATATATATATATATATATATATATACATGTATATATATATATATATATATATATATATATATATATATATATATATATATATATATATATATATATATATATATATATATATATATATATATATATGAATAGATTTTCAACAATTTTTGTTTCAATAATTCGACAATTTGGGGGAAAAACAACTTTCTATCTATCTATCTGTCTGTCTGTCTCCGTCTCTCTCTCTCTCTCTCTCTCTCTCTCTCTATATATATATATATATATATATATATATATATATATATATATATATATATATATATATATATATGTATGTATAAAACTATTTTTGATTTGATGATTCGACAATTTTGAAAAAAAACACAGTTTTAACTATATATATATATGTATGTATACAACAATTTTTGATGTAATGATTCGACAAATGTGTGTGTGTATGTATGTGTGTGTGTGTGAATGTGTGTGTGTGCATGCGTGCGTGTGTGTGTGCAAATGCATTTCCGACGAGATATTATTTGATGATATGACAATTTTGGAAAAGTATCAAAACTAAATCATTTCCATATATTTTAATTTCCGATTACACGTTTCGCTTTGGTGCAGCATCATCAACGGATCAGATTCAAATGATTTTTTTTTCAAGTATATGACTCTGCGACACAGCGAAACACGTAATCGGAAATGAAAATATATGAAAATAATTTACTTGTTTTTTTCTCTGAAATTGTCAAATCATCAAATTAAGCTTTGTCGGAAATGTGTGTGTGTGTGTGTATATATATATATATATATATATATATATATATATATATATATATATATATATATATATGGCTTGTAAGCTATATATATATATATATATATATATATATATATATATATATATGTATATATATATGTATATATATATATACATTACTTTTATTGTGGCATATATTTACTACTGTAGCATACATTAAATGTTCAGTAGGTACTTGTACGAGATTTTCTTTAAGAGCACGTTAACAATAAAAAAGTACTTATGATTAAATAAAAATTTAGACATTTTTATTGCTTCTTTAATACAAATTGTTAGCGTATTCAGTACTTGATCTTTCATAAAAGATAAAAGACGTGCAATGTTTAATATGCGAAAGATGGCCAAATAGTATTAGGTTGGAAAGGAAGCTTCAAATATAACAGCTGGTCTGCCTAATGTAGACAGCATGTTGACATTTGTATAAAACTTATAATAACTTTGGTTCATACTGTTTTATTCTGCCAAAAAGGTCAAAATATATACATTTTGGCGTATATATAAATGCACAAGCGAAAACACTTTTTTGACTAGGTCTGGCTGATTTTTTCCAATGTATGCAATAAAAATCTTTTACTTGATACTGCCTCACTCAAATGAAAAGAATATTCAGTAAAATGACCGTAAATAATACCAAATTGAAAATAGAACAAAAAATGCTAAAAGGACTATTGACAGTTAAATTTAGATTAAGAAGTCACTATAAGTCTTTTAGTATCTATGGAATACTAAGAAAGTCTTTGCTCGATATAGGCTGAATGGTTTGAACCCTGTCCCTCCACAATGTCATTTGAAGATGATATCCAATCTTCAGATGATCAAATCCGGAAAGTAAATGTACAATTTTTATCAATAATTTATCCTGGGGTTTTAATACGTGATAATTTTATTTAATAAGAGGGAGTTGAATAAGTGCAGCATTTTTAGCTATGAACCTCACTGGAAATCAGAATGTCTAGTCGATTGTAGGTATTTTAAGACACTTCTAGCTATAAATTAGGATCTTTATTTGGCAACTCCAGCTGGACGCTAGCCGATGGATCGGTGAAGCTTATGGTAATGATACAGTAGGTGCAAGAACATGTCGGCTGTGGCTTGTAAAGCTTTTTAAAAAAATAGGTTTTGAGCTCAGAGACAAAGGACTCATTGGAGTTTGAGGACTTGAAAACAGATGGAGAAACTTAGGGGAGGAGATACACTCGAAATTGTTGGCATTGTAACACAAAGAGTGTTCTTATGGGCAACAAATTCAGCCGTAACTTTTGCTTTATGATAATAGTAGTCTTAATGTTACAAATGCGACTCATTAAACTATCATAGGGCTGAGACGGGAAGTTTTCCCGGATAAGAATGTTCCCCAGACCTACAACCCTTCGAGCATCCCTCGTTTCGCCTTATGCAAATGACCGGTTTTAGAAAGAGTCCAAAAACTCCCCAGGGAATCCATGTATAATTGTGGAGTTGTTGTTTTACGAAGCAATATAAAATTTGCCTCGTGTAAATTGATGTAACGTCTTAGAAAGTCCAGCTAAATATTTTGGTGACTAAAAAATATTTTGAATCTATACGAATGAAAGATTTTCGTAAACAAATACTTGAAACGTTAGCCTCTCTCTCTTTATTTCTTTCTTTCTCTCTTTCTATACATATATATATACATATATATATATATATATATATATATATATATATATATATATATATATATATATATATATATACTGTTTCCTTACTATTCTCTTTTCTAACCAACCAACCAACCTATTTCCGTACCAATCTACCTACAAACCTATCAAACTATACAGTAACCTCTCCTCGTGCCTACCAATCAAACTACGTACAAACCCAACTACAAACCAATCTATCGACCAACCAATCAGCCCAACATTCTACCAATCCACCAAAATACCTTCCTTCTCACCAACCTACCTACCAAGCAGATTTATTCTCAAGTTTTCCTGTCCATGCACGTATATGTACCAGTAGCTGTTGTCTTCACGTAATTAAAATTCCATCTAAAATGATGAAACCACTTTTGAAACGGGCGCACACTATGTTAACTGAATCTCTATTACACACTCTACACGTAATACTGCCAAGTAGACACTGATAGAGAGATCTCTACCAACGCCTTCCGTTTCAGTGTATACCCGTTGGGTATATGTTAGAAAGCCAACACTAAAGACCATTACATCCATAATCATTATCGTTAGGGAACTAACTGATTGATTTAGTTACGTATATTACCATGGACCTTTTAGTGTCAATTCTCTAGTAGAATCTATGATATCTCTGACTCCTGTTTTATTTTCTAATATACTGCGCTGTCTGGTGATCTTTCCATGTGATGTCAATCATGATTCTCTGGTGCGAACGTTACAGTTTGAGGGGTCAATAGAAGAAGCTGGAAAACCAGCATGCATGGATGTTTACGTCTCGTGTTTGGTAGTGACAGTATATCAAACGTCCATTATATTTCACAAGTCGGGTAAAGGTTAAAGTACATTCGATAATAAATGTTACTAAAAAATTTCAGTAGATTTTATGTACAAGAGATGTTTTTTTCCCCCCCAAGGATTTAATTTCCCATAATTAGCATATTATATACCAGTACTTATTTATTATCCTCATCAGCCTTTTAGCGCCTGTAACTGGATATAGACCTTCCACAACATTCACCAGACCAGTCTATCATGGGCGCAGAGGAGCCAATACTTTCCAAACTTGTCTAGATCATCTTACCATCTTATAAATTACCGGTTGTAGTTTTGCATGTGATCTTTAGGGATCTGCGTTTTGAACTGTGATGTCCATCAGTTTTCTGACATTCTTGCAACATAACCAGCCCATTGCCGCTTAAGTTTTCTAATGGATTCTATGATATACTTGACTCCTGTTTGTTGGTGGGGGGATGTGTCTCGTTTTGTGATTTATCCATGTGACGTTGAAAATGATTTTCTCCTGCGCACATAACATGGTTCTCAGTTTGAGGGTTGAGAAAAAGTAATTGGGAAACACGCAAAATCACTGATGTGCCCGTTTCTTGTGAGAAATCATGGTAGAATCTGGAGCCTTTGCGGAAATTTGATTTTCATATTCATTTCAATTCGTTTTCGAAGAAAAACAAAATCCAATCTGATCAATTGTTTTTGTTCCTCGATTTCTCCATTTTTATCTAATTTTGATTAAAAATTGTACTACAACTTTTTTTCCCTCTTATTAGGACTTGGTTCTACGGTGTTTAATTCTGTAGGGCGTTCCATTCATCTTTGATATACGTTTGTTTTTTGTTTTTTCTACCTACAAAATTAATCAAATGTCACAGTTTTCGATGATTAAGCAAGAGGTAACAAAACAAAACAAAAATAGACGAGAAATTCTGTTTCTCCAAGCTTGTACTCGTATTAGAACACTGGATCTTTTTCTTTACGGGTGTAATTAGATCTGCTAGATTTGCCCAATTTATTTAGGGTTTGAAGTCCTCGAATAAGAGGAAGTAAGCTGTTGTCACACTTGGAGAGGTGAAATATTCTCATACTTTATGAATAAGGTAAGAGCTTCGGAACAAGCCAAAAAAAACTGAAAGAAAAAAAGAAAACATTTGAATCGTCCATTGAACACCATTCAAAGAATTGTCCACCTGCCGATAGAGGGTCGGGGAGAAAAAACACTCAGTTCAAGAGACGAGAGATAATATGTTACTTGTATAAAAACATACACGTATCTCTCCTCAAAAATTGTATCAACATAGATACATATATTATCTAACTCAAGTCCGAGTTCGTTTTTCAACCGTAAATACAACAAGACCAAAAACAACCCTCACCGAATTGCATATACATACACATGCATATATCTCTTCTCGGAAATTGCATCTACATGGACTTAAGTCTGACAATGTGTCCAAGTCTGGAGTTAACTTTGTTTCTTTACCGTAACAACAACAAGAACAACCAAATGCATTTACAAAAACACGCACGTATTTCTTCTAACAAAGTAAATCTACATGGACTCGAGTCTGACAATATGTCTAAGTTTGGAGTTGACTTTGTTTTATCCAACGTGCCAAGAATAAACCTCACCAAATGTAGTGCAGTTAACTCTCCACAGTCTGTCTAATTGCGTTAATCCATACTGATTTGTAAGATAACTAGTCCCTGACTACGATTTAGAGTCACGTCTATATGGTTCGTAGGCGACTAGCCAACTGACTGAGCTAAACTGATAAGTATTACATTTCTACGGATATGTATTCAACAAATGTCCTATGGCTTTTTTTCCGTCCTATTAAATGAATGCATTTATACTAAAATATATATGTATTTTTGTGATTTTTCCTTCATTACAAGATTACAGAAATAATCTTCAGTCGGAATAAAAATAAGTGTTTTTTATTTCATTTTTGGAGATGTTCAGAGAACAATATTACACATTCAAAAATATAATTGAAACGGATGCAAATGTAATTAATTTGAATTTTCATTAATATATTCATATCATTCAGAAATTGATATATAATCTGCGAAACTAATCATGGATGCATTGTATTATTTGGAGCTCGTGGAGAGTGTATTACTTGGCCTAGACAGTGTAAATAGATTAAAAGATCAGAGGAAATGGGGTTCTGGGTAACCATGGACTCTTACAATCAAAGGTATTAAATATATTGAGTATGTTGATAAAAAATATCTCTTACCTACCATTTTAAACAATGGACTCTTCCACTAAAAAGAGTATTTTTTTTAGTTTCTTTGTTATCCAAGTACTGGTTGTCCCTGCTTTTCGAGAGTTCGCTTTACATTACTTTTTCTTTCTTTTTTTTCAAAGAAAGCGAAAAGCGGAAATAACGTTCAGATTTCGTTTTGCAGCGAGTCACAAGACAGCGAAAACCTTCTTCCCTCTCTTCTATGCCCAAGTCACCTGTACTTCCCACCATCACAACCGCCGTTGACTCCACCTATCATACCACCCATTTGGCCTGGGAACGCTCAAAAATTTTCCCATATAAATCAATTGTACTTACTTATTTGATTTACGCCATTATGAACCACAGAAGGCTTTTTTTATATATAGGGATGCTCTACTTTCAAATAAAGGGCGAAACCAGTAAATTCGCGATTTCTTTTCACGGGATATTAACTCTTCAGTAATATAATCACTGTTGTAGAAATTACAACACGAGAGAAGTTATTACTTACTTTGCAGCTTGATATTTTGTTTTCTTTTTGCTGTAAAGCAACCCAGCTGACCTGTATTGATATCGTCCTTATTTGTGATCGTCCTAGCGCTATGAAAAAATGTACTAATGACCGAAAAAAAAAGATGATTTTAAGGTATTTGATGTTAGATGCTAGTGAGTGTGACGAATAAGGTAAAAAGAAAAATATCAGAGAGTAAATATTTTATTTTACCAATGAGTTTGCTTTGCTAGATGAGGTCTTGCATTATTATATTAAAGGATGACGCAATTCTTTATCACCAGAGCTTCTCATTTCTGGGGTAATGCAACGATTTATACACTCGAACTGGTGATACTAACTGAATACCCACCCTACAAGCGTCATTTTGAGCTATTTCCTGCATAAGGCCCAAAAAGTGTCTTTTGTCCGAATAAGAAAACACGTATTCGAACTTTGTATGTATCAAATCATAACTTATTCGAAAATAATCAGTATCAACCTTGAACTGTATTTAAAGATTTTCCATTTTTTTAAATTCCAATTTTGACTTTCAGAAAAAATTTTTTTTCTTTGCACTCTTGAGGAGGCCTTGTTTTGAGGGGTTCATTAACATCTACATTCTCCAAAATATAGATATTTCTAGATGATTTTTTTTTCTGACATTTTCCAGTGGAAAATGTTATTGATGTCATAATTAGTATTTATTCTGATTATATACATTCTTTGGTGGAACTTTTTTTTACGTGAAAATTAAAATTTTGTCGCTTCGGTTACTCAATTATTGACTGTGATGACAAATCAACTTTCACTTTATAAATAAAATGATTTAATAAACGATGCATTCATATAAGTGAACTATATCTTCTTTAACTTTAAAAATAAAGAAATGTATTGATTCTCATTTCTCTCATGGTTTGTTTAACTTTCGGTAAATCACAATGGTTTACATTTATCATCCTCCCTTTAGTCTTGGGAGGGATGATATTTAATTGACAAAATATTGGGCAGAAGATGCTCAAATGACCTCTCCAGGCGGGGAGGATATTAGCGTCATTCCGACACCCTGTCAGATCTGAATGGACTGGACATGTTGCAAGCATGTAAGACAACCGCTGGACATCACGACTCACAATGTGGATCCCCAGAGATCATATGCAAAATTGTGGCCGACTGAAAGTAAGATGGAATGACGAGCTAGATAAATTTAGAAAGAACTGGCTCTGCGATGCCCATGATAGAGGGATATCTCGAATTTCGGGGAAGGTCAATATCCAACGACGGACGCTGAGATGATGATGATGATGATGATGATGATATAGAGTGATAACTATTACTTTTTGCGTTTAATGTTAACACCTTTCTCATGTTCTGCACGAAACCGGTGGAGTAAAGAAGTGTTTCATCTTTGGTCATTCGATCGTTGCAAGTGTTTGAATGTTGATCTCGATTCTCAGCTGAAAGTTCATGCGGAACCGAAACTCTCCCCAGTTGGCATGAGATGTTTCGCGCACTGTGCCTATCAGTGAACTTTCTGCTGCTTTGTTGGAGAATATCTTCAACAGATGCCCTCAAAGTATCATCTTCTAAAGCAGTTTGTCTTCCAGGGCGAGGCTTATCGGGAAGGAAATCGCAGCCACCTTTTTCAAACTTGATAAACTATTGCTGGTACTGACGTACATACATATCATCTGATCACCCAGATCAGATAGTTTTCGATTGTCTGAGTTGAATAACTGGCTTTACGAAATTCATACAAGATGCAAAAGGCGTTTTTTACGCTCAATAAAATGCATATTTCCCTTGAGGTTAAACGTTACTATAAACTACAAACTATGCATAGCTTTTTTTCAGTGTTCCCAGACTACAAAAATGGCGATGACGGGATGTTAGACTGTATCGTCGGAGGTTGAAGTGGTGAGAGGTACATGAGAATAGGATATAAGAGGTGGGGATAGATGATGAGAGTGTGCACTGCTTCTATAAGAGCTTGGCGCAAAAATCAAACAAGTTCTAGGTCACACTGGGAACTTTTTAACCTTGATCTCAAATCACGTGGTTGGTTCCAAATTTTCTTATGCTAAATACTAAATTACTTTCTGAATAACTCAATATGCGAACAGCAGTATGGCAAAATATAGCATCGATCAGGCTTGTCAGTCCCAACCCCTGTAGTCGATATTTGGCTCCCTAGGTCTTCTCACTTTTCCCAAATCGTGGATGAAATTAGGGAGAACGCAACGAGGTAGCAGATGGCTTCCCGAAAGAGGACTTCGCAGACTTTTGAAAAGTTAAAGGTACAGTTGAATTAGTGTGTTAGGTCCCTAGGGACTACAAGACTAAAGTGTTGCTACCTTAGGTAGGCTATATTTTCGTCTATTTCAAATAACTGGATACTACCTATCTATTGCCTTCTAAAATCCACATTACTTGAGGGTAGAGGCATGTGTCAGTATTTCTCCCCCCCCCCTTTCAAATCGAATTTTCTCTTTCAAGAAATATGTATACACTCTCATCTTTCGCCCTTTTTCCAATTTCTCGTTCGTCTCAACCTTTCTTGCCTTTCTTCGAACACCTCCCCAAGACTGCTAATAGATCACATCATTATAAACCTGTTTATTTGGAGAGGAAAAGCAAAAGAAAAGAAAAGAAAGTAAAAAAGAAAGAAGGGAAAGGGTTCCAAAACAACACTGTTCATTCGTAGGAGAGAAAAAGACAGAGAAAGAAAGAAAAGAAAAAGAAAAAAGAAAAAAGGAAAAGGGTTCGTAATAACCTCAATCATTTAAAAGAGAAAAAGAAAAGAAATAGGAAGATAGAAAATAAGAAAGAAAAAAAGAAAGAAAGAAATGGAGAAAGAAACAAAGGAAGAAAGGAATGGAGAAAGGAAGAAAGAAATGGAGAAAGGAAGAAAGAGAGAAAGAAACAAAGGAAGAAAGAAATGGAGAAAGGAAGAAAGGAAGAAAGAAATGAAGAAAGGGAGAGAGAAATGGAGAAAGGAAGAAATGGTAAAAATTAGAATGAAATGGAGAAAGAAATGAAAAAGGAAGAAAGAAAGGAAGAAAGAAAGAAATGGAGAACGAAAGAAAGAAAGAAAGAAAGAAAGATAGGAAGAAAGAAAGAAATGGAGAAAGGAAGAAATAGACAAAGGAAGGATGAAATAAAAGAAGAAAGAAAGAAATGGAGAAAGGAAAAATGAAAGAAAGAAAGAAAGAAAGAAATGGTGAAAGAAAGAAAGAAAAAGTCTTCCGAAATAAACATGCCAGTCTTGCGTTTGTGGTTTTTTGTTAACATTCACGTCAGCTGGAACCCTATATAGACATGAGAGAGACGCACAAAATTCACTTGTGTTGATCCTCTTACTTTGCCCCGCCTTCTCAACATAAGCAGAACCGCAACTGCCATCGCCAGCAACAGCCGCCGCTGAAATACCTCTTTTGTCTCTTGCACACTCCGTGAGAATGCACTTCAGCGCTTCGCTTTGTTCATCATCCCAGAATTTCCACTAATCTATTATTACTGCTAAATGCTTTAGCGTTTCAGAAGAAGCATAACGAACAGCGCCAACAACGTCGTAATTGCCAGCTTAAAGAAAAAGCAACAAGATACTGGGGATAGTTTCATTGCATTGATGCTATTTATCTCCGCCTTTATTGCAATTTTATACTTACCAACTCAGCAGGCCGTCTATTATGACAGATCATCAATATAGAATAACAGCGACCAAGTTATTATTCTCTTTCTTTCTCTTTGCTCTTTTTTCACAGGATGTAGTCGGCACGAAAAGAAGAAAAAAAAGTTGTTGAAGTAGCGATGCTGGATATCCGACACAGCCCACTTAGAGAGCAAAGAAGGTGGGTACATAAAAAAAATATGTATTTCCTTCAATTATAGGCTTACATTTACTGAGCATTTTCTTCTCTCTCTCTCTCTCTCTCTCTCTCTCACTCTCTCTCTCTCTCGTCTCACTCATTCGATTTATACTAAGCTTAGCATCATTTCTATTGGCCTTCAAAGGTCGTTGTTGGACATAGGCCTTCCCCGAATAAGTATAAGACATTGACCTACCCCAAGTAAGAGTAAGACATATGCCTTCCCCAAGTGGGATGAGGCATAGGCCTTCCTCAAGTAAATTCAAGACATAGGCCTTCCACAAGTGAGTGCGAGACATAGGCCTTCTATAAGTTCAAGACATAGGCCTTCTACAAGTAATTGTATGGCATGGGCCGTCTACGAGTGAGTGTAAGACATCGGTCTCCCAAATAAGTGTAAGACATAGCCCTTCCCTAAGTAAAGGCAAGATATAGGTCTCCAAAGTAAGTGTAAGACATGGGTCTTCCTTAAGTAAGAATAAGACATAATGAATGATTGGGCTTATCTGCCACGCTGGACTATGGTGTGTTTGTAGGGGTGAGAAATTGATTTGTGCCTTTCCCAAGATCATTTGATCGGAGTGAAAACAAACTTTCCGAATTTTTTCGGTTTGAACTCGGCTCACCGATCTCATTTACGGAGTCCCTGTGTTGAGCACAGAACCAAGTATGAGGAATAGCCTGAGAACGTTTGGTGGGTTAATCATCCAAGTGAGTAAAAGCAAGCCTTCTTTGAAAATCAGGATTCGAAATCCCGACTTCTTCCCGGCCTCAAATGTCAATCAATGGCGCTTGTGACAAATAGAAAAACATAACTATCTAGATATTCATCAAGCTTAGCTTGGGACAGAACCGAACCAAAGGGTGGGAAAACTGCTGCTTAGTATTTATTTTATCTTAGTATTTAATAAACTTAGCTAAGGATGACTAAGATTGAGGGACTAAATTGGTTTTAGAAAGATTGTGTTGCATCAACCATTCAAATGGGAAAAGCGTGTGTACTTTGATAATTAGGATTTGAAATTCTAACATGTATTTGGCTTCGAATAACGACATGTACCTGCAGACGAATGCTGTTGTCTCAATATATACCGAGCTTAATTTATGATTGTACACGGCATAATACATCGGAAATGGGCCAAGAAGATTATGTTCCGCCAATCCATTCAATGGAGATATCCTATCAAAATTCTGGCTTTTAACTGGGTCGATTGTAATGACCATTTGATTGGGTGGGAAATATATTATCATTTAAAATAGACTCATACGGTATTTACTTCATTTAACTTTTTTTTATCGCCGAGTTCTTTATTCTGTAAAAATTTTCTGGATCGAATATTTTCCAATCATTAGAATGAGAACAGTGAAGTAAAAAATGAACCAGTGATCTCATCGCACATGAACGACACCTTGATTGATTATTTCAATCATAAAAATGAGCGCGAACACAGACCCTACACCTCTTTTTTTTTTTTCGAATTTTCGAAAGCCAACCCGTTGAAAACGACCAAGGATTCCCATTAGCACACATATGGAGATATATTCAGTGGTTCCTGAGTTACACTGTCACATACAAACACGGTAATTTGGCGAACTACATTAGGATATCATACATAGAATTGAATACTTGAAGAATGGCGTAGAATGGATCGGCCAAAATATTCTGGTAACAGCAAAACAGTAAAAAGAATGAGATCAGTAGTCTGTATAAATGATAGAATGACACTGACCTTTCTCTAAATAATACTAGATATTTTACATACTGATTGTACAAAGAAAGATCAAGAAGTCCGCTGCCTAATGAAGAAAAAAACATTCAATTTATACAACAAATATTCATTCTTCAATGATATATATTTCTTTGTCACTACACTTCATTCAGTCGTGACTATAAATTACATAAATCAAATATTATACTCTGAATACTTCAGATAAAAAATCCAACCAATAACAGTGTGGATCTGAGGACTTATTGATCCACTTTCATTGACCTGAACAAGGCCTTGGGGTGGGTTGGCTGGAGCGCCTTGATGACATCAAAACACTAGAAAGAATAAGACCATTGCTCCAGACTCCAGACAACCCTGGAATGATAATAGCTCTTCTAAGAAATCCCAGAACGTTTATAAACGGGAAGCAAATTTGCAGATATCATTACAAAGACTTGAAAACGTCAAGAGAGTGCATACCTTTGTCTACGCCGTACAATACGAAAAAACTGAATAAAAATCAGTTTATATTCAGTTAGAATCCTGAGGAAGTAACATCGAGTTACGATTTTTCTATATCTCGGACTACTGTTTTGATAGATGAAGAGAATATCTCTCAATCAGAAAAAAAGGAATCCTTGATCAATTCTTCCTTAGCCCATAACCCACACTCCCACAAAACATAGTTGTAATTCACTCAGAAATGTCGGAATTTTTTTTTTTGAACGATCATGAGTGAAAATATGACCGAATGGAAAGAAAGAAAAAATATCACCCAACCAAAAAAAGCGAAAAAAAAAAAAGAAAATGATCCACAAAAATATTTGAATCACCCCCTCCCCTTTCCTCATGTTCAACCCTCCCCCAAAATTTTCAGATATTGAGATCTTTCAGGGATATTGAGAGGAGAAAAAGACAGACATACACGATTGGATACATACACCTTTCCAGTGAGGGGTAAATTATTGATAAAAAAAACATAAAAACAAACAAACAAACATGATCAACATCTTTTGGCTGCATGCAATGTTAAGGGTGATCAATTAAAAAATGTATAGAAGGAGTAAATAATCATATCTTTCCTTTTTATTGCATGGTGATCACTAAAAAAAGTCTGAATTAAGTAAAAAAATAAGCAAGTGTGAACGCTACCAGGTACAAAGTAAAGGACCAATTTAGAATTAACTTACAATGTAAACTGAACACCCCAAATTAATAATGCACTTGGAGGATTGAAAAAATACACCGTTTTTTGTAGATATGATAAGGAGTTAATGTTGAAATCTTCCAACCTGCAACTTCATTGATGGGGTCTCTTGTATCTGTCTACAGTTTTGGTGATGATTTTACGTGACAATTTGTAATTTTTTTTTTCAAATAGATAAAATGTACGTTGCTCTGATTTGATCTCATAATATCCCAAAGAAGAAACGAAAGAAGAAACAGAAGGAGGTATGCACTGCTTGTCGGCATAGCAGTTGCGTATAGTGTTTTCTATCTTGGGTGTGCTATGTCTTATGGATGCACAGAAACGTAAAAAAGATTTTGAGTCTGTAAAAATCAATTCACACAATTATTATCAGCGGATAATAGAGTCCATTCTTTATGTTTTGTTTTGTTTTTTCTATTCTTTTCATCATCATCATCAGTCTTCTAACGTTCGTCGTTGGACATAGATCATCCCCAGGATTCACCGCACAATTCTCTATCATGGGCGTCGCGGAGCCAGTATTTCCTGAATTTGTCTAGTTCATCTCTCCATCTTGTGTTCTGTCGGCCTCAGTTTCGCATGTGATCTCTGGGGATCCGTATTGTGAGTCGTGATGTTCATCAGTTATCTGTCATTCTTGCAACATGGCCTGCCCATTGCCATTCAAGTTTTTTAATAGTTTCTATGATGTCTCAGACTCCCGTTTACCTCCTTATACACTGTGTCGTCTTACGATCTCTCCATGTAAGGTTGAGCATGATTCTCTCACGCGCACGTTGCACATTCCTTTTTTAAATTGTCCGCCGTTTGTAACATCGAATGAACGAGTCAGTGAAACTTTACAACTTACAAGCGAGGCAACTTTCCCAACATTGTATCAAAAAGGCTGTTGTGGTCTGTTGTTTTCACGGATATTTTAGCATTTTTGTGCATTGGTAGCACACAGCACATCGAAGATCCAAAGCACCGTGCGCTGCTGAGGTGTAGTCTTATCTCAAAGACATTCTTCAACCCATTTCCCTCAAAAAGTAAAAGCAAACTTATTCAGTTTAATAATTACTTATTTATATTCACAGGGGAAAAAATCTATACCACGTTTTTTCAGTTAGAAACCGTTAACCAAAAGTGTCAGCATATATGTCTTCAGTCTTTCGCTGGTCTGGCTGGCTGGCTAACTTTGTTATCTATATATGTATGACGAGTATCGGTCACACCAATAGAACTAGAGGGTTGAATTTTCTAAGATTGACTCCTTATTACGTCTAGGGAAAAATAATTTTTTTTATTCCAAATTCCCACCCAAAATAGATGTTTGTTGGGTGGTGGGCTCATTTTGCAATGCAAGTTTCTGCTAAATTCGTCCCTATTTGTTCCTGGTAGCTTTTCACGCATGTTCTTCGAAAATTCAGACTCTTTTAGAGATCGGTGCAGGAACAAACCGCGATAGAAGTAATTCATTCTTTGAACACCCCTTTTACCGTTTTTTTTTTACTTAATCACCCCCATCACGGCACGTTGCTAAAAAAAGAAAGAAAAAAAAAACGTTGGTGACATGACAGTTTTTACTGAATGACTAAACAGACTTGTTTAGTTTAATAATTACTTATATATGTATTCAAAGGGGAAAAAAAAGATGAGTAGTGAACAGAATCTATATCGTTTGTTTTAAGCTTCTTTTTTTTTAGTTTCTTGTTTTTGGGCTTCTTTTTTATAAATGCTATCGACGCTGCCGTCTTCTCTGGAAGTTGGCTTATCATATCACATGGATATTTCTGACAACTTTTTGGCGGCGTCGACACCGGCAAAACCTAGATATATCAGCGGAGCAATTACTGTCAACCTCAGCGTCAACCTTCGCTATCATCGTCTTTCGAAAGAACAGCGGGCTTCCGTTAGAACCTCGAATGTTTCCTCTTTACCGAGCACATTAACCACTCCTTCGGCTACTGCCATCTCTGTCACTCTGCAACCTATATATATATATATATATATATATATATATATATATATATATATATATATATATATATATATATATATATATATATATCCGTTTGGAGACACGCAGATATGTCAGACAGGGTTGACAGTCATTTCATCTGTAAGATGCAAGATAATTCTGACCTAACCTCCAGGAATCTTTCTTAAATACAGTAAGGTATGTGTACACAACCAAGGATATTTTCATGCATATTTTTTTTTTATATAGAAAGGAATGTGTGTCAGTCTATATATTTAAATGTTTACATATAAAACAAAAATACACAGAAATTTAATCATAAAACGCACACTAATACACACGCACACACACACACGCACACACACACACACACACACACACATATATATATATATATATATATATATATATATATATGTCCTCAAATATGTATATTTAAACACATGATGGAAATGTGTGAGCACGCATAAGTATATTCATAAATCAATTCATAAATACACTCAGATATAAATCTATAGATGCGTGTGTCTTTGTGTATGTGAATGTGTCTTTGTGTGCGTGTGCGTATGTGCAAATGACACATGGTGAAAATAGGGGCGAATGGGTATTGAAAAGATTGTGTTACTCCACCGTGATAGAATTTATTACAAATTACGTCAAAAATTTAATCCATGCTTATGGTTATATCCCTCGCGAGAGCCAATTCTGGCGGTAATGGGGGAAAAGAAACAGTTATCACAGTGGTATTTTAGTGCAGAACAAATTTGGCAGCGATATATATATATATATATATATATATATATATATATATATATATATATATATATATATATTATGTACAATGAGTTTAGTGTCCCACTTACAGCGCAAATTCGATCTGTTTTATCCAGTGAAATTTCATCAGAATGAGCAGTTATTTGACCATTGTTTTCATTCTTATAAATATGATTCATATATATATATATATATATATATATATATATATATATGTATATTAATTAAAAACGATTACATTTGAATCGACAAAACAATTATAAATTGCGTTATATAATATACAAAACACTTATCTGTAATGATCTTCCGTCATTATTCGGTTAATGTATCATTTAGCTTGGACAAAGTAAATATAATAAAGCATTGAAAATAATGTGGCTGTTGCAGGAATCGAACATTCGACCGATTGGGTACTTGCTTCAACGTAACGTTGCTCTTACCACTGATCTAAACAGTTGCAATGGCCCGAATAACTGTTTTCGCCCCTAATACTCATCTTGTTTATTCTCGGTGTATTTGTTTCTTTTAAATGCGATAGCCATGTATCAAGATATACAGCTCAATCAGAAATGGAGCAGTTTTATTTCAATATGTCGTAGTCCCCCACAACGCTTTAACTAATTTAGCTGCTTTGTCACGATCTAACATAGATTTGAAACTATTATCGACAACTGATTGATCCTTTTTTTTTTCTTTTTTTTTTCATTTGAGATCAGGGCTTTCTCTGGAATCATTTGGTTGTTGAATACGTCATTTGTTCCTTTGCACCATATCCTCTCTATTCATCGCATTACTGGCAAATCCTCTGCTCAAAAAAGCCCGACCCCCCATCCTTATTGACTGGCAACCACTGATTTTTGGCATAAGAGAATAAGGCCGTGCCCACCCAACCCTGCTATAGAAGTCAATTGTCACCTTCCATCCAGTTTTGTCTCACTCTTCCCTTCATCTTCATCTTCATCATTCTCAACTGTAAATACCTCACCATTATTTATCGGCTGGAGAAAAACTTGACCCCCAGAGTGAACGGAGTACAGAAATCAGCGGATAATCGGATTAACATGGAAAAAAATTGTCCAGCGAATGGTTAATGTTTCAGACAAGCGTGGACTAAAACACTCCCATCTACTGGCCTTGCGTCACGTAATGATTGTGCATCTGTCCCACATTGTGCAATTTGTATATTTCCTTAGAACATATCTGTATTTCACTAATATTCGTATTTTCATGTTTTATCACTCGTTGTGAATCTACCTTTGTAATAAATAAACTGTACTTTTTTTAGATAAATAAACTCAGCCTCTTGGCTAAGGTCAGAGTATAGGGCTGAAAAGTTGATCTATGCTTTGTCGGCCTTTAGGCTGAGAAGTCGATCAGCCCAGGTGTTGGTGCAATGTCGTTGCCAATGAAGGGTCACATTGCTAAGCTTATGGGGCCAAGGATTCGACCTGTGCCTCACAAAATTACCCGGCCTAGTCTCAATGAAGCAGTTCGCCCCGGGGCAGCACTGTCCCATTGCACTAAAGAGATGGGTAGGGCTCTCCCGACGCCTTTGCAACTCACGATGCAGAGACTGGCGCTATTTTTGAACTGCCCGAAATGAGAATCCACATCAAAAAGACCTTGTGTCAAATTTGCAACCGTGGGGATGCAAATAAAAGGCCGGCTTCTTAGCTAATATAAAAGTGTAGAGCTTTTTTTTTGACACCTTCGGGCTGGGAAGTTGATCATTATTCAGCATGCTGAAAGCATTAACAAGATTCGTCCTGTGAATCAAGTCATGCCTGCCCTAATGACTTCGCCGAATCATGTACGAAGACCTGGGGACTCTTGCACATCGGGATTCGTCCTGTGAACAAAGTCAAGCTTGTCCCGACGCCCTCACGAAATAATGTGTGAGAACTTGTATTTTCTTGCACCCTACGCCTGCACATTCCCGAACGTGCAGGATCTCACCTTAATCCCGATCTTGTGTCATATTTGTAGTCGTGGGGATGCAAATAAATAAACACCCTTCTCTCTTCATCCGATAGAAGTCTTTTACTTTTCCTAAGAAGAATACACTGAAAAAATTAATCACGTGACCATCTTTGATGTGGAAATCCAGACTGGACAAATAATTGAGAAAAATTTACACTGAATAAATGGTACTCAGACCAACTTGAAAAATTACTTTGATATCTTACATCTAAATCTATTAGTTTTTCTCGATGTATATTTGCAAGATTTACCGGACTAGTCGAGTAAATATACTTTTAAAAAAAGCTAATACATTTAGGTGTAACGAATCGGAGTAATTTCTTGAAAAGTTGTTCAAAGTACCATTTATTCAGTGTGAATTTTCTTAATTGTTTGCCCAGCCTGGATTTTCCACATCAAAGATTGGCACATGATCTGTTTATAGTTCCTATTGTTGGCTCTTTTATCAGCGTCGATCTTGAACGAGGCCTTTTCTATCTGTTATCATCTATTTCAATGACCTGTTCCGTTTTGAGGCAGTGTTGAAGTTGTTTGGTAAGTCTATCCTACAGCGTTGTGAATTTCTTCAACCAAAAGTAAAGCGATGCCATCTGGTGTTGGCTCTCTCCAGTTGCCTATCTTATGGAGAATATTTTCTAGAGAAGAAGATGACTATCATGATGATGCTGCATTTTCACACCAGTTGCGCAGTGGTCAACACTGGAGACTGAGTGACAGGAAGTTTCCAGCCTTCCTCTTCACACTCTTGCAACAGTGCTATGTTTTTTTTTTTGTTTTTTTTTTTTTTTTTTTTTATTATTATTATTATTATTATTATTATTATTATTATTATTATTATTATTATTATTATTATTATTATTATTATTATTGTTGTTGTTGTTGTTGTTGTTGTTGTTGTTGTTGTTGTTGTTGTTGTTGTTGTTGTTGTTGTTGTTGTTGTTGTTGTTGTTGTTGTTGTTGTTGTTGTTGTTGTTGTTGTTGTTGTTGTTGTTGTTGTTGTTGTTGTTGTTGTTGTTGTTGTTGTTGTTGTTGTTGTTGTTGTTGTTGTTGTTGTTGTTGTTGTTGTTGTTGTTGTTGTTGTTGTTGTTGTTGTTGTTGTTGTTGTTGTTGTTGTTGTTGTTGTTGTTGTTGTTGTTGTTGTTGTTGTTGTTGTTGTTGTTGTTGTTGTTGTTGTTGTTGTTGTTGTTGTTGTTGTTGTTGTTGTTGTTGTTGTTGTTGTTGTTGTTGTTGTTGTTGTTGTTGTTGTTGTTGTTGTTGTTGTTGTTGTTGTTGTTGTTGTTGTTGTTGTTGTTGTTGTTGTTGTTGTTGTTTATTTTTTTTAATTTTTTTTGCGATCTCACACCAGTTGCCTGGTGGTAACCGCTGGAGTTTGAGTGACAGCAAGTCTCCTCAATCTCCTGTCCTTCTCTCCTAGTATTCATAGGTCGCAATCATACTGCCGTTTACAGTTTCCAACCAGTTGCTCGGTGGTCATTGCTGAAGGCTGAGTGACAATAAGTCTCCTCAGGTCTTCAGCCTATCATGCCAGTGCTGTAGTTTACATTTCCGCTTTCATTTCCCTTCCGCTGTTAGGCCACTGCTAACGATTAGTGTTGCAGTCTTTATATTTCTAGCACTTTCCTCAGTATCTGTGCAGTTCCAAGCAGTGCTGTGGTCTGTACAGTCTCAATCCTTCCTTTTATCCTGATATCCTCCAGTCTCCCCCTCAGTGTCTTTGAGACAATTCTTGGTGTGCCTACTATGACTGACACTACCCTGACTTTCATGTTCCACATCTTCTTCAGTTCTCTCGCTAGATCCTGGTTTACTATTTATATAACGCTCGTTGTCACTTGTTTTGTTTGTATGGATGCTTATCCGTTGTTTTGTTTTTTTTTTTTGTTGTTTTGTTTTGTTACTCAGTAGCAAACCTGTAAAATTAACGTAAGCCTCCTGTGAATCGAACTGGCACTCAAAAGCTTTGTAGGCGAATGACTTATCAACAGGATCAATCAAACGCTGCTTGAAGTGTTGTCGAAATTCAAGATGGAAATTGGCAACTGACTGAGTAATCAGCAGGTGCTTAAAAGGGAAAGAAAGGGGGAAGAAAACGAGGGAAAATCCGACGTAAGATTTCTTCAACGAGTGTATCAACATTTTTATTCGTGATAATAAAAACCAACTTCAAGTTTTATTATCTTATTATGCAAAAAAAAAAAAAAATCAAGTAATTATTTTGATATAAGTTTTGGATATCAAACATGTCTTTACGATGTTAGAATGGAATGACATTTTTCTCCCTTCCCACAATTACTCTATTATTATTTATATCTGATGCCATAACCACGTCGTTGGAATTGGAAATCAAAAAAATACGGGAAGCGTCATTTTTTATGGGTACTATTTTGTTAATTGTTCGATTTTGTGTCATCAAAAAGATTAGATAAAATCAGTGAGGGTTCAATGATCTTACGGTGAGGTCAACAGTAAAATTATTTGGACAGACTGTTATGGTGACTTACAGGGTGTGTAATTCTTTATATACAGTCGGTTTTCCCGGCTGAGATAAACTCAGTCCTGTTTTAATCTCACAACCCAGATGTAGTTCATTTTCGAGTACGGTGGCTTTTATTGTTTTCTCTGCTTTCGTTGTAACTGGCATTATTCAATTATTTTCATTCCCTGTTTTTCTTTCTTTCTTTCTTTCTTTCTCTCAGCTTTTCTACCTTTTTCGTTCTCTTTCTTTCTTTCTTTCAACTTCCCTCAATGCTTTTTCGTTCTTCAAGGTTTTTCTCTATCTTTCTTTCTTTGTTTTCCCTTTCTATTAGTTTCTTTCCAGCTTTTCTCTGTCTTTCCATCTTTCTTTCTTTTTTCTTTTTTCTATCTTTCTTTCTTCATTGTATTTTAACCATTTTTCTTTTCTCTTCTTTCTTACATCTAACTTTATTCCATCCTTTTTCTTTTTTCAAGATTTTTTCCTTATCTTCCTGTTCTTATTTTTTCTGTCCATTTTTTCTTTTTAGCTTTTCTCTTTCTTTCTTTCTTTCTTTCTTTCTTTCTTTCTTTCTTTCTTTCTTCCAGCTTTTCTCCATTTTCTCTTCCTATCCTTTCTTTGTTTCTTTTTTTTTTACCTCTCCTCTATCTTTTTTCGTTCTTTGAGATTTTTCTTTATTCCTGTCTTTATTTTCTCTTGTTATTTACCCCTTTTTGCTTTTCTCTATCTGTATTTGTCTTCCTTTCTTTCTTCCTACCTTTATTTTCCCTTCGTCAAGCTTCCTTTTCTTTTTCCATTCTTTTAGGTTTTCCTATTTTCTTTCTTTCTTCCTTCCTTTCTTTCTTTCTTTTTTACTTTCTTTCTTTCTTTCTTTCTTTCTTTTGTTCAGTTTTTCTCCATTTTTCCTTTTTTCTTTCTTCCTTTCTTTCCTTCTTTTTTTCTTTCTTTCTTTTTTTCGTTCAGTTTCTCTCCATTTTTCTTTTCTATTTCTTTCTTTTGTTCAGTTTTTCTCCATTTTTCTTTTCTATTCCTGTCTTTCTTTCTTTCTTTCATTCATTTTTCTCCATTTTTCTATTCCTTTCTTTCTTTCTTTCTTTCATTCATTTTTCTCCATTTTTCTTTTCTCTTTTTTTCTGTCTTTCTGTCTTTCTTTCTTTCTTTCTTTCTTTTTCTTTCTTTTAACTTTTCTCCATATTTCTTCTGCTCTTTGACCTTACCTCTATCTTTCTATATTAATCTTCCCATTCTTACGTTTTTCTTTTAGAATTTTTGCTATTTTTTTTTAACTTTCTTTTTGTTTCTTTTTTCCTCTCCATTTCCTTCCTGTCAGGTTTCCCAATTTTCACCCTTTCTTTCAACCTTTGTACGTCCATCTTTATTTCGTTCTTTAAGCTCACCATAATCTTTCTGCCTTTATTTTGATTTTCTCTATCTTTTTGAATTTATTTTAATTCTCTTTTCTTTCCTTCTGTAGCCTTTTTTCTATCTTTTTATCTTTCTTCCTTTTTATTCATTCATTCCTTTCTATCTTTCTTTTCATTTCTTTTAAGTTTTTACCGTTTTCTTTCTTTCTTTCTTTCTTTCTTTCTTTCTTTCTTTCTTTCTTTCTTTCTTTCTTTTGTTTCCATCTTCCAGATTTTCTCCATTTTTCTTTCTCTTTCTTCCTTTCTTTCAACTTCCCACCACCTTTCTTTCGTTCTTCGAGCTCACCTCTATCTTTCTATATCTCTCTTCTTTTTCTTCTTTCTTTCTTTTTTCTATTCCTTTTTCCCCTTTCTCCCTCTCTTTTCCCTTTCTTTCAGGCTTCCCATTTTCTTTCTCTCATCCTCTCTGCTTTTTCCGATGTTTCTTCCTTTTTCTTTCCTTCTTTTTTTCCATTTTTCTTTCTTTCTTTTTCATATCTTCCTTCCATCTTTCTTTTGTTCTTCGAGCATACCTTTATCTCTCCATATTTATCATCCCTTTTCTATTCATAATTTTTAGCTTCTATCAATCTTTTTTTCTTTCTTTCTTCTTATCTTTCTTTCTTCCTTCCTTTTCCCATCTTATGGCTCCCTTTCCTTTTCCTTTCTTTCAGGTTATCCCATTTTCTTCTTCTCTTTCTTCCTTTTCGGACAAGGACACCATTGTTGCAATCGCCTGTTATTTCCATTCTTGTTGTAAGCAAACAACCATTTTGTAAAATGAAAATAAAATGCTCTTTTTAAGAAGGCGGCTTCGCTTTGAGAAGCTCCCACAGCTTTCATGCACTGATTCATATCTGATATGTGGCTTGCAAAACAAGATTTTCCATTAAATTGAACTGAGTCGACAAGTATCTAATGAGAGGGCACAAGGCTATATTGATGACAAACATGCCCTTTATCAATGGCTTGCGAGTAACACACTAACCTTTGTTTTGCAGCAAGTTCTAACACGCACACACACATTCGTATATATATATATATATATATATATATATATATATATATATATATATATATATATATAATATGAACTCTAAAGAGTTAGACAGAGTAAAGTGTTTAGAGGTAAGGTTTATTTATCCGTGCATTTTGTTGTTATTGATGGTCCAGACATGTTTCGTGTGTTCCCATCTTCAGTGGTGTGTGCTGTGTGAGTATGAGTTTAAAGGGGTTCAAGGTTTTCATGTTGACCCAGAGTCCACTATCAGGAGCTTTGCCTTGTGGGTAAAAAAAAATTATAAAGGCAGCTGGAGGCATCCTGCTGTGTGAGAGAAAGTCCAGTCAGTGATGAAGTCTATGGTTAAGCAGCAGCAGTTGGTCTTGGAGAGGGCAAAATGTATCAGGGTAGGAGGGAAGTGATGCGGAGTTAGATTTTGGGGGTATGTTAGGGATAGTGTAAATGGAGGGGTGATGAGGTTAAGGAACTACATAGGTTTCAACCTTACAAGTCATAAAAAAAAATATGTTGGCTATGATTTGGACAAGTTGTATAACTGGCTAAGGTGGATTTTTCCTATGGGTCTGAGTGACTTTGAAGCTCCCAGTATTGAATGTATCTGGGGGAGGGGGGTAGATGTTGGTGTGACATATATGTACATAGAGAGAGAAAGAGAGAGAGAGAGATGAATAGATTGATAGATAGATCGAGCCGTGAAGTTGCCATACCTGCTTGATCAAAAGCGTATGATCATTTCTTGTATACGGTATCTACTGACGTTTACTGAATGACGTTTACTCGTCCGGAAGGATCATCATCATCATCAGCAGCAGCAGCCTCTTAAGGTCCGTCGTTGGACACAGACCTTCCCCAGGATTCGCCACATCTCTCTATCATGAGTGTCACGGAGCCAGTACTTTCTGAATTTGTCTAGCTTGTCTCTCCATCTAATACTCTGCTGGCCTAGGTTGCAAATTGCAATCTCTGGGGATCCATGTTGTGAGTCGTGATGTCCATCGGTTGTCCGCCATTCTTACAACATGGCCAGCCCATTGCCATATGAGATTTTTCATGAATTCTATGTTGTCCCTGACGCCTGTCTTCTTCCAGATATACTGTGCTGTCTTGTGGTTTCTCAATGTGAGGCCCATCATAATTTTTTCATGTGCACGTTGCATAGTTCTCAATTTGTGAGTCAGTCTCTTGGTTTGGTTCCATGTTTCAGCTCCATATATGACTATCGGGAAGATGCATTGCTCGCATACTCTTCTATTTA
>OY735209.1:14679062-14694062 GCA_963457665.1 Thysanoteuthis rhombus
CTCATTCTGCCTATCTATCTATCTATCTATCTATCTATCTATCTCATTCTGTCTATCTATCAATCTATCTATCCATCTATCTCATTCTGCCTATCTATCTATCTATCTATCTATCTCATTCTGCCTATCTATCTATCTATCTATCTCATTCTACCTATCTATCAATCTATCTATCTATCTATCTCATTCTGCCTATCTATCTATCTATCTATCTCATTCTGCCTATCTATCTATCTATCTATCTATCTATCTATCTATCTATCTATCTCATTCTGCCTATCTATCTATCTATCTATCTATCTATCTGTCTATCTCATTCTGCCTATCTATCTATCTATCTCATTCTATCTATCTATCTATCTCAGTCTGCTTATCAATTTATCTATCTATCTATCTATCTATCTATCTATCTATCTATCTATCTCATTGTATCTATCTATCTATCTATCTATCTATCTATTAATCTCATTCTGCCTATCTACCTATTGAACAACCGTAACCATCAAAGATGGCGAGGGATTCTATCCTTCTTTATAACTGCATCAATACATGTATTCATATGCTCATGTGTTTGTGTGTACATAGCCATACCGTTTTGTCTACGGACTTGAAAAATACCACCAGTACTCCATTAGTACTCTACCAATTTTCTTTTTCAATTTTAAAGAAAAAAAAAATTAAAACAAAAAAAACCGTCTTGATCTTTTGTGGGCATCTTTTGACGGATATAGTACTTTATTAATAACAACTAGACTCTCCAGAATCTAAGTATTTCAAGATTTTTTTTAAAAACTCTATTTTAGATGTTTTCCTGTGCAAAACACCTGTAATGTCATAAACAAAATTTATTCTGACCATATTTATCCTCCGATCTCTCTCTACGATAGGTATCTACCTATCTCAACTTTTCAGCTTCACGTCAACATAGATCTATGTAGTGAATTCATCAATCCTTTGAACTCTACGTTCAAGTCTAATTATCTGTATTATAGCATCCTTCAACCTCAACCGACAGAACACCTTATCATTTATTCCATTTAATTAGACCACTGAAACACTTCGAGGCAAAACTACCTGTAGTAGTAGTAGTAGTAGTCCTTCCGTTGACAACAGCTACAGCTGTTCCCACCTGGGCTTCACAAATCACGAATGCCAAGTTTCTCCTTGTCTCTGTGTTCTTCGAAGTTTTCGCAAATGTGAAATAGACCTAGGAGCGATATTCACCCGAAGTGGCGTCGCTTGCTTCCACCATACACTATTTTATCCATAGCTGGGGGTAACATCAGTGCCAGTCTCAGTTGAAGTTGAAGTTTGAACTTGCCCAGTCCATTTTCCGTGCTGCCAATTGACTCATCACATTCTTTTTTGAAGTTCGGTAAGAGATTAATTCACTATTTTCAAATTGTTTTACTGATCCCAAATCCCAGACTCCTCTGACAGGAAACTGAAGAAACGTCTTCAAGAAAGGACCTTCATCGTCAATAAAAATGATGATTATATTCTTGACAAATAAATTTCACCTTTTTTTAGATTGTTCTTCTTACATTTGAGCAGGTCTTGTCTCATCTTTGCCTAAGATGATCTGTTGTTTAATCCAATGCAAGGGAAGCAACTCGGGAGTTGACGGCGAAAACAAAACCCCAATATACAAAAAAAAAAAAAAAAATCAGACGTGACGTTCCCAGTCCTAGAAACTGCAACAACCAACAAAGGGTGGAGGGTACGCAGCCTTAACAATGTGAACAGATGAACTCATTGACACTCATCATGAGCAGTACTGCTAAAGGGGAAATAAAGATATAAAGGGCTAACAATGAATTTCGGAAAGCCAGAAGAATAACCTGTAGAGGAATGAAAGACAAACAGGACACTGAGCTCAGTATATACATATATATATATGTGTGTGTGTGTGTGTGTTTCATCCGCAGAAAGCTGTTTCGATGTATTACAATTCTTCAGAGTGGTTATAGTCAATCCATTATCCCATCTAGTACCATGAGACAGGATTGGAATCTCCGCTTCAGACCCGGAGGCCGGTATCCTACCGCTAGGCCACGGAACTGGATCTTCAGTAAGACTGAATTTAAGCGATATATTTATTAAGCTTCTTAAATTCCCCGTCCACCAGAGTGCTCTATTCCTATGGAAGAGCATTGCATAAGCTTACAATGAACGAGTTACCTCACTTAAAGAGTGCTCAACCCTGAATAGAGGAGCGTTAATTATTGTGTCATCCACGGACGGCTGTTTCGTTGTATTACAACTCTTCAGTGTGGCTATAGACAATCCATTATATATATACGCACACACATCTTTGTTCGAGAAGCCAATCATTAATACATATACATATCGGTGCACGCACTTCCACCGGGATCATTTATCTGGCACATGGCGGCTCTGATATTTAAGAAAAAAAACAGTAAATATGTGTGTAAAATTATCATCTAAATAAATATCCCATATGCTCTTGTTCTTGCTCAGAAAGTACATCTATCAATTTATCTATCTATCAATCTATATCTATATAAATATATGGTAGAAAGTGGATTTGCTACCCTCTGCCCTCTTCGGGCCTCATCAGGTTCGCCTGATGAGGCGTGAAGAGGACAGAAACATGAGCTAGTTTGTGTAGCAAATCCATATTCCACTATTTATTTCCAACTCTACTCTAAAAACAACTCAACTTTAAGAGTAAAAAGATGTATGTATCGAGCACTCTATGAAATAAATCCATTACATTTCAGAAGTGGCTTTATATCATTGATATATCATTATATTATGTTGTACTGCTAGCCTCATTTGTACCACATATACTGTGTGTATATATATATATATATATATATATATATATATATATATATATATATATATATACTATTTTAGGGAGTGCCTCATCTACGGTGATAATACCTTCTATATTAAAAAGATTGTATATCGATAGATATCAGCAAATTAGTTTTTATTTGTGAATATCTATATCTATCTTTATATCCGCACGTGCACACACACACACACACACACATTTTCTAGATATTATGAGAAAATAGATCAAGACAATATATATATATATATATATATATATCTTGTCATGATCTATTTTCCTAGAATATGTAAACTACCTGACTGGAAATATAGTTACGGTTGTTGATGTAGTTGGAACAAAGAACCCAGAAAATGTTGATGGATGTATTTTTAAACAGGCTTCAGTCGTGTAGATTCATGTCAATAAATGGCCTGTGTATAAATTACGATGGACTCTGCCAGTCGCCAAATGTGTACGGTTTGATTACTTCAGAAATAAAATTGAATAGGACCATTTCTCATCGATACAGTTTCTGGTCTCCACCGTCTTGGGTTCACCAATACCTGCTTTGTAAGGTTTGTCCCAACCCGGTTATGAACTCATCGAAAGAGAATTCATGCAAGAATTGTCAAGGTTGTAAAGTACAGAGGAAGGCACATGTTGTGATTACTCCAGGACCGGGACTTTCAGATAGCAATAACTGACAGAAAACATCAAACAAAGGATATAGAAATTGGAACGATTTGCATTCATTGTTATGCATCCATGTGGATTATCATTTATCCGACAATATTAAAGTGAAGTGACAACTCAGAAGGCCATGTTTTATACAAATGATATTCCTTCAGTTCATTTAGACGTTTCGCCAGTGTAATGGACATACCAGAGATTGTCTGTTATATAGGGTCCGTGTCTTGTAATGGACGGGTTTATTGATTATAATTAAACTCAGTAGATGTTAAGTGTACAAATAAATCGGGACAGAACCGTGATCAGCAGGGAGGTATCACATAACGTCTTGGTGTAGGTCTGAATCAGGAAATAGATCTGCATATCCAGATATTCATCAAACATTTAAAGATCCATTTCCTCAAAATAAACTAAAGAAATCTCATTTGCACAAAACACAGCCTCCTTGACTGTCATTTCATTCCAGCATTCATCGTCAGAAATTCATTTTTTATTAAATTCATTAAATTTTCAAAAATGCATTTTTCGATCGTTTGCAATTATTCCGTTCATTTTGAATGAAGTGTTTCGGACCAACTAATTTTTATAACAATAGCTGTGCGATAACAATAATAATGACTTTAACAAACAGCTTCCTCTATATATCAATGCTCTGATGGTTGGATGGAAGTGCGGCTAGTATGGAATCAAGGCTACACAGAAGTTTCTCTATCTTGCAGTTCATTTAGGAGTTGTCTTGTGGCTGAGATAGTTGCTTATGTCTAGCGAGTTTAGCGATAAGTGTTAGATCGTAGTAAGAATTTCGAAAGCTCATTCCCAGGCAATGTTTTCCCAGCTAGATAGATTGGCACAATTGAATCTTCCTCCCATATTTCACGTATTTGTAGGATTGAACTTTTTAGAAAACTATACTCTTTGTCAGCTCGATTTTTTAAGGATTCGCATATTTTCTGTTGGTCTCAGTGATCGAATCCAAAGGAAGTGCAGTTTTCATTTTTTATTTGAAACTTGAATTGCATGAATTCGGAGAAAAATGCACACAAACTGATCTAGCGTCAATAGTAATCCAGCAAAGATAAAAGCCAAGATTTTCATACTAGCTGATTTTAATGGTATCTAAGTAAACTCCTTACTTCAAAGGTGAGTCACCGCGAAGAATGGAATCTCTCTCTCTCTCTCTCTCTCTCTGTATATATGTATATGTATATATATATATATATATATACATATATATATATATGAATGAATTCTTTATATCATTTGAAGCTCTATTTGAAATGACCTCCTGTTGTTACATCGAGAATGAGTCACTTGACCTTGAGTGCGTAAATAGAATTATCAAAAAAAGAAAAATGGGCTGCAGTGGGAATCGAACCTGCAACCAATAAGATAGCAGCTACAGCGAAGCGTTGCTCTTGGCCATTGAACTAAACGGCCTGACAGAAGTGCAAAAGCTAAAAAACCAATTTGTCCACATTTTTCATTTCTAACGCGCACATATATATATAACAATGGTAATTGCTTCTTTGGCAAAGAGGTTAAAGCACTGATTTAAATAAGACACCTTTTGAGGTTCTCGCAGATCCATAAACTAACCTTCTTCAATTTCTGCAAACCTACCCTAAATCGACCTACACTTTTCTACGCTGTCAGTCAAAGTAAAACTCTTAGGCAATATTTTTGGCGGGGCTGGGTCTCCAGGAATGCTCAGGATTTCTCCCATTTGAATAAATGGTATTTTCTACTTAGCTCTACGTAGTATTGGCTTACAAGAGCAATAAGTTAGTTTCTTTCAAGTGACCGCAAAAGGTAGTCGACTGCTTTTCGAATGTTCACTATTCAGGCCAATTTTTCGCTTTGTTGGGGAAAAAGACGAAAGGTGCGTCGTTATAGAAGCTGTGTGCGCCCTTTTCCTCTTTCCTCCTACACCCCAATATCTTATACCTCTCACCACTCCCACCGACAACGACTCGGCCTAAATTACTATCGTGACCATTTTATCCAGGGCTGGCAACACTCGAAAGTTTTGTATGTAATAAGATAAATTGATGGTTATAACCTCTTCACTAAACGCCATTTCGACTTACAGAATTTTTTAAGAATTGAAAATGCTCTACTTTTGGATAGTAGAGAATACCGTATTTTTTTAAAAGGCCTAGCAAAAAGTTGGAATATTGTAGAAGTGAGACATTTGTTTGAAAAAAGAAATCTAGCAAACCTGTAATATATTTAAACTTACATTTCTTCGCCAACGAAGACATCCAGCAAAATTATTATATTTGCTGTTTTCTGTCTCAATTTATCTTCACCTCAATATTTTGTTGCTTGATGAAGGGAAATCGTGGCCAAAACGAAAACGGAATTCTTATGATGTATCCACCTACCACTGAAAAGGAAACCGCGGATAGGGGAACCACTGAAATAGAAACAAAGGATAAGGGGGAGGACCACTGGAATTTAATCCGCGGGAAAGGGGATAACTGGACAATAAAACTACAGGTAAATGGGTAGCTAGAACGGAAACTATAAGTTATATATATAAAAAAAACTGTTATTCTATAATTCCATGCTCGTGAATGCTGATGACGTAATGTTATATCTATCACTAGAGTTGATTGAAAATAAGAGAATAAATTATTGTTCTTTGATGGCAAAAAGAGAACACACCACTGAAAGATATACAGCAGACATTTTTTTATTTCTTTCCCAAGAATTGATTTAAAAAAAAAAAAAAGAAAAGAAATAAACGACGTCAGTTAACGGGGGCCAGGCAAAGTGACTTATAGAGATGTTGGACACATCTAAAACAATTTATGACAATGATTTACCATACTTAATCAAATAAAGTAAATAAGTAAATTGGATCCATCAAAATGTTTACTGTCGCTCCAAGACAGGGTTATAATTCTTTCCGATCTTGATTATTATCGCTTGTGCCGTAAAAGTAAACTGAACAGTTTATGTTTGTTCCTACTGCGAAAGTGATGACCGGGCTGATAATGAACTGTTGAAAAGTCGTAGGATGGTGCTGTCAGTGAGCGTTAATGGGGAACATGTTTTGTCGTTTAACTATTTACTGAATTTATCATTTACTAAGCTGAGTGGTAGGCCAACTGGTGCGGTGGGAAACGTTAATGGAATAGTAAGATCAGTTTTTTTTTCGAGCAAAATCGACCTCGTGAAAAGCGTAAGAAAAACGCATTACAAAACACAATTAGCCATTTTCTGGCCTATTCCTAGAGCTATAAATGGCTAAATCCCTATCAATTAGCTGGGGAAATTGCTAAGAAATGGGCTGACAAAAATGTGCTAGTTGTTGAAGTTTCGTGCTGCCAAAGCAAGAAACGCGCTAGATATAGCGCGAAAAGCTCTTATTCGGTATCACTGAGTGAGATTGCGTTACGGAAGTGAAAGAAGCCGAGTATTTAAGGGTATGGATAATGGGATCGACACACCCACATCAAGCTCCGACTGAGAAAGTGTGTGTTCGTTTCGCAGTAATGCCCTTGGGAAAGACAAGTATCCTTATCTCCTACCCCCTTTGAAAAAAATGCCATAGGCAAGCGTGGCAGCGTAAGACTCATCAAACCCCACTTAGTGGATTCTCATATGAAATGATACCGAGGGCAATAGACGAATTCCTGAAATTAGCAATAATTGTTTGAGCCACTTATTGAGAAAATCAAAGACGGTTCGTAATTTGCAATTTAGCTGGATAGATTAACTATCTTTGATGAAGTTTTCCTTGGTCTTCGAATCTACATTTAGTTATAGTCAGGTCACGACTAAGGACTAATTACATACAGTCTTGTGCCGATTGCTTTTGATTCCATTCAGTTGGGGTCTCGAAAATGTGTCTTGTACAAAGAGGCCCCTTGTGGAAAGAGTTTGGGGAGCCCAATTCGGTACCATCCATCAGCCGATCCAGCATCCTGCGAACCAAAAAACTTACCTATTCACATCCATTGATACGTTTATCCATCCATAATATTCATGTGTGTTGTATATCAATATGATTTATTATACAATATCTTATTATTGATGCAGAACAAGACACATCATGAAACAATAAACATTACTACGTAATAACAAACTATATATATTTTAATAATCTAATTGTCCGCGTTAAAAACGAAACGGGGCAGACATGGACAGTAAATGAAAAGATGAGAGATGTGGGTATAAAGCGGTTATTTGGACCTTTGTCTTTCCGTTTGAGCTGTTTTGTCCAAAGGTTGAGAGCGCTGCTACGTTTGAACATCTTTCTTTTTTCGAGTTACATTCTCAAGCTAGCTATGGGGTCTTCCGCCCCTGAGCAAATGTACTGACTTTTGAGGTCTACAAACGCTATTCTGTACATTCGTTATGTAATATGATAGTTTTATTCAAAATTTTTCCTAGAAGAACGAACTCACATACCGATAGCCAGCCAAACGGAGATGCTGATTTTCAATGTGAAAACTACGTACTTCACATTGGAACGTGAACATATATCGCCAGGAAGAAGGCTTAGCCGTGGGATCACCATTATTCCCAGTGCTGGCCAACATGTATATGGAATACTACATGGAAATAGCCTAATGCAAGTCCCAGTTTAGACCCACCACCTGGCTAAGTAACGTGAGTGACAATTTCATCCTTTGGTCCCATCAAAAGAACGCACAGGTACAACTTGACCACAAGTCTTTCTATCCAGTCCACAATGGAAAAGGAAACAGACAATACAATATCATTCCGGGGCATGTTAATCACTCGCATGAGGCTAAGTCAGGACTTCCGTATATTGCAGACCCACTTTTACCGTAAAGTACCAGAACTTCAACTCCCACCATCCGCATAGTGTGAAATGGGGAATCACCTGCAGTTCCAAATATACATAATGCAAATGGCAGGTAGTGTAACTGACCGTGTCTGACGAAAATGCTTTTTGCCTTCTTCCCGCTTAAGGCATCAACTCCAGAGAGACACGAATTTTTGACACCAATTACAGCCAACATCTGTGGAAACAGATATATCAACCACGCCCGATATTAGACTAGACAATGGAATGCGAACGTTTCTATGTGACCGACGAGACATGATGAAACAAATACATCCATTCATCATCAGAAGACGACCGAAGGGCACAACGGCCAAAACGTTGGGTTCAAAAAATGAAACAAGATGAATATAAGAGTCTGTAAAAACATTTACTTAATGATATTCCCTCATGTAAAAAATTCAGACAAATTTATTAATAAATCAAAATTTACGCCCCTGGTTTCTTTCCGTCTCTACTTCGTTGCTACATTGCTGTGCATAATAACGTTGCCCCTCCCCCCTACAAGGGGCACAATGTGACATAAGATGGTCCACATGCGCACATATGGGCGGGATGTCCCAAAATTGCCACACTACCTATGTCCATCAATGTATATATATATAAGAAAAACAGAGAAGAGAAGATTGCTAACAAAGCTAATTTTCATGCAATAATTTCTAGCTACCATAATTGCTTTGAGGAAAAAAATAATTCCTATCATCTCCATATAAATGAATGATAGCTATTCTCTTGTTTTTGTAACCATTATTTTTGACGTACAATATTATTTCAAACATGTATATACCCGTCCAATATAACGGGCTTATTCATGAATGGATCGGCACGAAGGAGCTTAAAAGTTTTGCATAATCTTTTTTTATAATTCAAATAACGTAGTTTTTTTGTGTTTTTTTTTTTTCGTTGAAGTCTCAACTGAACTCAAGCCATTTTGATGCTTGAGTAGATGTTTCAAGTCTTGAGAGTTTCTACGATGAAAATTATGACGTCATTGTTCCGTGAATATAGGAAGGTAAATTAATCCTTGAGATGCGTCAGCAACAAACAGACAAAAAAATCGGCATATGGGCTTACTATATATTCAGATTAGGGATATTGAAAGTAATTGCTGTAAAAACCAAGGGAGGTAATAGCAAATAGTGAGAACAAAATGAGATTTATTACTCCTGCCGAATTTTTTTAGTTGAGTTGTGGACGGACATTGACACGAATAAGAAAGTGTGTACTCGAGCTAATCTACATTGTGTTAATTTGAAGCTATTATAATTACTTTTGAGGGTAATATTTTCCATTTACCTCAAAATAAGAAAATAATATACGTTTCATTTTTTTTTCTTTATTGAAAGTCAAGGGAGTTTGACCGAATAAGCGAATAGTGAAAAATCATAAACAAAACTATTAATTAGTTCTGTGAAAGTTTTCAAGTGTAAGTCATTGAATGGAATAAAGAGCAGACTAGAATGGAATAGATCGTGTGCAAATGGTCATAGGAAAGTGTTTCTGCTGATTATTGAATAACTGTAGCCACCAAATGTGGCAAATGGTTCTATCCATTTTCAAATGTGTGAATGTTTGTGACTTCCGACGCTCCTTGCCATGCCATTTGTTGATAAACTTGAAGATTGCCTTCAGTAATCTAGATGGGTTTTTTTCACTCTGTTTTAGATGTTTTGTAGTGGAAAAAAGCAGTGATGTCAGTATTAGAATTTATCATGACCATATTTATTCTTCGATTATTTTTTTTTTTTACATGGCTGCAGATTTTGACGCCACGCTGATGGCAATTTTTTTTTTCCATGAATTTGCATTTTCAAAAATATTCTAAATTCAAACGCCCAGACGCTGGAAGATCCTGCATTCCGACACCGGTACACTTGAAAGAACTAAATCAAAAAGCCCAGACACTGGGGGGAGGTGCTAAATTCCGAGGTCTGGACAGTTGAGAGTGCTGAATTCCAAAGGGTCCCATGCTATGAGTCATGCTAAAATCCAACGCCCGGGCACAGGTAAATGCTAAATTCTAAGATTGGGCCCCTGAAGGATCTTACCTTCTAACATTCAGTTATATAAACATGCTGAACATCAAGAATTCCCGGTATGGCCCAAGGATAAAACAACATCTCCTAAGCGAGCTCACGCACACTCCTGCATACAATTTAGCATTATTCCCCAAATGCGTCGTGTAAGAAGGAATAAATTAAAATTTAAAAAAAAACTGGTCAAATTATATTTTCATTTACCCCGCTAGTGAATACATACAAATATTCTTTCATTTACATTAGTAGCTTTCTCAGTTTTTCAACATTTTCGAAATTATTTTGGCAGCTAAAAAGCGCTAAAAAGGCGCTAAATTTGAAAAATAATGCCAAAAACGCCACAAGTAGCCTAACACGAAAAGATGCTACGGATGGTTTAAAACACGCCAAAAAAAGGCCAAAAGGTCCAAGCGCGCCCACGCTGACTTAGAAATTTTTTTAGCGCTGCCAGACCGAGAAACGCTCTGAATTAAGCGCGAAAGGTGACTACTGGAGCTTCTCCCTTCATCTTACCTACACCACTCCGAGCTGGCTCCCATCTTGTCCATGTTTGTCTCACCCAGTTCTTTTTCTTCCGCTTCCAGTCAATCCTGCCCCCTAGTACCATCTCGACATTTCTCAACCGCACTCCCCCCCCCCGACTTCTTTCCACGCCATTTCTTCATCACCTCAGCACAGATGTCTCCATCGCCTCCCTTACTCTCACTTCCCAATGATACACACTAATCAACAAGTGTAAAACGATGCTCTGAACGGCCTGTCATCGCTTCAGACCAACTCCTGCCGAGAGATAAATAACACAACCCTATTGGTATCACTTATCGCCCTGGCCTTATTAATTACATATCACAGCCATTAAGGAGATGAAGGGTGGAGGAACGGTCGTCTGAACGGAACTGGCAAATCAGGTTCAAAACATAGCTGTGCCCGATTAATTTGACTGAACTGACGCACTCTAATGCATCTATCTATCTATCTATCTATCTATCTATCTATCTATCTGTTGGAAGCCGTCAAACAGAGCAATCAAAATAGGTTTCCTCAGTTTTCAAGTTGGCCGGACTGGTTGAGTATGTATACACATATGTTTGTATCACGCGTATTGGCTGCATCAATGGAGCTAGAAGGCTGAAACTTATAACAGTCTAAACGGACAACGTTTATCACATCGGCGTGAAACTGATTTATATATGTATATATATATATATATATATATATATATATATATATATATATATATTATCTTCGAAATAAATATAAAATGATCAATATATGTATATAAAATGATTAATATGTATATCATGTGAAATGATAAATATATATACACATTAAATGATTAATAAATGTGTATATCAAATAACATATATACATATTATATTTGAATAACATACATATGTGGAAATATGAATATATAAATGTATTAAAAGATTGATGTATGAATTAAATGATTGATATACATTTTAAAACAAAATACAAACATACATATATATATATATTATATATATATGTATATATGTGTGTGTGTGTGTGTGTGTGTGTATAATAGAACAGCTCAGAAATATGCATAGGTTAAATGATCAATATATATTTAATGATTATCATGAATATCAAATTACTATAGATATACACATGTATGTATATATTAAGATGGAGATATGAATTGAATGATTAATTGATTCGAACTTGTCATGTTTGGTGGGGAACAGTTTTTGTTGAACTAGTTCTGGAGGTTATATATCTCTCCGGAAATTGTTTGCTCAGATAATGATATTCTTGCTCCCTTATAAGTTAGCCATCGTTATATGTCAGAGATAATTTGTGAAGATGAATAAGTTATTTTGTTATAGTGTTTGGTGATGGGACATGACTCACAGAAAAAGACATCAAAAATTACTAACAGACGGATCAACTGGTATAACATATAAAAACAATTTAAGACCCTACAAACCCATAACATAACGAAGAGAATACTGCGAAAACTGAAATAAAGAATCGATTAAAAGAATCGAATTCAATCAACTAAACCAAGAACTTGATGTAGTATAAATGGTGGAATCATAAGTAAGAAAAACGGAAAAAAGAAGTATGAATATTATAGGGAGGGGCTTTCCATCCATGAAGCTCAACGTACCTTCCAATAATGCTTTTAAAAAGCGATCCAAATAAATGGAATCATTCGCCTGAAGAAGCCCGAAGGGCAGAAACATAGAGGTGTCTGTGTAGCAAATCAATTATTTCACAATATATATATATATATATATATATATATATATATATATATATATATACGTGTGTGTGTGTACAGGATTGGTACTTATTGGACTCCTGTATTGTTGGGGAGTAGTAATTCTAGTAAGATTCTAGTAGCAGAGAGGACAAAGGAATATGTCACACATGTTTGAGTGTACCGCCACGTGCCGACGTCACGATAAGAATTGAGAAAGACGGAAGTCGCCGTCTCGTTCGGATGTGAAAATCCGCTTGGCACAACAGTTTTTTGCTAGAAGGAAGAATATGGATATCGACACGGAAGTTAAACAGTTCATGATTGAAATAAGGACATACAAACATTTAGACGAACAATTACATTTAATTCAATGATGTTAAATTTAATGATTTGACAATTTCTTGTCTGTACATATAAAGCTGAGAAGAAAAGACATGTGAGAGATATTGTGAAATATTGGACTGAAACGAAGCGAAATAAATTGGAAAAAAAGTTGGTATTGAAAAAATACATTTAGTGTTCAAAGCTGTAAAACTTTCTAGACTTCATATATATAGTCCAAATCAGGTTTGCAATAAAGTATGGTATTATGTAATACTAAGCAATGTCTGATATATGATGGATTTATTTCATAGAGTACTCGATACATTCAACTTGAAGCTCCAAGAGTTGGTTAAGAGTAAAGCTGGAAATTATATATATATATATATATATATATATATATATATATATATATATATAAATCTAGAGTCAAACTAGGCCTGTTACACACATGCACATATATGACAGCCTACGCTCAATCTGCACTGTCAGTGGAACATTCCAAGTCCACGGAGTGCATGCTGGGCGAAGCGAATGGAGATTGTGGGATGCTCAAACGTCAGAATTAACATCTCGACCTCAGTCCAGAAAAAAGCAGTGAGTGATACGTCTGGCAAGGGGTGCCAGAAAGACGTCCAGTCAGGTGTCAAACAGTCTTAAGGGAGATCCACACCCTTATTTTTAGATCAGAGTAGTAATCCTAAAGAGAAGGGTGTATAACCAGTGCATCCTCCAAATAGTCACTTATGGAGCTGAAACATGGAACTTAACCAAGAGACAGACCCGTAAGCTGGGAACCATGCAACGTGCACATGAAAGAATAATGCTGGGCCTCACATGGAGAGACCACAAAACAGCACAGTACATCCGGGAAAAGACAAGAGTTAGAGACATCATAGAATCCATAAAAAATCTTAAATGGCGGTGGGCTGGCCATGTTGCGAGAATGGCAGACAATCGATGGACATCATGACTCACAACATGGATTCCCCGAGACCACATGCGCAACCGAGGCCGGCAAAATGTTTGATGGAGAGATGAGCTAGACAAGTTCAGGAAGTACTGGCTCCGTGACGCCCATGATAGAGAAGTGTGGCAAATCCTGGGGAAAGTCTATGTCCAACGACGGACGCTAAAAGACTGATGATGAATGATGAGTTCTCATCCTAGACTGGTTGCATTCCCGAGGTTAGAGAGCCCTATCTACGATCTAGAGGTGCGATCAGTGTTGTCAGTAACGACTTGGACGATTAAATCGGTGATTCGAGTTCAAACTCCGGTTGGGACTGGTTATGTTTACTTTGCTCTAACTCCACTAAAACAACAATTTCTTTAACACACACATATATACACACATATGGGCATATTTTGACAGGAATTTTTCTTTTATACAGGTTTCATTGAATAATTCGGACAAAAATGTCAATAAATTTTAATGGAGCAGATATTAGTGACAGGTTCGATTCCTGCAGCAGCCCCGTTTTCTATATTTGTTTATTTTATTTACGTTGTATAGGCGAATTGATGCATTGATCACGTAATGTTGGGAGATTATTTTGGATCAAAGTTTTTATATGATATGACGCTATCTATAATCATTCTGTTGGATCATATTTATCCATTTCTTAATACTTATATATATATATATATATATATATATATATATATATATATATATATATATATATATATATATATATATTTATATATATATATATATATATATATATATATATATATATATATATATATATATATAAATAATATGATGCAGTAAAGAATTTTCTGAAAAAAATACGTTTGTATTTCTGCCATGTTTGGGCTTTTCCAGGCAAATTTATTTTAGATTCCTACTGAGAGAGATTTTTGTGGGGGGTATCTATTTTTCTTTGGTGGAGGATGTTCCTCTTATCCTATTTATTTATCTTTTCTTTTTCTCTTCTTTGTTTATTTGTAGGTCATTGCTTGTTCTGTTTTTTGTTTTACATCGTGGAGAAGCTTGCTGGTATTTATGAATTATGTATCAGAAAGATATACTGTTGTTATTTCCCTTATCAGTGTGTTGTTAAAACATCAGCTCTTTGTACTATTGTTGTTAGTGTTG
>OY735209.1:14699062-14701562 GCA_963457665.1 Thysanoteuthis rhombus
AGATATCTCCCAGTAACACCTTGGTCAGAGACTTCAATATATCCCCAGACTTACGACAAGATATCATAACAACCAATAAAAATAAGGAAAATGCAAAAATAATAAATCCAGATTGATACAAATATCTTCATCAGTTTTTTATATCGACTGTCGCTTGACAAAGACCTTGCCCAGAATTCGCCATACCTCTATATCATGAGGGTCAGTGAGCCAATACTTCCAGAACTCAACTAATTTGTCTCTCCATCTGGTATTCTGCTGGTCTTGCTTTCGCTTGTGATCCCTGGGGATCCATACTGTGAGTCCTGATGTCCATCAGTTGTCTGCCATTCTTCCAGCATGACCTGCCCATTGCCATTTGAATTTTTAATGGATTCTATACCTCAGACTGGTTTTCCGTGGCGCTGTCTTGTGATCTCTCAAGGTGAGGCTGAGAATAATTCTTTCATGTGCACGTTGCATTGTTTTCAGTTGGTGGGTCAGCCTCTTTGATTGTTTCCATGTTTCAGCTCCATAGGTGACTATCAGGAGCATTGATTGGTTGTATACTCAACTTTTTATGACTAACGGAACTTTTCCTCAAAGGTTGAGCAAACTCTGTCGACTGCTTGCCATCCTAGAGTGATTCTTTGCTTGAGCTCTTCTTTTGAGCATTTCATGGCGATTCGTTGTCTTTGGTAGGTGTAGTGGTCTACCCTCTCCAGTTTTGCGTTCTCAATTTTGATCGTTGTGTGTTTATTTCTGACGTGGTTGTGGCAAATGACCTTTGTTTTGCTGAAATTAATGTGAAGGCTGACTTTCTTTATCGGTTCGTCTAGCATCGTTGGAGGTCGTGGAGGTTCTCTGCAAAAAGGATGATGTTGTCTGAAAATCAGATATTGCTAAGATATTTGCCTTCTATTCTGATTCTTCTATTTTCCAAGTCTAGGTTTCGGAGGATCATCTCGAAGCAGGCTGTGAAGAGTTTGGATGAGCTAGTATCACCTTTTTGGAGCTGAAAGGGTTCTGAGTCTTTATATAGCCTGATAAAGGAGCTGCTGTGACTGTATATATATTGTAGTACTCTGACATACAGTATACAGGGCCTGCACCTTGTAGCGTGATAGCCTCAATGACCATGGGAACACAACGCTAATTCATTCTGTCTTGTAAAGGCTCAACAATGATATTTTAAAATAATGAAAGTGGCCCTTACTTGGGGCATATCAGCAAAAGAAAGAGATGCACTGGACATACATACTATCTGTGTTGTATTATAAGGACCCCATTTAGCAGAGTTTCTTTCAGTGTTTAATTTCCAGGAATCTGGAGCACTAACCGGGTTAGTACATTATGAATCCAATAAGGCCATTTGTACTTACTCAATATCAGAATAACAGAGACAAGTATCCATATCTCTGTATGATATTGAATATTACTTTGATGTATCCAAGTCGATACGCACCAAATATATACACATACAACTAATCAGTAAGATTCAACTTGAACACTAAGCTGTGTGTAAGTTTCTCAGCTTTCTCGACCGCTAATTGAGTTGAAAAAAAAAAGATCTTTTATCATTTTTTTTTTCATATTTATCAATTAAAAATAAATATCCAACTTAATCGTTTTTAAAGGTGGACTCGGCGAAAATGAACACCGCAATTGATTTCTAGCCGTACGGGTGTCATAGTTGGCAGTGTTGGAGTACTCTTCTACTATTTTTTCAAAGTTTGTCCTGCTTCAAACAGGAGAGATAAAACAATGAGATCATAATCGACATAGTTCATAAACTTTATATGATTCTCTTCTTTAGGCATGAATCAATCTTCTTTGCATAAGAATTCCGGTCGAGACTCATTATTTTGGGTTGAGTAAACTTTCCCTCTAACTAGACCGACGATTGAATTACTTGAAGAATAATGTTCAACCTCACATGGAGAGACCACAAGATAGCACAATACATCCGGAAGAAAGCAGGAGTCAGGGACATCAGAGAATCCATTCACAATTCAAATGGCAATGGGCTGGCTATGTTGCAAGAATGACAGACAACCAATGGACATCAAGACTCACAATGTGGATCGTCAGAGATCGCACGCGCAACTGGATTTGGTAGAGTACGTGCTAGAGAGACGAGCTGGGCAAATTCAGAAAGTACTGGCTCCGCGACGCCCACGATAGAAAAGTGTGACGAACCCTGGGGAAGGTCTATGTCCAACAAAGGACGTTGAAAGACTATTGATGATGGTACATTCATTTCACGAATCGCAATAACTATAGAACTAAGCGTATACGTAAACCCGGATATGACGGGTACGTAAAATCTTTCATGGTAATGATTATAGATATGGCGCCAACGGATCCTGGTGTCGAGAGAAAATATGAAACAATAATCATGTTGTTATTTCAGCACTGACTGCATTAGTACCCGGTATGCGTAATTGAGATTCTTTGTTTTCATATGGCCGCCTGATGACTTTACAGCTATGCCAACTGGCCCCTTCATTAACAAACGATA
>OY735209.1:14706562-14716562 GCA_963457665.1 Thysanoteuthis rhombus
AGAGACAGACTCACAAACTGAGAAGCGTGCAACGAGCACATGAGAGATTTATGCTCAACCTTACATGGAGATATCACAAGACAGCACAGTATATCAGGAGAAAAATAGGAGTCCAAGATATCATAGAATCTATCCGAAAATTCAAATAGCAATGGGCAGGTCAACCAATGGACATCACGACTCACAACATGGATCCCCAGAGATCACATGCAAAACTGAGGCCGACAGAATACAAGCTGAAGAGATGAACTACATAAATTTAGAAAATACTGGCTCCGTAACACCCATGATAGAGAAATGAGGCGGATCATGGGCAAAGTCCATGCCAAACGACTGACGATAAGACTGATGATGATGATGATGATAATGATGATGATGATGATGATGATGATGATGATGATGATGATGATGATGATGATATAAGGTGTTTGGGGTCTTGTGAGAGCGTGGGCGTGTGAAAAATGTTCGATTATCATTGATTAATAATTGCTCTGCTTGCGTTTTTTTTTTTAGTTTATATAGTTAAAGAAAGGTTTTATTAAAAGGATTTTTCGTTTGCTTTAGAGTTTAAGTTAATTTTGGGTTTTGTTTGATTGTTAAAGTATATCTAGGGATAGTTACGGTGTCCATATATTGTTGGGTTTGATATTACTATTGTTATTATAAAAAATGATTTTCTTAGCCAGGGGATTGATAATCTCCAAAGTCAAGGTGTGGTTTTAGACATCGTATAATCTTTCTTCCGTATTTGCATTTTTATATAAACTCTAATCTTCTGCGGAGCAGTTTTTCTTCCTGGTGGTAGGTGATAATGGCGATTTTTCTCCTAAGCAGGGTGTACAGTGTTTTGATGTGTTATTGTAACCTGGTGCTATTTTTCTCGTTTTTCATGTTAATTTTGGTGTGCTTTGATTTGTTTGTATTTTACGGTGGCAAATTGTTTGCTGATGAGGCTAATCAATTGTTTGATCCTTGGGAATGTTTGTTGATTGAGTTAATCCACAAACGCTTGCAGCATCAAATAAACTACACTGACTATTCAACAAAAAGAAACACTGGAAATCAGCTACAGTTGTATCGAAAACATGCAACAAATCATAAGAAAGAATCACCCAAACTCAGCAAACACCTGCAACCACTATATGTAGCTGCAGGAATAAAGCAGAATGTCCATTAAACGGTAACTGCCGAGAATTCTTTCAATAATAATAATAATAATAATAATAATAATAATGATAATAATGACAACAATCTATTCACGCTCTATTTTAAAGTATCGCCACAGAAAGCACCCATATATATAGATATATACATATATATACATATATATATATATATATATATGTGTGTGTGTGTGTGTGTGTGTGTGTGTGTGTGCGTGCGTGCGTGTGTATAGGTATAATATCTATATTCATCTTTTATTGCTTTGATATACTTATATATGTGTTTCGTTCTATTTTAGCGTATGTGTGCATATCGTGTAAATCTACAAAAATGAATCGTTATCCTATTGACATAAAAAGGCACATATCTATAGAGAACTACACGCATGCGTACCTAAACTTTTACCGAAAAATCTGCCCAACTATTTATTGGCTTATCTGTTCGCATACATAATTATATCACACCTATCTTACTATATGCATACATATGTAATTAAATCTAAATAGGCAAAGAGATAAGTGCTTTCATTTTTTTTCTTTTACTTATGTCGGTCTTCGGTAGGTCGCCTTGCAGAATTTTGTTGACGCTTGACGTCTCTCTGTACGTATCATCTTCAGCGCTGTCGACAGTCAACTCTGATAACGTCTCCAAATTGTGGCACCGAGGACACTCTGAGAGGAACCCATCATTTTTATCTATTTATTTATTTATTCATTATGTTATGTATGAGTGTGTGTATGTGTGTGTGTGTGTGTGTATGCATGCGCGTGTGCGTGTGCGTGCAGGTGTCCGCGTATGAGCGTGTTTAACATGGTGTTGTCGCTGTCACCAGCGTTGTGAGGTTGTCACCATCTTCATCACCGCGCTCGCTCGCACAAGCGACAATATATGACACCACCATCATCGTCCACCGCCGCCGCCACCACCACCCGTACCCCACCACTCAACAATCCAATCCCAACCACCCTTCCACCATCACCACCACCCACGGGTTCCACATCCACCGCCGCTATGTCTCACGTCCCCAGTTCGTAGCTCTTACTCCTACCGCTGGCCTTCTTTCCCGCCGTCACTTTCTGCGCATGCTCACACATTACGAACGCTTGAACGGTTTTTGGTAAACGTTTGCCCGATCTTGCCACAATAAAAGCATGACGGGATGCGACGTCTCCTGACGAGGTGACAGCTTACATATGCCAAATAGAATGAACTGGATGGATGTCCTCCTCGTCTCACAATTCTTCATTGATCTTTCTGCAGTCATTATTCTTCTGTTCGGTTCTTTCTCTCCTATTGAGTATAATATATATATATATATATATATATATATATATATATATATATATATATATATATATATATATATTGTTTAAGACCTACATGTATATCAAATTTTCACGCCTCGCGCACTTTAAAAAAATAGATATATCTGCAGCTCTCACCAGTGTCAATAAAACTTCTTCAATATAATATAAGTGGAACACACTTTTCCCAGTAATTGTCCGTAGCTTTTACGACGTACTGCTTTCTTTACCCCAAGGTTTCCCCGTGTCGTACCGGGTTCAAGCTTCTTTCAGTATTCCTCTCCCTAGCATATTCCGAATAAATAGATAGATAGATAGATAAAGAAAAGATTGAAGCATATATAGATAAATATATTTGCTGAATGGATTCAATTTCTACTAATCTATTTCAAACCCAGTCTTCTAAAGAAGGAATGTATCTGTTTATCTGTCTGTCTATCTATCTATCTATTTATCTACTGTCTGCTTGTCTTCCTATCTCTCTCTCTATTTTTATGTTTGTGTATTTGTATGTTTATTTATATATTTTCATACCTGCGTCCATATTTAACGATCTCTCTGTCTGTTGGTCCAACTACAAAGCCAGCTGGTTAACTCATTCTACAATCTTCTCCATCTTGATCATTTTGTTTGTTATTGTCTATTCAGTCTATTAATATCTATCGTATAATGCCACGCCATCATCATCATCATCTCTCTCTCTCTCTCTCTCTCTCTCTCTACATATATATATATATATATATATATATATATATATATATATATATATATATATATGTATATATATATATATATATATATATATATGTTTGTTTCAAAGTCCATCTGTTGCTGGGCAGATCAAAATTCCATTTTTAAGGGTGAAACTTTGATCTGAATGTTGAATTATCAGATCAGTGGACGATATCAGAAATTGGCACCAATCTCGCAATATACCCCCCCCACCAAAAAAGTAAATATTTGTACCTTGCATAAATAATTCACCGTGACCCATGCATGTACCAGAACCGAAAACCTAAAAATATCTAAAACTATCTAAGATAATAAAAAAGATAATCTAAAATAAAAAATAACTGCGCAAGAAAAGGGCATTGTTCGTCTAAAATGATCATAACGGCGGTGAAAATCACTTTGAAAAACAAAAACTAAAACCAAAACAAAACGTTCTTACTTGATGCCTAATGGCACTTTTATGTAAAACCCCATAGTCGTAGCCCCCCGAAATGTGACCAAGAGAACCAGCAGACACACACACATGGATATATATATATATATATATATATATACATACATACATATATACATACATACACCCAAAGAGAGAAGAATCTGTTGTTCACTTCGTTGGTTGGTTTGCCCATTGGAGGGGCTACGGTAATTCGATTTGTTCAAACTATTTGTAAACGGATTAAGACGTCGGTTTCATATCTAATTTTGGAACCTACATCCCACGTGTCAAAAACTCTAGTTTAATAATCTTCTCAACTTGGAACTACTTTATTCCTTCTTTTTTTTCTCTCCAAGAAGTTATGTAAACAGATCCAATTATAAAAAAAAACGTTCTCTTAGAATTGTTTTAAGTTGGAGATGAAACAAGAATCTTTTTTTAATCACATAGCAAGAATCACAGACCGTTGAAAACAAAGCAAAAAAAATAAGCCTGTTGTTTGGGTAAATACGAATATATCAACAACAAACCAGGTTACTGTAAGGTCAAATCCCATCCCTAGTTCTATTTTGACAGAGGATGGTTACTGCAACATTTTTTTGAATATATATATATATATATCAAAAATAAATTTATTTTCAGTTTAGCTTAGTTAGAAAATTACCAAGCAATCCGATGATCGTGATTTCAAATCGCTGTAGGGAAATGCTAATTTTTACAAAGAGATTTGGTTTGACGTGATTCGGCTGACAAACATTGTCGGACTTTACTCCGCTGAATTAGGTGAGGATTGTTCGCTGTTGTTGTTCATCTTGTTGTTACAGGGGGTGAGCAATGAAAAATGAAAGTCAACTCTGACGTGGATTTGAGCGTAGCGAAACTACCTACATATGCTGAAATGAATTGTAATAATGAGAAATAGAAATGTCAATAGGGGTAGTGAGAGAAATAGAGATGAACCCAGCAAATAGAAAAAAAAGGCAAATACTGCAAGAAAAGAATTACTGAGACGTTGTCAAATCTATTCCCTGATTCTATCTTGTGTCCTTAGCATCTAATTATCTTTATATACCCACTTCTATTGGTTTTTATATACCACCACTATTGATTTTTATATATCCCCTGACTATTAATTTTTTTTTATAAATACCTGCATTTCGTTTTTATGCAGTACTGTCAAAATCAGAGTGAACTTTTTACAAAATTGACTTATTTCGTTTCCAAACCTCATTTAAAATACAAAAAATGAGGACAGTACATAATGGATTCTGCCGTCATTCTAGTATTTTGTGCAGAGAGAATTTAATCCATTGTTGACCTCGTGTGACCCCAGGTTGACCCTAAGAAAATTTGCCTTGATCTCATCCAACACCAGGACGATGGCCTATCTTAAACAAACTAGCATGCCCTTTTAAGATTCCCTGTTTCCTGCCGTGTTTCCATTTCACCACATTTATAGTAACAGGTTTAAGAAACAGGTCTCAAATCAAACATGTTATCCTTGCAGTTGTGACTGATATGCGTTCTTGTCCAATATGGTCGTCATGGAATCTAGTAAACATTTGAGTGCAAAGGAGAGTGTCTAAATGGAAGATTATTTGAAAGATACTCCCTCAAGTTGCGGTGAAATTGCAAGAAGAGGAAACATCAGAGAGAAGTGTATTCAATATATTTGTTTTTTACAACTCTGTATCTTAAATAGAGTTTTAAAATGAAATAAGCAAATTTTGACGAAGGTTCACAGTAATTTTGATAGTACTGTATACCAAAATTCTGACATTTAGTTTTATTATACACCTTTCATACATATGACCTGTGGATAGATGATTCCTCAATATCTTATATCTATATAGCTTACGAGTTGCCTTACTTGAAGAGAGCTCAACCCTGAATGAGGGAGTGTTAATAATAATAATAATAATAATAATAATAATAATAATAATAATAATAATAATAATAATAATAATTGATTTATATATATATATATATATATATCACATAATGGATTTAATATTCACATAGGGGAATACTCAATAAAAGTGACCCGAACAACGAGTCACGCCTGTTGTTATACTCTCTGATCCTTCATCGTTAAATATGTTTAGGGAGTAACTTATGTAAGTAAGCCATATTACAAGAAAATTAAAAAAAACTGCATGTATGAAGAAAGCAATACATTAAAATCATAGCTGAAAGGGAGGTGGTGTTTGATGAACACTGTTGGGGTGCAGTGTTAATACAACCGTTTCGTTTTTTTAAATTCCCGAAACGGTTACATGTTGAGCAACTGATGATCCACACAAGAGAAACTTTACAAACCGTACCATAGTAACAAAGAATATGTAAAAACATTTTTTTAAATCACAGAGGAACATTACATTAGTTGCATTAACAAATATTGGAAAAAAAATCTTCGAAAAAGATTTTTTTAATGAGCTTTAAGCTGTAAAGCTTTTTAGAATATATATATATATATATATATATATATATATATATATATATATATATGTGTGTGTGTGTGTGTGTGTGTGTGTGTGGGTATATATATATATATATATATATATATATATATATATATATGTATATGGCTGTTTTAATCTCAGTGGTGTCTGTAATCGCATCTCAAATTTCTCGCCCTGTTCTCTCAAGAAGAACTCGATCCGACTTAAGAAGGACATGGATATAAATAGAATAAAAATAATAATGAAATTGAGGGAAATGCATCATAAAGAATTCAAAGGTTTGGTGGCTGGAGAAATAACACTTGAAGTTGAGTAATGCAGAGAAGGTCGAACAAAATTTAGAATGCATCATCTTAAACCAATGTTTTATTGAAAATTGAAGACAGATTATTCCCACCAACAGAAAATTTGAAAGCTTATACTCACTCCCTTTTGCTAAACACACATATCTTAATATGTGTATGTTTGTGCAGGTGCTAGTGCATATATATATATATATATATATATATATATATATATATATATATATATATGTGTGTGTGTGTGAATAGGTTATATCATTTGAAATTCTATTCGATATTATATCCCGTTATCACACGGTGAACGTGTCATTTGTAACATTGTAAGTAGAATAAATAATTAAATGAATTGAACATGCGACCAATAGGTCGCCGTTTTAACGTAGCGTCGCTCTTACCATTAAGCTAAATAGCCTGCTTGTTAGTCGAAAGTCCAAATAACTGCCATATGTCCAACAAGATGTCATTTCATAATATATAACAAATGCTTAATTGTTCTGTTGGATGATATATACATTTCTTAATAGCATAACTGTCCGCGTTGAAAGAAGCAAATAGAACAGATATTGACCGTGAATAAACAAAAAATGAGAATTTGGCCTTTGCATCATCGGCAGCTCTTTAGCTCAACGATGAAGACGACGCAACGTTGAAGCAGCTACCTTATCAGTGCCAGGTTCGATTCCTTCAACAACCCCATTTTCTCTAATTGTTTATTCTATTCACGTTGTCGAGGGCAAATGATAGATTAACGCTGTCATGTCGAGAGATCATTTCAAATAGAGTTTCGATACGGTATTGCACGATTTTTAATCCCTCTGTCGGATCATATATCCATTCCTTGATATATATATATATATATATATATATATATATATATATATATATATAGTTATAAATCACGTTATATCATATTGAAACTATGTTTGATATGATCTACCGTTATTATCAGGTGAATGTATCATTTGGCGAAGAAAACATTAATATAAATGGGGCTGCTGCAGGATTTACGTTATCTGGACCAAATGATACATCAATTGTGTAATAACGGGAGAGCATTCCAAATATATATTTCATTATGATATAACACAATTTATAATTATTCTTTTGTATCATATATCCATTTCTTAACGCACACTCATATTTATATATATATATATATAATTATAAGTACCTATGAATATCATCTCATTTAAGCATATACAGAACAGTGCAGGTCATGAGTATTTGAAAGGACAGCCGTTTGCTAATGAATCTATTATACATTGGTAATTTTCATACAGAGTATTATATGTGGAAGAGGTGCCAACGTGTAATAATCGGCCTAGAAAACGGGCTCAGCAGACTGAGATTGATTTCTAGTTGTGGCTGTTTATGATTATTTTACTGTAGTGCGTTTTGGATAATCAGCAAATCATTTCCCTGTGTTTAATATACAAATAGATTGATGAAATCTTTCGTCACTGGCTTGACATGACGGTTGACGGAGAATGAATCGGTTAAACCCTTTGGCAAATTACATTACAATACCATAACTCTCTTATCTGCTCCGTGATTGGCAGTTGAACACTTTTACCTCAATAGCCAACCACGATGGGGTTTAATCATTTACAGGTAAAATTATTTATTTAATGAATCATTTTCAATTTGATGAAAAAAAAAAAACGTTTTATTTAAAAATAGAGCTGTAGTTCTGCAACTTTATTCTGCAATGGTACTCTTTGAGATATATTTGATTTACACAATATATCTGCACTTCACTTCGTTGACTAGGAACATAGATCGGTATTGCTCGGGACATTTTCTCCACTGTTCGGTTACAATCTGGTATCCAAGTAGAATTCAATTCTAAAGAAGTAAAGAAGGTGAATCCTGTAAGTTAAAGTATTGTACAAAAGAAATCAATTTGGATGAAAGATTTCAGAAATCAACAAACAATATTTTCATATTAACATGGTTCTAAAAAAGTGGGGGTCTGCAACCAATGAATCCCCCCAATAGTCATATATGGAGTTGAAACATGGAATCTAACCAAAAGATTAGCATCAAAACTGAGAACCATGCAAGGTTCGTTGGGGGTTGGGGTCTCAACATCACGTGGACAGATCACAAGACAGCAAATCAAACTGGAAAACAAACAGGGGTCAGGGATATCATTGGTACCATTAGAAAACTAAAATGGCATTCGGCTGATCATATTTCAAGAATATCAGACAACTGCTGAACATCGAAACTCACGATGTGGATTCCCAAGGATCATATGCGAAGTTGTGGCCAACAAAAAATAAAAAGGTGTGACGCACTTCAGACAAGTTCAGGAAATATTGGCTTCGCTACGCCCAGGGATCTTTGGAAGGGTTTATGTCCAACGACGAACGCTCAGAGGCTGCTGCTGTTGCTACTGATTATGATGATAATGATAATATATTTGGAACCTTTTCCCCTTCAACTGTCACTCAAAAGGCAGGGATCTCACAAAAGTGATAAAGCCACTAAATTGGCAACTATGAGGTGAACGCGGGAGAGACATATTATCCACACTAGAAACGTTCAAGGCTCAAAATATATGTTTGTGTTTTGGGGAAAAAATTATGCATCGTACTTGATAGATGTTTACAGCGCTCTACTGTGCCACAGCACACAGTTTGGGGAACAGTTTGACGTAGAAATGAAAAATGTTAAAACCGATTTAGTTATTTCAAATGTTTAACCCGATTTCCCTGTAACAGCGGCGAGCATTCCGATATATGCCGGTATGAAAAAATATATTTCAGTAATAATCAGCCTTCATCAGAAAGCGGGTTATATTCGACGAATTACAATAAAAAAAAATTGTTGTTGCTAAAATTCTGATCGACTTTCTCTAAGTATTTTCGGATTAAATTTCTATACCTTTGTAACGTTCAACTCAGACAAAAAATTCCTTCTTTCTTGTCAATTTGAATTTAATATTCAAGTCAATATTTGCTATTTTTATATCATATCAATAAGCGTTTTATATGATTTTTTTTCATTTCTGTCGCTTCATGTTTGTTTTATCTACACAAGAAATTTATCATTTTTTTAAAAATTCATTTATTAGTTAATTTTGTCAAGAAAAAAGTATGTTATTGTATATTTTAGCCATAATTGAAACCTCAATGTTTTTTTTCCAACTTTTTGTTATAATTATTTAAGTATGTTTTCTTTTCCAACAAAAGTTTTTATCAATTTGATTTTAGGAAAATCATTTTCTTTCATTCATGTAAATAAATAGATAAGTAAATATATGTATCCATGTATATATAAATGTATTCAGATTGTCATTATGATGATGTATACATAATTATTACATCTATCGATTTTATTAGATGAAGTAATGTAAATCATTGTTATTGTGGGAAAAATGCTACTGTTTACCTTCATCTTATTTGCTGTTGCTTTTTATCGCAACTGAACTAAGGCTAATTACTCCTCAGCAGTGAGTAAATAGATCAAGTGCGTGGTTTGAAGTATAGAATAATTTTCAGGTGAGAATCGAACTAACGACCCTCTATGCACGTTTAACGCGCGACTGTTCTTGCCACAGAGTACTGAAACTTAAAGGCGAGGGCCAGTCCAGAT